>JALMGJ010000019.1:19430000-20030000 GCA_023362775.1 Charina bottae | reverse complement strand
AAGGTCACCCAGCCAGCTTTCATGCCTAAGGCGGGACAAGAACTCTCACTCTCCTGGTTTACCATTGGCTCCTTCCTAGGGCTGAGAGACAGGGACTGGCCCAAGGTCACCCAGCCGGCTTTCATTCCTAAGGCAGGACTAGAACTCACAGACTCCTGGTTTCTAGCCCAGCACCTTAACCACTAGACCAAACTGGCTCTATATTCTATTTTGGCTCCCTTTGAAATAGTGCTTGTTACAACTTTGCTAGAAGCAGCAATATGAAAAGCATAGTGCACTGGGAATCTTTGCCACTTCAGGAAGAAATTGCTATTATAGTCTGATACACTGTACGTTTAAGATTTAGGATGTTAAGTAATTAATAACCTAGTGGCCAGAAGGGGAACAATGCTGTAGTAAGTAGGTAAGCAAGCCCACCACCCAGTATTTGTTGTCAGCCAGATGGTGTCTGAGTCAAGCCTTTATCTTCATGAGGGAAAGATTATTTCTTTACCACAAAATAAAAGGCTGGTTCCCCCCAAGTAAAGGTAAAGGTTCCCCCTGCACATTTGTGCAGTCGTGTCCGACTCTAGGGGCCGGTGCTCATCTCCGTTTGTTAGCCGAAGAGCCAGCGTTGTCCGAAGACGCTTCCACGGTCATGTGGCCGGCATGACACACGTGGAACGCTGTTACCTACCCACTGAAGTGGTACCCATTAATCTACTTGCATTTGCATGCTTTCGAATTGCTAGGTTGGCAAGAGCTGGGGTGAGTGCAGGAGCTCACTCTGTCACACGGGGCTAGGGATTCGAACCTCCGAACTTATGATCTTCCGATCGACAAGCCTGGCGTCTTACCCACTGAGCCACCACGCCCCTTGGTTCCCCCCAAACTTTTGCTTTTTTTCCAGGTGAAAAAAGCGTTTTTGGAGGAGGGGGCAGTAATAGGCAGATAGTTCCTTGGGATGAAGGGAGATAAACATGAAACTTTCGTCCTATGGGATCAAACCTACTGCTACTCATGCAAATTATGTTTTACAAATAGAACTAGGATAAATTGATACTATTATTTTAGACTGCAAGTATAGTAATTATTTATTTGTGCATTTGAAGTATGGACAAACAGATCCTTGAAAGCATATGAAATTTCTAAACACTTTGCCTGTTTCTTTCCACATCAGAAACATGCCCATACAGGAAGGGTTTCCATATGACTTCATAATGCCTATTTCGCTTTTTTTTAGTCTCTTGGGGTAAGCATGTTGTGCCACATGGTTAAAAAAGGTAAAATCATTTCTGAGTTGCACTTGATTCCTGTTAACATCATGTGCATATCCATGTAATTTTCTTGGCAATAATATAGAAATGGTTTGTCGTTGCTTTCTTCTGAGATTTTTTTACCCTTTCCAGTCTACACTATATCCCTGGTATTTCTTGATAGTTACCCATTTCAGTGCTAACCAGGTTTAACCGTATTTAGTTTTTAGAGATCAAAGTCACTTAGGTGCTGCCTCAAACCTGAGTCCCATGTTGCTAAAGAGCACATAAAGCCTTGCTTGCTTCCCACATTCCATTTCTGTTCCTTAAATATTAAATATTTAATATATTAAATTACATTTAATAGTTTGGTGTGTTGACTGAAGAAATTCATCATGGAGAAAGGGGTATGGAAAATGTTGCTTTCTTATATTATGTGGTACTGTATGTACATTAAAATGTGCCCACAGAATAATAGGATTGGTTTAAGGCAGGGCTTTCCAAACTGTGTGTCGCGACACAGTACTGTGTCGCCTGGGGGCCCCGAGTGTGTCGCGCGACAACCCAGAAGTGCTGATGGCGCACCGCCACCACATGTGGCGGTGTGCGCGGCGGCGGCAGCGGACCATCAGTGCTTCCGGGTTCCAGGACGCCGCCGCCACTGCTACGGCTCGCAAAAACCTGAAAGCGCGGCGGTGGCGGCAGCCCGGAAGTGCCAGCGGCGGCGCTTCCGGGTTTTTGCATGGTGGCCGTTGGTGTGTCACCAAGAGCAAAAGTTTGGAAAGCCCTGGTTTAAGGGTTGGTGCCTAGTCCCCTGACATTTATTTTGAGATTACTAAGTATGCAGGCATTAATATAAAGAACAGTGGATGCGCTGTTCTTCTTATCTTGCAGAACCATATTCATTTTTTGTCATTATGATGGCATCAAGAATTATCTTAAGAAGTGAAGTCAGGGAAGGAAGGAGGTTTTTTTCAGAATAATTGTAATTATTCATTTTTCTTTGCACAGTACTGTGTTTTATCACAACAAAAGGGGGAGGAGGTCTGACCTTTAATGTAATTGGTTTCTTGCTGTTTGGTGATACTATCCTTGTGATAGATTATCTAGTCAAATAGGGCAATAGGAAGATCCAACAAAAGGGTAAAAGTCCAAGTTTGTGCTGCGGGGTCAGTGACTGCGTTATCTAACTGCAACTACGTTCTAAGCTGTTAGATAATACTATTGGCAAATATTAAGCAAGAAAATCTAATTGTAACATTTCAGTAAAAATGCTCAAAACCAGTGCTGGTGTCTTGATTTTATTCATGCTGAATTTCCTATCTGTTTAAAAGACATCTCTTAGATTACTTTCTTATCTTAGGAAAGTAATACTGATTGCGTACGTCCTTCTTTTGGCTTTCATAGTCATAATTTCATACCCCATGTTTGCAATCATCAGATAAATATCCATTCGCACAGAACAAACCATGAAGCTCCTAGTTTGGGCTGGACGAATAAGTTTCTAGAGAATTCTCTAATAATTTGGCACCCTCTACTGGCTGATATGTGGTGATTGCTTCATGAGCTTGTTTTTAAGACAGATGTTAGGAGCTGATGTTCTTGCAGGATTTTCTTAATTCTGGAATGTTACTTTGGTTTTCAGTACAGTGAGGAGAGACCTTAACCAATGGATTTATATTTCAGAAATCTAACAAGCAACACATGAAGTATATGCTTACTAGTGCCTAGAATTCATCATCTCAAAGCAGAAAAAGGCATATTGGGCTGATGTGAACATTAACTACGTTCCAGCTTCTCCATCCATCCTCTCCTCTTACTTAGGTTTTGGGGTTGAAGGTGTCTTTATGGCTTCGCTATGTAATATAATACATTCGTCTTCATTTTGAGCAGAATCAACTAGGCATACTCACATTGGGGTATGGTTGACAGGTTCAGTGAAGGATTGTTGTAAAATAGGGGATGTGTATCTGTGGCGCATCTTTGTATTTAAAAATAGGAAAGATACCGGTAAAATTGGTGTCTTTATATAGCTAGCATTTTTGTCATGCTATGGTCATGAGAATGCTGATTTCCAGAATGGTGCCTAAGCCAGTTATTGATCAGAATATGAGTAGGTTGGGAAAATGTAGCAGGTACTGATCTAGAGGCCTAGAAAAACTGTTAATTATCACTTTGTGCAGAAAATGCTGCACTGTCAGTTTTTATCACCAGACCTCAATGAAATTGTAAAATGAGTTTCTGTCATGGACAAAGACTTTCATAAGTGTTTGTCGCTTGATGTCATTTGTCAAGGTCTGACTTCTTCCATCACCACCATGGTTATTTGTTGTGAAAGACCTGTGCTTTATTTATCAAATTGAACACGTCACTGAGGCAAAATGCACAGAGATAACCTAGAGTTGTAGAAAAGGGGTCAAAGGGGCTACAGCTTACAATAAGTTGAGGCTGTCAAAGGATGCTAAGAGAAGCACAAAAGGTTTCATCAGAAAAGAATCACTATACCAGCTGCTCAATAAAGATGGCAAAATTCTCATTGGTAATGGAGAAAAGGCAGAATTACCTGGCACCTATTTTGGCTCAATCTTCTCTGGCATGCAGATATCTGTTCCACCAGGCAGTTGTGAGGAACAAAATCCAAGTGGAAGGTTGAGACTGATAGAAATATGTCCAGAAAGACCTATTTACTTTAAACTGAATTTAAGTCTCTAGCTTTAGATGAATTGCATCCTAGGATACTGAAAATAATTTGCTGATAGTCTGACTGAACCTCAGTTCATTACTTTAGAACATAGCTTTCCAGACTGTGTGTCGCGACACAGTACTCTGTCACCTGCGGGGCGCAGATGTGTCACAAAAAAACCCAGAAGCGCTGATGGTGCGCTGCCACCGCGTGCAGCAGCGGGCCATCAGCGCTTCCAAGTTTCAGCGCGACACACCAGGATGCCGCCGCGGTGCACGAAAACCCGAAAGCACTGCAGCGGCACGCGAAAACCCAGAAGCGCCGCCGCTGGGCTTCCGAGTTTTCGCCCGCCGCCGTTGGTGTGTCGCCAACGGGAAAAGTTTGGAAAGCCCTGCCTTAGATAAATCCTGGAGAACTGGTGAAATGCTAAGATGGCTATCGAAGAGCTAGTGCTGCCCCTAACTTCAAAAAGTAATAAAATAAAGATCCAGAGAACTACGCTAATCAGTCTGACATCAATACCTGGGAAGATTCTGGGGCAGATCATAAAACAATGCAGTAATTACTAGAAGCCAGTGTGTAATTGTTAAGAGTAAGACTTGCTCAGCTAACCTTGCCTCGTTTTTTACATCCTTAGTAGACTGTGGAAATGCTGTAGGGATAATTTATCTTGATTTCAGTGCACTTAACATGGCATTCTGATTAGCAAGTCAGTGAAGTATGGCGTAAATGGCATGTCCGTTACATGGAACTGCTGCTGGCTTGAAAATACTGTGCTCTGCAACAGTTTCTCACCTTCCTCCAGTATTTACAGGGGTGCCCCAGGATCAAGTCCTGCCTGATTATAAACTGAATGTGAGCCAGCACTGTGATGCAGGTAAAAAAAATGTAAATGTGGTTTTAGGTTTCATTAGCAGAAGGGCAATGTCATGATGGCACCCATGCCACCCTGACATGGTAAAGTAGAGTGCCTAAGCATATCACTCAGCTAAGGCGCCAAAGCTTTCAATGGGAAAGAACATGGCAGTAAACCGCCAGACAGACAAATCACCATGAGCTGTGGATTAGCCGGATGGCATTCAGCACCAAAGATGGAAAGCGCAGGAGCGGAGCAGGCGAGAGACAGAAAGGAATTGATAAACACCTCTAAGGGGAGGGGGGGGGAAATGGGAACCTATAAACTGCAAGATCTTGTAACTGTATTTCACTTGAATCTTTAAAGTTGAATAGATCGCTCGCTGTAAACAAAGCTTTTACATATCCTACGTGGCGTGTGTTGGAGCTTTCATTTATTAGTTGAAGGATTGGAGCCTCACAGGCAGGAGTTCGCATTACATTTAGAGAAATTAACAGACCTTAGCTTTTTGGTAATAATAATTCATCTAGGCAGGCATAATGAGAAGACAGGATACCCTGGAGAAGATGCTGATGCTAGGGAACGTGGAAGGCAAAAGGAGGAGGGGGCCAACCAAGGGCAAGATGGATGGATGATATCCAGGAGGTGACGGACTCGACCGTGGGGGAGCTGGGGGTGGCGACGGCCGACGGGAAGCTCTGGCGTGGGCTGGTCCATGAAGTCACGAAGAGTCGGAAGCGACTGAACGAATAAACAACAAGGCAGGCTTCTCCCTCCTTCTAAAATTTTGGATTATTGAACTTAATAGAACTATGGCTTTGGACTTCCTCCACATATAAATTGACTGTTCCCTAGTTTATGTATTCATTACAGCTTTTCTCAGCTAACTGCTTGCCTCATAGCCTTAATCAGAACAGAAGCTGAATATGATAGGATGCCTTAGGTACTTGAAAGAATGTCACAGAAGACCAGGACCTGTGCTCTATAATCCCAATACACTGAATAATAGTCTTAAATTACAGGAAGGTAGATTGCAATTGAATGTTAGAAAATTATTCCTAAATAATAATAAAAGCAGGTCAACAACTAAACCAATTTGTCAGAAAAATACATACATACATACATACATACATACATACATACATACACATATATATATATAATGTATGAATAATAGTGTACAAAAAGATGAAATGAAATTGCATGCCATTTACCTGCATCAATAATTTCTTCTTTTATACTTTCCCTCCTATGTGTAGAATTGGGTTTTTCCAAATGCCCGGGGTTATCTCTCTCTGCTGTGCTGCGTATCACTAGGACAACAAAAAGGATAATTATGTCAGTGCTGGTATCGTCATATTGTAGAGTTCAGAACTTCAGTATTTTAGTCAAGAAATCGATCCCCGGTATCTCATAGTCACCTGCATTTGCCACTTTTCTTGTGTCTCCAGATGGGTTACTAATGGTGTCCTCTTCACCTGTAATTCAATGCAATTCTGGATAAAATGTTATGGATTGTAGTGTTACATCCTGTAAAATTCTGTTTCCTGCAAATGATGCTCAATCTTTAACTAGCTAAGCCAAACACAGTTCAAGAGTTTTTAATTGTATTTTGCTTGAGTGCTCAAGAAGTGTGTACATGCAAAGTTTAATCAATTCTAGGAAACAAACATAATGCATTAATCCAATCCCCAAGAAGGCCATAATATTCAGTGGACTGCATTTATCATAGTGAGTCTCTTTGCAAATCTGAGTGGCTAGGTAATAGGGAGGCCTACATGGCTTAGGTAACAAAATCCGATGTTATTTTCTTCCTAGCAGTGCGGACAGCTCACATCACCCTTGGGCAGCAGACCAGCAGCTGTGCTGGCTAGAGATTATGTGGTCTGCAGGGCATCCAATTAGGAAATGCTGAATAACTACTGCTGCAAGGAACTTATGGATGTATAAATCTCCTTTGGGGCATCCGTGGGGAGATGTCGAAAAAGGCAAGAAGGCAGCTGTAAGTGTGCATTCAAAGCCCTACCCCTTTTCAAATGAAGGGGACAGGCTTTGATCATATGGCTGTGGCTGCCATTGATTTTTTTTTACACACACACCCCCCACAGATGCCCCTGATCTCCTCACTATCTGACTGTATTTTATGGCAGCTAGTATTATCAGCCCCCTCAAATATGTGTTATTCAGACATTATTCACTGAATGCCATCTTAATTAAAGCATCTGACCATCACATGCCAGCCTTTCTACAGTTGTTATTTTTCTAGTTTTCTTTCCCCCTTTTTCATAGTTTGAATAAAGCAGAGTTTGTTAACTTTACTGTAATTCTTTATATGCAGAATTTGCTGCAAAACTGATTAAAAAGTAACAGAAATTTTACCTCTTAACTTTTTCCCTATTGAGGTCTTTATCCATTCTGTTGGTTTTTCACTGTGGTCATTATAAGATCTGCTTGTTTTATCTGCATTGTGTCCCAAAATAGCATCCAATTCTCTGAAAAACTTCATACTTTTGCTTGTATTGCCTGAGTATTGGGCGTCTTTAACACTCTTATATTCATGTTTTAGATTTTTATATTTTGTTCTGCATTGCTTCCAGTCCCTGTCAATTCCAAATTTTTGTAGTCTAGCAGCAACATGTTCAAATATTCTTTTGTTTCTCACTGTTCCTTCCAGTTGTTGCTGGATGCTCTTTTCTGACCATACACGTATTAAAGCTCTAACTTCATTAACAGTCCAATGCTTTCCTCCTTCGTTTGCTACAGAAGGAATGAAGGGGAGATTTTTGGAAGCATCTAATACTGTTGTTGGATTACCTGCATCAGGTAGGATAGGAGAAAGACACAGATATGTATTACCTGCATTGGGTAGGGTGGGGGTCAGGATCAGGTAGAGATGGTAAGAGAGAGAACGTGTGGTTAACTATTTTTCTTCTCCAAGAACATTTAGGAAGATATAGAAATAAACTCAAGCTGGATGACAAACCAGTAAAAAATAAAATTGCTTTTAAACCTTCTGATGTAAAGTTAGTATGTCGGACATCAGTAGTTGTTGTTTTTTTTAATATCTGAAAGGGAATCCATAATACTGAGATTCGATTATCACTATTCCATTAATTCTTAATTCTTCTGGATGCATATTAGGATGGTCAATCTGCAGATAGCACTGTGCTCAGCCTCTAGGCCAGGGCTTTCCAAAGTTTTCCCGCGGCGACACACCAACCGCCGTTGGTGTGTCGCCGTGGGAAAACCCGGAAGTGCCGCCGTTGCAGCAGCGTGCAAAAACCTGGAAGCGCTGCTGCCGCTTTCGGTTTTTGCGCGCCGCCGTTGGTGTGTCGCCGCGGGAAAACCCGGAAGCGCTGATGATGATCAGCGCTTCCGGGTTCTGTGGCGACACACCAGACTGTGTGGCAACACACTTTTGTGTCGCGACACACAGTTTGGAAAGCTCTGCTCTAGGCCTTTATTCGCAGTCTCCAAAACTACACAAGACCACAATATTGAATTTGGCTGTGCATTTTTCTGTAGGATATCTTTATAATTATAATAACGAGTAAAATAGTTGTGTTCAGTCTGCTAAGTTCAAGGATTCTATTTTCTTTTTGAAATCAACCCAGCCCCCCCTAAAAAATGTAATGTCATGGCCATTGCCTCTCTGGGCCATTGCTGAATGTAATGCCATTAAAACATGTAATTAATTAGTGCCTAGAATAACTGAAATAATTATTTTATGACACCCTGAAACCTTTTGTTGAAATTACTGTTATGAATGGGCTCTCCGTGGCTTCATAGGTGATAGATAGATATATCTACTTTGTATATGACAGGTACAATGATCTTTAAATAGAGAAATTGTACTCACTTTGCCTTAGGTGATAGTCTGTCTTTTGGGATCATTCAGCTTCCTGTCAGAGTTGGTTCCAAAAATACATTAACAACTGACTTTTATTAAAAAATAAAAATCTGCACATGGGCATTTTTTCTTCTATATGGCTCCAGAACTATTAACTCATCATACTTTGTCCCTGTTGACAGGGAAATCTGCACGGAGCTAGTCACTTCAGCATTTTTCAAAAAAAATTACTTGCAACTAGTTACTTCAGCATTTTATTTCTCATATGAGTAGACTACTTGCATGTGAGCAATTCTTTTGTGAATGTCAGCTAGAAGTATATTGGGTGACTTATTTCTAAACAGACTGGAAAAAAAGCATGCAGAAGTATATCGCTTTTTTTCCAATATGATAATCTTAAATCTGTAATGTTGATAGCCTCCTCAGGCAAACAAAGTAATTCTACTTCTGTATCATATATGTTAAGAGATTTTTTTCTAGAGATCTGAAGTTTTAACAAGGGCTGCTCAATTAGCTTGGCACATCCATGCACACTTAAGCCAATCAGTATCTCAGCCAATAAAAGTACAGTTTTATAGCCTCAAGTGTTGAATTGTCTCAACCCTTACATTTAGTTCTTGTTTCCTCTGCTTTGGATTTCCATAGTGTTTTAGTGTTGGGCAGGGAGGCACAAAACATTTTCCATTACATTTTAGCTATACACTGAAGGCAATAATTAAGAAATGGGTGCTGAAAATCTAACTCCAATTATAACCTCAAACTCTCTATATCCTAACAGACTTTGAGTGTGTGTGTGACCTAAACAGGTGCATCTGTGGAGGGGGGTTATGACAAATGGTGCCCACAACCATGCAATCAGAGCTGCCCTACTGACTTTTTTGAGGCCTCTGCTTGCCCCCCAACACCCCTGGACCTAAGAATACATTATGGTCACGCCACTAAAATAGCACAAAGAGAAACAATCCATTTCATCTCTTCCTCTCATATGCTACCATTTATTACCTAGTTCAATAGGCCTGCAGTGGGAAATAAAAAGTAGTGGATTTGTAGGAGCATCTTCCTCTTCTTCCAGTGTAACTGAGACTTCACCTGGGATTAAAAAGAAGAAACTCTTTGTATGTAGGGAAGGCATAGAGCATATTGAAATGTTCATGAATCTATGCTGGTACTTAACGATATTGATAATGCAAAAGGCCTGACGAAACCACAAAATTGAACATAGCCACAAAATGTCCTGAATCAGGCCTGTGATCATTAGTCCCTTGAAATGAGTGCTGTAATGGCAAGAACATTCATTAAACTCAATACAATAAATCATTTTAAGCCACCCAGAATGGAAAATAAAAGATAAGAGGCATAAAAGGCCTGTGTGTGTATAATTTGCAAGTAAGAAAAGATGGAAGAATGAACAAAACTCTACTCACACAACAGAACGTTGAAGAGACATGTTGTCAAACAAGACTAGGCTCTATTTTAGTAATGAAAAATGTACATTTTTTATTGCTCTAAATAAAAGATGGCATCTACAGTACTTACTACAGTTCTGCACTATAAACAAATTAAGGTTGAAATTAGTTGTTTGAATATGTCCAGCTTTAAATTGAAGTGGTTTGGGTCTGCAGTATTTAGTTTCCAGTCTATAAGCATTGTAAAATTTGCTTAATTAAAGTTAGTTCCAGGTAGGATTATATTCAAGGAACTGTCATCAGAATGGGTTCACCCATTAGCTCTTTCTGCAGATTGGACCTGAGATAATTGTATATTTATTATATGCTAGAAGTGGGGAAAGCATTCAAGTCATGCCTGGAGAGTAATAATATTTCAGCTTTTAATTCAACAGAAATGTACTGTAATGAAGTATAACTTAGTTTTCATGACATCACCCAACTACTTTGAGGTGATGGTTCCTGCATGTTATACAGCCAAGAAAAAGTTGTGCACCCTTGGTTTAAACTATAAAGTTAAAGATAATTCTAAGCACATCTGACTTCTCTAAATTACAGGATGTCCCAGCAGGGTAGCTGTCAAACTGATTTGGTTCCCATTCGATAGAGGTTCTAAAGATTTACATTTATTTACAAATGTACAGTATAGATGGAACAAAACTGGAAACATGAGTTAAATGTTCCATCACAAGCATTGCTGTATTTCTGCCTCAGAACGCTACTGCAACAATTTAAGATGCTTATAGACTCCAAGATTGGATCTGCCATATTCTCTGAGTCCAACTCCAAGCTACAATTACTCTTTACTTTAGAAATACCATATCTTAGTCTTTGTTTGTGGAAGGAGAATTCTGTTTCTTTCTGTGGTAGTTGAGAGTTTTTCTCCAATCAAGAAGCACTTGGCTAAATATTTACCCCCACAGCAGCATAATAGTTTCACATTTCATGATAGCATCTATTTATCTTACTATTCAACAAACCATGATTAAATATACCATCATTTTGTGAGATATGGGGAACCCAGTGCCTGTAGTTTACATAACAAAAGGAATGCCAGGCTGATTCAACAGGCCTAATCAATTTGAGCACTAATGCTTTCCCCATAGGCTGATAATAATCTGGGAAACAATAGCTACTAAATTAATTGCACATGTATTTGCACAAATTTCATTTTACTGCAGCAGCCCTGGACTGCTGTAGGAAATATTATTTTTCTTGAGGCTTCTTCCTACTTTCAGAACACATCACTGATTCATGGATTGATTTCATATGATACGGTTTCTACTCCGCCACAGTCACAAAGGCTGGATGTCTTCTACATCAATAGAAATACTGTATAATAAAACATCTATAGTAAACCAGTATAAACACAAATCATCATCATCACATAGTCAGTCTGATGGCGCCAGCTCATCCCTCTGAAGGCTTTCTGAAAGAACTCCCATTTTTAATAGTTTGTGGAACGTTGGATTCAATTACTGTAGAAGCTGTTCCAAAGTGTGGGCATGCCTATGGAAAATGGACAGCTTCCATCCCTCCTACCCTGTGAAAGTGGGGGTCACTTCTGCCACAGAGTCGTTGACAATGAGGGGGAAGCCATTTCTGAAAATCAACTGGGAGCACCTTCCATTACAGTACTGATTTTTGGAACTGCCACCTTTCCTTCTGTATCGCAGCCTACTTCCCTAAGTATGGTCCTCCACTCCTTTATGTACCACGGGACAGCGTGCTTTGGGGAGGGGGGGCAAAGGAAACCTGCTTCTGTTCACTCAGGTGCATGGAATTAGACATGGATTTGGGTTGGAAAAATGCCGTCTAAGCTTCTGTAGCTGTTTAATGGAGGGATGGAATAACATAATAATTAATAATTTTATTTCGAGATTTAAAAAATAATTGATGGGAAGTATTGGTCAAGAATTTCATTCTTGGTACAGTACTGTTTTTCCAGCAAATGTCTATAAACATCATCCACATTCATTAACTCCTTTTAGAAAGGAAAAAGGTTTGGTTTTCTTCTTGGATCTCAGAAAATTTTGTGTATAATTTATATGTAAGTTGGAATGTGACAAACTGTGAAAACAGAACTGGAAAATGTGGTTCTCCCCCTTCCCCTTGCCCCCAAAACCTGGAGCAAAAGACTAGACCATTTATGTAGGCACAGGGTTCAACTTGTGCCCCCCCCCCTTTTCCTGCAGAATGTTTCATTATTTAAAGCTAGTTTTAAAAAATGGCTTTATGCTATTAATTTAAGACAGATTAATATGCATTGCAAGGTTTCTGGGGACTTTTTGGTTCTAGTTGTTACAGTTGGATATTTAACCAAGTGTTCTCTAAAGAAAGTGAAACATTTTAAATTACTCCCCTGATCATGTTTTAAAGAAAATTTCATCCTGTGGTTACAAACTGATATTTGAAAGCTTTATGGGATAATAATTTACACATGCTCTTATTTATTAGCAATAAGTACTTTTGTCAAGTGGCTTGATTTGGTTTGGGCCTTCCTTCCTTCCTTCCTTCCTTCCTTCCTTCCTTCCTTCCTTCCTTCCCAAAAATATACTTCCTGATTTCCAGCAGGCAAGCAAAATATATCACATACAAGCATGCAAAACTCTTGTAAGGTTTCCATTGCAGCAGCTAATCACCAAGTGACTTTAAAAGAGCTATAATGTATTTTAAATGTTTATAATTTTGCCGCTTAGCAGATGATAAATCTCTTGGGAAAATGATATTTCAAAAGGAATAACGTGTTCCCATCACCACTAGCAGGTGATTTACCGTTTTGGTCCTTTTGCTTAAATTCTAGCAGCGCATATAGATATAGATATAGACATAGATATCTGTATCTGAGAGTGACAGAAATTACATATATTGCTTGTGGCCCAATATTTTCTCTTTATTCCTAGCAATACAGCTATAAAATGGCATGAAACGTTACAGATAAAGCAGCAATAAAAACCGGCAGAAGTTTGGAGGCCCTTAGTCTTTTGTTTTGATTTTGTTTTCCTTTAGAGGAATTCAACTTATGAGACTAGCTAGCTCCAGCAGCTGGTTTAACTTAGGTTTATGTATTTATAGAAACATTCAGGAGCAGACACCCTCCCTCTCGCCTCCCCCCCCCCCCAGACATACACAGATAAGGGAGCGCATTAAGTCAGTTTGTTCTACCAACTATGTCATCTGCAGTGCATTATATGGGTTTGAGTTCCACAAGCCTGTATGTATTTTAGATAACAATAATAAGAAAAAGAGTTTGGGGTGGTTTTTTTTTTTACCTTCATTGTTCTCCTTGGTGGCATTTATGATGTCATTTGCTGAACACCTGACGTTCTCCTCCTCTGTTAACGGGGTGACAGGTTTATGTTGCAATATGGCATCCAGCTCATGAAAGAACTTCATGGTCTTTGTAGCATCTCCTGAGTTGTGGGCATATTTAACTGTTCTATATTCATATTTCAGGTTTTTATACTTTGCCCGACACTGTTTCCAGTCTCTGCAGATCCCCAACTCCTGAAGCCTTTTAGCAATGTAAATAAATATTCCTTTATTCCGGAGGGTCCCATGGAGTTGCTTTCTGATATTTTTCTCTGACCAGACGCTTAGCAAGGCTTTCACCTCCTCTTCAGTCCAGTGCCTTCCTGCTCCACTCTCCATGTTGAAAGTGACCTGGAAATGATTCACTATTTCTAGCCAAGATTGTGTTTCCTAGGAAACCAGACGGCTGATTGTCAGTAAGCTCCACAGAGATGAAAGGATCCAGTTTTACTGGCTCAAGCTGCCTGAGGGGAGTAACTTGAGAAACTGCCAAATAAGCAGGTTCCGTCTTAGAGGCAGGAAAATAAAGCAGCTCCGGCACAAATGATTGCAAAGTCTGTTAATCATTGGCACCCCAAATAAGCTGTTTTCTGCTTTGTAGAAATTAAGCACAATTCCAGAGATAGAATGCATTCTGTAGCCTTTGTTATGCAACGGGCTTTAAATATAATCTCTGCTCTTAATGTACATGAGAGCTCCAAATGAGCTTTCCTCCATCTGGCCCCCTCCAGAGGCACTGGATAACAAGCCTAGCTGGGTGCTGAGGATGATGGGAGGTGTTGTCCGACATATATGGCAGCATATGTACAGTATTTAAACAACTATATGCTATAATTTTGTTTGGAATGAATTGCTGAAGATTTGCATCCTGATTCCCTTCAGATTTGCTAGCAAATAAAGTCTTCACTTTCCATAAAATATTTGTTCACATGGTTCAGAATCCCTTTTACAACTGTGAATCATAATTTCACACACACACACACTTATCCCTTTCCTAAATGCTTGATTTGCATTCACAGAGCCTTTTGTGATTCCTAACAAATGGAGTAGCTGTAATTTGAATTCTGAGCATTCAGCGATGTTCAGTAATAGTTCCACTTCAGTAGTCTTCTGAGTGAATCAAGTATAATAGACTAAAAGCAAACCAAGGAAATTAAGATCAAATTTGTGTGGAAAACATGTCTGTACTCTTTTGTAGTGTCTAGAGCAAATATGTTACATGCTTTACAAATACAAGATTCATCTTAACAGAAAATGAGATAACACAACAGCAATATTGATTTTAGTTGTGTTTGCAAAATATTTCAATTAAATTCTGAATTTTCTCTTGTTATCTAATATTTTATTTGAATATAGAAGATATTTTGGAAAGAAGCATCTCTATATATATTTCTATTTTTAAGTGTTTTTCCCCCTGTGGTCAATCTGGGTTCTGCATAACTATGTGTTTCCACTTCAAAGCATTCCCAGAGGTAATATAATGCAACTATCTCAGGTGCTAATTGAGTTCCCTCTGGGTAATACCATACTTGCCAACAAAGGAGCCTTTGGTATTCCATAATACTTGGGAGATGTTGCCATGGCAGCTAAATAGCTAGCCAACAGGTTCATTTTATAGAAGGATTCTAAGTAGGGAAAGGAATCCGGAAAAGGAAATGTCTTTCTTTCTCTTTCCCCAGCTAAAGATGCTTTCATCTAAGATTCTTGACTGAATGCTTTCAGCCTGACATCCCAATGAACCTGAGGTTCTCCAGATATAGTGGGACCTATGGCCATGCCGCCTGGAATTCTGGGAATTGTGGTCCAACATGATATGGAAGGCATCAGATTGGGGAATAGTGCTGTAAGCTATCTTCCAAGCACTCTTATGTACTATTACAAGCCAAACCTCTAACATAGTAGGGAAAGCGACTTCTGGGGAAGAAATGGCAAAACTGAAGATGGCTCTGCTAAAAGCAGAGCTGATGACCGCGGCGGACCGCAGCGGAATGAAGAGCCGGCAAGTAGACCAGCTCTTCATATTTCCTCTCCAGATAAGGAGAGCACTTGAGATCACCCATAAGTGCTCCAGACAGTTGCTCCTCACAAGGAGACCACAAGACAGTGGTCTCCTGGGTTTAGAGCTCTGGGAGACAAGGGAATAGCCATCTTGCTCAAACTGCAGTTGGCGCCTTCAAAAGGACACTGGGTTCGCATACTTCCTTTTCTAATCACTTTCGGAAATTGCTTGTTAACTGCTTTTCAGCTATTAGGAACCTTTGTATGGACAAGACTGAAAACACCCAGTGAGTTTCCTTCAATCCTTAGTGAAAGAAGTTTTAAATACAAGTTCAAAGACTTTAAAAAATTGGGGGGAGGGGGGAATAAACAGCAAAAATGTGATTAAAATTTTGATTTTAGAAGATTTTACAAATGGACTAAGGGTCCAGATAAATTTGAAATAAGATTTTGGAATTAATTATAAGAATCCTTCCCTTGGGAAAATGCTTTTGTTTTGAATTATTTTTAAAAAATATAATAGGATGAGACTTTGAAGGTTGGAAACTAGAGGGAACCAGAAGGAACTAAAGCAGGGCTTTCCAAACTTTTCATGTTGGTGACACGCCTTTTAGCCATGCATAATTTCGTGACACAGTAATGAGTCCCCACCCCCTGGCCCACGTGATTGGCTCCCGGCTCCAAACCCCGCCCCTGGCCCACGTGATTGGCTCCTGGCTCCAAACCCCGCCCCTGGCCCACGTGATTGGCTCCTGGCTCCAAACCCCGACCCCCCCGACCCACGTGATTGGCTCCCGGCTCCAAACTCCACCCCCCGGCCCCCCAGTCTTCTACTGTATGTATTGTATTGTATGTAATTGTAGATAAAATACAAAAATGCCCTCCAGGTGTGCTTGATGGGGAGGTCATGGACCCAAGACCATGAGCAGTGTTTTTCAGTCTTGGCCACTTTCAGATATGAGGACTTCAACTCCCAGAATTCCCTACCCAGCAAGGCTGGCTGGGGAATACTGGGATTTGAAGTCCACAACTCTTGAAGTCACCTAGGTTGAGAAACACTGCCAGATGATGGGAAAACTGCGTCCATTGCTTGGTAAGGCTCTGTGCTGGGGGGGGGGGTTGGGGGGTGAAGGGATGCCACTAGGCTGCCGAGTGTCCTGCTCACACCCAGGCCACCGAGTGCTCTTTCTGCTGAACACGTGAATAGCCTCAGCATTCCAAGTTCCCTTATTTCGGAATTAAGTTAGTGAGGTAAGGTATCTTGTTCTGGAGTAAAACAGGTTCAACTGCAGCTAATTCACTACAGGAGTAGAAACAGCGACCGTCACCGCATTTCCAAGGTTTGCCATGGACTTCGCAGCGTAAAAGTGGGTCTTATGATTAAATCGGGGCACCGCCATCAATTCAGTCACTATCTCAACAAATACCATAGAAAGCCGTAACCTTGAAAAAGCGAGCATAAAAACTCCTCCCCATTTATTGCAGTGGTTCCCCCCACCCGGGGAATTTGACTTCAGCTCCTTGCTCCCGCACCTACTCCAGCCGGGGATCCTAAAGATCTGCCAAGCGAATCTCTCTCCCTCGCGCCTTAACTTTCAACGGAGGAGGGCAAGGCGTCGGGTCTGTTGGAAAGGCAGACTTTTAGCTGAGAACCTCTCCCTTCCCCAGCTTCTGCGCCAGCATAATTATTGTTGTTCTGGCGGGTTTTCAGTCTGGTGTGTGTGTGTGTGTGTGTGTGTGTGTGTGTGTGTGTGATCAAGTAGGCAATTAGCGAGTCCAGAAACACTGGTTGGGTTGCGTTGCATTGCCTCACCTCACCAAGCGGCGTGTGGTCTTCGAAGGAAAGAGGCGGCACTCGGAGGGGGGGCTCAGGAGGCTGCTTCTCCCGCCGGAGTGGCGAGCCAGGGGTTTCTCGCGTCCTTCCTCCGGACCAGCACGAGAGCAGAGCACGAGGTTCCTCCCCTCCTGGTCCCCACCAGAGGTAGAGGAGGAGGCTGGAACGAGTCGGGACCGGCGACTGGAACCAGTGCTCCCAGCGCCTCCTGGATGGCTCGCCCCGATTTCGCCACCCGGAGTTCGGGGCGGCAGCTGCGATCGAGAGGAGGGCAGGCGAAAGCTACTTGGAAGAGCGTGACTTTTGCATCCGTGTACTTGTTTCTTTTCCCCAAAGACAGCCGACCAAACTGGCAAAACCAATTGCTGCGTGTTTACTAAGTAGCTGAATGCCATCCTGTTGCACGCGGCTTACTCCCCACTCACTGGGTGTCGTTTTGCGGCCTCGGTGGGTAAATCTGTGGATGGCGACTCTGGTTTAGCAATGCTGGGAGTTAGAGTGCTAATATTTCGCGTGATTTTCAGGCTGGGGAAGGCTGCTCTAAGAAGAAACTTAGCTTAAGCCAGAGCTTTCCAAACTGTGAGAGCTGAAGATCTGGGTTCAAAGCGGAGCAAGGGATGGGCAGGGCTCCACGTGGTGCATGGCCTCCTCTTCCGGGTTCCCCTGCAACACACCTGGGCCCTGGCCGCGACACAGAAATGTGTCGCGACACACAGTTTGGAAAGCTCTGAACTAAAGATTACAATTAAAGGAGAAGAACAC
Organism: Charina bottae; assembly: GCA_023362775.1. Classification (NCBI taxonomy): domain Eukaryota; kingdom Metazoa; phylum Chordata; class Lepidosauria; order Squamata; family Charinaidae; genus Charina; species Charina bottae. The sequence goes on along the minus strand of JALMGJ010000019.1, from coordinate 20,012,025 downwards.
TTAAATTTGATTTACTAATACAGAATGAAGCAAAATATTCTAACATTGGACATATTGAAGGATATTTTTGAACAGTGGTCCCAGAAGTTAATTTTAATAGTGTCTGCCTCTGTAGATAGACTGTGCCTAAAAGGTGTTATAGAAGAGGAACAAATTTTACCTGACAAGATTGAGACTGATCTGAAAGTGGATTTAAAAATGACAGGCTATAAGAATGATATGGAAAAAGATGCTACATAGGACATACAAAAGAAACCGTCTGATGTCTTAATAATTAAAAGGGTTAGGGTATATAAATAACAAACCAAGAGTGTGACCTGGATAATTTTCCTATATTGGATTTACAAATGAGGCTTGTTGAAGCTTTGAAGAATTTCATGAGAAGTGATAAATTAAAAATGAAAAATCAATTTCTAGGACATTATTTGAAGGGACTAAAGATCAAGATTGTTAAAAGTAAAAGGAAGGAGTATAAATTTGGTTTATTTGATCAAGGTTAAAATAGATATATTGTTATCTCTGGCAACCCTTAATGGACTTTTGCTGATTAGGACTAAAATGATGAGGTTTTAAGGATTTGTTTATACATAAGATATGGGATATGGGAAGAAGAGATAATTTGTTGTATTTTAATAGAAGGTGATAAGTTGCTAAAATTGTTTATACTTGTGATGAAGGAGGAAGTCATTTATTTATATATTTCTTTACTTTTTCTTTACTATATTCTTAATTTTTCTTTCTTTTCTATTTTTCTTATATATTTTTAGTTTGTATTAGTTTTTATCTTTGCAATTTTAATTTTTAATAAAATTACTATTAAAAAAATAACACAGTAGGAAAAGCATTTAGCATGTGGCTTCTCAAATTCTTTCCAACCCCTTTACCATTTATAGCCATAGGAAACGTGTGTTTTCTTCTGTATAACTAAGTAATATTTGTTCATGCTCTTCTGCTCTTCCTTTATGGTATCTGCGTGTGTGCATAACATACCTGCACTGGGCGGGCTATATACATACATTCAGCCCTGGTTCACATGACCAGGAAGGAGGAAGCAAGCTTAGAATGAAGCAGTGGGCAGCTTCCCAAGCCATTGTCCATATACATCTCCCATAGGGGGTGTGCATGCCAAGAGTAATTTTGGGAGTAAAACATCTCTGTTGCCATTAGAGGGACTAGGACAGAGCTTTCCAAAGTTTTCATGTTGGTGACACACTTTTTAGACATGCATCATTTCGCGACACTCTTACAGCAGGGCACAAGGCAGGCACTAGGACCTGTGTGGAATCTTGGCAGGGCTCGGAGGCAGCAGCTGCCGCGACACACCCAGACACTGCAGCCGACACACTAATGTGTCCCGACACACAGTTTGGAAAGCTCTGGACTAGGAGGTCAGGGTTAAGTTTCTTTGCTTACCTGCTAAACTAAGTTTAGTATTTTTTTTTTTTATCCATTCAATCGTGTCCGATTCTTGGAAACTGCCTGGACAAGTCCCTGCAGTTTTTTTGGCAAGGATTTTTGGAAGTGGTTTGCCATTGCCTCCTTCCTAGGGCTGAGAGAAAGTGACTGTCCCAAGGTCACCAGCTGGCTTTGTGTCTAAGGCAGGAGTAAAACTCATGGTCTCCCAGTTCCTAGCCTGATACCTTAACCACTACACCAAACTGGCTCTGCAGTATTTTTTTTACTTAGGACAAAAAAAAAGTTTTAGTGGTAGTCTTAAATCCATGATACGATAGAGATTACTTCCAGGGAAAATTTTCATGTAAAAAAATTATGTTGGAAGTATGGTAAAGCTAGGGTTAGGGATAGGCTTTCTTGAGGTCTGTGGTTCATTATGTCTTTTAGCAGCTGGGGGCCACAAATGGCATAAAAATGCAATGTCGTGACTCCAGGTGCTCAGATCTTGGGATTCTGGGTTATTTTTTTGGTGCTTAAGAGTTCTGCCTCCCAATTTTTAGATGTGTAAAACCAAATGCAAAGGTCACATATGGGGTTTTTTTTCTCATGAAAACCTATGCCTCTCTGATAACTATGAGGCCTGCAGAAACAAAGTTCAAGTGGTATATGTAGGCCAAGATCACATATTCAGTGTTAGAACTTATTGGGACAAATTGGATCTCCAACCAAATATTGCAATGTGAGTACTTTTCTTTAGAATTCCAATCAACTGTCTCTTTTTACAGAATGTTCGTTTCCATCTCCCCATTCCCCCAATTGTTTTTATTTATTGCACTTGTTCATGTGCGGTTTTTCTTTTTGTTTTGGGAGGAAGAGTTATTTTCTTACAATTCTTTAGAAAATGTTTTGCAAACCTTGGACCCCAAAACCTGTAAACTTCCCTCAATCATGGATGGGACCTTTTTGGTTACATAAAGATCCAGTCTCAGACATGAATATTTCTTACCTCCTCTTCCTTTTCTTACAGGGGCCAAGAGAGTGCAGGGATTGTGACAAGTGATGGAGAATCAGCCCATTCTTTCAAAGTGCACAAGGTAATATTGGAAGCTTGTCTAGTGTTTCTGGAGGGGAGATGATGATGATGATGATGACCCATCAAATTGGTATTGAATTTAGTGACCTTATAAATAAATTTTCTCTAGAATGATCTGTCCCCAGCTTAGTCATTCAAGTCTTCGGGGGAAGGGGGTGAAAGAAGATGTGGCTATTACTCTAATTTGTTTTCTTTGTTTGAAAATGAACGCTGAGAGAACTCAAAATATTACAATATGTGTATATATTTGATGTAAATATGACAGTAGTCTGTGCAGGATTTTAAGTCAATTTCTAATTTCTGATTCTTATAAGTATAACCTTCGAAACCTTATAAACAGCATTATCAAGTAGCACACTGAACCTAATTTTCTCACAAGAGGAATGTGAAAAAATATTTAGAAAATGATAACATGTATCAGTGTTTGCTTGCATTGTAAACCCTTGATTGAATGGACTCAGTTTAAGGGATGTCTTAGTCACCTCCCATTTGGTTTAATGCAATACGCTTTCCATGCCTTGGAAGAACATCCAGAAGATGCAACTGGTTCAGAATGCAGCGGCACGCACAGTTTTGGTTGTCCCGCTGTTCACCCCAGTAACACCACTGCTGTGTGAGCTGCACAGGCTTCCAGCTGCTTTCCCAGCGCAATTCAAGGTGCTCGTGATCACCTTTAAACCCCTACAAGGCAGGACCCTCTCCCTGAGAGTATCTGTCCATCCCACTAGATTAGATAAAGTGGGCGTGCTCCAGGTCTCCTCCCTTAAATGTTGCCACCACACGGGACCTGGGAGGCATGCCTTCTGGGTGGCCACCTCTGCCCTTTGGAACAGTCTCCCACCTGAGATCTGAGGGATCCCTACCCTTTTAGCCTTCTGGAGGGCTGTGAAGACCTGGCTCTTCCCCCAGGCATTGGGCTAGGATGGGGGTTGAGCTGGGAGGATGTTTGGTCTGGCACCTGGGGGGGGAAGGGTATCTTTGTTTTTAGCCATATTTTATGGATTGTTATAAGCCACCTAGAGTCATTATATGAGATAGGCAGCCATATAAGTCTTGTAAGTAAGTAAGTAAATAAATAAATAAAATGTCAAATTTGTCAGGCAAAATCTGCTTGATCTGTGTTATGACCAGACAAACTATAATAACTTAGCTCCAACCAAGTCTGGACAATGTTTACAGCTTCTCCCTCAAAATCATTTTTCTCTGTTATCAGTAAAGTAGGTTTTCTCATGTACAAGAATCTTTTAAGAGATACTCGACTTTAAGGAAGAGTCTTTCCACCATAGTGCACGAAAGTGAGAGTTTGCTGTTCTTTTCAGGAAGGTGCAGTGATGGTCAAAGCATTCCATTTTTCTGTCATGATGATGATGTAGAGTAGGATATAAATTCGTAAAAAGAGTTGACAATGTCCATTCAGTGTTCCTTTTCTTTATTTACTTGTTTGCTTGTTTATTTTGGCTTATAGGCTGCCCCAGTTCTGAGACTCTGAGTTTCTGTAATAAGATTAAGACATAAAACTCCGAATTAAGATTAAACAATCAAATGGAATCCTAGAATTGACCCCCTTCTTCATCTTCTACTGCCACTATTTTCTGACCCAATGAAGTCCCAATATATTGAAACTACACTTCCCAGATCCCAGCTTTCCCTTTTATTTATTAATTAATTAATTCACTGGTGTGAGTCAATCTGAAAGACATCATTTCATCTAAAAAGCAGAACAAAAATAACTGCATAGAAAATAGCTAAGATTTGTCCATGATATTTACACAAGCTTAATCTTTCCAGCTTGATTTGGAGAGGAGGCATCTTCCCAGCCACAAAACAACTGTGGTAAAGATTGTTATTATTAGTAGAAGTATTTTCAGCCAGGGATATGCTAGAAAGAAGGGAAAAAATCCGAGCTTTCAATAGCTGGATAAACTGTGCATTTATTGAACAGAAATTTGACTAGAAAGATCGGATGGCAGAAAAAGATGTGAACAAAATTAAGTTTTAATTAATTAGGTATTTGTAGTCTTATTTGAACCATGAAACATTAAAATTGAGTAGAGCTTTTCCTTCTAAATTAGCCCAAAGGGATTAGTTTTACATTGCTATCTGCTGTAAGCAATACTGGAAACTGTTTAAGATCATCCATCCCATTTCCTTTTTGTTCACAGGGAATGGGTCTTGTTAATCACGTGTTCAGCGAAGATAGTCTGAAGAAGCTCTATGTTTCAAATCTTGGAATTGGCCATACAAGATACTCTACCTCTGGAGTCTCTGTCCTTGATAACTGTCAACCGTTTGTTGTGGAAACTTTGCATGGGAAGATTGCGGTCGCCCACAATGGAGAGCTCACAAATGCTATGCGACTGAGGAGAAAGGTAGGAATCTGTCTTCCTAAAACGAGGAAGCAGAAGAGGACAGTAAATTCACCCATAATAGAGAGGGTATATAACCATCTGGTAATAATAAGATGCAGAGATCATGTTAAAGGCGCAATCAGAATTCATCAGAATGGGTAAATTGTAGCAATTGGGATCAGATGGAAGACAGGGAATGTGAAACCTAACCCTAATCCACAGCAGCGGGTTTCTCTTTACCTTCTCACAAGGATTTTTCATAGACATTCTGTAAAACAGAAATGTAGAATACAAAAGTTCTATACTAAAATAAGTACTTATCTAATCCTCTCTTGTATCTTTTTGACCCATGTTGCTTACTATTTCCCATTCTCTGAAAAACTGAAGACTGTGCACACTCCTTTCTTTTGCTAAAGTTGCCAAAAACATCTTGTTGTTTCCCAATAATATGGGCTTCATGGTCAAATTTTTTAAGTTTTGGGGAAAAAAAACCTGTACTATAATATGTTGTCAGTATGTTATATTGATAACAATCAATGTAACCATAACATCAACTTTTGCATGCCAGATAAGAGTTCACCATCTGCACATAAATTACATTGTCATCTGGATTCATTTAGTTGTCCCCACTGGCACTCTGCCAAGTTCTTTATATTCTGGGCTATCATTACGTGCAAATGTGCTTCAGGAAACACACATATACATACATTCAGATAACCTGTGCTATAATTATATATAATAATCCTTTGTCTTTTGTTATGTAGCTAATGCGGCATGGAGTGGGATTATCTACCAGTTCTGACAGCGAATTGATCACTCAACTGCTGGCATTCACCCCTCCTTTAGAGCAAGATGATACACCAGACTGGGTAGCAAGGTAAATCATCTGACTTGAGAGAGAAGAATTAAGATCAGTAACCTCCACTTATGCAAGACCACCCTTGTACTTGTTGGAATTCTTGAAATAAGAAGTGTACTAAATAAGCTTTTGAATTTCAGGATTAAAAATTTGATGAATGAAACACCCACTTCATATTCACTTCTGATTATGCATAAAGATATTATATATGCAGTTCGCGATCCCTATGGGAACCGCCCTCTCTGCATTGGCCGCCTTGTTCCAGTAGGTGATATCAATGGAAAAGGTATGATTTCCCTATATGTAATATGTTCCTATGAGAACTGTGCTTAAGTAGCTGAAAGTATGTTCATTTTAAAATACTGACACCTTTCTCAAACTCTGTTTTTTAGTCAGGGCACAACCTCTCTGTCACCTTAAAAACGTAAATGCTGCATACTGTAAATAAGTATGGGAAGGTCACCTATCTTTAAGTTTCTGACCTATTCTCCAGTTGTGATGGAATGTATCCCTGAAGTGGGGGGGGGGGTGATGTGGTGGATTTCGAAGCTGCCGCTGGTTCCCAGGAAGGAGGGAGCACATTCCAAGGAGATAAACGGGGTCGCAGTCTGGAGAGTCTTGGCAGGGAGTCAAAGAGAGTCAGAGTAGCTCGGCCCGAGTCTCCTAGGTGATTTCCCCTTAGGTTAGTTAGGATAGCTTTAGTCTGGCAAGATTCTGTCTGTATGGTGGGAGCAATGAAGAACTGAGTTTGGAATACACTGGCTCGTTGTTGTTCTTGGGCTGGCCCTGACACCAGTGAAAGTAACATGCAGTTATGTGCTATATTAAATTAAATCCTGAAGTAAAGCCATATGCAGTGGGTATGTTTATGATTAGTCTGTAACATCTGGAATATTTGAAAATAAACATTTTTGGTAACCATGAGAGAGGACAAGAACATGTTCAAATGTATCAATGTGCACTTTAATTTGAATACATTAAATTATTTCCAGAAATATTTTAACATTTATTTGATCTAGATTTAAATTTTGGAAAAGAACCTTTGGTATCTAGACCAGCCAGTCACCTGTGACATTAGCTTAAGTTACTTTCACATATATGTTTGCTGTGGTCATATCAATCTTTCTATTGCCATCTCTATGACAAGTGTGAATAACATATTTTGTTAGTGAATAGGCAATTGGATGTGTTTTGGGACATTCCAGTGTACTCATTATATCCTACAAATGTCTATTGCCTGTTTAAGTAGGCTTCTCTACCCTTCCCACTTCAGTTTTACTATAGAAAACAGCATTGCAGCCACAGCAAATGCAATGTGTAAAGTTAAACAGGTAGCAATAAGGTTCCTAGAATTGTGAACACATTACTTTTATTGTTGTTGAATTCTGTTACAGGGAAGAATAATGCTGAAACTGAAGGCTGGGTAGTTTCTTCCGAATCCTGTAGCTTTTTATCAATTGGTGCAGAGTAAGTTCATAATTTGTTTCTTTATGGGAGAATTAAAAGCAAATCAGTAATTTATTCATTGTTTAAGCAAGAACTGGGCACTTTGGCATCTGCCACATTGAAGTACAGCAATATTTAGTTTTAAGACAATATAGCATTTGGCCTGAAAATCCACATCACACTGAGTCACATTACAATTTTGGGATTAATACTAAGCTATACTAATAACGGATTATCTAGACCCCTTCCAGTCAGGATTCAGGCCGGGATATGGGGTGGAAACTGCATTGGTCGCACTTACAGATGATCTCTGGCGAGAGCGGGATGGAGGCAGTGCATCCATCCTGGCTCTTCTTGACCTCTCAGCGGCTTTCGATACCATCGACCATGGTATCCTTTTGGGGCGGCTCGGAGAGTTGGGGATGGGCGGCGTAGTCTTGCGCTGGTTCACCTCCTTCCTCCATGACCGGTCCCAATCGGTGGTGATAGGAGATGAGAGGTCCGACCCTCGGCCCCTACTTTGTGGGGTGCCGCAGGGCTCGGTTCTCTCCCCTCTCCTATTTAATATCTACATGAAACCGCTGGGTGAGATCATCCGCCAACACGGGATGAGGTATCATCAGTATGCTGACGATACTCAACTATATATCTCCATCCCGGGTGAGTTAAGTGATGCAGTTTCTGCCCTTTCTCAGTGCCTGAAGGCTGTGGGGGTCTGGATGGGGAACAACAGGCTTCAGCTGAACCCTGGTAGGACGGAGTGGCTGTGGATTGATGGCGCCTCGGGATCCAAGGAGTTGTCATCTTTAGATCTGGACGGGGTGGCACTATCCCGTTCAGACTCAGTGCGGAACCTGGGGGTCCTTCTGGACTCACGACTCCTGCTTGAAGAGCAGGTGGCAGTCGTGGCCAGAATGGCTTTTGTGCAACTTCGAGTTGTACACCAGCTTCGCCCTTTCCTGGACCGAGATGCCCTCCGTACAGTCACTCATGCCCTGGTCATCTCCCATATAGACTATTGCAATGCACTCTACATGGGGCTACCCTTGAAGAGTATCCGGAAGCTTCAACTGGTCCAGAATGCGGCTGCGCGTGCAATTATGAGTGCCCCAAGATCGGCACACGTGACACCTCTGCTGCGTGAGCTGCACTGGTTACCAGTTTGCTTCCAGGTCCAACTCAAGGTGTTGGTTGTTACCTTTAAAGCCCTACATGGCATGGGACCAGGCTACATTAGAGACCGCCTCATCCCCAGAGCATCGACCCGCCCCACCCGGTCATACAGAGAGGGCATGCTACAGATCCCATCAGTAAAAGAATTTCACCTGGCGGGATCCAGGAGGCGTGCCTTCTCTGCCGTAGCACCCACCCTTTGGAACATCCTGCCCCTTGAGGTGAGGCTAGCCCCCACACTCCTGACCTTCAGGAAGCAACTGAAAACCTGGCTCTGCCACCTCGCTTGGGACGGGATGAGTAATAGCTCTTCCTGGGGATGGCTCGCACCGTAAAGTTTGGTTCGCAAACATCACATACAGCCTCTTGGATTTTATATTTTTATATTCTTAATAATTGTATAAAGTATTTTATATGTTTTTAATTGCTGACTTGATTGTAAACCGCCCAGAGTTCCCTTGGGGGAGATGGGCGGTGATATAAGTTAGAAATAATAAATAAATAAATAAATAAATAAAATACTTAAAAGATACAGTAAATAATGAAATACTTCATCTGTGAAAACTAATTATTAATAAACTATTAAGTCCTGAATCCCATGCTATTTTTTTGTACATAGAATAAGAAAATGTTTTATTTGCTTCTTTTAATTGACTGCTTCATTTATATGCTCAAAGAGCAGTGGATTTTCTCTTTTTAACCCAATCCATATTTTACTCTTAAGGAGGAAGTAAGTCATTTTAGAATTTGAGAAAATGATTAAAAAATTATTGCCCTTCAGTTACAAGGGGGATAGAAATTAAATAAATAGTAATAAGTACAGAATAATGATCAAAAACATCTGACAAAGTAAGGAATAAATGTAGATTTTCATAGATAACCTTGCTGTTTAGAAAAAAAACATGTGCTATTGCCTTTCCAATCTGAAAGCACAGTATTTCTGTATAACCAATGATTTTTACAATTCCATTGTTTCTAAACAAAGCAATTGGGATGTTTAACATGTACAACTATATTTTCAAGATACTATCGGGAAGTCATGCCTGGAGAGATTGTGAAAATATCCAGATATGATGTCCAAACATTAGATATTGTACCCAGACCTCAAGGAGATCCATCAGCATTCTGCATTTTTGAATATGTGTACTTTGCAAGGCCAGATAGCATTTTTGAAGGTAAACTACTTTAGAGTTTAAAAATTATACAGGTCTTCTAAACAAACCTTTAAATATTCCTGAGGACTTTGGGAAAATGTCACAAAAACTTTATGACTATGTTGTCTGTATTCTAGAATCAAGAGCAAGGCCTTCAGAATGTGCGTGGGATTACATAGGATTATTTAACAATATGACATTGTTAGTTGAAAGGCACTTCAATTCTTTGTAAATTCCACTGCTTTCTCTACATAACAACAGAGGGTGGAATTGCGGTATTCATGGGTGGAGTGTTGGATTGTGAAGTATTAATGGAGATTGGGGGGCCAGCTTGGGAAAGGAATTGAAGAAAACACAGATATAAACAATCAAGTGATAGCAGGCGAGTAAGTTGACAGCTTATCTTATAAAGAGCAACTTACCCCAGGTGGGGAGAAATCTGGGAAGAGGCATTTCAAAGCCCTCAATGAAACTCTACTTCAGAGCTTTCCAAACGGTGTCGACTTAGTGTGTCGGCTGCAGAATCTGAGTGTGTGCTGCCTCTGAACCCTGCCAGGATTCTGCGCAGGTCCTAGTGCCTGCCTTGTGCCCTGCTGCCTCCAAACCTGCCCTGCCAGGATTCCGCGCAGGTCCTAGTGCCTGCCTTGTGCCTTGCTGCCTCCAAACCTGCCCTGCCAGGATTCCGCGCAGGTCCTAGTGCCTGCCTTGTGCCCTGCTGCCTCCAAACCTGCTGTGATTCCGCGCAGGTCCTAGTGCCTGCCTTGTGCCTTGCTGCCTCCAAACCTGCTGTGATTCCGCGCAGGTCCTAGTGCCTGCCTTGTGCCTGGCTGCCTCCAAACCTGCTGTGATTCCGCACAGGTCCTAGTGCCTGCCTTGTGCCCTGCTGCCTCCAAACCTGCTGTGATTCCGCGCAGGTCCTAGCGCCTGCCTTGTGCCCTGCTGTAAGAGTGTGTTGTGAAATGATGCATGTCTAAAAAGTGTGTCACCAACATGAAAAGTTTGGAAAGCTCTGCTCTACTTAATTAACTCAATATAAATGAGGGTGGGAAATTCCTATTATACTGGAGTTCTCATGATTCTGTATTTACCCATGCCAGCATTAAAGATATCTTACTGAAGACTATATAGTTTTGGTTTCCTGGTCTTGCCCTGATAGGTATTTCTTGAACCAGGGGCGTGGATGCATTACATGGGAATGGTTATGTAAATTAAAAATATCTGAGTATATTAGGTTACCTTTTCACAAGACTTGGCCATCATAGTTGGAACTTAAGAGTTAGGGTTCCCTACTAGATAAGCTGGTTTGAAACTTTACCTCTCTGTAGATGTGGATTTTTAAAAGCAGAAGAATCATGCCCAATTCAAAAATGTAACATACACAAACGCGCACAATGTTTTTCATTCTTCATAGGCCAGATGGTATATTCTGTAAGAAGGAGATGCGGTCAACAGCTTGCTATTGAAGCCCCGGTTGAAGCAGATTTGGTTAGCACAGTCCCAGAATCTGCAACTCCTGCAGCGCTTGGCTACGCACAAAAGGTATCTCTCTACCTCTCTCTTCATTTTATTGTTATCTTGTTTAAACTATCATTTATCATTCACTTTTGCCCAATACAAAGCAAAACATCAACAATAAAATGAATGATAAAAAGTCACTTTGGGGTCTGTTACCTTTACTTTGAATTGTAATACCAAATGAATAAAGAAGAAATAGAGAGAATTCTATTAATACAGACCTTTAGCACTTGGTCTTTCCTTTGTACAGTTCAAAGCAATGAAGTAAAAAGCCAGTTCATACCAAACCAATTGTCAGTATTTGTTGTGGAAATTGTTTTAATCACTTCACCAAAAATGTACTTTGATCTCTGTGTTTGCTTGTTTTCAGTGTGGCTTACCATACATTGAAGTGCTTTGCAAAAACAGATATGTAGGAAGAACGTTCATTCAGCCAAACATGAGGTTAAGACAGCTGGGAGTGGCCAAAAAATTTGGAGTCTTGTCAGACAACTTCAGAGGAAAGCGAGTTGTCCTTATTGATGATTCTATTGTGCGAGGCAACACTGTTTCACCCATAATTAAACTACTGAGAGAATCTGGTGCTAAGGAGGTATGTGAACATATCGGAGCAGGAGGAGAAAGAAGGGAAGAGACGGCGTTTCATGACTAGCTGTTCCTCATTCAATGCTCTTCTGCTTCTCCACTAACAAGAGACTCAAACCTGTTTGATTCTTCAACAGTTTCTTCTGTTCTTACCCTTCTCTTGTAGCATCTGAACTTGGTTCATGTTGCCCATTGCAAATTATGATGTAATTAAAACACTGCCAGTATCATAATAGCATTTCCCCCCACAGGTGCACATCCGTGTGGCTTCACCTCCAATAAGATTTCCGTGTTATATGGGAATAAACATTCCAACGAAAGAAGAACTTATTGCAAACAGGCCTGAATTTCAAGACCTAGCAGGCTACATAGGTAAAGTGTTTTATTTTTCACTCAATGTTAGTAAACGTTTCAGAAGGGTAGCCGGGCTAGTCTACTGGAGCAAAAATAGTTTCTTGAAGATGAATTGAGTGATTACAGCAAAAGCTTTTGTGGATCCAAGTCTGCTTCCTCAGATTGCATAAAATGCTATCCTAAATTGAAGAGAATGCAGAAAGCAGAAACAGCAGTAACTATGTAAGAGCTTAGTTGTTGCAGTAATAATTAATAAGGCTGTGTTGGTGGTGATTGAAATAAGGCATTGCAGAAATCAATTTAAGGAAAATTAGTTGAGCCAGGCTCTCTGCCTTTCACTGGTTTCTCTTCGGATCATGTAAAAGCTAGCATAATCCTCATCTGAAATGATACACTAAATTTTCTAGACATATTGAGACTGCAATACTGTTCCGATTTATTGGGATTAGAGCAAGCCCAACAGAAATCAATTGCTTAATTTTGAATGGATAATTTTACCTTTTTGAATGGAGAAAATCTCTGATTCAGCCAAAGACACATCCAGAGCCTTGCATTTACCAGGACCTATATGGGGTGGACTTTATTTTTTCCCCATCATTCCCTCCTAATGGACAGAGTAGAAAGGACTTTTTATGGTGTATAAAAGAGGCAGTGTCCTGGGGACAAGGAAGTTTAAAATGAACTCTTCCTGGCACCTCCACACACAGAGAAACACCCACAGGTCAGCAGCAGCAGCAGAGATTTTTGGGATCAGTTAAAGGAGGATTGATGGCTGTTGTGGGTCTTCCAGGCTGTGTGGCCGTGTTCTGGAAGTTGTGGTTCCAGAACACGGCCACACAGCCTGGAAGACCCACAACAGCCATCGAACTCCGGCCGTGAAAGCCTTTGACAATACATTAAAGGAGGATTGTTTACATGGATCTGTATCTACTATGTATTTAATGCATTGATTTTTCTGCATATATTAATATTTTAATGTTTAATAAAACAAGCATATTTGTTTAATAAAATAAGCATATATTAATGTACTGCAGTATTATATGCATGTAGTTAGATAATTAATATGGATTATTATATTAGATTATTAATATGGAATATTTAGAGTAGCTAACATATATTTGGTCATTATTTCATTCATCTAAATTAAAGGAACAGCATATTTTGCCTTTTATAATCGGAAATACCAAGTGGCAGTGCGTACACAGCTGGTATACAGGAAACCAAAATCTTTGGCTTAGGTAGCGCTCAGAAAACTTTTATTGCAAATTTGATGATAATCAAGAGTAGCCAATGCTAATTGATCCATCTAATTAAACAGTGTCAGGTCTTTCTTAGTGTTGGCTCTACACTTCGGATTTCCCCTTCTGAAAACAGACAGGAATTCTTACAGTTATTATGATGTAGGTGGAAAATAAAAACATTAATAAAATCAAGATTTAAGTCAGTAGTTCTTTTTTCATTGTTTTTATTGAACTGTGATTAACAAACATTATCAAGTAACCAAATCAACATAAATCGAAGATGCATAGAGAAAAAAAAGATACAGAAAATACAGAAAAAAATCTACAGTGTAAATAGACAGGTGCTGTACATGATGTACAATCTTACCATATATGTACAGTCAGTAGTTCTAATGCTGCAGTTACCAATTGCTATATCTGACTAAAGATCCAAACATAGAAAATCTTTTGAGTTAAGCCACTTGATTTTTAGGCTGTGTAAAGTAGTGCAGCTTCAATGATAACGTTATTGTTTCCTCTTTTCTTAGGAGCCGACAGCGTTGTTTATCTTTCAGTAGAAGGATTGGTGTCGTCTGTCCAAGAAAGCATCAAAGCAAGACAAGACAGTGAAAACAGCCTAAAAACTAACAAGTTCCGAACCGGGAAAGTCGGCCACTGTATAGCGTGTCTTGTTGGAGAATACCCAGTTGAGCTAGAGTGGTGAATTTTCTGAATGGTATCACCAACGAGTTACAGTTTGGAACTGATGAAATGTGTTGCTGCTAAGCAAGTGATCAAACCACTCACATGTTTGTCTAAGCCTTATTAGGAGTGGGTAAAAAGGAGCATATAAGAATAAATTTAAAACAATCATGCAATAATGCTGTAGTGGGGGACAATGCGGGTGGGAGTGTATGGGTGAAAGGCCTAGCAAAAATCTCTTAATTCCGTAGGTGGCCTAAGTCCGCCAAGACACTTTGAAGATCTTCTCAGGCTTTCACTCACAGTAATGGTTTCTTACAATTACATTACGAGAGGTTGTTTGGCCATTAAGCCATGTCACATTTTAAGCAATGTTCAATCAGAAAAAAATGTGAATTTGATCTTAGGTCAACAGACAGATCCTTAAGTTTCACTGCTTTCATCGCTGGTTTGATCCAGCTATTTGGGATCCCTGTTTTTAAAAGTGAAGTGTCTTTTTGTTGTTTTTAAAGCTACAACTTTGAGTTATAATCTGCTACCAAAGAGACTGAATGTTATTTTTATACAGTGCATGGCTGAGACAAGGAGACTCAGGGAAATGCTAAACGAAGTTCTGTAATACCTTGAGCCTTAATTCTTTCAAGTCTGACAAATATCCTTTCTGAAAGTAGCTTCGTTGTTTATCAGAGAGGTGTGTGACAGTAAAAAATAATGGGTGGATCATCATTTGTGTACTAGACATTAGGGCTAATTTTCCCCAGTATGTTTTTTCAGTTTCAGTGCTTACTTAACTGATGCCTGACTGAATGTTCTTGTTGCATGTAAGAAGACTCCAACACTGAAAAATTAACAACATTATTTCAATTATTTTAACAAATGTAATGATAATTTAATATATATTAGTTTTATTCAGTGTTTCTGTGTTTTAATATACACTGTTCAAAAAAATAAAGGGAACACTGAAACAACACAATGTAAGTCCAAGTCAATCACACTTCTGTGAAATCAAACTGTCCACTTAGATAGCAATACTGATTGACAATCAATTTCACATGCTGTTGTGCACATGGAATAGACAACAGGCGGAAAGCATAGGCAGTTAGCAAGACATCCCCAATAAAGGAGTGGATCTGCAGGTGGTGACCACAGACCACTTCTCAGTTCCTATGCTTTCTGGGTGATGGTTTGGTCACTTTTGAATGTTGGCGGTGCTTCCACTCTAGTGGTAGCATGAGACGGGGTCTACAACCCACACAAGTGGCTCAGGTAGTGCAGCTCATCCAGGATGGCACATCAATGCGAGCTGTGGCAAGAAGGTTTGCTGTGTCTGTCAGCGTAGTGTCCAGAGCATGGAGGCGCTACCAGAAGACAGGTCAGTACATCAGGAGACGAGGAGGAGGCCATAGGAGGGCAACAACCCAGCAGCAGGACCGCTACCTCCGCCTTTGTGCAAGGAGGGACAGGAGGAGCACTGCCAGAGCACTGCAAAATGACCTCCAGTGGGCCACAAATGTGCGTGTGGCTGCTCAAACGGTCAGAAACAGACTCCATGAGGGTGGTATGAGGGCCCGACGTCCACAGGTGGGGGTTGTGCTTACAGCCCAACACCGTGCAGGACGTTTGGCATTTGCCAGAGAACACAAGATTGGCAACTTCGCCACTGGCGCCCTGTGCTCTTCACAGATGAAAGCAGGTTCACACTGAGCACATGTGACAGACGTGACAGGGTCTGGAGACGCCGTGGAGAACGTTCTGCTGCCTGCAACATCCTCCAGCATGACCGGTTTGGCAGTGGGTCAGTAATGGTGTGGGGTGGCATTTCTTTAGGGGGCCGCACAGCCCTCCATGTGCTCGCCAGAGGTAGCCTGACTGCCATTAGGTACCGAGATGAGATCCTCAGACCCCTTGTGAGACCATATGCTGGTGCGGTTGGCCCTGGGTTCCTCCTAATGCAAGACAATGCTAGACCTCATGTGGCTGGAGTGTGCCAGCAGTTCCTGTAAGACGAAGGCATTGATGCTATGGACTGGCCCGCCCGTTCCCCAGACCTGAATCCAATTGAGCACATCTGGGACATCATGTCTCGCTCCATCCACCAACGCCACGTTGCACCACAGACTGTCCAGGAGTTGGGGGATGCTTTAGTCCAGGTGTGGGAGGAGATCCCTCAGGAGACCATCCGCCACCTCATCAGGAGCATGCCCAGGCGTTGTAGGGAGGTCATACAGGCACGTGGAGGCCACACACACTACTGAGCCTCATTTTGACTTGTTTTAAGGACATTACATCAACGTTGGATCAGCCTGTAGTGTTCTTTTCCACTTTAATTTTTGAGTGTAACTCCACATCCAGACCTCCAGGGGTTGCTTACATTTGATTTCCATTGCTTTTTGTGTGATGTTGTTGTCAGTACATTCAACTATGTAATGAACAAAGTAATTAATATGAATATTTCATTCATTCAGATCTAGGATGTCTTATTTCAGTGTTCCCTTTATTTTTTTGAGCAGCTTAGTATTTTTTGTGTTTTGAATGAATGCTAATTCACTGTTATACTGTAATTCAGATCGTATCTCTTATTTCAAGTAGAAAGTAATTCCAAGTCCTAACTGTAAACAGCCTAACATAGGGGTTTGGCATCTCTTCAGAGTAGTTATAAACTTTCCAAAAGGAAACTTTTAGGAGAAAACTCAGTCTGACTCTCAAGGTCCAGATATAAGAGGTGTGGTTCATACCAACCTGTTTTTGTTTTGATCGCTGCAAAAATGACATGAAGGACTTCTTGCTTTGCTTAGTCTCTTGAGAACATAAACTTGGCCTGTGTTTACCCTCCCTCCTGTTCTTTCTGTATTTCATTTACATATGAATGTGCAGATATCAAGATTCATGACCAGTAGTAAATGTGGGGCTTATGGCCCTGCTCATAGAATTATTAGTATCTGAACAGTATCCTGTGTAGGAATAAAAGAACAAGCATCATTTCCAAATATAATTAATCTCCACACGTTTTGGATATTTGTCAGCATAAGAACGAACTCAAGCAGTTGTACATATAATGCCCATTGTGGGACTGTATTATTTTAAAATATATATGGGAGATGACATTAATTCCTTTGAATGGTATTTGACTTTATTCAATCTGATTCTCTGAGTTTTTCCTCAGTTACATGGAAAACAAACAATTGTTCTTCAGGGCTGTCATAAAATGAGGATCAGGAGATTGCTGATTTGGGATGTAGAGAGCTTATTTCTCATTGTAGCTGAGTCCATTTGGCGAAAGGTTGGAGGTCTCAGAACTCCTCTCCCAAAATTTTTCTGAATCTTTGTTGGGTTCTTGGTGTTCTCTGCACTTTCCTTCTCTTCCTGCAGATGTTTTATTACCAGGCCAAGTAATAATATCAGTGCATGGATCTGAATCTGCACACCTTCTCTCTGCCTCCAAGCATGATAGTTACCCTTACCACCACCTATGTTCCATGGAACACTTCACCCGGCATCTTTCCACTAATTCCACTGGGTGAGAGAGATAGGGCTCCGCAATCTGTGCTGCTTTTCTAGCAAATGGGGGGGGGAGCAAACAATGGTAATAAATTCTATTGATTCCTTGATCCTGTCGCATTAAGGTGTATGGCTAAGGGAAGCCTTCTTCCCCCCTCCCTTCGGAAGATAGATCAATTTCACAAGTGATCAACAAAATCAAGCTTTATTTTATAAAAGGGAAAGAGACTGTAAAATACCTTTTTAGCTTTATGTAGTCACATACAAAACATTTAGCAGCAAAGAAGACAAAAATAGAAAGCTGTTCCAATCATAGATCATGGCTTGAAAATATCTCCCATTGAAAAAATAAATATGAATGCCTTAGATTTTTAACTTAAACTTTGTATTTTTGATCTATTGTATGACACCTGGAACCACAATGTCTGAACTGGGCAGCCATATAAATTAAATAAAAATACAGAAGATAAAGGCTATGGGTAGACCATAAGATGATGCTAGTCTGTACACACACAATTACTCAGCTTGTACATAGAAAATAAATACTAGAGACAAAATCTTAAGATCACATAATCAAAAGTCATACACAATATTCCCAGCTAAACTTTTTTTACCTATCCTTTCAGAGATGGCCATGTACTGAAACATTTTCCCTGTCTCAGTTCTTCCTGAACTTCCCCTCTGGGGATTCCAGTCAGTTAATTCTGAAAGAGTGGGGGAGATGGAACAACCCCCCTTTCTGTTCTCAGCCTCTGTCCCCATGTCTCTCTCATCCTGAATCTTGAATGAACTTGATGTATAATTGGTAACATGGGATTGAGGTTTACTGCCTATGTATTTTTATTTTATAGGGGCGTGGTGGCTCAGTGGGTAAGACGCCAGGCTTGTTGATCGGAAGATTGCAAGTTCGGAGGTTCGAATCCCTAGCCCTGCGTGCGGAGTGAGCTCCCGCACTAGCTCCAGCTCTTGCCAACCTAGCAATTCGAAAGCATGCAAATGCAAGTAGATGAATAGGTACCACTTCGGTGGGTAGGTAACAGCGTTCCGCGCATGTCATGCGGACACATGACCGTGGAAGCGTCTTCGGACAACGCTGGCTCTTCGGCTAACAAACGGAGATGAGCACCGGCCCCTAGAGTCGGACACGACTGCACAAATGTGCGGGGGGTACCTTTACCTTTATTTTTATTTTATTTCATTTATTTTTATCCCGCCTTTATTACTTTTATAAATAACTCAAGGTGGCAAACATACCTAATACTCCTTCCTTCTCCTATTTTCCCCACAACAACCCTGCGAGATGAGTTGGGCTGAGAGACAGTGTGACTGGCCCAAGGTCACCCAGCTGGCTTTCATGCCTAAGGCGGGACTAGAACTCTGTCTCCTGGTTTCCTATTGGCTCCGTCCCAGGGCTGAGAGAGAGTGACTGGCCCAAGGTCACCCAGCCGGCTTTCATGCCTAAGGCGGGACTAGAACTCTGTCTCCTGGTTTCCTATTGGCTCCGTCCCAGGGCTGAGAGACAGGGACTGGCCCAAGGTCACCCAGCTGGCTTTCATGCCTAAGGCAGAACTAGAACTCAGTCTCCTGGTTTCTAGGACAGCACCTTAACCACTAGACCAAACTGGCTCTCTTTTTATTACTGTCTGCTCCTTCTAGAATATTAGAGCTTCATAAGGGTAGACCTTGCAGAGATTTTTGATACCACAGTGAAGTTTTCCTTTCTCCAACCTATAAAGAAGGTCCCTAATTGACTTAAGAGAATCAGAATGCATCATCAGGAATGGCATCCATTAAGACAACTGTTGGCACTTAGAAATCAAGTGTAAAAATATGCCTTAATAGACTGCAGCTAATATGGAACACCGAATCTAGGCAGAGGAAATCACTGTTAATTATTTTTTACATTTTAAATACAACCTTTTAAAACATACGAGTACAGGAAACAAATTAACAGATTTAAAAATGGTTGGAAGACCTGGTTTTTCTCCCCCCCCCAAAAAAAATTAATTCCTATATGGAGAACTGCATATTGGATGTTGCAGTGCTACATGGTGAAATGTAAATATACATGGTGTGTTATAGCAATTAATTTATTTCCCATGTCTGTACACAAGAAGATGATTGTGTGGAAAACTTTTTTCCCAATGTGCGTATGAATGGTTTTTAGTGCAATAAGAGTTTAAGCTAGGAAGCTTTGCTTTCATTTTTATTTGATTTTCAAACACTCATGTAAGTGGTAAAAATGTGAATATTCATGAAGAAAATGGGCTGCAAAGTTCAAAAGATCTTCCATTCCATAACTACCGCCTGTTCAATTATAAGGCTGCCAGACAACAATGAGGAAAGAGAAGAGCACTGGAAATGCTATCCAGTTAAAATTGTCATCTTTAAAAATAAATGGATTAAAAAAAATCCTCAGTATAACTGGTTTTTTATTATTTTTAAGCCATGTGGATTACAGTGTTTGATTGCCTTAAGCCCATTTGTGTTCCCTACTCTGTACTGATTGTGCCAAAGCAGTATTAATAACTAACATAACTAAATTCAGTTTTCTCTATTTTTATCCTTCTGAAGAATGGCCATGGTTCCTTAAGAAATGCAAATGTGCCAAATTAACTTTGAAAGTCATGGAAATAACCATAGTATTAGTAACAAGCATGCAACATAGATCTTCTCCTTGGCTTTCCAATAGCATTCTGCTAAAGATCAGTTTGGTTTATTAGATCTTTTAACTTGGTTCCAGAAAAATGATTTCTGATTTTTGGGGAAGGGTAAAATACAATCCAAATATCTGAGAAAGTGATTCATTTGTCGGCTTTTAATGTGCTAAAAGATTATTTCATCTTTCAGGGATGAATTGTTTTCATCACCTCTAACAAATTGAGGACTACTTTTTATGAGGAAGAAAACGAAGCTTTTTGTTTATTCTTCCTCACAAAAACGTTTCTGTCTAAGGTCATATGGTGAACTATGGAGCACTGCAGAGATTCAATTCCAAGCTTCCCAGATTCCATAACTAACAATCTGACATGAAACCAATTCTCCAATTTAAATTTTCTGCATTACACGCCAATATAAACCTCAATGAAATCGTATCAGTTCCTGGAAAATAGCCAATATAGAAAGATTGAATTATACATTCAACTAAATGTACCTTGTTTTGATGCGCTACATCATAGACCTGTCTTATCCTTTCTGCCTTATACTGTATGTGACCTGTGCATTTTAGCAAAAAAAGAAAAAAACATTATGAGAAGCAGTTTGAAGTAGATCTATAGAAGAAGTGTACATTTTTCATCTTTGGAGATTTCATGAAACATTCAGCCTTACACAGCATTATACACCCAATGTAAAGCCTAGTTCATCTTGAGTTTTCTTTGCTGTTTCTGCAGTAAGTGGTTCCCATAGGACAGGGCTTTCCAAAGTTTTTCCCGCGGCGACACACCAACCGGTGTTGGTGTGTCGCCGCGGGAAAACCCAGAAGTGCGGCAGCACGCAAAAACCCGGAAGCGCTGCTGCTGCTTTCGGGTTTTATTTATTTATTTATTTGTTTGTTTAATTTATATGACCGCCCATCTCCCCCCATGGGGAACTCTGGGCGGTTCACAATAAATAAGTTAAAATAAAATCTAAAAATATATAAAACCACAATATATACAATACAATAAATAATTATAAAATCCAGATGGACGAGGTATTCATTAAAAGAAGGACATGTTTTGCGCGCTGCAGTTGGTGTGTCGCCACGGGAAAACCCGGAAGCGCTGATGATGATCAGCGCTTCCAGGTTGTGGCGACACACCAGAGTGTGTGTGGCGACACACTTTTGTGTCACGACACACAGTTTGGAAAGCTCTGCCATAGGAACTAATAATTCACCCTTACCAGTTTGTTATCCTGGGTTGCCAGTTTACACTAAATTACCAATTGCAGAAACGACATTTTCTTTTAGGAATGCAGTTTGGCATCTTTAACACGCTGGCCATGATTTTGTTTGTTGCATTTATAGCCCATCTTTCCTCCAACAGCTCAAAGTAGTCCTCCTAGAATACCCCCCCACAAACACAAAGATTATCCTTAGATTGTAGTGATGGTAGCTGCTCCAAGGGCACTCCGCCAGCTCTATGTCTAAGTGTTTTTCAACCTTAGCAACTTTAAGATGTGTGGACTTCAACTCCCAGAATTCTCCAGCCAGCCATGCTGAAATTCTGGAGTTGAAGTCCACACAATTTGCCACGGTTGAGAAACACTGGTCTAAGTTTTGATCCTGACCTCCCCAGTCCTAATCCAGCCCGCTTAAGCAACGCACCAGACCGGCACTGAGAAGGAACCGCCTATGAACCAAAATTGCCAAGCTGCTTAACTTTATTTTGGCAGAAGGCGCTCCTCAGTGTTTTCCTTACTGCACAAAGAAAAAACCCTTCGTACTAGAGGTGGGCGCGCGCCTTTGGCACGCGGCCACCTCTCTTTCAGCTTTACCATCTAGCGCAGCGGCTCCCAACCTTTTTGGCACCAGGAACCGGTTTCGCCATGTGGGCCACGGGCGGGGCTCGATGGGCGGGCCACGCGGGCCATGGGCGGTGCCGGTCCGCGGCCCGGGGGCCCCTCATCTAGCGGGTTCACTCCCTGATCACCCTGCCTGCAAGTAGTCAGTCATTCAAACGCTTCGCCTGCTTTCAGGTAATATTAGCCCGGGCTCCTTAACCCGTTTCTTACAAGATTCGCCATGTGCTGGGGTTAACCCAAGATCATGAAGCCAGCCAAGTCCTAAAGGAAGAGCCTCTTTGCAAGCGGGGGACCGTGAGCATCCGGACGAGTCGGTTGCATCGTCCTGAAGAACGAAAGAGAATTGGGGACCGCGGCAAAACGCGGAGCTGTTGAGAGACGCCTCCAAGGAGGGTGATGGAGCTGGTCCACCCGGCCGCGCCCTCAAGACCCCCGCCCAAATCCTGGCTTGGAGACGATTGCGCCTTCCTTAAGGAGACCCTCGCCATCCACTTTAGGCAACCCAAGCGCCGCGGCCGGCCAGCCTGAGCGTTGCCCTTTGGCGTGCGTGCAGCCCTGCTCCTCCTTCGCTTCCTCCCCTTGGCTTCGTCCTCCCTTCTTCCGCCCTCCGCCGCGGTAGGTAGGAAAGGGATTGACGCGGAAGGTGGGGGGGGGGGCAGGGCGACGGGCACCAGGACTGGTTTTCTTACGGGGAGAAGACGGAGGCGCCCGCCCCCTTCTCGAGGAGACCCCTCGGCGCAGCGGGTAAACGCTCGGTTTTGCAGCCGCAGGGTCCCCACCGAGCCCTTGGTGCAAGAACCAAGCCGGAAGTTGCTATTTCAAGGCCAAACGCTGCGCGCGCACAGGCACCTCAGCACATGCGTCAACCCAAAAGGGTGTTTCCAGCCCCCCCTTGGCTGTTGCGAGGTTAAGCGGGCTCGGACCTACTCTGTTTTTGGATAGGAAAGCCCCAGACAATTCCAAGGCTGGGGAGTTGGAAAAGCATGCTGGAAGAAGGTAATGGTCATCTCTTCCATGTTGTTGCCCAGAAGACTTAATGGAAGTGCCCAGAGGGTCAGCAGGAGCAAAGCGTCACTCCCCTCTGTGTCTCGGGCAGGTTCTTCCACACACTATTTGACTTCCAAACATCCTTGCCTGGATGTGGCCTGAGGTTGATGCCCAGATGGAGCTCTAGAAAGCAGGCTAGAAAATACTCCAGTGCAACTTGATATAACTGATAAGAAGGGTGTAGAAATCCTATTTCCACCATTTTTAATTTTTATCCTAGGAAAATGAGAAGTGTGCTGGATCAGAACAGACAGCTCTGGAATTTGTTTCCATGGTGGTCAGCCAAATAATTAATCATAGGAAACCCATAAGTAGGAGGTGACTACGGTAGGTCCAGTTAAGATGAAACCCAGAACCAGCAAGTCTTTCTGGAGTTACTCAGAAGTAAGGTGCTCTAACTTCAGCATGGTTCCTCTCCTTGGTAGATATACGCAAGATATTGGCTGAACATGCAGTAGAGCAGGGTTTCTCAACTAGGGTTCCGAGGCACCCTAGGGTTCCGTGAGAGGTCAGTAAGGGTTCCCTGGGAGATCACGATTTATTTAAAAAATTATTTCAAATTGGCAACTTCACATTAAAGAAGTAAGTTTCATTCTTTATTTTCAATTTAAGAACACTGTTAATGCATATATACAGGCCTACCCATGAAACGAATATAATAATTTTGTAACCTCTGGCCTACATTTGAGCCTGAATGTGCAGGGGTTCCCTGAGGCCTGAAAAATATTTCATGGCTTCCTCCAGGGTCAAAAAGTTGAGAAAGGCTGCAGTAGAGTCTTTAATTTAGTGTTTCTCAACCTTGGCAACTTTAAGATGTGTGGGGAGTTCTGGGAGTTTGAAGTCCAAACGTCTTAAAGTTGCCAGGATTGAAAAACACTGCTCTAGTTAGATGAAGTTACAACCTGATAAGAACACAAAGCAGTGTTGTGCTGCTCACCTGTTGTGTGAAAATTAGCAAAGCCTGATTGTATTCATGTGTAAATAAAAAGAAATCCCACCAAACTGAATGACAGAATACAGTAATGCTGCTTATAACCACAGTTTTGGCTTCATAGCTTTACAAACTCAGGTTCTTTCAATTCTGTCTAATACTGTGTAAGTTTATACTAAATAAGTATAACTATTAGAAAGCAGTTTTAAAAACCCCAACTTGCAGATTGGCTATCTCTTTATTATGTTTTATCTCTTTTCTGTATTTTAGGAGTCATTATTTGTTTTAGATGGGATTTAATCTCAACAGATGGTTGGGCAGTAATGTTTGATGGTCCATGGGCATATGAGAACATGAGTAATTCTCCCATTCTGTGTCAGAATTAAGGTATATACCTGGCTTTCTTTTTTATATAATAGAAAAATAGAATAACTCTGTTTTATTCAATGCTGCAACGTTAGAATGATGATCAGAACTGTCAATACAATATGTCTACTTTGTAAAGAATTTATTTATTTATTTAAAAGATTTACAGGGCTGCACATTTTGTAGAACACAACTCTGGGCAATAAAAACACTCCTTTCAAGTTTAAAATTATCTCAGTTATTGGGTATGTTTTGTAAGTTTTTTTTAAAAAAATGTAAATTGATTATGGGTTTTTTTCTTGTCTATGCAGTACAAATACTGAGAATGACGCTGCATGAGATGGTTCAGGCTGCCGCCAGGTTATATCCTGACAGAAGAGCCGTGTGCTTTGATGAATGTAGCCATCAGACTCCAGTTACCTACACATACAAGACAGTTATAAACCTTGCTGCAGAGCTTACAGATTTCCTGAGGAAACATTGCAATCTTACCGAAAATTTGGAAATAGGTCTCTACTCTTATCCAGGGATAAACCTACCTTCTTGGATTCTAGGGTATTGCTATGAGTTTGCATTTATATAAATTTGTTTATGCTGAACATGCTATTATCACCTCATTAAATTCAAACTATAATCATTTTTAAATGCTTATTTGTATAATATGCCCTATTGAACTTGCCTCCTACACTTTTAATGTTACTATAGTGATATATTAATTTTTAACAGGATATATGTTTTGCTTGACAACTTAAGCCACTAGATGGAGTGAGAAATGTAGAAATAAAGCCTCTTTGTTTTTAAAACATTGGGCTTTTAGTATAGATAGCTATGTTTGTCTAAAATTAACAGTGTGAGGATCAGTCTAAATCAAGTATCTAACACATAGCTTTCCAAACTGTGTGTCGCAACACTTTGGTGTGTCACAACACACAGTTTAGTGTGTCGCAATACAACCCGAAAGTGGTGGCGGGGGCACGCGCGGCGGCAGCGGTGTGTATGGCGACGACAGCAGCGGCGTGCCATCAGCGCTTCCGCGTTTTAGCGGAAAACACAAGGCCGCCATCGCCATACACGCCGCCCCCCCCGCGCTGCTGCCGTGCACCGTTGGTGTGTCTCCAACGGCAGCAGTTTGGAAAGCACTGATCTAACAGTTTGGCATGTACTCACATATTAATCTGTTTTGTCCAATATCATGTAAATTATTACAGAAGTACATAGAAAGCCATAACCCCTTCTGTGCTGGTAAGAACCCACTGTAAGTTTGGGGACCACAATTAAAGATGAATTGGAATGGATTCAGAGAAGGACCACAAAGATAGCTGACCAGGAGTTAGAAACAAAAATACACAAAGATATTTGGGAAATTTCATATGCTTAGCTTTGAAAATAGAAAGAAGATGTGAGAACATTCTTGAAGTAACTGAAGGGTTGTCACATGGAGGAAAACCACACAGTGTTTTTAGCTGTCCCACAGTGTAGGACATAGTATGTAATAATGGCCTTAAGTTAGAGGAAGACATGTTAGGAAGAACTTCCTAAGAACACAGTTCAATATTGGAACTTGTTGATTTAGATATTCTTCTAAGCCTGTCTCCTTATTTTATGAGAAATACAGCTTATGAAGTTTGCTGGCTGGGGAATTCTGGGAGTTGAAATCCACACATCTTAAAGTTGCTAAAGTTGAGAAACACTGGCCTAGGAAGATGTAGAATTGGTGCCTGATAATAGCTTGCTTCATTTTGCTAGACTTCTCCAAGTGCCCGCTGCATATTCTTCCATTGATCCAGATGCCTTGCCCAGCCTGTACACATACTTGATGAAGAAATGTAATTTCCAGTATGTCCTTGTTGAAGAAGATAAAGTTGATGTAAGTGCAACACTTCCAATTGTTATTTTAATTAGGGTATTTAAAATCTAATTTGGAATGATGTATACATCTTTCTTAGGCTAGTTCTGTGTTTACAATGAAATAATCCCATAGAATTCTAAGTAACTATACAGAGAATTACCTGTGTACTTATTAAAATTCTGCTCTGATTATTTCTTCAACCCAAATTGCTTTATTCTGTAGCATAAACTTTTCACTCAGTAACTTTGTACCCAACTGCAAACTTTCTTGTGGGTTCTTGTACTATAATTGGCAATATTTCAGCGTTTGACTTGCACAAGGTTGGCTCTAGGCCAGGGGTCCCCAACCTGTGGAACTGGGCCGCGGGGCTCCTGCCCGCAAACCCCACCCCTTCTGCGCGATTGGCTCCTGCCCGCAAACCCCGCCACCGGTCCGCGGAAATCCCGGAAACCCTGCCCCCCCGGTCCGCGGAAAAATCGTCTTTTGAAACCGGTCCCTGGCGCCAAAAAGGTTGGGGACCCCTGCCTAGGCTGTTAGCAATGCACAACTGTTTAGAAAATGAAAAAGTTTCTATTCACAGCTAGAAAAAATACTTTTTTTTTGAGGTTTTGAGGTAAGAGCAAGCATACTTAGAAATCAATCCCACTTAAGCCAATGGGTTTGTAACAAACACTGTTCTAAGCCCCATAACTAGGGCTATCAGTCAGTCTGCAGTCCAATCACCCAAATGACTACTGGATGGAAACAAAGGGTTAGAGTTTTCTGTATCCTTTCACTCTTATTTACCCTTCATTTGCTTCTGATTGTGACCTAATAGACATAATTAGAGAGCCAGTTTGGTCTAGTGGTTAAGGCACTGGACTAGAAACCAGGAGTCTGTGAGTTCTAGTCCCGCCTTAGGCATGAAAGCCGGCTGGGTGACCTTGGGCCAGTCACTCTCTCAGCCCAACTCACCTCACAGGATTGTTGTTGTTGTTTTTTTCCAAATTTTATTAGAGTTTTAAATATACATAGTTAAAAGGGTGAAAATGAAAAAGAAATAGAAATACAAATCAAAGAATGAAGTAAAAGTGTATAGAAAAGTAAAGAAAAAAGATAAGACATAGACATAGATAACTTCCGATTTATCTCTGGTCTTAGTAATTAAAAAAAAAGTTTTCTTACATGCTAGTTCTATATATAACATACAAAAACATTTCCTGTCTAATATATCAATCCACATATATTTTAGTCTTCAAAACCCCAAATAAGCTTTGCTCCACCTGCATATTGCAAATAATACATTAATGGTTTCCATTCTTTAAGATAGTAACAGTTTGAGTTTTCTTTTAATAAACATGTCAATTTGTCATTTTCTGCCATATCCATCAATTTTAACATCCAATCTTGTATTGTAGGTAAAATCTGGTTTTTCCAATTTTGCGCATATACAAGTCGTGCTGCAGTAACCATATATTGCATAATTCTTACAAATTGTTTTCCCATTTGTTCTTCCCATATTCCTAATAAAAATAATTCCGGTTTAAATGGGACTCGAATTTGTAAAATATTTTGCATTAGTGAATGTATCTGAGTCCAAAAGTTCTTTGCAATTTCACAAGTCCACCACATATGATAAAAGACCTCTTTTTTTTACATTTCCAACACAAGTTGGAAACATTTCCATACATTTTTGCAAGTTTTTGTGGAGTCATATACCATCTATACATCCTCTTATAAAAGTTTTCCTTCAGATTATAACACAAAGTAAATTTTAACCCTTTGTTCCACATATCTTCCCATTGCTGCATTTGTATATCATGTCCAATATTTTTTGCCCATTTTATCATACAATCTTTGACTTGTTCCTCTACCATTTATCCTTTTAACAATAATTTATACATTTTGCAATTAAATGGTCATCTGTCTCACATAATTGTTTCTCGAATTCCAATTTAGTTTGTTCAAATTCAATTTTTTTTTATCTAATTTAAATTTTTCTACAAGTTGTATATATGAAAGCCATTGGAATGTATATCCTTCTAGGGCAAGTTCTTCTTTTGTTTTAATTATATATTGTCCTTGTTCTTTCTTTAGAAAGTCTTTGTAAGTCAGCCATTTATCTTTATTTCTTACTTCTGTTCTGTGAAATGCTTCTTGCGTGGAAATCCATAAAGATCTTTTGTAACATAAAGTTTGTTTATATTTATTCCAAATTCTTAACAATGATCTTCTAATATAATTACCTCACAGGATTGTTGTTGTGGGGAAAATAGGAGGAGGAAGGAGTATTAGGTATGTTAGCTGCCTTGAGTTATTTATAAAAATAATAAAGGTGGGATAGAAAATAAATAAAATAATTCTGTATGGATTGTCTGCCAGTAACTGCTGCTTTGAGTCCTTGTAAGCTTATGTTCAGATTGTCTGTGATAGTGTCTGCCCACCTTGTCTTCTCTTAACCTCTTTTTCAGTTGCCTTCAATTTTTCCAGACATGAGGGTCTTCTCCAATAACTCTTGCTTTCACATTATATGTCCAAAATATCTGAGCTTTAGCTTCATTATTAATGAGTGCTTCCACTGAGCAGCCCGCTCTTATTTCATATGGTACTCAATCTTGCAGCTCAAGGTTTACTCAACTCTTTTCTCCAGCACTGCAGTTCAAAGGCATCAGGGATGCCAACTCTTAGTGACCACATAGACAAGATTTTCTCCAGTCTCCAGGTCCCCAACCTGACATATATAACTTCAATATATTTAATATTAATATCTTATCTAGATATATCATAGTCCTTTCTCCCAAATAGCAAGACATCTGTGACCTTTGAGCCTAGAAAGATAATGTCTGTTACTGTTTCACCTTCTTGGCCTATTTGCATTAGTTGTTCGTTTTTTTAATACAGAGCAGCAGACCAAGATTGTTAATGTTTCTCCCAGCAATGTTAATTCCAATTTCTGTTTCTTGTCCAGCATTTCTCTTGAAATACAGGTAGTCCTCAACTTACGACAATTCATTTAACGACTGTTCGAAGTTTCGACAGTGCTGGGAAAAGTGACTTGCGACCAGTCCTAGCACTTAACAACTGTCGCAGTATCCCCTCGGTCATATTATCAAAATTCAGGCGCTTGGCAACCAGCATGTATTTATGGCGGTTGCAGTGTCCCAGGGTCACATGATCGCCATTTGCAACCTTCCAAGCCAGCTCCCAACATGCAAAATCAATGGGGAACCGTGTGATTCACTTAACGACTGTGGTGATTTGCTTAATGACTGTGGCAAAAAAGTTCGTAAAATCGGGTGCGACTCACTTAACGACCGCATTGCTTATCAACGGAAGTTCCTGTCCCAGTTGTGTTCGTAAGTCAAGGACTACCTGTATTGTGCATATAAGTTAAATTTAAAACTGACACTCGACAGCCTTGGTGTGCTCCATCTAATTTTGGGCCATTTAGTTGCTCCATGTTCTTATTCCGCATTAATGGTCATCTGGATTTTTGCAGCCTAAATCTTGTAGCCCTACCATAAAACCCACAATGTGTTATTTATTTATATTTATTTTTTATATTTCAAATTTCTTCACCGCCCATCTCGCTCGAAGTGACTCTGGGCAGTTTACAATAAACTAAAAATAAATACAGATTAAAATACACTAAAAGAACTGTACTTCTTAAATACAAATATACATATAAATATAAAATCTAAGATGGCGATATTAAAAGTTCTTAATTTAATTTGTAATAAGTTACCTAGTTTTTGCACTTGTTGCAGAGTCACTTTAGATTAAAAACAAAAAACGAAAGCCAAACCACATTCCCTTGAAAGGCATCTCATTTGATTAGCTGCTCCAAATTTGTTTTGTTTTATTTGTTGTAACATTAGACACAGAAGTGAATATGCAAATGTTGTATTAGAATAAAGCTGCTCATTTTTTTTTCAGAAATTCACAGTAACATATGGACACTTGTACAGCCAAAATTCTCTTCAAATGCAGGGAATTGGTTTAATTCTCTTCCAACGGCACAGTGGTGTTCGGTTGACAAAATATGTAAATGCAGATAGTGGAAGCTCTATGGTCGGAAGCATCTGGAAACCACATCTAGTGGAGCAACGTGAGGCTAAACTGCCAAAAAATCTGTTGGATGTCAGAGAGAAACATTCCCTGGCATATATTTTGCATACCTCTGGAACAACAGGGGTCCCCAGAATTGTGAGAGTGCCTCATAAATGCATCGTACCAAATATTCTTCATCTTAGGTAAGTGTTTTCCAAATAGACTTCGTAATATATTTTGGTAAGAAGGAAGGGTTAATGAGAAGAGCAACAATAGCATAAGTTGTGTTGAACGTTCAGCTTTCTGCTTCCTATATAATTGGGATAGATCTGGAATAAACACATAGATCTTGGTTTGCAATTTCTTGTTTGGCCCTTAGACAAAAAAAAATGTAGAGTTGAAGTCCACACAAAAATGTACAGAGCTATAATAAAATGTGTTTTGGAATGAACCTCATTCTGTGTTGACCTCATTACAATTCTGCTAGAACTTTTAGAAGGGCTGTTTGGACTGCAGCCCAAGAATTCAAGGTGTGTAGTTTGTGTCATCTTGATCTGAAGGGGTGGAATTGGAGGATTAGTGGGAGAAAGGGTCTGATTGATTAGTATGGTGTATGCGTGATCCTGGACTTCAGTATTGCGAGAAATGCAAAATTGCTTAAAGCTTCATCTAAATCTAATTGCTAAGAGATGTATGTTTCCTTATTTTAGCGAGATTTTTAAAATTACCCCAGATGATGTGGTGTTTATGGCGTCTCCTTTGACTTTTGATCCATCTGTCATTGAGCTGTTCATTACTCTAGCGAGTGGGGCTTGTCTGCTTATACTACCCACAGTGATTAAAATGATGCCACAGCAGTTATCCAGGGCTCTCTTCCAGCGCCACAGAGTGACCGTATTGCAGGTAAGAATCTTGTACTTATTGTTTGCTGTGAATACTGCTTCTCACAGCATTCGTTGTGGAGTTGATTAAACTGTCTACTTGTCTTGTTTGCTTGAATAAGGAGAAATCTGCATGAGGCCATTAATATTGCAGATTAGTCCAAGGCTTTCATACACCGTCCATAGGAATTAAAAAACTGTGTCCATATATTTAACACCTTGTTTCCAAATCGGAATTCTTCATCGGAAGTGCTCCAGTGCTGTACTGACCATTCCAGGCATATTCCTTGTGGAACTGTTTCAGATTTGGAACACTTCTGGAATAATCAGAACAGATGAGGTTAAGCCTCAGGTGACAGTGTTTTCTCCAAGAAAGTTCTTATTAACATTACAAAGATAGTGAATAAGCCATGTTTCTTTCTTTCTTTCTTTCTTTCTTTCTTTCTTTCTTTCTTTCTTTCTTTCTTTCTTTCTTTCTTTCTTTCTTTCTTTCTTTCTTTCTTTTTATATAGCTGCCCATCTCAGACCAGTGACTCTGGGCTAACAACAATAAAAACAATCAAACAATTAAAACAATACAGAAAATTAAATATATAAATATATACACTGCTCAAAAAAATAAAGGGAACACTGAAACAACACAATGTAAGTCCAAGTCAATCACACTTCTGTGAAATCAAACTGTCCACTTAGGTAGCAACACTGATTGACAATCAATTTCACATGCTGTTGTGCACATGGAATAGACAACAGGCGGAAAGCATAGGCAGTTAGCAAGACATCCCCAATAAAGGAGTGGATCTGCAGGTGGTGACCACAGACCACTTCTCAGTTCCTATGCTTTCTGGCTGATGGTTTGGTCACTTTTGAATGCTGGCGGTGCTTCCACTCTAGTGGTAGCATGAGACGGAGTCTACAACCCACACAAGTGGCTCAGGTAATGCAGCTCATCCAGGATGGCACATCAATGCGAGCTGTGGCAAGAAGGTTTGCTGTGTCTGTCAGCATAGTGTCCAGAGCATGGAGGCGCTACCAGGAGACAGGTCAGTACATCAGGAGACTTGGAGGAGGCCGTAGGAGGACAACAACCCAGCAGCAGGACTGCTACCTCCGCCTTTGTGCAAGGAGGGACAGGAGGAGCACTGCCAGAGCCCTGCAAAATGACCTCCAGTGGGCCACAAATGTGCGTGTGGCTGCTCAAACGGTCAGAAACAGACTCCATGAGGGTGGTATGAGGGCCCGACGTCCACAGGTGGGGGTTGTGCTTACAGCCCAACACCGTGCAGGACGTTTGGCATTTGCCAGAGAACACCAAGATTGGCAACCTCGCCACTGGCGCCCTGTGCTCTTCACAGATGAAAGCAGGTTCACACTGAGCACAGGTGACAGACGTGACAGGGTGTGGAGACGCCGTGGAGAACGTTCTGCTGCCTGCAACATCCTCCAGCATGACCGGTTTGGCAGTGGGTCAGTAATGGTGTGGGGTGGCATTTCTTTAGGGGGCCGCACAGCCCTCCATGTGCTCGCCAGAGGTAGCCTGACTGCCATTAGGTACCGAGATGAGATCCTCAGACCCCTTGTGAGACCATATGCTGGTGCGGTTGGCCCTGGGTTCCTCCTAATGCAAGACAATGCTAGACCTCATGTGGCTGGAGTGTGCCAGCAGTTCCTGCAAGACGAAGGCATTGATGCTATGGACTGGCCCGCCCGTTCCCCAGACCTGAATCCAATTGAGCACATCTGGGACATCATGTCTCGCTCCATCCACCAACGCCACGTTGCACCACAGACTGTCCAGGAGTTGGGGGATGCTTTAGTCCAGGTGTGGGAGGAGATCCCTCAGGAGACCATCCGCCACCTCATCAGGAGCATGCCCAGGCGTTGTAGGGAGGTCATACAGGCACGTGGAGGCCACACACACTACTGAGCCTCATTTTGACTTGTTTTAAGGACATTACATCAATGTTGGATCAGCCTGTAGTGTTCTTTTCCACTTTAATTTTTGAGTGTAACTCCACATCCAGACCTCCAGGGGTTGCTTACATTTGATTTCCATTGCTTTTTGTGTGATTTTGTTGTCAGCACATTCAACTATGTAATGAACAAAGTAATTAATACGAATATTTCATTCATTCAGATCTAGAATGTCTTATTTCAGTGTTCCCTTTATTTTTTTGAGCAGCTTGTTTTGTTTTGTATTGACTGAAATGACAGGAACTGAGCAATGCCTAGTTTCAGAGTTTCTGCTCAGGAGTGTCTCAGAAAAATATGTCCCTTAGCTAAAGGCTGCTTTGCACCAACAGAAGGCAATTTTCAAAGTCCCTTCAATGACAGCCTTCCTTTAGACATCTTGAGAGCCCCAAAAAGTAATTTAATCAAAGTTTGACAGCATAGTTTTTATGTTCCTTGGCATTGGTGAGGTGCTCAATAGATCAAAAAAGGAGCCTACTATTTTCATCTTCCATTTAAAATAATTTCTAAATTATTTACATGAAAGTGACACTGTTGTCATTGCCACCTCTTATCTTCAAATAGAGATATCGTAGGACCACTGTACAATGCATTGCATCTATATACTTGCCATCTGTGGTGGTACAATTATCACAGTAGTAACCTTGAATCTTGCTTTATGCACTATGCAGGCTACACCAACCCTTCTGAAAAGATTTGGAGTTCAGCATATTAGATCAACTATATTGTCTGTGGATACTTCCCTGCGAATCTTAGCTCTTGGTGGAGAAGCATGCCCTGGGCTAAGTGTGTTGAGAAGCTGGAAAGAAAAAGGAAACAAAACTCACCTTTTTAATATTTACGGTATTACTGAAGTTTCCTGTTGGGCCACATGTTACAGGATTCCCGAGGAGGTTTTTGACATGGATCATCGGTAGGAAACGTTCGTTTTTGCTGCCCTGGTGTGCACTTTGATGAATAAATGATAAGTCTCAATGCTGCAAATTAGGGTTCTGAGTTGGAAATGTTTCATGTACGAAATGGGTTGTTTCACCCATTCCAGAAGTGTTTTGAGTTGAGAGTTGGGTGTGCATGTCTTGAACTGAGGATACTTCTGGAATGAGCCAAAGAACTCATCCCAAACTCAAAATACTTGTGTTGAACTCAAAGCAGTCTTTCAAATTCAAAATGTTTTATGCACTCATGGTACACAACTGAACTTGAGCGCTGAGCCTGATGAAAAGGGTCTAAGCCAGGTCCCGCAACATTTGACTTGTGAATGAAACATGTAACGGTCGTGAATGTTGTTTGCTTTGTATTTTTTAATCTAATTAATAATTGACATGTCATGAAACATCTGTCGAAAGTTGTTAGTGGCTTGTTTCTTTTTCTGTTGGTCTGAATCGGGTGTCAAGAAATTAGTTCTATACTTATTTTCCATCCCTGCTTCACTTCTCTCTAACCTCCACCTGCTCTCCCCACCCGGTTTTAGATTTGATTCCCTTGTACCCCTGGGAACATCATTACCTGGAACAACGGTTGAAGTCAAAGATGCTAATGGCTCTGCTGTCCTAGAAGGTGAAGGTCAAGTATTTATAGGTAATTTTATTTTTTTATCATTTTTAATTAAGGTATTCATTACTTGAAGATGTCGTAGTGGCCATTGGATTCCAGCAAATCAGGATGTGTAGGTAGGCTATTTCCAGTGCCCTCGTGTCTTACTTCAGGCTTCTAGAGGCTTCTGATTAGATAGTGCTGGAATTAAATTGGCCACAGTAATACAGCAAGGTTTTTTTTTATGTATTCTTAATAATTTTTGGAATAATAGGGAACATTCCAGTGACTGGATTTATTGGGGGATTGAGGACTTTGAATGAGCTTAAACGTTTTCCCTAAAATAAGCATTTTTCTTAGCTGGGATTTAAATATTTTATTTCTGAACACTGTAAAATAAAAATGCAGTGTTGGTATTTGGCGTCATCCTATAAAAGCTTTTAAAAACTGGCATCAGATTTTAATAATTTTACAAGATGTTTGTTTCAAACCCTCTTCAATGAGGTAAGGTCTGTGGTTAATTGGAATAGCATGGTTTAGGCAATACTTTATTTTAAGGGCAACGTTTTCTTTCTGTAATGTTATACATTCTTCCCTCTGAAAAATATTGCACCCGTTTGGCAATTATAAAGCTGGATCCTCAGAATGATAATGTGCTTCCAACTCCGACTGACCTCAGCCAACACAAGCAGTAGCTAGGAATGGATGTTGTAATCAAACAATGGAAGGTGCTGTAATTAGTTTGCATCATGGCCAGAAGAGGCCATTGGATGTCATGCTAAATATGCATAATATGCACAAGGCTCTAATGTCCTCATGGACTTGCATGTTCTCTTATCCCACATCAAAATAAGCCAATTTCAAACCATGAGAAGTGAAACAGGCTTATTAAAAATAACCTTAATTAATATTTAAGCACAGGAAGCTATATTCAACAAAAATAAAAGTAGAAGCTTCTAAATCAGTGTTTCTTAGCCTTCGCAAATTGAAGATGTGTGGACTTAAACTCCCAGAATTCCCCAGCCAGCAATTCTGGGAGTTGAAGTCCACATCTTCAAGTTGCCAAGGTTGAGAAACACTGGTCTAGATTCTTCACGGTCATCTGAGTAGATAGGAAGATGGCAACACACAAGCTCAGAGTGCAAGACTTGTTCTCACTTTGCATACAGTAGTTTAGTGTGACATAAACATTAGATATTAGGTGGTCAAGTTGATGAAGTTTTTGCCTTCTGCTAGCTTGAAAGACTTTTGCTTCTTTTTCTGTATCAATGTAATGGTATGTGGGAATGACCTTGGGAGACGGGGAAGAGCCGTAGCCAGGGAATGATCGGATAAGAGGCAACTTAGCCCACAAAAGGAATGTGGGCATGGCAAACATCTCAGAAGGGACCCTCCCTAGTTTCATGGGCTGTAAAGGCCACGGGGGAGAAATGTACTTTCAGACTTGCAAGATTCTGCAAATGTAACCTTACAATAAGGTAGAATTAGTTCATCTGGGCGTGCTTCCTGTCTGGACTATTTCACAAGGCTGACAATCTCTGACTGTTGGGATAAATCTCATTAAGATCTGTTTGGTCTGCATTGTATGGATTGATAAGGAGGAGCTTGACTTACTGCTTGAAATTGCTTTGCACAGGAGGAAACGGACGTGTCTGTTTTATTGAAGATGAAATGACACTCCCTGTGGACACAATGAGAGCCACTGGAGATTTTGTAAGAGTTAAGAATGCTGAAATGTTTTTCTTGGGGCGGAAGGACAGTCAAATTAAGCGTCATGGCAAGCGTCTCAACACCGAATATGTACAGCAGGTGAAGTAATAAGTAACTATTTATGAGAAGTTTCTTAAGCAACCAGAAAGTGAGTTTGGGCCATGAAGAATCTGGAAGATAAGATGTTGCCTGACTTTTTGAGATCGCTTTGATATAACTGACATGGAAATAGACTGTTTAGTTGACTAGCCCTAGGTTTTGAACACTATATCACATTCTCCAAATCTGTATTACAATATTAGGAGACCCCAGAAAGGATGAAAATCAAAAGGTTAGGAAGCCATACATTGAAGAAAAGCTACCAGGACCAAGCCCTGGGAGCACCAACAGAAAAGGTCTCTAAGAATCACAATGTCATTCGAAAACAAAGCTCTTAATGGGGATGTGAACGATTGGCAACATGAGAGGAAAACGAAGGCAGGGATACTCCTAAACAATTAGAAGGAGGATGTCTGGATCATGAATGTGTCCAAGTGGTCCTGCACTTAAGTGATCAGTGCAAAGTCATATGAAGGAGGAGGTGCTGGGGATGTTTTCTGCTTGTACTTTGGAGAAATAACTCTTCCTTTATGGATGATGTCACACTTCTCAGTTGTTTACACAGGGCATAAGTTCTAGAATGTCCCATATCAGACACGTTGGTCAAAGACCGTAATAAAGATCTGTCTGTCTGTCTGTCTGTCTGTCTGTCTGTCTGTCTGTCTGTCTATCTATCTATCTATCTATCTATCTATCTATCTATCTATCTATCTATCTATCTATCTATCTATCTATCTATCTATCCCTCCCCCCCTCCTTCCCTCCCTCCCTCCCATATCAAAGCCAATTAACTGGGATGGAGCAAGAGTGATACTTTCAGTGGGTTCTTGATCTAGAACCCAAGCAGCAGACAACACACCTACATCTTTGTGAGGTTCAAACCTTTTGCATAATAATTAAGAGAGACTCCTGCAATCTATTTTGATGGAGTATAAAAAGGTAAAGGTACCCCCTGCACATTTGTGCAGTCGTGTCCAACTCTAGGGGCCGGTGCTCATCTCTGTTTGTTAGCCGAAGAGCCAGCGTTGTCCGAAGACGCTTCCAGGGTCATGTGGCTGGCATGACGCACACGGAACGCTGTTACCTACCCACCGAAGTGGTACCTATTCATCTACTTGCATTTGCATGCTTTCAAATTGCTAGGTTGGCAAGAGCTGGGGTGAGTGCGGGAGCTCACTCCGTCACGCGGGACTAGGGATTCGAACTTCCGAACATATGATCTTCCGATCAACAAGCCTGGTGTCTTACCCGCTGAGCCACCATTGATCTTGCCATTAATGAAGAAGGGTTGGATTGTTTATGCTTGCATGGCACTTAAAGTTATTTGAATCATAAGGGGAAGAAAAATATAGGGTTCTTAATGTTCATGGCTTCCTATAGTTTTGTCAGACTCATTAGAAGTCTATAATTTTATTTTGCAGGTTGCAGAGAGCCTCTGCACAGTGGAAACCTGTGCTTTGATATGGTACCAACAAGAAAAATTAATTCTGTTTGTTGCACCCAAAGATGTTTCAGAAGGGCATCTTTTAAAAAAACTTCAGAAGTGTCTTCCTAGCTATGCAATCCCAGATGAGGTTTTGCTGATTGAGACTTTGCCATTCACATCCCATGGTAAATATATATAGATATAGATGTGTGTGTTATTTTATTTTATTTTATTTTATTATTTTATTTTATTTTATTATTTTATTTTATTTTATTTTATTTTATTTTTTTATTTAATTTAATTTATATTTATATTTATATTTATATTTATATTTATTTTATTATTTTATTAAATTTATAAGCCACCCAATTCCATCAGAACTCTGAAGGCATACCGCATGAACCAATTAAAACAGAATAATACAAAACCATACAATAACAAATGTACAGATAGAATACCAATTCTACCAGAACACACATCCCACAAGGGAGCCATCCACCACTCTAACTTGCTAATTCAGAGACTGGTTGTGCATTTTCTTGGGCTTCCAAATGCATGTGCCATTTTCTTGGAACATCTTGTTACAAAAATGGCTTGGTTTTTCGGGCATGGGAAAATGTGACAGAAGCCAAGTCTGGCTGACTGAATATGTGCTATCAAGTCAGTGTCAGTGACCACATAGAGAAATTTTCTCCAGGATGATCTGCCTCCATCTGGTCCTTCAGGTCTTCCAGTGCACTCACGACCACTGTGACTGGCTCCATCCAGCTTGCTGCTGGTCATCCTCTTTTTCTTTCCACATTTCCCAGCATTATAGACGTCTCAAGGGAGTTGAGAATATGTCCAAAATATGATAATTTGAGCTTGGTTATTTATGCTTCAAGTGAGAACCGTGGATTGAGTTGTTCTATGATCCATGCATTTGTTTTCACGGCTATCCGTATATTCTCAGGAGTCTTCTCCAACACCAGAGTTCGAGCATCAATACTTTTTGTATTCTTCAGTGATCAACGTTCGCTTCCATAGAATGTCACATGGAAAACTATTGCCTGCATCATTCTGATCTTTGTAGATGTGCATATATCACAGCATATGAATATCTTTTCCAAGGCCGCCTTGGTTGGTGTACCAAATGCTAGTCTGTGGCGTATTTCTTGACTGCTGGTTAGTTTACTGTGATAGCTGATCCTAAAAGGCAGAAGCTTTCCACCACTTCAGTATCTTCATTGTCAGTTCTAAGTTGGTTGCTGTACATGTTGTCATTAGTTTAGTCGTCTTTATATTTAATCTTTTATTTTCACTGTGCTCCTTGAATTTCATTACTATTGGAGTAGGACGTCAGCAACATACAGGTATTGATGTTTCTTCCTCCGGTTTTAAAACCATGTTCATATTCCAATCCAGCTTCCTTCAATATATATTCTGGGCATATATGGCATGGGACCAGGATACCTAAGGGATCGCCTCATCCCCATCACTTCATCCTGTCCCACCCGGGCATGCAGAGAGGGCATGCTACGGATCCCATCGGTTAAGGAGTTCCACCTGGCGGGGTCTCGGAAGCGTGCTTTCTCTGCTGTTGCCCCTGCCCTTTGGAACATTCTGCCCCCGGAGATCAGACAGTCCTCCTCACTCCTGGACTTCCGAAAAAGACTCAAAACCTGGTTTTGTCAATATGCTTGGGGCCAGAAGGAGATTGGAGATACTTGGAGATGGCTAGCACCTTAGATTCGCTCTGAGGGGCCCTTTTTATAACTTAAGAATACTCTGCCTTTGGATTCTATTTTACTCATTATATTTTAAATTATGGTTTATTACGTATGTTTTTATTAGAAATGTATATCAATGATTTTAATTCTGTTGTAAACCGCCCAGAGTCCCTTGGGGGAGTTGGGCGGTGATAAATCCAATAAATAAATAAATAAAATAAATATTCTGCATATAGGTTAAATTAATAAAAGGAGAGTACATAGTCATATCTCACTCCTTTGCTGACCTGGAGCCAGTCCATTTCTCCACATTACATCTAGACTGTGGCTTCCTGAACTATGTATAGGTTTGCATGAAGACAATGAGATGTTCTGGGATTCCCATTTTCCTAAGCACATTCCATAGCTTGACGTGGTTGACACAGTCAAAGGCAATGAAGCACATGCTGACTTCTTTTTGATATTCTTTGGCCTTCTCAATTATCTGGGTATATTAGCAATAATGTTGCTTGTTCTTTGGCTTATTCTAAAGCCAGCTTGAACATCTGGCATCTTCCTTCCATTTAGGGCTCTAATCTTTGTTGGATGATCCTAAGCAGCATTTTGATAGAATGTAAGAAGTCAAGGGCAGCTGGCCTGAATTTATGGCTAATCTGTGTACTACTGCTTTGCAGTCTAACATTCAACATTCAGACACTGTGTATGCTATGATTATGTATAATCTGTTACTTCTTATTCGGTTATATCTATATTCTTTTAAAATTGGTCTCTGAATGTATGTGAGTTGGAATATATATTACGTTCAATATATAATACGCATATATATGTATTATCTGGCTCTAGATTTGCCTTCTCTAAGGTCAGTTGTGGACTAACACACATGTGGATTGTGCCTGCAGTGGAGCGTTAAGTTACAGTAAAGATATAGGAACGCTTTGTCTTAATAATAATGGAAACTTGTTTTATTTTTTGCTTTGTGCAAAGGCAAAATTGATGTGTCCAAGCTGAACAAGATATACAGCAGCCACCTGAATTCTAGAAAAAGTGACAGCATGCTAAGCAAACAAGAACTATGGGAAGCCTTGCAGAGTCTCTGGCAGGTAGTCCTTGAAACTGCATTATTCACATAGCAAGAAGTCTCGCGTGTATCCATAATTCAGTCATTTGAATAAGGGAGAGAAGAACAGGGTGAATATTCTTGTGTCTCCCCTTAGTATGTGCTGTAGCTTCTATCATTGGCTTGGATTCTTTGCAGTAGCTTTAGAGAAACCATTATTTTTCCCTAAAACGGGTGGGGAACCTTTTTTCTGCCAAGGGCCATTTGGATATTTATAATGGGACCAGGGTGGGATGGGGGGGCGGGGTTTCTGGGATTTCCGCAGACCGGGGACCGGAATTTGCGGGCAGGAGCCAATCACAAGCACTGGGGGGCGGGGTTTGTGGGCGGGAGCCAATGACGTGGAAGGGGCGGGGTTTGCAGGCGGGAGCCCTGCGGGCCATATATGGCCCGTGGGCCTGACGTTGCCCACCCCTGCCCTAAAAGCTCAGGACTCAGATGATGGTAGGCAGTTGTAATGAACAGAGCAAAATGCTGGTGTGCCAAATGAGCCATTAACCCTTGCCTCTCTGGGATAAGTTGAAACATGGTTTGCTTGTTTGTTTTAATAAAAACATGACCAAAATAATCAAACAGATCTTTCTGCATAGATAGGTGTGAGTTTCTTCAAAATATCTCCGTTTTATTCACTGCACCTGTTTCTAATTTATTATACGAGAGGGTAGATGCTTGAGGATAGCCTATTAAGTAAGCATCAGAACAGGGTTAAATTAAATTAAATATTTAGCTTCTAGTTTTTATGAGCTAGAAACCATATGCAAATGGGCAATGTATCTATCCTGCTAAGTTGCATCTCTCTATGGTGCTTGTATACGGTTTCCCTGTATACTGTAAAATTATAAAATAACTACAATCCTATATAGAAGTTCCTATCCATTTTGTGCTACTAGGGTATTCAACCAGTAATGCATA
This sequence comes from Charina bottae, assembly GCA_023362775.1. Classification (NCBI taxonomy): domain Eukaryota; kingdom Metazoa; phylum Chordata; class Lepidosauria; order Squamata; family Charinaidae; genus Charina; species Charina bottae. The sequence goes on along the minus strand of JALMGJ010000019.1, from coordinate 19,970,597 downwards.
ATATTCGATCAGGTCTGTATCCAGAAATATCTGTGGAAATTAAACATATGAATCAATTAGAACTTTGCTCGGATGGTGATTTCATTCTTCTCATTATCTCATTTAAATACCATTGCTTTCTTTTTCCCGGAAGTTTTCTTCTGCTTTAAAAGATTAAAAGATGGATCTTACTTAGCTTCAGAGAGCTGATCGCTCTTCTTAACTAGTGTCTGTAGCAGTGTTTCTCAACCTTGGCAACTTTAAGATGTGTGGACTTCAACGCCCAGAATTCCCCAGCCAGGGTGGCTGACTGGGAAATTCTGGGAGTTGAAGTCCACACATCTGAAAGTTGCCGAGGTTGAGAAACACTGGTTTGTAGCCTGTCCTTGGTTCTCTTTAAGTCTGTTGGGCCCCTACTGCTTTGTAGATTACTAACTTGCTTTGCTGCTGGGTGTGCACTTCTGATGTAAGTTACTGTAGACGTAATAACACTTTGCTTATTCCTTTCTTTCTCTCTGCCCCCAGTCTATCCTTAATCTTCCAGATGGTTCCAGCTGCATTTTGGAAGATTCACAGTTCTTGCCCAGTGGTGGGGATTCTTTAAAATTGCTACAGCTCCATGATGAAATTGAGCGTATGGTAGGTAGGCCTATTCCTGGATTACTGGAAATTATTCTCAATCGTTCAATTGGCGAGATCTACAAACATGTCCTAAAATCAGCTTTCCCAAGTGACGACCTAACTATAAGCGGTCACAGCGCTATAAAAAGAAAACTGGGTGGCCGTCTCGGTGAAGAACCAAGTAATAAATGTGTGGAGCTTGCCCCTGAAAGTTCCCTGAAAACTGAAGTGGCCAACGTAGGATTCATTGCAGTAAGCAGAGGAAACCACTTGGTGTCTATCAATGAGTCTGTGAAGAACCAGATTGAAGCAGAACAGGCGGAAAAGAATGAAATGTTGCAAAAAAGGAGTACTAATGTAAATATAACAGAAGATTATTCTGTTGAAGAAAATTTGGGTCAAGAGAAACTTGGTGAAACTATTAAAAAGTTGACATTGCATGAAAGATGGACATCAGACCTTGGCAAATGCGTTGATGCATCTCCACTACTTGTAATCCCAATTCCTGACAAATTACCTGCTTTTGTATATATTGGGTCTCATTCTCAAGTGATTCAAGCAATTGACTTATATTCAGGCAAAGTGAAATGGAAAAGAAACCTTGCAGATCGTATTGAGTCCTCCGCATGCATATCCAAGTGTGGAAACTTCATTGTTGTTGGTAGGTATTCAAACTATGTGGTAGTAAATATATGTAGAAAATAAGGTGAAACAGTAATATTTTAAAATGCAAAATGCAGTGAAGAGTATTATAAGCTGCTCAAAAAAATAAAGGGAACACTGAAATAAGACATCGTAGATCTGAATGAATGAAATATTCGTATTAATTACTTTGTTCATTACATAGTTGAATGTGCTAACAACAAAATCACACAAAAAGCAATGGAAATCAAATGTAAGCAACCCCTGGAGGTCTGGATGTGGAGTTACACTCAAAAATTAAAGTGGAAAAGAACACTACAGGCTGATCCAACGTTGATGTAATGTCCTTAAAACAAGTCAAAATGAGGCTCAGTAGTATGTGTGGCCTCCACGTGCCTGTATGACCTCCCTACAACGCCTGGGCATGCTCCTGATGAGGTGGCGGATGGTCTCCTGAGGGATCTCCTCCCACACCTGGACTAAAGCATCCCCCAACTCCTGGACAGTCTGTGGTGCAACGTGGCATTGGTGGATGGAGCGAGACATGATGTCCCAGATGTGCTCAATTGGATTCAGGTCTGGGGAACGGGCGGGCCAGTCCATAGCATCAATGCCTTCGTCTTGCAGGAACTGCTGGCACACTCCAGCCACATGAGGTCTAGCATTGTCTTGCATTAGGAGGAACCCAGGGCCAACCGCACCAGCATATGGTCTCACAAGGGGTCTGAGGATCTCATCTCGGTACCTAATGGCAATCAGGCTACCTCTGGCGAGCACATGGAGGGCTGTGCGGCCCCCTAAAGAAATGCCACCCCACACCATTACTGACCCACTGCCAAACCGGTCATGCTGGAGGATGTTGCAGGCAGCAGAACGTTCTCCACGGCGTCTCCACACCCTGTCACGTCTGTCACATGTGCTCAGTGTGAACCTGCTTTCATCTGTGAAGAGCACAGGGCGCCAGTGGCGAGGTTGCCAATCTTGGTGTTCTCTGGCAAATGCCAAACGTCCTGCATGGTGTTGGGCTGTAAGCACAACCCCCACCTGTGGACGTCGGGCCCTCATACCACCCTCATGGAGTCTGTTTCTGACCGTTTGAGCAGCCACACGCACATTTGTGGCCCACTGGAGGTCATTTTGCAGGGCTCTGGCAGTGCTCCTCCTGTCCCTCCTTGCACAAAGGCGGAGGTAGCGGTCCTGCTGCTAGGTTGTTGCCCTCCTACGGCCTCCTCCACGTCTCCTGATGTACTGACCTGTCTCCTGGTAGCGCCTCCATGCTCTGGACACTATGCTGACAGACACAGCAAACCTTGCCACAGCTCGCATTGATGTGCCATCCTGGATGAGCTGCACTACCTGAGCCACTTGTGTGGGTTGTAGACTCTGTCTCATGCTACCACTAGAGTGGAAGAACCGCCAGCATTCAAAAGTGACCAAACCATCAGCCAGAAAGCATAGGAACTGAGAAGTGGTCTGTGGTCACCACCTGCAGATTCACTCCTTTATTGGGGATGTCTTGCTAACTGCCTATGCTTTCCGCCTGTTGTCTATTCCATGTGCACAACAGCATGTGAAATTGATTGTCAATCAGTGTTGCTACCTAAGTGGACAGTTTGATTTCACAGAAGTGTGATTGACTTGGACTTACATTGTGTTGTTTCAGTGTTCCCTTTATTTTTTTGAGCAGTGTATATTCAACACTGCTGACTTTATGAATTAACCTTAATTGTTTGAAAACTGGTTTAGTGGCTACAGTGATTAATTTTGTCTGCTGGAAATGAAATAAGTATATTTGGGTGAGAAAAATATTTGAAATTAGAATATCTCCTGCAGAGTAGGAAAAGCATCGGCACCAGGGGGGTCCACAGGAAGGTCAACATTGGCAAGATGGTGGGCATGGTGTTGCAATCCAAACTTATATCACACCATATTTTATATATGATATTTTATTTTATAAGCATTTACATCTGATAGAATATTAGAATATTAGTTATGACTAATATTAAGAGCATATTTAAATTTGATTAAGGGGCTCATCCACATTGTGGTCTGAATGTATTTTAATTTTTAATTGGAACAGTGTAATTTAACTTATAATTTTAAAACTATTTTAAATCAGATGGTGGATATTGTAAGGTTCAATGAGTATACCTTGTAGAATCTTGTACTGGTCAGTGACCGTAATAAACCAGAATGAATGCAATCCAAACTCAGACCCTTTTGTAAGTGCCCATCTTGCCAATTTTCACACACACACACACACACGCATACAGACACTTCCTGTAATCAGAACTGTCTGTTTTGAACTTGAAAATATTTTTCTCACCTCCAATTAGAACACTTCCAAATGCACCTGTTTACTGTGGCTGTGATTTTATGCAGGTTGTTATAACGGATTGGTCTATGTTCTCCAAAACAGTAATGGGGAAATCCACTGGGCATTTCCCACGGAGGATGCTGTGAAAAGTTCTCCAGCTTTGGACCCTTCCACGGGGTTATTCTTTATTGGATCTCACGACCAGCATGTATATGCTTTAGATATTTATGTAAGTAAATATGAATGTTGAGAGCTAGTTTGGTCTAGTGGTTAAGTTTCCAGGCTAGAAACCAAGAGACCATGAGTTCTAATCCTGCCTTAGGCATGAAGCCATCTTGTTGATTTTAGGCCAGTCACTCCCTCTCTCTCAGCCCTAGGAAAAAGGTCACAGCAAACCACTTTTGAAAATGTTGCCAAGAAAATTGCATAGACTTGTCCAGGCAGTCACCAGCAATGAAGACTGACTCAAAGGGACAAAATTTTAAAAGTATGAATGTTAGAGATATTATTATTACTACTAATATTATTATTACTAATGGGGAAATGTCTTCTAACCTAGTATGTATTTCATGCCAAATCAAGTCATATGGATTTCAGTGGAATGAATGCCAAATCAGAGCACTTAGAATTACAAACTTAGGTTTTGATGTTTAAAATCTAATTCTAGTTCCAAAGTATATTGACAACTGGGAGCTATAGATCATCAACAATTAGCCTTGCTTTGGTTTTTATTTATTGATTAAAAGTATTTATTTAAAACGTCCCAAAATACAATGCTGACGACTCTAGCTGTTTAATTATTTAACCATGCCATTTTTTATTATTATTATTTGCTTCTGCTCAGAAATAAACCCCACAGAAGTCAGTCTTAAGATCATACAAGTTTGCAGCCTGTGGTTCTTAATTCATTGTTTTCTCCGTTGCCTACACCAAGCAGGAACTTGGTGCTTGTTATGTTGCCTTTATTATGCATGCATGCTATGCTACAATATTATTTTTATCAGAATATTTAAGGTACATCCTTGTGTATTTTGCTGTTAGTTTATGATATAGAATGGATCTTCTGAAGAGGAGCAATTAAAATACTGATGTAATAATAACCCTATTAGTCTAGTGGTTTGGTCTAGTGGTCAAGGCAATGGGCTAGAAACCAGGAGTCTGTGAGTTCTAGTCCCACCTTAGGCATGAAAGCCGGCTGGGTGACCTTGGGCCAGTCCCTGTCTCTCAGCCCTAGGAAAGAGCCAATGGCAAACCAGGAGACTGAGAGTTCTAGTCCCACCTTAGGCATGAAAGCTGGCTGGGTGACCTTGGGCCAGTCCCTGTCTCTCAGCCCTAGGAAGGAGCCAATGGCAAACCAGGAGACTGAGAGTTCTAGTCCCACCTTAGGCATGAAAGCTGGCTGGGTGACCTTGGGCCAGTCCCTGTCTCTCAGCCCTAGGAAGGAGCCAATGGCAAACCAGGAGACTGAGAGTTCTAGTCCCGCCTTAGGCATGAAAGCCGACTGGGTGACCTTAGGCCATTCATTCTCTCTCAGCCCAACTCACCTCACAGGGTTGTTGTTGTGGGGAAAATTGGAGGAGGAAGGAGTATTAGGTATGTTCGCCGCCTTGAGTTATTTATAAAAAGAATAAAGGTGGGATAGAAAAATACATAAATAAAATTATGTATAATAATCGTGGTGGAATGGACATAGATTTAGGAATTGCTGCTGAGCACAAAGATTCAACTCAGGAGAATATAATACTTTAAAATATATTGATCTACAATAAGGCCCTGTATCTTAAACTTAAATTAAGCTGTGTCACAGTGTTTTATGTATATTTTGTTATTCTGACAGAAGAAGGAATGTGTTTGGAGTTTACACAGTGAATCTGGAGGTGTATTTTCTTCTCCTCATCTAAACCTGTTGCCATATCACCTGTACGTTGGTACTCTGGGAGGACTGCTACTTGCTGTTAATCCTGTACGTAACTTCCTAGTTCTGCATGTGTGGTGTTCTAGATTCACTAAAGGCTTTAAAAACTCTGTATAAAGGGCCTACAGAGAAGAAGACTTTTGATAATAACTTTGTAGTTATTGAATATATGCGCTTTTCAAGCTACATTAACATATGCTACTCCAAAGAAATTCCACAAATGGTACATGTTAAGGGATCAGAAGCTAATAACTATTCTGTTTATCAGCTCGTAGTAATTTAACTCTTGTGTAATTGTATGTAACTGTGTAAAATGTTACGGTACATGCAGAGATGTACACAAGTACAAACATTAGTGAATGATTTTGCATACGTATGTCCCTCTACAGTACTGTGCAAGCATCCATGATTATTTAATATGATTTCCTGTTGTCTTATTTCAACAATGGATAGATCCTTCCTTATCTATTGTTGGAAAGGAGAAAGAATACCTTGTAAACATTAATAAGAATCCTCCTTTTAATCATTTCTGTTCTCCTGGCTTGGAATATAAAAGATGCATCCTTTTGCTTCATCTTCATTAATCTTCTTTAGGCATTAATGCTTCTTCTTTAAAATATATGGGGAGGGAAAGTAGGGGCAATCATGCTACTACAGACATGGAATTAGTTGCTCTTTTGTTGCCCTCTGAATAAGTTAGACAGTTATCTATAGCAAACCGTCTCTACCTGTGTAGAGCATAGAGCATAGGGAATGGCCTTGAAGGACAGGAGGAAGAGCTGCTAGCAAGGCAGTGGTGAGATAAGCAGGGCTTGGGCCCAGTCCAAGAAAGTAATTTGAGAAAACATCTCGGACAAACCCCTCCCTAGTTCATATGAAGATGAAGTGAGGGAGGGGGAAGTACATTCAGACTTGCAAGATTCTATTACTACCGTTATTACAATAAAAGTAATCCTGACCTACTGTATATGGCATTGGTTTCCTAGCCTGGTCTACCTTGTAGGGCTGACACTATGGGTGGTGAATCTGAACTTTGGAAAATTCTTTCCACTATTGATTTTTTTTGTTTCCAGTCTTTGTTTGGGTGCCTTAATTTCCCATGAGTTTAACACTTGGAACATATTAAGGCAGCTTGTGTTAATTATTTCCTTTTGCAGGTTATGGGGAAAACTGTTTGGAAAAGTATTTGTGGAAAACCTATCTTCTCATCGCCACATTGTGACAAAGACTATGTGTACGTTGGCTGCGTGGATGGAAATTTATACTGCTTCAGTCACTTTGGAGAAAAGGTTTAAAAATTGTTATAGTACTGAATAGTTGATACTTCTAAAATAACTAGTTTAATCTGTTTTTTTTTACTATTAACTTTAGATTTGGTTTTTTTGCTGCCCATAGAAGCTTTTTTTTAATGTGTATATCTATGTATCTGTTTTACAAAAGAGAAGTTGAGACATAAACCTCTAACTCAATGAGATACAGGCTTTCCGGCTGCATCATCCTGTTTATCTGATCTTACTGATAAGGGTTTATGTAGTCTGCCATCTTGTTTCCCACAATAGCCCATTAAATGCCTGCGAGGAACCCAAAAATAGCTCAAGAAGCAATAGCATTGTTCCGAACCTGTCTTCCCAAATGTAGCATATATCACAATATATAAGAATCAGGGCTAGTAACTAGAACTGCGCTCTTACACGTCATGGACCTTGTACGAGACACAGCGTGGGGCAATTTAGGATGGGTTTCTAACTCATTTGAGAAAGGATAGAGTAAGAATTCTGCCTTTGATTTGTAGCTGAAGAATACAGAAAAGCACAAGATGTTATACAATGCAAGCAAAACGGTGCTTTTCTGCTTTTTTTTTCCTTTAAAAAATTCCTTTGACACTTGATATAGAAACTCCTTGGTGGAAGGATGGAGAATTGGATCCATTATTGATAGCTGCTTAATCAAACCACACTGAACGTTGTGACTGGGTGGGTGCTGAGATTGTGGAGGATTGAGGTATGGTCAGTGTTACTGCTGTCACACATTCCTGTTGCCCAGGATCTTTTTCCTCTTGTGGTACCCATTGTAGCAATCTGATGCAAAGGACCAACTGATTAATGTCTGTATCATTCTTAGTCCCTCTTGATTATACTACATTTAGCCCCTTCCCATTCCATTCCATTCCTTCCTCCTTCTTCACTTCATTTCCTTTCACAACCTATTCCGCTCTTTAGTTTTGCTTAAAGACGATCATGTTTGAATTGCATTTAAAATTCTTCTCTCTTCATTTGTTCTTCCTGTTGATCATTCATTATCATTAGCTTCTGTTTTTTTAGCCCTATAAACAATTGCAAAGAATGCATACTTGTGCATGTCTGTCATCTTCCTGTGTGTCTAAATATTCTGCCTCTTTGGGTCCTTGTAAGTAACTCTCCCATCCTTATCCTGGTCCCATTTGGGCACTACTAATAGGGAATGGGTGTTTGTACAATAAGCAGGTGCACTGGAGTGATTGAGTGTAGAATTTCACTGGCAAAAGATTCCTGGGAATGTTGCAAAACTGGACTGAGGAAGCCATTGCTATGATTAAAAAAACAACTTTAAATCCCCCCACTGATTCCTATGACCTTGGGCAAATTTAATCTATTCCTTTACATTTCATCCCATTTTAGTGAAATGTTGTAAAGTTAATAACTCAGTTTGTAAAGGAGTGTAACTTGGACACCCTTGTGCTAATGTTGTGGGCTTGGTGGGCTTTGTCCTTCTATAATGGCCTCACTTTCCTGGAAATGTTGTCTCATTCTGATTTTTAAAAATGTCACAGGAGCTAGCAGCATTTCTGTTTTCCCTGTGCTAAATATTGGGAAGGTGGAGAATCGGGAATAAATTGCAATGAGCTACACTCCACCTCAGAAGCAACAGAAGGCTGGTTGAGCTGTTCTCCAAGCTGAGGACCTGGCCTCAGATACATCTCTATTAGTTATTGGATTAGTTTCTGTTTTAAAAAAGCTCAAATATTGCAAATTTCCTTGGTGTCCTTGTAAGAGAGCTGCTTCTATGAATAAACTTTATTATATTTTGCTTTACTTTTTCTGCACCATTTCCAGCAGTTAGTTAAGTGCCTCGAATTGGCCCAATCCCTAGTTGTATGGACTAATGATTGTCATCTCAGTCTGTCCTCTGCAATAATCTGTAGCTCTTCCAAGACCATCTAATTTCATTTTTATCATCTTGAGTAATTTAGTATCATCTGCAAACTTGGTTACAGTACTGACCATTTATAACTCTAAATCATTTATGAACCAGCAGACTATTCTGTACAGTTGTTTAACAGACTCCCCCTTCGCATACAGTAATGAAGGATGTAAGAAGCATTCATTTACTTCCACTTTCTGCTTCCAATTTTTTAACTTGTTACTAATCCATGAGGGGGCGTGATGGCTCAGCGGGTAAGACGCCAGGCTTGTCGATCGCAAGTTCGGAGGTTCGAATCCCTAGCCCTGCGTGCGGAGTGAGCTCCCGCACTAGCTCCAGCTCTTGCCAACCTAGCAATTTGAAAGCATGCAAATGCAAGTAGATGAATAGGTACCACTTCGGTGGGTAGGTAACAGCGTTCCGTGTGCGTCATGCGGCCACATGACCATGGAAGCGTCTTCGGACAACGCTGGCTCTTCGGCTAACAAACGGAGATGAGCACCGGCCCCTAGAGTCTGACACGACTGCACAACTGTGCGGGGGGAACCTTTACCTTAATCCATAAGAGAATCCAATTTGATGCTACCTCCTTGTTTTTTGATATCCATTCTATCTGGGCTTCTTTTCATTGTGATTTTAAATAATCATTCTGGAAAGATTTGACCATCTTGATTTTCTGTTGGAACTTTCTTTTGAAATCAACCATGACTACTAGGGTTTTGTTCCTGGGAGTTCCCCACATAGCAAACTGTTGAAATTGGTCTTGATGTTAGGATTAAATCCAAGGTTTATTCCTTTGACTTGAGTTCAGTGATAAATTGTTCTACAGTACAATGATTTATGGTGTATAACAGAGCTTTCCAAACTTTTCATGTTGGTGATACACTTTTTAGACATGCATCATTTCACAACACACTCTTAGAGCAGGGCATCATTTCGCGACACACTCTTACAGCAGGGCACAAGGCAGGCACTAGGACCTGCGTGGAATCCTGGCAGGGCTCGGAGGCAGCAGCAGCCGCGACACACCCAGACACTGCAGCCGACACACATGTCCCAACACACAGTTTGGAAAGCTCTGGTGTGTAAAATACTGTTGTAGGAGAAATATGCATTGACCAAGACTATGCTAGATAAATAGTTGTCACCAATCATTACAACACTATCTTCATTTGGTATTTTCTCCAGGGAACAATGTTACTATGTTCCTTCTACTAAATTATTTGTGGTCCATTAAAATATGCTCTTTTAAAATTTCCTAGTTTGTTTGGCATGCCGAATAGCTACCATCGCTGATTCTGAAACAGATTTGCTATTTGTTCAGTAGTCCATCTCAATAAGAAGAAAAAAATACAAAGATGTAATGTATTTCCTTGACTATTGTATATATTGAGATGTATAGTGGATTGGAGGAATTAGTCCTTGTTTTATATATTTTGTAAACATGGCTGTAAAGTTGAATGCCTGTATGCATCATTAACTCATAACAATTTATAGAATAATTCTGTCACACTAACTGAAATTTCAATAACATGTTTAAATTCTTATTATTGTCCTACAGGTTTGGACATTCTCCAGCAATGGACCAATCTTTTCATCACCCTGTGTTTCAAATGTTTCCAGAGATATATTCTTTGGGTCCCATGACTACTTTATTTATTGCTGTAATAGAGAAGGAATTTTATTATGGAAATTTGAAACAACATCAAGAGTTTATGCAACCCCATTTGTTTTCTGTAGTCATGATTTGGACAGTAAAACATTTCTGGTTGTGACATCTACAGATGGCAGAATATGGATCCTGAATGCTAAGACTGGGGTGGCAGAAAGTACAGGAGAACTTCCAGGTGAGGTATTCTCCTCTCCTGTAGCCTGGGGATCAACAATCATTGTAGGCTGTAGAAACAACTACCTTTATTGTTTAGATTTATGTTTATCTAAAACTAATAAAACTGTCTAACAATGACCTTTTCAGGGTTTTTAATTTTTTTACTTGAGAGTTAAATGTTTACCTTAGTGTGAACTTTTTGGCCCAATATTGAAAACAGTGTCTCTCAACCTTGGCAACTTTAACAATTCTGGGAGTTGAAGTCCACGTATCTTAAAGTTGCCAAGGTTGAGAAACACTGATTTAAAGGGAACAAAGCTAATTTTGCACTTAAGTTAAAGCTTTTTAAACTACCAAGTCAGCACCCCTATAAGCCCAGGAGTTAATGTTCTGTATTCAGTATCATGTCTCAAAATGGAATATGATTCTTCTGGGAACCAGATTTATGAATATTTATTTATTTATGTATTTAAAAATTTAAACTGCCAAATAACTAAATATAAAATATTTTGGTTGATATAGAAATTATTTTGGATTGTGACTGGGGTGCAAGCTTAAGGCCAAAAATAAGGCTGGGTGAAAAATATTACTGGATATTGCAGATATCTAAAGAAATTATATGTTCAGTTCAGGAGATTTGGGTGGGTAATAGCTCTCACAGTGTACTGAAATTCTAAGTATAATTATGAAGGTTGGAAAGATATTGTGAAAAGAATGCATACATTTTATGACCCAATTAACATCAATTTACACTTATTCCAAAGAAGATGCAGGATTTCTGGCTAGCTCTGTGATTTCCTTTCTTTTGTTCCACATACCTGCCCTTTTTATTTAGGGTGCTGTAACAATACAATAATATTATAATATACTGTATAATTATATGATTATCATTATATAATAATATTGTTGAGTTATATGGCAGTGTAATATCCTACAAAGAATAATTGCACATAGGAACCTTTTGAAATCTAGATTCTAATCAAATCACTTTATGGCTTAATGCAGTGTCTGAATGTAGCAAAACAGGATTTCTAAAATTATGATTGGTTCATTTACCATTTTAAACCAAAAATAAGCAAACCACCCTACAGCTTAGTGTGATCTTGAAGCATTAATTATCCATCTCTAAATGGGTTTTTCTCTTACCTCAAGTCATTTAAGCAAGATTCTCGAGGGAAAGGCATTGCTCAGTTGTCCTTTTCTCATCTACTTGTACTTTTAAACGACGTTTAGTAATGCCAAAGTATGTTGCAATATAGGTGTTTCCCCACATTACAAGTTATCAAGGATGGCTTTACTGCTAAACTGTTTCATACCTTTATGAATTTTTGAAATGAACGAACAAGTAAATAAAAAGTATTTTCTATAGAAACACTGCTATTTTTATTTATATAGAACAAATTTTCAGTGATGGACCATTTACATTAAAATTGTGACGATCAAAAACTGAAAATAGAAATTCTACTAACATACCCCTTAGTCATTGTTAATTTTGCCAAGGTTGTATTGTATTGTAAAAACAGTTACATTCATATATCAATTCAGGCTCTTATTTTAAGGTAACCAGACACATTTAACAAAAGATAATGAATAAATAAATCTCCCAACTTTCAGCATATTATAGTTTAATTGGAATTAAAATGATATAACTGTAGTATAAGAAACAATTGCACTTTAAAACATTTGAAAAATTAAAAAAGTACACAAAACAAAATCCACAATTATACATGTTTATAATTTTATACACCACTTTATGAACAATTGAGGTTAATCGTTCATAACCTCAAATAATATTTTGCCTTTATCTAGAAAAAGTTACGCCCAATGCCTGTTAGTGTATAAGATAATTCAGCCACTGCTGACATAAGCTGTATTAATGCCAACAAGACTTGGATATGATTAACTTTCTCTGGGTAAGGACCGAGTGTATGTTACAAAAAATAAAACAAAATTGAGACCACGTTGTACAAAGTGGTTTGATCAGTTTTAAAGTGTTGGAAGTTATTCCATGTTTGTTTGTTTGTTTATTAAGAAAGGCTGCAACAAAGCTTAAGCAAAGTAACACTTCATTGGTATTTAGTGCAAAAGTTCAAGTTGACTTTATATGAAATGACAATGTTAAAACAGGCTTATAGAAATGTTTACCAACAAAATATTTTACATAGCCCAGCTTTGATCCAATCACTGATGCAGAAATGGAGATGATCAGTACAGAACTGCTGCACAGACGGCCAACATCTGGCCTGTAGGGATGTCTCTGTATGCGCAGACCAGCATAGAGTGCAATTGCCTTGCCATCTTGCATCACCTGTTACTTAGGGAGAGCAGAGGGAAAGCAGGTGCCAACACTGTCCAGGCATCCTTTAATGCTGAAGGGATAATTAGGGCTATCCGCATTGGTGATAATTCTGTTGGGATGGTGGCTGATCCTGAAAGACCAGAGCAAAATTGGGAGAACTGCTATAGGAGCAGGGATCCTATGGCCCTTGGCTTCCCTGGACCGAATGCGTTCTTAATTCACTATACGTCCTCATGCTTGAAAAGACTGCTTCAGAGCTATTTACAGACTATAAGCTCTGCACTAACCATCTCTATCTCCACCTGCCACCTGCCACCTGGCCTGGGACGACGGAGGCGGTAGTGCCTCCTGGGGTTGGCTGGCCCCGTAGCTCCACGATTTATTCAGCGGGTCCTAATCCATCTTGGATTCTATTTTATTCATCTTATGCTTGTGTTTTTAGATATTTTTGTATAGTTTTTTAAATTTTATTTATTGTAACCCGCCCAGAGTCCCTTGCATGGGAGATGGGCGGGGAATAAATTTGAAAAATAAATAAATAAATCTCTAGAATTATTTTGGGAGATTTCTTTTTTTCTCATGCAAATAACATCCACTTCCCACTAAAATTACCTGTTTTGCTATGCTTTGCCCTGTCCACCTCCCCAATTTCTTCTCCGGTTCCCTTCCTCCCACTCGGTTCTCCCAACCAAGAAATCTGATTGAGGAAACTGCGAGTTGTAAATAATTTTTTTGCAATTGCATGTTGATACATACATTAAGTATACGCACATTAAAATGCTTGTAAATATACTATATGCCACCTTGGGGGTGGGGGAGTGTTACCCTGGTCAGAGCAGGCCTTTACTAAGTTTGCGTCCATTTCTACTATATATTATTTGTAACATACTCAGTAGGAGCTGTTCCTACGGTCAACTGATCAACCATTACATTTTCTGCAATGATGAAATCAGTAAATTGTGGGTGAGCAAAAGACTGAAGTCCAGAAGAAACTCAAACTCTGCTTGAACTGCACAACCAGAGGATTACATTTTACAATCCCTAAAGATCACTGAGTTGCCATGAGGGGGAGCAAGAATTTAGCATACCTCACTGTTACACTGGATGAAATCTTCACTGCTTTATGTGAATGGCAAAAAAGGATCACTCTCCATTCTTCAAACCACCACATGGGCTCTATTTACTCAGTTACTAGGAGATCCTAAATGGATCCTTTAAGCTATATTCCTTATAGGCTTTCCTGATCTGATGAGTCTTTAAGGTTTGTGTCCTGAATTTACATAAAATACCCAAAGTGACAATGGCCACAAGAACAACTTTCCTTGTGACAGCTACTCAGCTATCAAACCTACCATCTTTGTGCTTCTCTATAAATACAACAGACATTTTCTTCTGTAGTTCTATGCCTGTTTAGTTACTGCATCAGTTTGGTTGTCTTGGACCAAAATTGCAATGTTCACACTGTTCCTTGGATTAGTATTTTCCTGCAATCTAGCTAAAGCTACATTATGGTTTTTTTGGGGGGGAGGGGGGAGGATTCTTGAATGAGAATGCAGCTTAGTAGAGTGCAGTTTTCTATCTTAAAGTGTTTTAATTCTAAAACACTTGCAGTTACGAGAAACAGAAATTCTGAATTCAAATTCTGTTGGAACCAATTTTTACCCATTGGAACAACCCAAAGTTTAGTGCAATAGAATATTCTCACAATATTTAAATGTGAATCAATTTATAACAGGAAAATATAACTGATTTATAATTCAGGAATACAGGTTTTAACGGGCAGAAATACTTAGGTGTAAATAGATTACATTTCCCTTACAATTAGTTTTTCAAATCTAAGGCTTTCGTAGCTTAGCTGCAAGACTCCAGATGTCTATGAGATAGCAGCAGAGATTTAAGAGGTTTCTGTATCTTTGCTGCTGTCCAGTAGCTGGCTGGAATTTGACAGTCCCAATCCAGTTTCCCCAGTTAAACCAATTCCATAATCTAAAATCAGATCCAAGACTTCTTGTACCAGTACAAAAAGTAACATCTATTAACACAATAGCTACATTGTTTTACCCAACGCCACTAAGAGAAATGCTGTGCTGATGGTTTGCAAAGGTAAAATGCAGCAGCATGGCACAGATGTTGAAGAGAACTGCCAATGGAGTTTGGTAAACAGAATGATGGTCCTGGGAATACCCAGTATACATCCTATTGGAATGAAGTGCAAAGAGTCTAGATTATCAACCCCATAGTCTGCTGCCTTCCCTTTGCATCACATCCCAAAGAACTGAAACCCAAGACATCTAAAAAAATAACAGACTAGAGAAGGTTGGACTAGCCTCTTCCAGATAATGTGAATGGCTGGGGGTCAAGGGTGTCCACCAGGTGTGGTCAAAAAGCCAAGATGGTGTTACTGAAGCTCCACCCATTTTTTATGGGTGACACCCATAAAAAACAGGTGGAGCTTCAATCACACTGTTCTAGCCGCCATCTGGACATTTTTGACCACATCCTGCAGGCACACCTGCTGGGGACTGTACTTGATGCTTTCTGTCACTGAAAGACAGTGTGCATCGCTATACCTTGCACTACACATGTATGAGTGGTGATGAGAGTGTCAGATTAAGACTGGAAATCCAGGTACACTTCTCACCAAATACGATTGAGCTACTTATTTGGTGTGTTCTTCTTGTACAGGGGAGTGAGGATAAAATAGGGGAGAGAAGAAAAGACAAGATGTCTTGAGTTCCTGAAGGAATGGGGTGTGTATATACAGTATATTAATAAATACTGTAAGTAAAAATTCATTCTTGCGTTAATATCTTTCTGGATACAATGGAAATGAAAATATGATCATGCAGTTTGCACATGGGCTGTTCATGGCTTGGAGAATCACTTGGAGAAATACGGGAGGGGAATCTTTCATGTAGCCTAGCTTGAATATATTAATTACTGAATCGTTGAATACATTTGAAGAGCACGACCCTGTTCAAAACTAAAAACTACAGGAAAAACTCTTCAGGGTAAAAAAAAACTGATGCTTTCATCACTCCCAAATTACATTTCATTATTCCTGGAGTCATCCTTACTAGATCAGAGGCAAATTAATAAAGGTTCTCTCATAACTATGGCAGAAGCTGATCTTTCCCATTCCTGTACCTGAGTGGCATTTGTAAAATATCCAAGTAAAATGTCTATGAAGGTTCTCAGTCATCCAGGTGGAATTGTCTGTAGCTTGAATCATGTCAACTGGATTTCTATTTTCTTAGTGGAAACGTTTCGCTCCTTATCCAAGGAGCTTCTTCAGTCTGAGCAATCTTTGCTCAGACTGAAGAAGCTCCTTGGATAAGGAGCGAAACGTTTCCACTAAGAAAATAGAAATCCAGTTGACATGATTCAAGCTACATCCAAGTAAAATACATTTTTACTGGGGAGCTGACATTCAGTAACACTGAAGCAGTGATTCTTAAATTGGCCTGAAACTCAAATACCTGCTTGAACATTCCTGTCTTTTTAAAAGTGAGATCCTGAGTGCTCTGCCTGCAGCATTTTTCGAAAGGCCTTTGATCCCCAAACAGATTCTGCTAGGTAGATGAAAAACATAATCAACGGTTCAATGACTTTCATCAGTCAGAGGATGCGCTTAAATGTGTTCAGGAGTGTTTTGCCATTTGAGAATATTCATAAAAAGGAGATGGCTCTCCCACAAGGGTGAAGTACAAAAGCTAGAATTGTTTACTTAATGATCTGAGGACAGTCGCTCCAAGCTTTTGCTTTCCTCTTCGCTAAGGCCAGCCAAGCAGGTTCAGTTGAAACAGGGTTTGCATCTGGCGTAGAGAATCTCTTGGTGACCTCTTTAGCCAAGGGGGACGACGAAACGGAATCGGTGATCTCCACTGGGGGAGAAGGAGGCAAAGGAAAGCTCTGTTACTGCACCGTTGCAGAAATCTACCTTAACGTTAAACCTGCCTTCCCATGAGCATAGACCTTGCTGTTTTCATCAAGGAAGCAAAGAAGCAGACAGCAAAGTTCACAAGAATCTGCGCTTGGGGAAAGACAACCACAAAATATTTCAGGAGCAACTCTTGTGGTTCCATTTTTGCATCACCAAGCCGATAGAAGCTAAGGTGCTCTGCAGAATAATAAAAATCATCTGAAGCACAGTTCTCCTTCCCATGCTGATAAGAGATTATTAGAATTGAAAGGCAGACACAACCTAAACTAGGGAATATTTTTGCTGTGTGTTTTTTTTAATTATTTTTGTTGGCCTTCCTTTTTTGCTGTTTTTTTGTGGGGGGGAGTGGAGGCTTCCATACAGTAGCCTAAACATGGACTTTACTAGTTAAAGGTCAGATATTAACTGGCAGAGAAGCAAAACTACCTTTGCTGGATTTCAGCTTTGAAAGTCTGCCTGACACATTCTTGGTTTTGGGGTATGACACAAGTCTGTCTCTCAAAGCAACTGGTAAGCTGACCCCATATTGAGATGCCTAAATGAACAGAAATCATGTTTTGTTTCCCATATGATCTTTTTTGTATACGATAACACAACCGGTGAAAATTAGCTGGTCCCTTTATAATTTCACCAAGGATCAGTAGGAAGGCGGGAAGCTAATAGATGATTTTTTATTTGCTGGCTAACGTTATGGATGATGGAGTCTTTTGTTGATTGGGCAAAACAGCAGTCGGTTTCCCCCAAGAGGCTGGTTTTCACTTCTCCATTCATTTAAAATGAAGATAGTGTTCAAGGTCTATGAAGGTTCTCAGTCATCCAGGTGGAATTGTCTGTAGCTTGAATCATGTCAACTGGATTTCTATTTTCTCAGTGGAAACGTTTCGCTCCTTATCCAAGGAGCTTCTTCAGTCTGAGCAAAGTTGGTAAGGGAATCCTAAATATGTTTCTAGGTAGCTGTGTGACCTTACACCTGGGGTCATGGTTATATTGAGATGTTATGGACTTAAAATAACATCTCAATATAACCATGACCCCAGGTGTAAGGTCACACAGCTACCTAGAAACATATTTAGGATTCCCTTACCAACTTTGCTCAGACTGAAGAAGCTCCTTGGATAAGGAGCGAAACGTTTCCACTGAGAAAATAGAAATCCAGTTGACATGATTCAAGCTACAGATAGTGTTCAAGGGGAAAAGAAAAGAGAAGGAGAAAGGGAAGCTTGCTTAACAACACCTATGCAAGAGGCCCATGTGATTCCACTCCAACTATTCACAGTGGACCGTGGGCATTTTGTGCAAAAAGCCCACGCTTATTTAAGCAGGTAATAAGTAACTGGATTGCCTATGCTGACTCTATTGATTTCATTTTGAACTCTGCCTATATGATTGTGGCTTCCTTGTTTTCCAATCTTTTGCAGGAAACTCCTTGTTCTATCTAGAGGTTTGGCTTCATTTATTTAAAGGGGGGATTTCCCATTAAACCTTTCCCACATGCAAGACAACTTGGTTGTGGAGCCACAGTGTGTTTCAGGACTGGCACAAGGGTTGTTAAGTTCTGGACTTTGGGCCAGAAGTTTCAAGGCACCTTCCTTTCCCTTCCTCAGAGGGCTGGGCTGCACGGAGGGATCCGTAGGAAAAAAAGCTAGACCTCAGCTGAACAGACCAAGGGTGTCACGAGTTCAGCCTGACTGGGAGGAGCATCATTGCCTTTTGCTGGGAACTCTTAGAAGATAGCATTTGCAAGGGAGATTTTAAATTATCTCACTTCCAGTAGCACCAATACTTAGAACAATCATTTGCCACCCAAGCTAAGAATTTCCTCTTCAATGAAATTTCTTTTTGCAGAGATCACATTGTCTCTTCAAAACTATCCATTATCAAGAAAAACAATACCTTTTCAAGCTATAGAGAACACCAAAAGTGTTATCTGAGAAGACATGGTGCATCTTTTACGTTCGCTAATTTTTTGTTTTCTAGGAATGGGGAACTTGTGGTCCTCTAGAGCAGAGCTTTCCAAACTTTTCATGTTGGTGACACACTTTTTAGACATGCATCATTTCGCGACACACTCTTACAGCAGGGCACAAGGCAGCTGCTAGGACCTGCGCAGAATCACAGCAGGTTTGGAGGCAGCAAGGCACAAGGCAGGCACTAGGATCTGTGTGGAATCCTGGCAGGGCAGGTTTGGAGGCAGCCAGGCTCCAGGCAGGCACTAGGACCTGTGTGGAATCCTGGCAGGCCAGGTTTGGAGGCAGCCAGGCACAAGGCGGGCACTAGGGCCTGCGCGGAATCACAGCAGGGCAGGTTTGGAGGCAGCAAGGCACAAGGCAGGCACTAGGACCTGTGTGGAATCACAGCAGGTTTGGAGGCAGCAAGGCACAAGGCGGGCACTAGGACCTGCGTGGAATCCTGGCAGGGCTCGGAGGCAGCAGCAGCCGAGACACACCCAGACACTGCAGCCGACACACTAACGTGTCCCGACACACAGTTTGGAAAGCTCTGCTCTAGAAGTTCCAGAATTTCAGCTCTCAAGAGCCCCATTGAATATGGCCAGTGATAGAAGTTGCTGGGATTTGTAGTTCAGCAATTTCTGGAGGGCCAGAGGTTCTCCAGGCCTGCTCTAAAAGTTCTGAAGATGACAGTGCAAGACTTAAAACATGGGTATATTTCAAGGAATACATAGCAGGACTCGGAGAACTGCTTCCTTATTGTACTAAATGGATTTCCTTCAAATGCAAATATTCCAAAATGTGCTAATTTTAAAACTCTGGTCAGCAGCTATTCATGTGCCAAGTCAGTCTTGACTCCTGGCAGTTACATGGACAAATCCATGCAGTTTTGTTGGCAACTGAGAGACAGCAACTGGCCCATCCCAGGTCGCTTTGTGCCTAAGGCAGGACTAGAACTCATTGTCTCCCCATTTCTAGCCCAGTTCCTTTAACCAGTGCACCAAAATTATCAATTATCAATAAGAAAAGCATTGGCTTTGCATCAGGAAGTAAAGTGGAAACTGATTTTAAAATCCTATACATGTTTATCCTATAAACATAAGATGTTTAACCAGGTCAATTAAGGACCTAACAGCTGCATTTCCACAGCATGCTAAGCTTGGTCAATGTTAAACCTAGTTTATTTTAATCTGGCTAGTGTAATGCAAACCCGTGAGCATCTGATTAGCTTTAGAAGTTGCATAAATGCAAAAAAAGGATAATTAGAAACCAGGTGAAATATATCATTACGGCCCAAGAGTATAGCCTTATGCATCTATTATTTTATGACTTAAGATTAACATGAAACATCTGTCAGTTTCTTAATGGAAAAATTAAATTGTATTGTTCTAACACACCTACTAAACAATTTATCTTATTATTTTACTTAGCATTTTAGTTCTGTAACCTTTTATTCATGATATTCAAAATATATTGGACAATCTTAAAAAGTTACATTTAATTTTTTTCCCAAAATATTCAAATTGGGAACAGTACAGTGCTCCATATCAATTTTGGCACTGAGATTGAAGATCATATCCGGGTGGAATTCATTGCTGTTTTCATTAGTGAATTTCATAGCACCCAGAGCTAGCCATGATGATAAAAAAAAGTGATAAGATGAATGTGGTGACATCATGACATCGTCT
The DNA here is from genome assembly GCA_023362775.1 of Charina bottae. NCBI lineage: Eukaryota > Metazoa > Chordata > Lepidosauria > Squamata > Charinaidae > Charina > Charina bottae. The sequence goes on along the minus strand of JALMGJ010000019.1, from coordinate 19,950,236 downwards.
CTGTTTTGTACTTGTGGCCAACGCAGTAGATGTGAGCACTGTAAGTATGAAACATGAACATCACTTCCCCTCTTGCTCTACCCATAGATGCCTATGCAAAATTCCATATATAGATGATTCCCATCTTAATAGGAACAGGCAGTAAACTTCATTCATTGATTAAGGAGGTTCGTACACTGAATTCTTGCCAGAATCAGAGGCTCTAGGAAGAAGTGCAGGTTGATTCATTTGAGGCTGTGCAAATGATTGCACAGAATACAGAATTCCTCTCCTTTTATTCTGTTCATCTGATTTGGAGAGAAGCAAATGGTTCAATGACACTATTTTAGGCAGAGCACCAAGCTGTTGTACGTAGAGGATCTTTCCTTTCTCTTCATTGGTCAGAGATGGCCTTCATTTGGATGCCATCCAAAGTATTTTTGAATTTGATATTTGAAAGGTTGCCTTTCAAAGCAGAATGCAGCCCTAAAGCTTATAGAATAAGAATAGAGGACGGTGCTTGATTTATCCCCTCCACAACAATAAACTATTCTTATGGTTATGGCTCTTTTATGTGAATAAGCTCTATCATTTAATGTTATCGTGTTACTAGCAGAGCAACAATAAATTATATAAAGTACATACAATTTTAGGTAGACCTCCCTATTGTGTGCTACCTTTCCATGAAATAAAATTAGTTCACTCCCTCTTGCCTTTATCACCCAAACCTACTGCTTGTTTTTTAATCAATGAGTCAGCCTTTAAGCTTGAATGGCATCATTTAGGTGCTATACGAAAGAAGCCATAATTAGGCAATGGAATAATCTAGAGACATTTTTTTCAATGAGCTTCATGGAACAACCTATTCCTTATACCACCACATCATTTGCTTACTGTAATAGCTTATAGTCACTTAACACCTTAACCATCTGCCACATTTTGTATCCAACCTATGCCTATCGGTTTAGAAAAGCAAGTTTGGACTGGAATTTGCTTCCACCTGAGAAGGAGATGGGTGGGATTTCACTTTGTCTTCCATATTCTTCCATCTTTTCTCCAAAATAGGAACCATGCCCAATCCATGATCTGTTTAGGTCTAAACTCTCTATTTATCCAGTCTTCGATAGTCTTCCATCTCTGACTGTGCATAGAAACTGCAAGAAACCAAGCATCACTCCCAGAAGACATCACAACTTTCATGAAGATAGGTTGGCATCGGCCACTGACTGGTAAGACAAAATGCCTGCAGGTAACTCAGCCAGAAATAGGCTATAAACAGAAAAGGAATTTTTTTTTGAAGCCACTGACAATCCTCTAAATGGCTATACAAATAATTATGCACGCTTTTTTTACTCAGGCTTGTTATTCAGTTGTTCATCACTTCTGACTTCTTGTGATTTGACAGAGTTCACCAGGATTCTGTCAATATTAGCTTCTTGGAGTTCTTATAAGCTGATGCTTGTGTCATCAACAATAATATGTAGCGGTCTTCTAACAGCCTCTTTTTCAATTGTTTTCAATCCTTCCAAGCATCAGGGTCTTTCGCAAAAGTCTTTGCATTATGTATCCCAAATATTTAAGCTTTAGCTTCCTTATTTATTTATTTGTTTATTTATTATTTATTATTTGGATTTATCACCGCCCATCTCTACCATGGCAGACTCTGGGCGGTTTACAATCAATTATTATTGCTTCCAATGAGCTGTTTGGTTGTGCTTCATCTACTTCTGAATGATTTGTTCTGCTTGCAGCCTAAGGTAGACTCAACTATTTTTTTCAAATCAATGCATCCCCAGTTCTTTGTTCAGCCTGTCTGATGATCCAGTTTTCACAACTATATGTTACAACTGGGAAAACTATAGCTTTGTCCATGTCTACCCTTGCTCTAAGTATGATATTTCTAGATCTATTTTATCTAGATTTCTCAGTTTTCAGTTTTCTCAGGTTTCAAGATGGCGACGGAGCAGCAGCTTCTATGCTGAGCTCCTGCTTAATAGCAGATTTTATGGACTTACTTTATCTTAAGTAATTTTATCTCGACTAAATTTGCCTGGATTTCTCAGTTTTTCTCCCAAGTAGCAGATGTCTGTTTATGTCATGACTACAATCACCATTCCTGTGGTTTTTTGAGCCTTGGAAGATAAAGTCTGTTACTATTTCAGCTTATTTTCTACTTATTTACACTAGGTTAGCTTTGTTCTTACCATAATCTTAGTGGGTTATTTTTTTTAAAAAAAAATACTGAGCAGCAAACTGGCTTTTGCCCTTTCTTCTTTCACTTTCAAAAAGAGATTCCTTTAATCAGGGCTTTCCAAAGTTTTCCCGCGGCGACACACCAACCGCCGTTGGTGTGTCGCCGCGGGAAAACCCGGAAGTGCCGCCATTGCGGCAGCGTGCAAAAACCCGGAAGCGCTGCTGCCGCTTTCGGTTTTTGCGCTCCGCCGTTGGTGTGTCGCCACGGGAAAACCTGGAAGCGCTGATGATGATCAGCGCTTCCGGGTTGTGTGGCGACACACCAGACTGTGTGTGGCGACACACTTTTGTGTCGCCACACACAGTTTGGAAAGCTCTGCCTTAAATCATTCTCACTTCCAGCCACTAGTGGTATCATCAGCATATCTGAGGTTGTTGATGTTTCTCCCAGCAATTTCAATTTCAATTCCAATTTCTATTTCTTCTTCTCCAACATTTATCATGATATATTTTACATATGTTGAATAAATAAGGTGACAGTATGCAAACCTGGTACACTTCTTTCCCAATTTTAAACTCTTTAGTTGCTCCATATCCTGTTATAAATGTTGCTTTCTGATTGTCACACACACTCTTCAATAGGCAAATGAGATCGCCTGGTATGCCCATGTTTTAAGGTCTATCCACAATTCCTTGTGGTCTATCCAGTCAAATGCCTTAGTATAATCAATAAACCAAAACAAAAAGCATACCACAATATTTTTTGGAACACTGTTGCCTTTTCCATTTTCCAGCAGTGCTAACTAACCATGTGACCTTGGATGTCTTTGCTTCTTTGGAATCCAGCTTGTACATCTAGCAGTTCTTGTCTATGTATTATTAAAGTTTGGAATTTCAAAACCTAGAGCATTATCTTATTAGCCTGTGAGATAAGTGCAATTATTTGAGCATTCTTTAGCAGTGCCTCTTTTTTTATCTGAATAAAATGTATCTGTTCCAGTTCTTTGGTCACTGCTGTGTTTTGCATTACTGTTTACAGCCATTAAGCAGCACTTTAACTGCATCGTCTTGCAAGATCTTGAACAGTCCTGCTGGTATTTTATCAACTTCTGAAGCCTTGTTGTGTGGAAGGATTTTTTGCTGTTCAATATGCCTCCTACCCACTCATACTTAGTCCCTGAATATCTTTGCCTTTGCTTGCCTGTTTAATGTAATAACCGATGTATCTAGCCAGAATAGCCTTAATTGCTAAATCATGTTTCTCATAGGTATGCCATGACTACTCCCTTGTGACATGTATTTTCCTGGAGTTATAACCTTTGTTACATCAATTAATGGCCTTTGATTCACGAACAGTATGTCTTCATAAACCACAGCATTCTCAAGGACACTGTTTATACGTCTTCCCATCCTAAATGGGATCCAGGGTTAAACTGTTAGAATAGCCATCAGCTCAACTGGCATTCATATTTCTCAAAAGCTAAGTGCCCTGTATTATAAAGTGTTCTCTTCCCGGATATAGGGATGCCCTATGTCCTTGTGTATCTGTACGTGTTTTCAGTTGCAAAACAAATCTTTATCAATGGTCAAACGTAAATGTAATCTCATCTTCAAGCTCTGTAACCCTACATAAGGACTGGGTTGACTAGTCTATGGCATTGGTCGCTTTTAATAGTAGGAGACCAGTGTTTCACTGTAATTTGCTAGCTTCAATCCTCTCCAACCATTGGCAAGTTATTAAGTGAGTCTTTCCTACCACAGTTGTTAGCAATATTTCCTAGTGGCCATTTAACTTCTCTCTCTGGACTGTATTTTAATTCAGTAATCACATTCATAGGTATTAGTTATTTCGGGGTCTTTTTTGTACAGTTCTTCCATAAATTTGTACCAACTCTATATTTTTCCAGCAGTAGATCTTTATCTTCTTTGTCTTTTGTCATGCCCCCGAAAGGTCCCCTTGATTTCTGTAATTAAAGCTCTTGTCCTTCTGATTTGAATATTCTCAATTTCTTTGCACTGCTTAGTTGGATATATCTCCTGGTTTCTTGCTCTTCTTTCTTGCTCTTCTTTCTTCAGTGTTTTAGTTGGGCAAATTTTTATCGTTTGCTTTCTGCCTTCCTTCAGCTATTTTCATATCAGGAGCAGCATAATCATATGGAATATTGGAAATGGTATCTTGTTGGTCTGATTTTGTTTGTTTTATTTGAAGAGGTAATTTTTATAAGAAATTATTCATGATCTGAGTCACAGTCAACACCGGGTCTTGTTTTTGCTGAGTGTATAAAGCTTCTGCACTTTTTCTTGTTCATCATAGAATTAATTTGATTTCAGTGCTGTCTAGCTAGCGATATTCTTATGTACAGCCACCTTTAAGTTATTAGAAGGAAGTATTTGCTATAACCTTTGAAATTTTTTTGTAGACAGTGTTAGTCAGTCTCCTGCTTTGTTTCATACACCAATAACTAAATTTTCAAATGCTATTTTATTTCCAACATTAGCATTCTGGTCACTTATAATGAGTATGCCAACTTTTTCTGGTGTTGTATTGACAAGGTGCTGTAAAAACTGCACTGAGTTTGACACTCTTTTGTTAATAACAAAGGCTACTCTCTTTCTTCTATGGTTTTCTTGTCCATGGTAGAACCTCTAATGTGGCTGCCCATTCCAGTCCATTTCAGTTCACTGATTCCCTGAATGTCACTGTTCAGTCTTGATGTTTCTGCTCTAATAATATCATGCTTGTTTTAATTCATGGTTCTGACATTCTATAAACCAGTGGTATACATATTTTTCATCAAACTTTCTTTTTTGCTGCTGGACATGTGAGCAGCTGGCTGTCCTTTCTGCTGCAGTCCAGCCACAGTCATGCTACTCATACTTGCCCTCTGATCTTCTCCTGGACCTGATTAGATACCTTCTGACCTGGGAGCAGAGGTGGCCTCACCTTCCAGCATCATTTGACATTGTCGTGGTGACTATCCCTTTGCTTTCTTGATAGAGTATGCTGCCATTTTCTTCTCCAGTGGATCCTATTTAGACTGACCCCTCATCTATGACCTGCCCCTCATGGGTGATCCTTCTGAGCATGTACACCCCCAATTATAGGCTTATAGCATTACTGAGATGCACAAGCCTCTTTCCCACTACAAGGTAAAGATCCATGAACTGTAAGCCAAGCTGAGTCAGACAAAAGCCTTTTCTACTCAACTTTCTGTTCCCATAATGACCAGCCAGATGCCCTCAAGCAGAAAAGGAGTGCAATGGTACCATCCTCCCCCTATTCCTTAGCAACTTGTATTGAGATGGACAATGAGATGTTAATTAGTAGTGTATGATTGTTGGTTTCTCTTTGTCTTATTGTAGATGACTATATATACATGCTTCTGAATGATGCAGTATGGCTGGGGAGGGTAGGAAACATCACCCATTGGTAGCAGAATCCAGCCATCTTCTTCTCTGCATCTGAGGATAATTGAAACTGTAGAAACAGTAGCCAATCTCTAATATGACAACCATATTGTTGGCTGGACCTAGAACTATAGCTCTAATTCAGTTAGGCCATGTGACCTGAGGAGCCAATAGGAAGCAGGTGGGTTCTATATGAGACATGCTCCTGTGTTTCTTAATTTAAGCAATCATTTGTTTTCTTGACCAAGGTGTCTGACTTTGAGCTTGTGTACTACTAAATCTTCTGCCTCAGCCCTGTTTGTCTATTTATCCTTTCATAAATTCAACCCAAGTGCAGCCTGTCTTAGGCCTTAGTTACAGTGTGGAATGTTTTGTTGTTTATTCGTTCAGTCGCTTCCGACTCTTCGTGACTTCATGGACCAGCCCACGCCAGAGCTTCCTGTCGGCCATCGCCACCCCCATCTCCCCCACGGTCGAGTCCGTCACCTCCAGAATATAATCCATCCATCTTGCCCTTGGTCGGCCCCTCTTCCTTTTGCCTTCCACTTTCCCTAGCATCAGCATCTTCTCCAGGGTATCCTGTCCTTTCATTATGTGGCCAAAGTACTTCAGTTTTGCCTTTAATATCATTCCCTCAAGTGAGCAGTCTGGCTTTATTTCCTGGAGTATGGACTGGTTTGATCTTGTGTGGAATGACCATGGGCCATATTTTTTCTTCACACATGTACATTTAAGCCAGTAATATACAATTGTTATATAATGGCTGGCTTGCAACAAGACCTACTCTTTGGGTGATTCATGGTGGGTGTGCAAATGCAAATGACAAAAAATCCCTCCAGGTGGGAGAACAGCTGAGTCCCTTCACCAGATCTGTGATGATAAAATTCTGTTCATCACGTCTCTTGGAAAGGTTGGTTTTCCTAACAAAAGTTCAGAAATCCTTAACTGTACTTTGAAAGATCCTGGTATTTTGGAACTGTACAAGGCAAGGTGAACCAACGGAGTCTTACATACTCAACCTTCTCAGAAATAAAATTGCAGCCACAATCATGACACAAAATGTAAATCATACCTGTGACAGATGAAGGCAGTGTGTTAGATTTTTTGAGCTGTTCTCTGCGTTCAAATCTTGATGTAGCCGTCTCAACTTTTTTCTCTTCTTCTGGGGCAGTGGTCTTTTGCAGTATGTTGGACCTGTTCATATTATTGCTTTTATTATCTGCCTGGTTGTTTATGCTGGCCTAATGTAAAAAGCAACAGTATAAACATGTGTTAAATATTAATACATTTGCAGTGCATACTCATACGTGTTGACTCAAAAGTACAAAGTATGGACAAAGGAGTAGTTGGAAAGTATTGTTTGTAAATGCTTGCAGGCTTCCAGGTGCTATAACTCACACCGCACTTCTTTAAAACACAGGGAATTATTGTGTGCAATGTGCGTGTATGGGCATCTTGTTCTTCCTACAGAACATCTTTATCAATATTTTCAATTGATAAAGCCACCCAGTGTCTTCTGGAGAGAGTGGCCATAATAAATTCAATAAATTATTATTAAGAATTAATAATAAGAATAATGATGCCTTTGAAGACCACTCAGAAACTGCACTTGGTCCCATATTCAGTCTGTTTGTTGACTAGCATTAATCGCTATGAGTAAATTGCACCTATCTTGCAGGCTCTTATAAATTGTTATAAATTGTCAGCCCTTTGAGGTTGTCCAGATCAGGAAACAGACTCCACAAGAAGACTAGAATTACACTTCCGAGACAGGTTACAGTAACAGGGAGATGCAAGGGAGATGGGCGGGGAATAAATTCAAATAATAAATAAATAAATAAATAAATAAATAAATAAATAAATAAATAAATAATAAATATAAACAGAATCTTGCAAGTCTGCCTGCATTTTCCTTTCTCTCCCTCTTAATACTCCAGAGCAGTGTTTCTCAACCTTGGCAACTTTCAGATGTGTGGACTTCAACTCCAAGAATCCCCCAGCCAGCCATGCTGGCTGGGGGATTCTTGGAGTTGAAGTCCACACATCTGAAAGTTGCCAAGGTTGAGAAACACTGCCCCAAAGAATCAGGGTGAGCCAGCCTGAGTCTCTTCCTAATACTTTCTCCTCTCCCAGGGCTCAAGGCATGCTGCTGAGCTTCTTGTTTTCCTTACAGCTTCTGAATATTTCCCCCAAGGTCATCTCCTTGGCTTCCCCAATAAATAAGTTTTGGGATACAATGCAAAACATGGCTTTGACTTTGATTCTTTTGTCTTTAGTATTATTAGGAATGTGTCTTATTTTTGCAGGTTGTTTCTTTGCTTTTTATTATATTGCAGAAGCTCTTTTCATCTATATTGTAAGCTGTGATGAGTCTACAGTAGGAGGTTTGGCAGCATGCACATTTAATAAATAAATTAAAATAAGTGAATAAGTAAATGAGACATGAAGAGGGATGCATCCATCTTTCTCAGCCACCATCCTCCTAAAGGAGGACGGTTGGCTTTCTGTTTCTAGACTCTGAGCTCTACTTGAGTTTAACGCATTTAATGCAGAAAGTTAACAGGACTTTGGTTTATCCTGACTGATTTCATTGCCCCAGCTAGCCGAAGACACCAGGGGAAATAAACCCAAAATACGTTATACCCTCAAGGCTCTTTTCCTTTCTGTCTGTTTTCAGATGCTTACATTTTCTTTAGCCAGTTTCTCAGCCTGTTTGGCCTCTCTCGCTTGCCTCCTTTCCTCACGCGTGGCTTGCTGCTCCCGAAAGCCCTTCTGTTTTTGTAGTGCCAAAGTGATCCAGAGAGGCTGCGCAGTTTCCCCTTTCTCCACGAGTTTTGAACCATCGATGGAATGCCTGCTCTGAAGAACTGGCCTTTCTAGAAGATGGAACAGAGAGCAAGAACATTCTATTGATATGATCTTGGTGCTGATGGAAATGGAAAGGGTGATCTAAAGGAGGACATCCTTCTATCTGTGGCATGCAACCTCTTGCTTGCAAGTTCTCCTGGCTGCTGTTACAAATTAGGCTTCATGCTGCAAGTCTCAAATGAACCATCTACATGAGGGTTCCTCAACCTCAGCCATTTTAAGATGTGTGGACTTCAACTCCCAGAATACTCCAGCCAGCATTGCTGGCTGGAGTATTCTGGGAGTTGAAGTCCACACATCTTAAAATGGCTGAGGTTGAGGAACCCTGATCTACGGTACATAGGTATCTCTTCAGACATTTTTGGTGCTCCTGTGGTCTTGGAGGTTCTGTGTGCCTAATTTCAACATTTATTACATTCTGTCTATGAACGATCAATATGTTTTTATATTTTCAAAGTGTGCCAATTCCTCATGGGGTTTTAAGAATTGATCTATTGTTTAGACGATTTTAAAATGGTCTGTTTTCAAAGTCTGCATAGGCTTATACCATTCTAGCATGTTATTTTAAATCTATAAAACAGAATCTGCTAGACACATCTGCTCCCATAGCATGTCTTATGTGTTTCATGAAGCATGTCCTTCCCTGCTGAGTGCTAAAATTCATTCTCTTTCTCCAGGCCATGAAATGATGCATTTTTCTCCTTTAAAAAGGCAGAAAATAGATAATCTCTCATACCACAGTGTTTTTCCCTTGAATGCATGGGGGAAAGATATTTGTTAGCTGGAGCACCAATAGAGCACTTCAAAGTCCTACGTTTTTTCTTTCTCTTTGGGAGCTTAATACACTTCTGGAAAACATCTGGATAATGCTTCAGTGTTGCCAACTTTTTCAAAGCTTTGTTAACAAGCTTTGCATCCTTAAATTCCAATGCTGGCTGTCCTAGAAATGTCAGAACTGGTTTTAACTGTAAGCATCTGTGAGTACCAACACTTCTATCTATTTCTAGAAAGTGTGGGTGTTTAATTTTGGATACATTTGATATGCTATTTTGGGAGATCTGAGCAAAGTTTTAAGCTTGTAGGTGGCACATAGAACACGGAATATAGACCTCTACCTGCAGAATATCTGCAGAAAAGTCTTACACTCTGATGCCGGAGTCCCTTGAGGGCTTAAGCCTGAAATATCAGATAGAGTTCCACTAGCAAGGACTTTTCTCAGTGGAACAAGCTGTTGTATACAAACAAAGGGATAAAGGCAGATAAGAGAAGGGGAAAGATTTGCCACCTGCAGCAGCTCTGCATTTGTACCATATACAAAAAGTCTGGTACTTCCAAAGTGGTGGTGGCTTATGTTAAGTATCTGTCACTTTTGTTAAGTATTTATTTTTTTTCAAGACTAAATAAAAGTCTATGACTTGTCACTCCGGGTACTGTTCACAGATTTTATGTAATCTCTACTTTTCAGAGGCACCCAATTTATTCTTGTTTGATCCATATTTTTGTTTGCGAATTCTCCTGAATTCTAAGAGTTCTTTGACAGACATCACAGTGGTTCCGAATTACCTACAGGTGAACATCCTTTGACACATACCTGTTGGAAGGAGCACATCAGTCTTTATTTAAGGTGATGTGAGTACTGCAGTGTTAGCAGTACTCAAAAAAGACTGCAGTTATGGACTTCCGGTGGGGACATGGCGGACTGAGCAGCTGTGCTTGCGGGCTCTGCAGGCAGAATTGACAATGCGGCAGTTTTTGTGGGGGGCTCAGGCAGGTTTTTCCTGAAGCCCTGGAGTGTTTTAATGGACAGAAAATGCTCAGAATCAACCTGTTTGTCCTCCGGAATGGCGACTTGCAGTCAGAGGATCGTAAACAGCGTTTGTGCTAATCTGGTAAGAGCCACTGGGAGGCTGGGACGTCAGCATTTTCCAAGCAGTGCTGTAGCCTTAAAGGGACACTAAGACCAGCCACCCCATTTCTAAAACACCCAATTTATATCTTTTTAAGTTTATGTATCCTAAGAGAGGCTTTCTACAGCAAGAAGAAGCGATCTCTCTTGGTGCTTATCGTTATTTTCCTGGATTAATTTTTTAACTTTTTTTTTTAAGTTTTGGCTTGTTTCCCATCCTAATACTAAGGAGGACTGAGAGTAAATAATTGCCTCCCTGCTATTACTTTTGCACTGAATTTGAAGACTTTAATATTTCCCTACACGTTGAATCTGCTGTTTTGAATCTTCAGCTTTCTGTTGCCACTTTCACTGGGGAGCTGCTCGTTATCATACTTTCACTTATGTAAACCACTGGGAGCCAGTTTGGTCTAGTGGTTAAGGCGCTGGGCTAGAAACCAGGAGACTGAGAGTTCTAGTCCTGCTTTAGGCATGAAAGCCGGCTGGGTGACTTTGGGCCAATCCCTGTCTCTCAGCCCTAGGAAGGAGCCAATGGCAAACCAGGAGCCTGAGAGTTCTAGTCCCGCCTTAGGCATGAAAGCTGGCTGGATGACCTTGGGCCAGTCACTCTCCCAGCCCTAGGAAGGAGCCAATGGGAAACCAGGAGACAGAGAGTTCTAGTCCCGCCTTAGGCATGAAAGCCGGCTGGGTGACCTTGGGCCAGTCACTGTCTCTCAGCCCAACTCACCTCACAGGGTTGTTGTTGTGGGGAAAATAGGAGGAGGAGGGAGTATTAGGTATGTTCGCCGCCTTGAGTTATTTATAAAAATAATAAAGGGATAAAAATAAATAAATTAATTAATATAAAAAGCTTCTGGAAATTTTCCATTAACTTTTACTTTCGCTAGTTAAGTACCTAGGGGACGCCATAATCTACTGCTTGAGACATGGATAGGTTGACCATACGTCCCGTTTTCAACGGGACAGTCCCGTTTTTTAAACAATTCCCGACCATCCCGTTGTTTTAATAAAAATGTCCATTTTGTCCCATTCTCAATGACAGAGCGCCCACCCGCCCCGTTTGACAGGGTGCCACAGGGAAAGCGCTGCCGGCGAGGCTGTTAGGGTGCGTGCTTGTGTGTGCACATGTGCATGCATGTGCGTGCCTGCACGCACACATGCCCACTTTGTCCGGTGAGCCGTGGGTAGGTTAGGGTCCCATTTTCATCTCAAGGAAATATGGTCAGCCTAGACATGGAGGACTTTAAGCAGACGTTCTCAGATTTCCGTTCTGAGCTTAAACAGTTTCTCCTTGATTCCTGTCAAGTTATTATGCAAGATATTCAGGACATTGTAGAAAACATCAGTTCTAAAATGTGTCTTCTGGCTGGGGATGTCGTGGAAGAAATGGAAGTGATTAACAATAATAAAAATGTTCCTATTGACAGTGAAATCGAGGCTTTTGTTGAAAGAGACTGGATTGTTGTGTTGAAGAAATCAAAGGGACAAACCATGGAATTGTTTTTCTGATGGAATGTTATGAGAAGGAAGAGGTTGATATCTATGGGAGGTTTTCTACTGAGAGCCTGGAGTTTTTAAGAGGGGCAGTTGGGCTGTCTGAATTTTTTATGAAAAATGCCTTGGGTGTACTGTGGAGATATGTAAATGCTTTGGTTTACTTTGAAGTTGGGTAAGGATTTAAGAATGTTTATCTGCATTGTCTTTAAGGTTTGTTTGACTTCATTTCTTTTTAAGGATTTGGATTAAGATTAATAAGGTATAATAATGCTTGGTTTCAGGGTTAATATGATTAAGCTTGTTATAATTGTAGTATTATTTATAAGAGCAGACAATTTATATGCTTTTTAGTTTGATTTTTAAGGGGGATAAGATATAATAATAAATGCTTGGTTTTAGGTTTAATAGGATTAAGATTGTTATAATTTTAGTATTATTAATTATAAGAGCAGACAATTTATATGCTTTTTAGTTTGATCTTTATTATAGTGGACAGAAATGTATAGAATAGTGGTAGGAAGGTAATAAATAAATGTTTTTTGGGGGAGAAGTTGAGTAGGAGGTTTATATATTTTCTTTTCTTTTAATATAAGGGGAGGGAACAATTGTATTTAGTGATTTTTATATGTGTTAATGGAATGATTTATAGAAATAATGTGAGTTTGGTTTGATATAGAGTAAGGGATTGAGTATGGAAATTGCTGTATATTCTTGCTGTTAAAAGTCAGAAGTCACTTCTTTATGTAATTTTTAAAAAAAAATCTTGTGTTTTCACACCTTTTTAGTTTTTTTTCTTTTTGTAGTTTTTTTCTTTTTTGTAGTTTGTATCTTTGCTTTAAATCTAAATAAAATTCTTTTGAAGAAAAAAAAAGACTGCAGTTATCAAGTCAATTGCAAGTCAGTCAGGCCTATGTCTACTTCCAGTGAACAGGCTAGGTTGACCATACTTCCTTGAGACAAAAACGGGACATTGGGATGGCAAAAATGGGACGGGATTAAATTTATGTAATATTCCGTATTCATGAAAAAGTAAGACAATAAAAAAAGTTTTAAAGAGTTTTTAAGATCCATTTGCTGGTCCTTAAACATATTACTGTATATATAAAAATATTTTTGTTTTCATTAAAATGAAAAAGTTTTATTACATGAACATATTGAGCTAACAATTATTCTTCAGTGACAGAACTCATACAAAAAATTAGGTAGACGTAGAGGGGGACTGTATTTGACAGGAGGCGAATGGGAAAAGCTCACGGGCTTTGTAACATCACGGATCGCAGGAAGGAGGGGAGGGGGAGAGAAGAGAGGCAGGGAAGGGAGGATTCAAAAACTCCACGCCCAGCGAGACTTCTCTTCCTTCTGCCTTCCCTCCTCTTCCTCCTGTGTTTTTTTCTCCCTCTTTCTCTCTCTCCCACAATCCCAAACCAAAGACTCTCTCTTGCCGAGCTGGAGAAATAATCAGTTTCCCTCTTGAAAAAAGGGGGCAGGATCACATCCCAAATGCATTTTAATAAAACAAACAGAGAGCAGAGAGCGACCAGCTAAGAGCAGAGCAGAGGCGGTGGCAAAGATCTCTCTCCCCGTCTCTCTCTGTCTCCCCCTCTCTCTCTTTCCGCCTTCCTTGCCCCTCTCTAGTCTCACCCAACATCAGGCACCTCAATCAAGCACTTTTTAAATGATAATTGCATCTTGGCTGAATCAATCTTGCCATGCCTGACATTTTGCTAATTAAAAAAAAAAACGGGACAAAATTGACATTTATATTAAAACGACGGGACGGTCAGGAAATGTGAAAAAAACGGTACTGTCCCACTTAAAATGGTACGTATGGTCAGCCTAGAACAGGCACGTGTCTTAACCTCAACTTTTTGCATATAGGAAAAGAGGAGTGTCTTGGGGCACTATAAAGCAGGCATGCACCAAATTAGTTGACAGGCTGAATGTCTTCTTAAAAGATTTGATGTAATGTTACTCTGTCTACTTGGTTTATGATGTTTAATCAAAGGCAGCTGTTTTCATGAGAAAGTTGTATTAGGAGTTCCCTTTTGCCTACCTTTTTTCAATGGCTCTGGCTTTTTCTCTGCTTTCTCTCTCCAGGGCATGGTGATGGATGGAAAAAATGATTTCTTCTCTCTAGATTCTTCCTCCTCATTCTTGCTTTCACTGGCTGCTTGGGAGAGGTGAGGACTCCCTTTACCTTCACTTTTTCTCCAGCTGGTCTCAGGTTCCACTTTAGACACCCGTTTCCCGGTGGGTTCCGTGAAGTGAGACCTGCGGGGTTTTGAGAGAGGAGATGGAGGTGGTGTTTGGCTGATGGGCTTTGGAGCCAATGCAGGTTTTGGTGGAAGTGGTGATTTAGATAGAGACTTTTCTTGACCAGGCGCAGACATATGACCAGTAGGAGATGATACAGGAGCAACTATGGTGTAATTGTGACTAATAATAGTTAATGTGGTATTACCAGAATTAAGCCTTGCATCCTTTCTCTCTTGACTAAGAGATTTGCTGTCTTTTAAAAATAAAGGTTTTGCATCTTGTTCATTGTCTGGGGTGACCAGTGGAGTTGGCAAGCCATCAAAACTATCTCCTGCACTGTATCTTTTCTTCTTCTTTTGCTCTGCTTGCTGGTCATAGTGGAAACGCAAGGAGTAGTTGGTCCTCCTTAATTTCACTCCAAAGGGAGACACGTTTTCTTCCCCACTTGGTGAAGCTCGGTCCACTTTCTTTGAACCAACATTCTGTGGAGCTTCCATTGTTGCCGAAGTTTCTGATGGGGAGATTTCTTTATTTGGAGAATATGGGAGACTTGGGACAAGAAAAGATGGGAGATCTTTGGCAAACTTACATCCCTCGGTATTACCTGCTACTTCCTGTGGCCCTCTGATCTTCCCTGGTGAAGTTCCTACATTCTTTGTAGCAACTGTTGCCTCTGTTTGGACTGCCCCACTGTTTGCATCCAGAGTGGATGGACTCAACTGGATTGCTGCGTTTTCCGCTTCAGGAGCAGTTTTACTCTCTGCAGCGGTGTTGGTTTTTGAGATTTCTGAAAACTTCTGCCATGCAGGAGTTATAGAAAACTTTGCATTTGCAGACAAAGTCTTTCGTAAGTTACCATGGGAAGTACTTCGACCTTTAGTTGTCCAATCATCGCTATGCCTGTTAAGACCCCCACTGTCTTTCTCATTTTCTGCACCTTTTAAGATTTTGGACCGAATTGAAGCCCACTCAGCCAGGATGGCTTGGTTGTCCGCTGAGTCTTGAACGTGCTTCACTTTAGTGCTGTTCAGCCTGCCATCAACAGATTTCTGGATGCTTTCGGGTTGAGGCGCACCCACCGCTTTCTTTTCTTCTGTTAAACCAAGTAAAGACTTACAGGCTGTATCTTTAATCTGGCTGAGATTTGCTGCAGTGCCACAGAGTTGTGCTCCGGTGACCAAGATTGCTGTATGCGGGACACACAAAGAGGTTGGAATTGTATTAGAACCTCTACTAGATTTAGGATCTTTACATTCTTTTGTGGCAGAAGGAAGTGGTGCCTCTTTAGTAGGTGTAACTGGGCTTAAGTTCACTTTTGGAAATATAATTTCTTTTTCTCCTGAAGACACTTGAAAGGTGAAGCCCCTGGACATTGTTTGCCGGGCATCAACTTCCTGCCAACGTAGTTCTTCACCAAGAACTCTTTCCTGCTCCTCAATTTCAATGTTCACCCCCTGATTGACTCTTAGGCTTCCTTCTTCTTTCTGCTCTTTGCCTGGCTGAGTTCTCTGTTGCTGTCTTGGCCCTCCTTTAAGTGGTAGCTCTTTTTCAATAGTTTCCAAATGTTCATCTTCCGAGTGCTTATTTATGTCCACGTGTGACTGGTGGGATTTCTCTTCTTCTTCTGGATTTTCCAGTGGCCTCAGTTCTTCTAAACAGAGGGCTTTCTGTCCTTCCAAATGTAGTCCCTCTGTCCTTTGTATAAATTCTTCCTCTTGCACCTCCTTTTCAGCCCACAAATGTTCTACTTCTGCTGGTTCCAATTTTCTATGTTCTGTTGATCCAACTGATCTTGCCAGTTTTTGCTGCTTTTGTTCACTTGTACTTAGTTGTTTTGCATCCAGATGCTGCTGTTGCTCTTCTGGTCCCTTTAGTTTCATAGCTGTTCCCTTCTCTTGCAGTTTGTCTCTACCATCTAGGTGTTTGCCATTTTCTCCTTCTTTCTGTCTCTGTCCTATTTCTCTTTTTTGCTCTTGCAGTGGTTGTTGGTTCAGTTCAGACAGCTTTTCAGACTCATCAGTTTGCCCTCTTTTAAGTTCTTTCATCTTCTCCTTTTCCAAATTCTGCTGGCTTAATTTTTCTTCCTGCACCTTTTGCCTCCCTGGTTCTTGCTTTTTATCCTTCCATCCTTGCTGGATCATGTTGTCACTCCCTTCTGTTTCTTGATGTCTCTTTTCTTCTTTTTGATCTTTGACTTTCTGCTGTTTCAGTACCTCACATTCTTTATGCCTTTGTTCTTCTTGCTTACATTGTCTCTTCTTTTCCTCCTGCTGCCTTTGTGCCTCCTGTACATGTCGCTTCCATTCTTCTTCCTGCTGTCTTTGGACCTCCAGTTCACATTGTCTCTTTTGTTCTTCCTCCCGCTGTCTTTGTAGTTCCAGCTCACTTTGTCTCCTTGCTTCTTCCTGCTGTCTTTGGACCTCCAGTTCACGTTGTCTCTTTTGTTCTTCCTCCCGCTGTCTTTGTAGTTCCAGTTCATGTTGTCTCCTTTCTTCTTCCTGCTGTCTTTGGACCTCCAGTTCACGTTGTCTCTTTCGTTCTTCCTGCTGTCTTTGGACCTCCAGTTCACGTTGTCTCCTTTCTTCTTCCTGCTGTCTTTGGACCTCCAGTTCACGTTGTCTCTTCTGTTCTTCCTCCCACTGTCTTTGGACCTCCAGTTCACGTTGTCTCTTTTGTTCTTCCTCCCGCTGTCTTTGTAGTTCCAGTTCACGTTGTCTCCTTACTTCTTCCTGCTGTCTTTGGACCTCCAGTTCACGTTGTCTCTTTTGTTCTTCCTCCCGCTGTCTTTGGACCTCCAGTTCACATTGTCTCTTTTGTTCTTCCTCCCGCTGTCTTTGGACCTCCAGTTCACGTTGTCTCCTTGCTTCTTCCTGCTGTCTTTGGATCTCCAGTTCACATTGTCTCTTTTGTTCTTCCTCCCGCTTTCTTTGTAGTTCCAGTTCATGTTGTCTCCTTGCTTCTTCCTGCTGTCTTTGGACCTCCAGTTCACGTTGTCTCTTTCGTTCTTCCTGCTGTCTTTGGACCTCCAGTTCACGTTGTCTCCTTTCTTCTTCCTGCTGTCTTTGGACCTCCAGTTCACGTTGTCTCTTCTGTTCTTCCTCCCACTGTCTTTGTAGTTCCAGTTCACGTTGTCTCCTTGCTTCCTCCTGCTGTCTTTGGACCTCCAGTTCACGTCTCTTTTGTTCTTCCTCCCACTGTCTTTGTAGTTCCAGTTCACGTTGTCTCCTTGCTTCCTCCTGCTGTCTTTGGACCTCCAGTTCATGTTGTCTCTTTGCCTCCTCCTGCTGTGTTTGTAGTTCCAGTTCACACTGTCTTTTTGCTTCTTCCTGCTGCCTTTGTGCCTCCATTTCACGTCTTTTCTGAGCTTCCTGCTGTTGTCTTTGGACCTCCAGTTCACATTGTCTCTTTACTTCCTCCTGCTGCCGTTGTGCCTCTAGTTCTTGTTGTTTCTTCTTTTTCTCCTGCTGCCATTGCATGTCCATTTCACATGGTTTCTGCTCTTCCTGCTGTCTTTGTGCCTCCAGTCCATGTTGTGCCTGTTCTTGATTCCTTTGCTTTCGTTCTTCTAGTTCCTGAGATTTTTCTTGTATTTGTGCTTGCAATTTTTCAGTCCCCTCTTCATTCCTTCCCTGGTTTTCTTGTTCTTTTTGCCCTTTTACTTGATGATCTTGATCTTTTCTCTCTTCCAATTGATGAAGGTGCTCTTCCTGAAGCTTCAGTTTTTTTCCTACTTGTTCTCCTTGGCTTCCCTCAAATTCTTGAAGTCTTTTGTGTTCCATATGGCTTTTAAATTTTGCTTCAGCCATTTGTTCCTTCTTCCCTGCCTCAAGATTTATCCAGTGATCTTGTTTTCGTTTTCCTTCAGTTTTATATTCCTGGACTTCTCTATGGTGAATTAATTTGTCTGGTCCATGGTAGCTATCGTCTTTTGAGATTTTATCTTCACTGCCCTGTGATTCTAGGATTTCTTGTCCAAACTCAGTTGCTATTACACTTTGTACCTCCTAGTATTGAGAAATAAAAATAGGTTTATTTAATGCAGTAGAAGGCTGATATATTATAAACCAATTCCTATTTTCAATAAATCCCAAGATTTGTGATGAATTATTTGTTTTTATAAATTTTATTCATATATTGCAACAATACTGATGTACTGTATATAACATTGCAACATATAATAACATAGATTAAGGCCTGGTAACTTGCCACATGTTGACTCCATCCAGGTTTCAAGCATTTCCAACAGGCAAGCTCGTTTTCAAGACTGAGTACCATGCCAAAATTCTCACTAAGTACGTATAGGATTACTCATTTCTGAGCACCCATGCATAGGATTGTGCTGCTATTTTTGGAAATGTCTCTTTTGGGGAAAAGACAATTAGCATTCTACCAATTTAGAAAATGTATCCAGAAATTCACTATTAATCTAAGAAAGCTTCAGGACACAGTTATTGGCAAGATCTTATATTCAAAGACATGGGGTAGAGTAACTTTCTTCCTTTAACTATGGGAATGAGCATCTAAGAATTTCTGTATTTAGATGATGAGGCAAGCACTGGACTTCCACAAAAGCCAACAGAAGGCTCCAGAGAAATTCACAAGCAGAGCATCTTCCAGTATCTGCTAATAAGGTCATACTGCCTCTCAATATGAAGCTAATATCTGCCATGCAAAAACAAAAAAGGCACGGGACAAATGTATTATACTATATGCTTCCATGGATTGCTATCAATTGCATCAGGAGAATAAATTATCCTGAGTCTCAGTTGTGGTGTGTACTTGCACAAAGAATTGCAGGATGGCAATGGTACTGTAAATGGTGCGGTGAAATGGAAATAAGATGCAGAACATACAGATGATAATATTTTATCTGAAATTGCCATTCACAGAACACTTGTTAACTATAGTACACTGATATTGGCAAACTAAGCAATCATTGTTTCTACATTTCATTCTCTTCCAACCTCAACATGTACAATTTGCTCTGATTCTAATTTATCTACAACAAAAGATAAAGCTTCATGTACAACAGTACATGAAAGTTTGTGACATAATAACTTACTCTTCAAATTGCATCAAGACTCTTTGAGATTTTGCCCAACAGACTAATAAAAGTATCCCTTGGATGTGAAAAAAATACAGCTTTTTAAATACAAGAATGCACTTTTTAAAAAATCTGATCATTTAAACTTTCCTGGTCTAAACAATAATTGTTTCTAAGAGACCAGATAAACAAGATTTATCAATGTTATTTCCCCCCTTTTTATTATAGCTGAATAAGAAAAGCATATTAAATGCAGGTCAGTAAATAAAATAGTGGACCGTGACAGTTATGACTTTATTTCTGAGCAATGATCATCATGTACAGCATAGCATGGCAGTGAATCTCCCAAATGGTGTGAGGCTGATTCACATCCATGAATACTGGCTGAAGTGTAATATCTGAAGATTCAAATGTTACCTAATATTCTTAGAAGATCTGTGTGTCTTAAAATCAGCAGCTAAACGTCAGACCTCTTATTGGCACAATCATAGGGATCGATTCAATACCTTTGACAATCTGTGCTTTTTGGAAACCCTCTGATTCTTTGGCCTGACTGAGAGTTTGTGCTTCGCTGCGCTGTTGTCCAGACAAGCTGAGCCCAGAGGGATGGCATCAAGGTTGACAGTTTCAATGGTGCCCGAAGGGGAGTGATGTCTTTTTGGCCGAGATGACACTTGGACAGGCGTCACCTAGAGAAATCCCAAGAAAAATGAAAAACAATGGAAAGAGATGAATTCACTTACTTAAAACAAAACAAAACACATTCCAAATCCAGTAATCATCTAGAAATGAGTTCAAAGCCAGGTTCAGGAGTTTCCTTTTTTATATATATAGCTCCCTGGGGCCAGCACATTTCCCCTGCCCAATGGAAAAACTATTACCTTCATTCACATTCTTGCTGATTAGCTGAAACTCTCAAGCACATGACACCCATGAGCAACCACCCACTCCAAGATTTGACAGAGGGCACTCTTCTTTCTCACCACCACACAATGTGACGTCTTCTGAGCTCAAGACTAAGTGCAACTACGATGACTGCAAAATGCACTGGCACAAAGCTCATTTCAGCCAAGCCAACTTTCAAGGGAAGCTCCCTGGATACAAAGGACTGTTGTGTCCAGGTTGCTTTGTCATCATGAGTTAACTTCTCTTAAATCACCTTCTTCAGTGATCTTCCAAGCACTGAAAGAACAGCATGGGGAGTAGATTGGAGACCATTCCCATCACAAATGCCTACCACTGGCCCAGCACACTTAAGAGCTCGTACCAGGCAAGTATTTCTTTTGCCTTTCAGAACAGCAAATGTATGACAAGGTGCACCAGTTGAACAGCTCACACTATCAGCAAAACCATGCAACAAAAATCTCTTCAGAATGGTAGCTCTTCCTATGAATTATGGTTCCCATACTTCTGCCTTGCTAGTGAAGTTCTGAACTAAGCTGTGGAGAATCTCTATGCAGACACAGTTTATTATCAAGGTGACCTTCCCAACAGATTCTGGACTACAACCTGAACCATTATTTACATCTCAGTAATCCGGGAGACAGTGGAGGACAGGAAGGCCTGGCATGCTATGGTCCATGAGGTCACGAAGAGTCGAACACGACTAAACGACTGAACAACAACAACAACAAAAATCCAGGAAGTATAGAAGTATCTTCACTACTGCAGCAGTGTGGAAGCAAAGGAAAGACTTTCTTGGTTTCTTCCAGGTAGAAAGTGTATGGCTGGGGGACCAGAAGCTGAAGATGAGGCAGAGTTTCATGCTATACTCCCAGTTACCCTTTGTACTGCAGCTTGCAGTAATGCAGTCATCCCCAAATGATTTTGATACGTGGGACATTTGGAATTTTGAGACTATGTCTCATATGCCTCACCAAAGAGGTGCTATGAGTGAAGTCACCTAATCACAAAATGGCAGCCATTGTGAGTATGATGAGTCCCCAAACACTACTCTTTATAGCTCCCCAGAATACTCCATACAGTTGAGCTTCTCTTTATCCTTGTTTTCTGAGCAGGTAGCTATACTTTCAAACAAAATATGGGGTACAGGCAGTCATTTGTATTTTTTTAAAAATGCTGTGGTCCTCCAAGAAAGAAAGAAAGAAAGAAAGAAAGAAAGAAAGAAAGAAAGAAAGAAAGAAAGAAAGAAAGAAAGAGAGGAGGGAGGGAGGGAGGGAGGGAGGGAGGGAGGGAGGGGAGGGAGGGGAGGGGAGAGGAGAGGAGAGGAGAGGAGAGGAGAGGAGAGGAGAGGAAGAAGAAAGAAAGAAAGAAAGAAAGAAAGAAAGAAAGAAAGAAAGAAGGAAGGAAGGAAGGAAGGAAGGAAGGAAGGAAGGAAGGAAGGAAGGGGAGAGGAGAGGAGAGGAGAGGAGAGGAGAGGAGAGAGAGGAAGAAGAAAGAAGAAAGAAGAAAGAAAGAAAGAAAGAAAGAAAGAAAGAAAGAAAGAAAGAAAGAAAAGAAAGAAAGAAAGAAGGAAGGAAGGAAGGAAGGAAGGAAGGAAGGAAGGAAGGAAGGAAGGAAGGAAGGAAGGAAGGAAGGAAGGAAGGAAGGAAGATGGATGCTAAAAGGTAGCACTTTGCTTTGTAGCATGCTAACTTTTCATTTTGGAGGACTCGGGGTTTAAAGTAACTCAAAACTGAAAAAACTAAATTGTCAGCTGGGGCAGGGAAACTGATAGGAACCAACAGAAGGTCCAGAGGTACAAGTGATACCCGTACGTTGCATGGATAAATGTCATAAAGTTCAAATGGCATGGTTTTATCTCAGTGGCCTACAACTCCAGGTTGAAAGGTACAGGTTCACCCCACTCTGAGATGTCCATTAAGGAATATGGTTAGACATTTGGGTGTAATTTGTTGTAATTTATGAACTGGTCCTTATTAAGTAAATGCCATTAGTGTCTTATTTCTATTACCTTCTCATCTATTTCATGACTTGTTTCACCCAGCCTTGCAGGACTTAAGGAATCTGGCATCCCAGCTGACTAGAAAAAAAGAAAAGAATGTCATACAAAACTATCCCAGCTTCAGATATCTTGTAGACGTACCTTCAAGAAGCATTAAATACCTTTATATTACAGTGATAATAAGACCTGTATTAGAATGTTTTGTTCTAATCTAATGCCATCCACATTTGTTGGACAAATTGGTTGGATAAACAGATTTGTTCCCTTCATTTCCAGCTATCTTAAACCATGACAGAAGAAGGCTGGATTACAAGACTAGAGGATGGACATTTTTCTTTTTTTTCCCCCTCTACCTTTTTGTACAACTATGAAAAAACAACTATGAAAAGTAAGGCTTATGAAAAAATTTCATTTTTAAAAAACAGCTAGTCTCTAGCCCTTCTATGAACTAAGGCAAAAGGCAAAATGTGTATTCCCTTTTCTATCTCCTTTGTTTGTTAAAAGCATCTTCCTGTTTTTGGTGGTGTTAACCAATGTATAAACAGTTCTAGTCATAACTGCCATTCTGTCTGGAGAAGAGCATTCCTAAAAGACCTTTTTAAAATCTTCCCTAGTAGGGAGCATTTGCTCTTCATCAAAAGCCAAGCAATGCAGGGTTTTAGTGCAGTTATCCTTGGGCAATCATTTATCTGAGTGAGCGGGTGTGCAAACCACAGGCCACATATGGTGTGCCAGCCCTTTTTTTTTGTGGCCCTGGAAGACCTCTCTAACCATCCCACCAAAGCAAAACAAGGCAAGGTTTTTTGTCCGTGGATGGCACTAGCAACACCCCTTGTGTTCCTCAGAAGCAGGAAAAGGAGAGTATGGTCCCTAGGAACAAAGAGTCGCCCACCCCTGATTAAAGCCTTGGACTTCCAATCTATGTTTCAGTTATTGATAGAATGCATTAGAATCTTTGTTCTAGTCCAGAATGTTTTGCTGGAGTTAGGTAGAACAATAATTCCTTTCCACGCAATTTGCCATTTCTCCAACCTTTGGCCAAGCAAAAAGCCAGTGAGCAGGATGAGGCAGATGCTCAATCCTAGGAAAAGGAGTGTTTGCCTTCAGGAATTACAGGCCGGTATTACATGATTGCCCCCATGTGTATTCTAAAGCATCTCTTGGCCTTTGAATCCAAAGCACTGCGCAGTTAAAAAAAACCACTGTGCTGTATTAGTGGTAACATGACTTTGAATGGTAACGAATTGACTACACCAATCAAAAAGTCAGAGCCTCTTGGATCAAATTTCATGATTTGCAGAGACACACAGCGCATGAAGGGAGGAACACGAAGCTGCACTTCATGTATATAAAGTAGTGTACCTAAGCTACTTAATGCTACACCTACTAATTTTGCAAGTCTCTGAATTGGTACCTACAAATTCTCTCCCATTGAGGGAACACAGGAACTCTTATTTTGGGTAATTACCTGTTAACATTTTCCAAGGTTACCAACATATATTAACTGCATTAGACAGCAGAATTTAGAGTTACTTATCTGCCTTGAAAAGCCTCCATGAACTTTCCTATGTTTCAGTAGATGTCATTCTAGCTTCACTGTGAAATACCGTTGCTTTAAAATGCTTGTGTAATGCCTCCTCCCTTGGCTTCACAAAGCAAGTTGTAGAAAATAAGAGGGCAGGAATGGAGGGGAGGAAAGTGTGGGTTAGGATGAAAAGAAAGAGAGAGACTGTGGAATGTACAACAGCAAACAGGGGAGAAGGTGCTGGAGGAAAAGCAGAGAAGATGAAAATAAGAGAAGTCAGCAGAGCAATGAAAACAATAAGAAATGAAGAAGGAAGAGAAGAGAAAGCAGCAAAGTGGCCCAGAAGAGTCAGACAAGAATCTTCAACCAGTCAAAACTTCACATACAGGAGTCAATAGTAGAGTAATTTAAAATGCTCTAAAAGTCAAGATGTTATTAACAATTAGACTGTATCAAATGTGCCTCAGAAACTTCTCAATTCTATCAACCCAGTTTGTCTATGAAGGTTCTCAGTCATCCAGGTGGAATTGTCTGTAGCTTGAATCATGTCAACTGGATTTCTATTTTCTCAGTGGAAACGTTTCGCTCCTTATCCAAGGAGCTTCTTCAGTCTGAGCAAAGTTGGTAAGGGAATCCTAAATATGTTTCTAGGTGGCTGTGTGACCTTACACCTGGGGCTAGGTCATGGTTATATTGAGATGTTATTTTAAGTCCTTTTATCATCTAAAGGAGGATCGTTAAGATCACCATGCTGCTGTTGAGCTTGTGAAATGGTCTTAATCTTCCTAGGCACAGAAGACAAAGCAGGGAGGAAGATGGGGGAAAGATTGTGCCTGAGGCCCCCACCTCTATTCAAAGAAGGATTTTCCAAGTTGGCATAAATGGATTCCTTGAGCCCTCTCTCAAACCACCTATCTTCTCTGTCTAAAATGTGAACATTAATGTCCAAATTTGACTCATTTGAGGACATATTTTATTTATTTATTTATTTATTATTTGAATTTATCCCCGCCCATCTCTACCATGGTAGACTCTGGGCGGTTTACAATCAATATAAAAGATAAAACCTATACATTAAAACTACTATAAAAATAAAAAATAAAAATCCAAGAAATGGTCTGTTCTTAAAAGGAGAAAAACCACTAAGCCAACTACCCCCAGGAGGAACTATCATTTCCTTCACTCCAGGCCCGGTGGCAGAGCCAGGTCTTCAAGGACTTCATAAAGGCCAGGAGCGAAGGTGCCAGTCTCACCTCAGGGGGCACGTTATTCCACAGGGCAGGTGCTATTGCCGAGAAGGCACGCCTCCTGGATCCCGCTAGATAGAATTCTTTTACAGAAGGGATCCGAAGCATGCCCTCACTGCATGATCGGGTGGGGCGGGTAGATGTGGTCGGGAGAAGACGGTCCCTCAGATACCCTGGTCCCATGCCATGTAGGGCTTTAAAGGTGATAACCAACACCTTGAATTGAATCCGGAACAAACTGGTACCCAATGCAGCTCACGGAGTAGCGGTGTTATATGTGCTGATCTCATAGCACCCAGAACTGCCTGTGCAGCCGCATTCTGGACCAGCTGAAGCTTCCGGATACTCTTCAAGGGTAGCCCCATGTAGAGCGCGTTGCAATAATCTATATGGGAGATGACAAGGGCATGAGTGACTGTTCGGAGGGCCTCCCGATCCAGGAAGGGGCGCAACTGGCGCACCACCCGAAGCTGTGCAAAGGCCCTCCTGGCCACGACTGCCACCTGCTCCTCGAGCAGGAGTCGTGAGTCCAGGAGGACCCCCAAGTTTCGTACTGAATCTGAACGGGGTAGTGCCACCCCATCCAGAGTTAAAGATGACAACTTCCTGGAAATCGAGACGCCATCAATCCACAGCCACTCCGTCTTACCAGGGTTCAGCTGAAGCCTGTTGTGCCCCATCCAGGCCCCTACAGCCTCCAGACACTGAGAAAGGGTGTCGACTGCAACACTTACTTCACCCGAGATGGAGATGTACAACTGGGTATCATCAGCGTACTGGTGATACCTCATCCCATGGTGACGGATGATCTTAATTAATGTTCACATTTTAGACAGAGAAGATAGGTGGTTTGAGAGAGGGCTCAAGGAATCCATTTATGCCAACTTGGAAAATCCTTCCTTGAATAGAGGTGGGGGCCTCAGGCACAATCTTTCCCCCATCTTCCTCCCTGCTTTGTCTTCTGTGCCTAGGAAGATTAAGACCATTTCACAAGCTCAACAGCAGCATGGTGATCTTAACGATCCTCCTTTAGATGATAAATGGACTTAAAATAACATCTCAATATAACCATGACCCCAGGTGTAAGGTCACACAGCTACCTAGAAACATATTTAGGATTCCCTTACCAACTTTGCTCAGACTGAAGAAGCTCCTTGGATAAGGAGCGAAACGTTTCCACTGAGAAAATAGAAATCCAGTTGACATGATTCAAGCTACAGACATATCAACCCAGTTTAAAACACACTTGACTTGAGATCGATCTAGGTTTTGATTATTTGCAGATCTATTCAGACACCAAAACACTATGAATATGGTATAAGTTTGTGAATCCAGAACAGCCTTTCTCAAACTTTTTACCCTGGAGGAACCCTTGAAATAATTGTCAGAGCTCAAGGAACCCTGCATAAAAATTATTATATCTACAACTCACAGTACGGTTTGTTTTTTTTTAGTCATGACTTCTTGTGGAATCTCTACTGATCTCTCACAGAACCCTTGGGTTCCAAGGATCCCCAGTTGAGAAAGTTTGATCTAGAGAACTTGATCTTTCAGAGAACTCTTCTCCAATCAGCAGCTGCCCTTTCTGGCCAATTTCTAAGGACAGAGAATTTTAATTAATTAATTAATTAATTAATTAATTAATTAATATAGCTGTCCATCTCAGCAAATGACTTTGGGCATCAAATAGTGGTAAAAAATAAAAATGGATACATACAGCATACAAAAAATAAAATATACAGCAGCTGAGAAATCTTCAACACTCATCCACATAGACAGGAGACACTCAGGGTCCCAGGTCTGAGCACAGAGCCAGGTCTTTAGGGCCTTACAGAAGGTCAGCTGGGTCAGGGCCAATGTGAACTCCAGAGGGAGAATGTTGTCAACTGATCAGTATTTGCTTGCTATCATTTCAGGCCAGCCAATTACTGAGTGCCTTATCACACTGCTAGATATCACCAGATTTGTGCCTAAACAAGTATTGCTTCCCCCATTGAGAAAATAGAAAGAAGATAAATGGGTAACACATTCCCCCTCTCCTATGTGCCGTGTATTTCTGAACATGTATTGGAGACAATTTGTGATTTCTTTTGCAAGAAATCTCAAGAAGCCATTTGAAGGAGAATATGAGAGGGAAATCAATGTTAAAAGTATAAACAAAAGCCACTGAAAACTTTAAATTAATCTTCACAGCAAGAACCTCCATTCCCTTCCAAAACCCTGCAACGTCACTTGCTGGCATATCAGCAATTCTGTATTTGGGTATCTTTTCCAATTGTGTCAGAACATTACTATGATGACCAAGAGCTAGGAGGCAAGGTTCTCCACCAATGGAAGCAAAGAGCACTGCTTTGCATTCACTGGGCTAAAACGTCATTTCCTGTTCAAAGATAAAATGCATCAATGTAAGAACCCACCTAATTTGATCACCAGAGGGGTCATTTTGCCCCAATGCTGACACTACACATGATCTGTAAGCAGCGGAGGCTTTAGGAGTATGCAAATCAAGCAAATTGTCCAAGGCCCTACACATGAGGTGGCTTCTAATGTTGGTATAATTTCAGTAAATAAAAAAAACCTCTCTGAAGATAGGATGATGTCTTCATCACACAATTATAAATGAAGAACAGAATATATGGAGTTCCAAACTATATTCTCACCCAAGGCCTTAAAAGCTCTAGGACCACCACTGTCTGAAAGTCTACTAAGGACTAGATTTCTTTTTAATACATAATTTGTCATCCAGCTAATGTCACTGAAAATCTTCAGTACACATATTTATGTATTAGTCCATTTTGGAGAGATTGGCAATTGGCTCCTCACTGTCTTATAGAGAAATTACACTTACTTTAGGGTGGTTCTCTGGAAGGACCACATCTGGTGGCATCACTGTCTCCATGGGGTTATTCAGCAACACATCTGCTTCCAAACTTGCACTAGCCTCCCCAGTTGCCTTCACAGATACTGTCATTTGTGAGGGTTGGCCAAATTTAATATTCTTGGCCAACTGTTGCTGAAAATCAAAATACAATTCTATATTATAAAAGGGAGCAGGGTCAGTGCTGTTCTTAGCTAGATAGTTTAGGTCTAGCAATCAGGGGTATCCATGTAGGGGGGCAAAAATGTCAAGATGGTGCCTACAACTAGGTGATCAAAGCCCCATCCTTTTTTTACAAGTGTTGTATGGATCACACATGTAAAAAGCAAATACAGCTTGAGATACATGATCACCTTGACTTTTTGACACGCCCCCCCAACACAAATGAGATATAAATATAAGGTGAAGGGGAAAGCAATTTCCACAACAAGTAGAATAATGCTATGGATCTCCCATCCATACAACCTTATCAGTTTCAAGGGACTGGTCAAAGTTTAAAAGGATTTTTCTGGCTACAATGTATCACACAGTGGTTAGCAACTCCCCCTCCCTGCCAGTTAAAATAACCTTTTACTTTTTACTTTTAAAAAAAATACTCCCAAGTATCTTGAGATTTCATTTGAAAGTTCCAGAATCTTAGAAGATCTCATATAAGAATGAGAAAATCTTGATCGTTCATGTTAAATTTAAAAATTTCCCACATAGTACTTCACAAAAGGAGATTGCAAAAATCTTATGATTAGTGATTTTGAGAAATTTGGGATATTTACTTTTTCATTTTTGGTGTCTGAGACAGAGTTTGAGGTTATAGAAAGGCAGCCAAGCTTGAATTATGAATCGCAGTTTAGCTGATACTTCAGAATCAGACTGTAGTTCTATATTCTTCAAGCAGGGTCCACCTGTTCACTGTTTGGCCAGCCTTCCTAATGTGGTACCCATACCTGGTACTGATATATTGGCATATAACTCCCAGCATCCCAAGACTAAGGAGACACCTGGTTACTTTACACCTATGCCCTGCCTTTCCCGAGATCATCTTTTCCTTCTCTCTCTGCTACTTGTACTATTAATGGATATTGTCCTTACATTTTCTCCTTCTTGTTGTCATCTAGAAAACTACCTCTCATTCCTAAGAACTGATTGACAACATCCCTGTAATCAGGGAAAGATGGGCAGGTAGATGTCTAGTATTTCTTGTTTCCCAATTTTTAATGTTAGATGGAGCCCAAGGGATCTTGCCTACAATCAAATATGTGACGGTCTCATCTCACCGTTATACACGCAGGCATTCCCAGCCACTGTTCATAGATGTCTTCACTTACCTTTTTTTAGCAATGAGTTTTGGTACTCAAGAGAATTCCCTTCCCTAATTATTATTTTTATAAGTGGTACCAAAAGAAATGAAGCTGGACATGTATTTCTTATAAGAATTAAACTATCTTAAAATATATTGAATGGGCAAGTGGGAACTTTAGTATTCCTTTCTTCAAATAACTAGATGAGTCATGCTCAGCTGGGAGAGGAGACACTGCCAATTATTTTTATTTTCTAAATTACAGGGAAATTTTCCGCAAGGCCTCATCTTGCTGCCTGTCACCTGATGTGTGATAATGCACAGGAAATGAATGCTCAAAGAAGAGGGTAAAGAACCTCACAAGGTTTTCAAAATAGAGGTATTCTTCTAAGCAGAAAAAACAAGATACACTATGAAAAAGTATACGAAATTAGAACAATGTCTCATCTTAAATCAAGGTTTTAAAATGTTTTCCTGCTAGTTTTAATCTTCAAAAATGGTACTACAAATAACAAATCAGATTTAACTCTGTGTATGTGTGCGCATGTATACACACACACACACACACACACACACATTTTTCACCCTTGAGTTGAGCTCGGCTTCTGGTGACAGCATCCATGAAATCATCTCAACAGGGTTGTATAATTGACTTGACACTTCCTTCTTCCAAAATTTTCTTTCTTACTTTTACACCCATCCAATAGCCATCCAATTAGGGTGACCATACGTCCCGTTTTGAACGGGACAGTCCCGTTATTTTAGCATTTTTCAACCGTCCCGTCGTTTTGATAAAAATCTCAATTTTGTCCCTTTTTTAAACCCAGTGGGAAGGAGGACAGGAAGACAGGAAGGAGGACTGGAGCCGGACTTGCCATTGGAGGCAGCCCAGAAGAGTGGAAGCCCAGTTGCCACGTGCGATCCCAGCAGCAGAAGCAGCACCACAGTCCAGGTTCCTGCCTCCTTACCTGATCCTGAGATTGTCTGCCCAGCAGTGGTGAGGCCAGGGAAAGCAGGCACGGGAAGGTTGTGGAAAGAGGGTGCGTGTGTGTGTGTGTGTGTGTGTGTGTGTGTGTGTATGCGCGCAGATTACTTGCTCAGCGTATCGCGCGCGCACACACACACACACACACACACACACTAGGCCAGGGCTTTCCAAACAAAAACACGGAAGTGCCGGTGGCGGTGCTTCCGGGTTGCCGCTGCTGCCACTGCCCCTTCGAAAGGGCAGGCTCCGGGGACCCCGAAAATGCCCTCGGTTCTGGCAGGGAGGCAAAAGCCTCCTCCCCGCACGCACACGCTGCCCTGGAGCCGGGATGGAAATTCTCCCCGCAGAACAGCTGAGCGCCGCTTGCGCGCAGCCTCCCTGCCTAAACTGAGGGCATTTTCGGGGTCCCTGGAGCCTGCCCTTTCGAAGGGGCAGCACTGCTGCTGCTGCTGCCACTGCCCCTTCGAAAGGGCAGGCTCCGGGGACCCCGAAAATGCCCTCGGTTCTGGCAGGGAGGCAAAAGCCTCCTCCCCGCACGCACACGCTGCCCTGGAGCCGGGGTGGAAATTCTCCCCGCAGAACAGCTGAGCGCCGCTTGCGCGCAGCCTCCCTGCCTAAATTGAGGGCATTTTCGGGGTCCCCGGAGCCTGCTGCTGCTGCCACTGCCCCTTCGAAAGGGCAGGCTCCGGGGACCCTGAAAATGCCCTTGGTTCTGGCAGGGAGGCAAAAACCTCCCCTCCCCACATGCACACGCTGCCCTGGAGCCGGGGTGGAAATTCTCCCCGCAGAACAGCTGAGCGCCCCTTGGCAACATGTGCGTGCACGCAGCCTCCCTGCCTAGACTGAGGGCATTTTCGGGGTCCCCGGAGCCTGCCCTTTCGAAGGCGGGGTTTGCAGGCGGGAGCCAATCGTGTGGGGCGGGGGCGGGGTTTGCAGGCGGGAGCCAATTGCGTGGACTGGGGGGCAGGGTTTGGAGGCCGGCATGGTGGCATAAGACCCTGTCCCGTTTTGCCATCCCAAAAGTCCCGTTTTCGTCTGAAGGAAATATGGTCAGCCTACATCCAATAGCCTTGAAACTACCAGGTAATCCCCAATCTAAGCAATAACTTGGAGTAACTCTGATGAGTTTTAGAGATCAATCAAGGTAGCCTAGGAGCTGCCATCTGCTGAGGATGAAAGTGGTAGCACTGTCTAATTGCAAGACACTCCAAGCAACTCCATTTTGGACCTTACACAAACTCTTTGATGTTTGGAGAACTTTCAGATTTTATCTTAGATACTGTATATTGGAGCTTTATGTGCAATGGTACAGACTCTCATGACCACATCCGTCCCTACTATTTTTACATTTCTTTTTCTCCACATGCGAAACCTGTGACAATGGCATGTTATATTGGTTAAGAAAGGACAGAAGACATTGATATACCACAAGAACGTGAGATAGAGAGAGTCCAGGATGAAGGATTAAAGAAAAACTAACTGAAGTGCTTATGCAGGTTGAATGCAGTGCTTTCACATAATATCATGTTAAAAATAATTTTCAAATGGATTTTCTAAAACTTGGGGTGTTTTTATTTATCTGTTTTAATTTGTAAAATAAGTATATTGACTTCTCAAAGTACAGTATCTCAGTGTTTCTTTTCTCTCCTCTTGGTCACAGGTAGTGCACCACTGCTGATACTTTTCTGAAGACAACATTTTTTGTGTATGTTCCTTGTTCTTCCATAAAAGTTCTTTGTAAAGCTTTTGGCAAATCTGATTTTTAAAAATTTTCAAAGATATGAATATTGGACCACAACTTCCATAACTTTCAAGCATTGGAAAGTGGCAGATTGGGAAAGGCTGCTTTTGAGTATAAATCTTCAGGATTAGGCATTTGTTTGTCACCTTCAGCTATGGTCATTGTGTTTTTATTCCACTGAAATCTTTGGGGCAAACTAACGTTCAGATGGAAATAAACGTGGGCTTCCTATTCTATGTATGTTCTGGTGTTGCCATGCTCAAGTGCTCTGAGTATTGAAAAAGGCTTATGAATAGATCTATTGTTGGGAACAGTATGTACTTTTCAAAGGAAATTGTTCAGTGCATTCTTCTATATTAAAGGAATGTGTTGTAATCTGCAAGAGTTTGAAAGGCATGAAGCCACCAAGCAAATAAACAAACAAGCTGGAATACACTATGTTTTTATCTGGCTTTATTGAGATTTCCCTACAATAGAATATTTGCTATAGCTATCTGTTAGAGGTATCAGTATAAACATGTAAATGAAAATTCTAGGGCTTTTTTGAGTGCAGAAACAGTCTCTGGTTACTTTTTTCCCTCAGCATTTTATGTACTCAGAAATACAGTATATTCATTAAAAACAATCTCAGTTTTCTTTCAATGTCTCTGAGAGCTGAACCAAACATTAAATGCCAATGTTCAAAACAAGTAATTAATATCTTTTTATTTCTGTTCTGCCATTAGTTTATAATGAGATGCTCTTTTAGTAGAAAGAACACACTCTACATATTAATGCAAAACAGCAGTCTATTCATATGCCCACTAAAGGCAGTGACATTCCTGGTTCGGTTTGCTTGCAAAAAATTAATTTTCTGATGGTATGCACTGAAACACAGACACCCTATTGAGTCATTTGTCAATGCATTTGTCAATGCATGTCTGCTATTTACGTCAGAGGCTGATATAAGATTGGATTAGTTTTATTTACAGGCTTGTCTTAGGATATTTCCTTATCACTAATGTATTGAAATGTTATATAAATGCTACACATGTAACCTGGAAACAATGCATTTCTTTCTAGCCAAATTAAGGAGGTGGAGGAATTGCTCATATTTATTGGAGGCATGTTGTGCATGTCAGTCAAATGTTAAGATGGGAAAATGGATGGAAAATGTTAATCTGTGAAAATGCTGGTAGACAGTTAATAGAGCAAGTTGACTGCAGTGGAAATGGTTGTTTGAAAAGTGTGCTTCGTAAAACAAGAAAAGATATACAGTAGGTCAAGAATGTATGGATGCTGAATGAATGTAGATTGAATGCACAAGGGAGTGACCAGTGTGCAAGAAGTACACTGATGCGATATGGTCATTTAGGGAGAATGAATGAGGATCAAAAAGCAAAACAAGTATTTATTATTTATTTATTAATTAAATTTCTATGGCCGCCCATCTCCCCCTCAAGGAGGGACTCTGGGCGGTTCACAACCACAATATCATTAAAATACAATAAAAACAACAATAAAAATATAAATACAATAAAATCCAAGTGGCAGGTGGTTCTTACAGTGAAGCTAAACATAGTTACAATATTTGAGGTGGCTCTAGGAAATCAGCCATCCCCAGGCTTGACCACTTTCCTTCTTGCCCCAGGCGAGATCACAGAACCAAGTTTTTAATTTTTTCCTGAAGTCCAGGAGTGAAGGGGTCTGTCTTATCTCTGGGGGGGAGGGTGTTCCATAGGGCAGGTGCCGCTGCAGAGAAAGCTCGCCTCCGAGATCCCGCTAGATGGAGCGCTTTCGTAGAGGGGGTCGCAGCATGCCCTCTCTGCAACATCCGGTCGGACGGGATGATATAATGGGGATGAGGCAGTCCCTCAGATAACCTGGTCCCATGCCATGTAGGGCTTTAAAGGTGATAACCAACACCTTGAATTGGACCCGGAAGCAAACTGGTACCCAATGCAGCTCACGGAGCAGAGGTGTTACGTGTGTCGATCTTGGTGCACCTAAAACTGCCCGTGCGGCCGCATTCTGCACCAGCTGTAGCTTCCGGATATTCTTCAAGGGTAGCCCCATGTAGAGCGCGTTACAGTAATCTATATGGGAGACAACCAGGGCATGAGTGGCCGTTTGAAGGGCCTCTCGGTCAAGGAAAGGGCGTAACTGGCGCACAACACGAAGTTGAGCAAAGGCCCTCCTGGGCACGACTGCCACCTGCTCTTTGAGCAGGAGTCATGAGTCCAAGAGGACCCCCAAGTTACGCACCGGGTCTGTCTGGGGTAGTGCAACCCCATCCAGAACTAAAGATGACAAATTCCCAGAAACCGAGGGGCCATTAATCCACAGCCACTCCGTCTTACCAGGGTTCAGCTGAAGCCTGCTGTTCCCCATCCAGACCCCTACAGCCCCCAGGCACTTGGACAGGGTAGTCACTGTATCACTTACTTCACCTGGAATGGAGATGTATAACTGGGTATCAACCACATATTGATGATACCTCAGCCCGTGGTGATGGATGATCTCACCCAGCGGTTTCATGTAGATGTTAAAAAGGAGCTGTGAGAGTACCGAGCCCTGCGGGACCCCACAAAGAAGGGCCCGTGGGCTGGATCTCTCGCTCCCTATCAACACTGACTGGGACCAGCCCTGGAGGAAGGAGGTGAACCAGCGCAGAACCACGCTGCCCACCCCCAACTCCATGAGCCGTCCCAGAAGGATACCATGGTCGACGGTATGAGAGGTCAAGAAGAGCGAGAATGGATGCACTGCCTCCATCTCGTTCCCGCCAAAGATCATCCATAAGCGCGACCAATGCAGTTTCCGTCCCATGACCCGGCCTGAAACCTGACTGAAAGGGGTCCAGATAATCTGTTTCATCCAGAATCCTCTGGAGCTGCAACGCCACCATCTTCTCAACCACCTTCCCCAAAAAGGGGAGGTGGGAGACTGGACGAAAATTATCCAGTATAGTGGGGTCCAGTGATGGCTTCTTGAGGAGGGGGTGCACCAGCGCTTCCTTGAAAGCTGCCGGAAACACCCCCTCTCTCAAGGATGTATTTACCATCCCTTGGACCCAGCCACAAGTCACCTCCCGAGCTGCTTTCACCAGCCAGGAGGGACAAGGATCTAATTGGCAGATGGTGGCATTTACAGACCAGAGGATATGAAGTATATGAAGGAAGAATGAAGGGGAGGAACGAGAAAGTTGTGGTTGGATGGAGTTGACCCTCACAAAAGGCTGGATGAAACCCTCAAAAAAGAAAACTTTAAAGAAGAAAAGACAATGTAGAATTGGTACATAAACATCAATGGCATCAAGGGGGTGAGGCATCATTTGCACTCCAGCAACCGCCATCTTGACTTTTTTGAACCCTCCCCCCAAATGTCACTAATGAGCAGGGTGATAGCAAGGATGGTTTGCAAGGACAGAAAAGTAGGAATAGTTCTAAAGAATGATGGGGTAGATTCGGCTATATTTCCTTTCCTTCTTATCAATCCCTATACTGGGAATTGAACTCACATATTTTTGTGATTCAATGTAGATCGTATTGTAATTATATTGTATGCTTCTGTAAAATATTTACCTTCTCATATCCTGCCAGTTTAAGGTCTTTTTGAACACATGTTTAGTACTTACCAGAGCCATGCAGAACTCTTAAGAAAGCTGGTGGCATATAACTTTTTAAAAACATGAATAAATCAAAACTGCCCTTTATAATACCAATTGATTTTCCCAATGTCATTATAAATAAATACCTCAAATAATAAAGATTGACACGCATACTTCTGGTTTCCAATTCACATGCCCTTCATGCACTATGAAAGTAAGATATGCCTTTCAAGTGTATTACTGAAACTTGTTTTTCTTTGCTTCATTTAGCAGTTAATTATTCAAACCTGATCTAATGAAGATTTAAATTCTCAATAGTCTCTTAGTCCTATAGCAGCCATATGTTTTGCTCACTGCAACTTCTGATTGAAAAAGAGAGAAACCAGGACCATTTAGAAACCCTCTGGACAGCAACAGAAAGAAATGTTTCTATCAGTGGGGGGAAAATTAGGAGTTTATTCAGGTGGAGCAAGCTTCCATATGGCCGGCAGCTTTACTTCCCCCAAAAAGTCATATTTAGTTTTTCTTAAAGTAATGAAGTGTAAAATGACAAGAGGGACCTGAAAAAAAATGGAGAGAATTCTGAGGATGAAATTCCTTTCCAATCCCTCTAAAGGGGTGGGAACCAGCCTGGAGAGATCCAGAAAGAATACAAACTAGGTGAGACATGTTCTTGGTTTTCATTGTTTCACACATAGCACACTTCTTAAACGTGCCTACTCACTGTCCAACTACATTTCTCTCTACTGAGCAGCACTATTTACTATTGTGTCATTCTCGGTTTGCCTTTCTCCTTCCTCCTGCTCCATCAACTTTCCACTCATTCATATTCCCTCACAAATTTCACTTCCATGTAGTGTGTGTATTCTTGATGAATTATGGGTCAAAATGGAACAAGATGTCTTCTTTAGCCTTCTAATTTTTCCCTTCAAGAGCAAACCCAAGTCCTGCTATTTTGGTAGAGAACCTGACAGCTGGGAGGGACATTCACCAAGACATCCTATGTCAGAGAAAAAGGCAGGGGAAGAGCAAATGCTTTTCCATGACATATATGCATATTAGCTCTTGGTTGGAGGTAAACAACAACAACAACAAAGCCAACCAACAAACTCAGGACTTATCCATCGTGTCCAGTTGCCCCATCCGCAGAATTGGCCAGCAACTATTTTTGGAAGGTTAGGAACACACAATGTAGTTTTGTATTCACCCCCTTCCCATTGCAAAGGTGACCTTTGAGCATGTTTTCCTGCTGTGGTTTTAAAGTATTCTTTTCTTCCTTATGTCCTTTTCTTCCTTATGTCCTTATGCTGCTCTTGTCCATTTTAGCTGGGGCATTCTATTTAACTACAAGCTAATCCCAGCAGTTTATAGTAATGCTATAATAGCACAATGATTGTAACAGTAGTTTTGTTAAATAGAAAGTGGCTGGTTTCAAACCTGGCAGAAACTTTTTTTTCAATCACTGATTTTCTTTCCCTGAGATACCCACTTTTGCCTAGGCTTTTTTTTTTAGTAAGTCCAGAGGTACACTATTTTATCTTTTGTCCAGTCACTTGAGTCTCTTGGGTTAACAGGGTTTAATCCCGCCCAGAGGATGAAATCTTTTTACTGTAGGTGCCTGGAGAAATGTTGAAATGGTGCACCATTGGTTTTATTTTTTAAAAAGCCCATGAATAAATAGGGAAAGAAAACTAGTAATAATAGAAAGTTTCTGCAGGATTTCAAACTTGCAACCTTTTACATGGAAGGCAATAGTTATCCTCACTGCACTGCTCTAGCATTACTAACAAAGGTGGCTCTAGAATATAAAAGAGACCAACAGAGCAGTAAAAAAGGAGTTTTCATTTTAAAGCTGTTGTCCCTCCACATACATACATTTTGATGCTTTAACCTTGTGAATATATGTGGATGGATGGATGGATGGATGGATGGATGGATGGATGATGTGTGCATGCACTTGTATGTATGTATATATACCCACACATGCACCACAGAAAAGAAAGCAACTGGCTATTGCTTTCCTGGAACGGAAAGGCACAGCAGAGGGGGAAATGTCTCAGGAAGACATGGTAGACATGGTAGACAGATGTTTGGAGTGAATACTTTGCGAGCTGTGTGCAAGTGTCTCTGTCCAGACAGGTTTAACTGGCTTAGAGTCGAACCACATCAGGACAGGACAGGAGCTGCTCAAGGACGTAGTGTGGATATGCTGTTACGTTTCTGGAAGCCCAGAGTTTGCTCATTCTTACCTGAAGAGTTTTGACTTTGCCAACGAGATTATCTTGTGACATTGCTTGAATTGACTCTTCACTCTCTGCTCGCCCATCAGGCATAAAAATACTGTCATGGGAAAAGGCCCGTGTTCCCATGCTAAAACTGGAAGACCTGAAAGGCAATTTGGATACATAGGATTTTATGTATGCCCCAAATTACAAACACAGTGGGCTTACTGTGATACTTTCTTTTTTCTGCTACCAGGCCATTTTTCAATGTCTTTTAAATATATAGTACATTTATCTCAGAGGAAAGAATTCACTTACACATTTACTTTCACTGCTTAAATAATGGGTATACACCTGGACCCAATTCCAGAGCTTCTACACAAGTTGCTGTCAAATTACACTTTGTATTATAAAAGAAAAATGTCTTAGTAAATGCGGAGCAATTCTAATAACTGCATGCCATTAATTTAATTCAATTCAATTCAATTTAAATTGCATTTAAATTATATTAAATTCAATCACATTTTGATTTTGTGTTCTCCCTGCCCATTTCTTTGCTGCTGTCACTTTCATGCTTGCAACTGCAGCTGCCCACATGCAACTTAAAGGCCAAAGATGGTCCTTGACTTGAAAAAGGTTGAGCATCTTTGGCTTAAATGTTTGCCACAAGAACCATTCAGCGAATATGAAAAGGAACAGCTCTGTAGGACTGGGTTATTCACAAAGCTCACCATCTGACATTAGATGTCAACCAGAACTGTGGCCTCCTCCAGACTATAGCTTCATCATCTCTGATGATTGGTTATGTAGGTTGCTATTACAAGGATTGGGGTCTATAGCATAACAATGTCTGTGTGGGCAAGAGTCTTTCCATATCCTTGCTCTCTTTATGAGGTTTTGGAGTAACCTTCTACAGCAGTGCTGCTCAATCTCATCAAGTTTAAGATATGTGAACTTCAACTCCCAGAATTCCCCAGACAGCATGATGGCTGGGAAATTCTGGGAGTTGAAGTCCACACATCTTAAACTTGATGAGGTTGAGAAACCCTGTTCTACAGGATGGTGCCACCAGGATTGTTGCAACTACACACTACCCATGCTGGCTGTGGGATTCTTTGAGTTTGTAGGACCAACCTCACTGAAGGATACCAGCTTGCTTTATGACCAGTTGTACTACATACAGATTTAGTTGTATTTTATCCCTTTTCTTTTCTAGGCATCTTTGTGATATAGACCTATTCCCCTACAATAGCACCAGAGTTCCAAATTATGGCAATATAACTGTGTTATGGTTCTGCTGTGCTTTTGCACAATTCTAAGAACGTGATCATTCCAAAAAGGTCAAGTTGTTATCACTAATTTTTAGAGTGCAGAAATCTGCCTCCCACTCCCATATTGAAGCATGCACAAAGAGAAATGAGAAAATGTAAAAGATGAATAATGTTATGTGCTGCCCTGCTTACAGAACTCCCTTGAACCTGTATGCCTTGATAATTATGTGCTTTTCCGAAGATTAACGTTCAAAAATAAGAATATGTTGGGGTTATTGGTATACTGTCACGTCTTAAAGGAACCATCAAAAAAGAAAAATCAAGTTTGAGCAAATATGTGTTTGGAGCAGGCTCCCACTATGTGCGCAACAGCCCATCTCCTTAAATGGCATGGTAATGCTATGACAACTGTTGCCATGATACATGTGAGTTACTCCTTAGACCACTGTGATTACCGCATCTAAGGACGAGTTAACAGTAGAATGTTAACTGTTTTAACAGTTTAAGTCAAATTTAACATGGAATTGCCTCCCATAAATCAGGATTTTTGAGTCCTTTGGTGAGTAATTCTATTTTAGGTTTTCCCCTGCACAGTCGTGTCCGACTCCAGGGGCCGGTGCTCATCTCCGTTTCTTAGCCGAAGAGCCAGCGCTGTCTGAAGATGTTTCCTTGGTCATGTGGCCAGCATGACACATGCGGAACGCTGTTACCATCCCACGGAAGTGGTACCTATTTATCTACTTGCACTTGCATACTTTCGAATTGCTAGGTTGGCAAGGGCTGGGGTGAGTCCGGGAGCTCACTCCGTCACGCGGCGCTCGGATCTTGAACCGCCGACCTTCCGATCGACAAGCCTGGTGTCTTAACAACTGAGCCATCGCGCCCCCTGAGTAATTCTATATTTTATCAAATAACTTCCCCCATGCTACAGCAACCTGCTGTAAGCAAATGCTCTGTGTAAACGGTTCCACCATACAAATTTACTTTAAATGATATCGTATTTAATGATATAATTACAGTATTTTCTCATCAACAGGAGATTTGACTGATTTCAGGAGAATCAATACGTGAGAATATTGTTTTTGAGATTACATTACTCAGATATTTCTGTCCTGTTCCTTTCTCTTATTATCTGATCCTTCATTTATATTTATTTGTTTATTTGTTTATTTATTATTTATTTTCTATCCCGCCTGTATTATTTTTATAAATAACTCAAGGCGGTAAACGTACCTAATACTCCTTCCTCCTCCTATTTTCCCCACAACAACAACCCTGTGAGGTGAGTTGGGCTGAGAGAGAGGGACTGGCCCAAGGTCACCCAGCCGGCTTTCATGCCTAAGGCGGGACTAGAACTCTCAGTCTCCTGGTTTCCCATTGGCTCCTTCCTAGGGCTGAGAGACAGGGACTGGCCCAAGGTCACGCAGCCGGCTTTCATGCCTAAAGCGGGACTAGAACTCTTAGTCTCCTGGTTTCTAGCCTATGACGACTGTATTACACTCACTGAGGAAGAGGAATGTCCTCTACCTGCTAATCAATAGAAAACACAGACACCCTTCAAATAGGCACAGCTTTCAGTGAAGAGCATCAACTGTGGAGTAATTTCCTATAGCAAAAAGGAATGGGCGGGTCAATGCTTCCAATTTTTCACGGTCCTTTCCCTTGAAAGACAGGCAGAAAGGCAACAGGGGCAGTTATCCTCAATCTGCAGTTGTCTCATTTCAGGCAACACTGCCCTTATGCCATTACAGTCTACCTTGTATTTCAAAAAGTCACAGAAGTCTCACTAGAATTAAACGAGAGCCAATCAAGAGAACAACTGTTTGCTTTCCATGGGGCATTGTTGCAGCCAATCTACATGGCTATATGGAACTGGGGAGGAACATGTTTCAACTATCAGGAGTCTTGAGATTTCTAGAGCTTTAATGGTGCATTAAGGATATCAGGAGTGTTGAAAATGGGTTTTCTCTAGATTCCTGATCTCTTAATATTGCTGGAGCCTACTTGATGCCCTGGCCATTGTCTCAGTCACCATTAACAAGTAAGTTGGGTAGAATATGGAAGTGAACTGTAGTCAAGAGGGCTGGTAGCAAAGCAAGCTTATTCCAATAAACATCTGATCATGTTACTAGGATGACAACCAAGCTGAAATTCAGAGTGGCTTTAAAAAAGTCAATGTACTTTCCAATTAGAGCAGGGCTTAAAAGTATTTTTTTTAAAAAAGGACCTCTCTATAAAGATAGAAGAAATGTAGATATTCATCTCTTATTATCTGTTATTTCTTTAGGTATGTTGTAAATCAGCCTTCTGTGACCTGGTGATTTCAATTTCCAGAAATCATTGCCAGAATGACCACCTTAGCTGGGAATTTTAGAAAGGCAATTAATACCTGGAGGCCATTCATTCAGGGAAAACTACCCTATATAATTACACAAAGGAAGTAGCTGAAGCAGGGGTAGGTTAGAATTATTTCAGAAAATGGCCATGATAAACCTGATAAAACCTTGTATTACGCCCTGAGCAGGCTGATGTAATCAGTCTGATGGACGAGGATACAGAAACTACCATCTTGAAATTATTTCCTTTGGTGGGCAAATTACAGAATCAGTTCCTTCACAAGAAATGTTTTGAAGTAATACCATATGCGTGCATCAGAAAGGTCTCTGATAACACACCACTTCCATATTATAGTCCCTTAATAAACACCAAGGGTTGGGTTTCATTCAAATGAGTATTTTCACAATAACTACTGCCCTTCTCCTGGCCTGTCCTCAAGGCATAAGACTCAGCAATGGCAACATGTCACAATTTCATTACCTCAAGCCATTATTGGTCTCTTCATCAGAAGACAGCGCACCGTTACAGACATTTCCAAAGGAACTGCTTGCTTTCAACTTGGTGGCCTCACGATCTGGCGTGGTCTCCCGTTTTTTTCTCCTTCCAAACAACTTTTTGAAAGGCTGAAATTTGCTGCCCTTTTTCTTATCTGCAGATAATAAGTCAAATATATACAAGGGCTCATCATCATTTCATCCACAAACATTCTGAGAAATAAAAACTTAGTTAAGAAGCCACCGAAAAGATGGACGTCCAAACCAGTTGCAAATACTAGACATTGAAAGCACACCTGCCTGTTGCTGTTGACCCTATCTTGCAAAAACAAAATAGTTCATAAAAATGTTCATCCTGTAGTGCTTTGGTGATCAAGAAAGTATTCTTTAGGAAAGTGGAAGAAGACTACTTGCGACAATGAGAATGCTTCAGCACTATAAACTTGAAAGAGGAATGGCTTTATGGCATTAGGCATGACTTTTGTTCATCTTGCTGAGGAATGGCAAGTACAACAGAGGCTAGCCCTTATAATGTGGCGAAAGAAAACTGCATTTAAACTGCAGAGGATGAGAGCTTACGGCAAATGTTAATTCAGGTCTTGCTTTTGTGTATCAACATTAGGCCTTGTCTTTATTTATGAGCACCTAGCAACCGCCATCTCACTATGTCCATGCCACAGCAAAGCACTGAAGTATTTATGGTGCACTAAAACATTGACTCAGTTCTCAGTCATTGGTTAGTATAAGTGAAAGCTGTGCAATGGGTACTTTAGCTCCACTCACCTGTCATGGTTTCATATGTACACGTGTCAAGCATTGTAAGAACTTGACCTGTGTTTGCTTTTGTGCCAAAAGCCTTGCTGCTCACAACGAGCCGCTTGCCTTGACATTCCTGCCTTGGCTGTTTTCTGATAAGACACCTGGACTGTTAATGAGCGTTCTGAAGGGAGGGGGTCAAACTGGAGTGGGAACTGGTTTGTTTTTAATTAGACAGTAAATGATGTCAGAGGGATGTTCTTAATTTCAAAGTATGCACGCCAATTTGGCCATTCGAAGCTTTGCCTTTGCCTCATGTATTCTGATCCTTAATAAATGAACCTTTTTAGCCTGAACTTACTGAAAGATTTCTTGAGTTTGGGATCCTGATAGTGAGACACTCACAGTCCAGTGGTCTCTGGTCTATGAAAGACCAGGTGGAATGACCATGGTCCATGCATAAATGATGGGCATGGTCCAGATAGGATCATGGACATAATTAATTTAAAAATTGCATTTACCATTGGACTGCCACCTACAGAGTAGGAGGCAACTTGTAAACCTGTCTGCATTATGAGTGCGTAAAAAAGCATGGGTCCTGCAGTTATTCTTGTTAATCCATTCTAATTTACTTTATTTCCTTAAAAATATGAAAAATCAGAACTTCATCACAGCACACTATCAATACGTTTCTCAGTTTTGATAGAGACAACTACCTACCAAGTGGTGATTTTTCAAGTTCTCCTTGTAACTCCTTGTTCATTATCTGCCAAAGGGAAGATATTTTTGATGAAGTGCACATGTATAGCAGTATCCAGCTTACTATAGCCAGAACACTGAAAATCTTAACAAATCATAGTGGCTGTCAGGATGTCATCCATGCCATCCTGCCATGGTGCCAAGAAGGAACATCCCTCCACCCTGTTAAACTCACAGGGTTGTTTGGGTGTGCCTGACAGTAAAACTACCAGATGTGAAAGTAGGGGTTTGGTGTATTCACAGAACTGCAAACTATGTAAATCAGTCTCGCGCCGAACGTTTCAGCACCCAGGACAGATCAAAGGGCAATATCACCATGTTAGCTGATTTGGACCCAAAAAGATCTGAGAACTGAGAGACAAAGGGAAGGGCAATCGAGCTGCGAATCCCGATTGGGGGGGGGGACTTGGAGATTTTTAAACTGTTGGTTGCGGGAGCTTGATTCACTTGAGTCTTTAACGTGCAATGGATCACTGGCTATAATAAAGTTTCCTTCATATCCCTGAGTGGTTTGTGTCAGGAACTCTGATTTAATAGTCAACGGATCGAGGGCATCACAGAAAGACTCGAGTCGGTATGGTGACCTTACCCGAAAACTCCAAGTTTACAGAGGAAGTTCCACAAATGGAGTATCCAGAACCCGTGGGAACCCCTCCGGTGTCAGGAGGGGGAGATAGGGAAGACAAAGGAGAAGAGGGCTCTGGCGGGAGCACACGGGAGTGCTCAGCACGAGAGGGCAGCTCGCTGAGTGGGAGAGAAGGGGGAGAGGTGAAACTCAAAACCCCAACGAATTCAACCAGGCAAGAGACCAGGGGATGACTGGACGAGTGGGGAGTCAAGCTGAAAGTCCTGACTGACCTCAAGAACGCAACTCAATCCAGGAGAATGAAAAGAACCAAGCCTGCTTGGTCCCTGGAGGTGGGAGGAAGCGCGAAGAGGAATCCAGACCGGTGGGTGACTACGCAAGAAAGAGGCTCCTGTTCCAAGTGGTTGACCTCGGAGCAGCAGATGGAGAAAATGGAATGAGAGATTAGTTCCGTAGGAGAGTGCGTATCTGACCTGCACGAAGTGGTCGAGCAGCTCCTTCGGAAACTGAGCTGGGGGGTGACAACCAGCGCGGCGGTGACAAAAGGTTGGACGTCCTAGGAAGGAGAGAGCAACAAATCCGAAACGGAGGGAGATCGCGGGGTGACCAGGTTGGTAACTGCTTGCCCCCCTTGCAGCCAAACCCAAGCCGGGGCGATAAGATGAACCTCGAGCGCAGACGGGACATTCTGGGTGAGAGACTTGAGGGTGAAGTTTGCTGGGGATCCTAAAAGCCTGACCTGCTTCCTAACCCACATGAGAGGATTCATGGAAGAATGTGAGGGGTCGTTTCCCATCGAAGGCTCCAAGGTGTGGTATATTTCGACCCATCTTGAGGGCGAGGCAGCGGAATGGCTCATAGAATTGCATGACTCAGACTCTCCGGAGCTAGAGGATTTTGAGTTTCA
Organism: Charina bottae; assembly: GCA_023362775.1. Classification (NCBI taxonomy): domain Eukaryota; kingdom Metazoa; phylum Chordata; class Lepidosauria; order Squamata; family Charinaidae; genus Charina; species Charina bottae. Next base: position 19,905,586 of record JALMGJ010000019.1, on the reverse strand, counting down.
CGAGCGTTCTGAGGGATAGGTTTGAAGATCCCCTCTCTAAGTTAAGAGCCAAGACCAGCTTACAACATATTAAACAAGGAAGCAGGTCAATATCAGAGTACGCCATGGAATTCAGGAGGCTGGCTGGGAAACTGACAGACTGGCCGGAATCACTGAAAATCGAATACTTCCAAGGGGGATTGCACCCAGAGATCCTAGAGTGGTCCCTAGCAAGGGGAGACCCCGGGACCCTAAAGGGATGGATTTGTCTCACCAGTGAAGTAGAAGACATGCAAATCTGCTTCAAGAGACAGCAACAAGCCCAAACAACGGGGAAGCAACCAGCGCTGCTGACCCTTCCCTCAGAGAGATGGGGAGCTCGTAAGTCGTGGGACAAAGAGAAGGAGTGGCGGTCTAAGAAAGGACTATGCTTTAAATGTGGCAAGGAGGGTCATTGCATTGCCAGCTGCCCACAATCTGCGACCCTGACAACGAGCAAAGCGAGAGAGAGCAGCACAAGGATCTCGGGGGTGAAGACCAAGGGAGCTGCGGCTGCCGTGACGGAGGGAAGGGTTTGTGAAGCTCTATCAGAAGGAGGAGACTCGACTGAGGAAGAATTCCAGCCGGCGGGAAACGATGAGAGCCTGTTCTAAGCGGCGCCGAAGGGCAGGCGATTATAAATAGGCATGAAGATTCCATGGTGAGTGGAAATTGCCCAGCAATGCTGATGAGATTACAGATAGAGACATTAGGGGGTCATGGCAGCATGAATCTAGTGGGGATGTTGGATTCGGGGTGTACCAGATGTCTCATGCATCCCACCCTAGTGACTGGACTGAGACTGAAAGTGAGAAGGCTGAAAGAACCCATCAATTTCATTCAACTTGATGGGATGGAGATGAAAGGGGGCCCAGTAGAGTATTCCACTGAAGTGGTTCGGATGCAAATAGGAAGCCGTGAAGAGACTTTGAGATTTATAGTGGCTCCTATCTCTGATCAACCTGTAATATTGGGACTAACTTGGTTGCAAGCCCAGAACCCCCAAGTGAATTGGGTCACTGGGCAATTAACTTTCGCCAATGGAATTTATAAGGGGTTAACCCCTGGAGGGCGGAAGGGCGAGGCTGAGCTAATAGGCGCAGCATCCGAGATTTGGGGGGAAGTGGCAGGAAAGGAGAATGAACTCATCCCCGTGCAGTACAGAGATTTAAAAGAGGTGTTCAGAGAAGTGGAATCAAACCAGCTCCCACCTCATAGGAGGTCAGACTGTGCTATAGAACTGGAACCAGGTGCCGAATTGCCCAGAACTAAGCTGTACTCCATTACTCCCAAGGAACTGGAGGTATTGCGGGAGTTCATTGATAAAAACTTAGAATGAGGGTTCATTCGCCTGGCCACTTCATCGATGGCTACACCCGTTCTTTTCAGAACCAAGAAGGATGGATCACTGAGATTGTGCACTGATTACTGGGGGTTGAATGCTATCTGTACTTCCAATAAATATCCCTTACCACTGATGAAGGACATGCTAGCCCACCTATCAAGGAGGAAGATTTTTACCAAATTGCCCTTAAGGGAAGCATACTTCCGAGTTCGAATTCGGGAGGGAGATGAGTGGAAAACAGCATTTAATTGCCAGCTGGGGTCCTTTGAGTACTTAGTAATGCCCTTCATATTGAGGGGGGGGGGGCTGGGGTCTTCATGCATTTAATAAATGAAGTGTTACATGATTTCCTGTACCGGGGGTGTTAGTCTATTTAGATGATATCCTGGTTTATACTGAAATGATACAAGAACATGTGTCTTTGGTGAGGGAAGTGCTGAAATGGTTACTGCACAATCAATTGTATGCTAAATTGTCAAAATGTGAATTTCATAAGGAGCAATTAGATTATCTGGGGTGTCGGGTATCAAGCAAAGGGATTGAACTGGATCTGGTGAAAGATGTGGTGGCTTGGGAACCACCTCGAACCAGGAGACAGCAACAGAGTTTCTTGGGGTTCACAATTTTTTACCAGAAATTCACACCCAATTTTGCACAGGTGGCTTTACCTCAAACTGATTTGCTAAAGACTATGGGGAAGGGGGACCCTAAGGTGGTGAAAAGACCGGGGGCGAGTCTGCAGTGGATGACAGACTGCCAAGAGGCTTTTGAACAGCTGAAGGCATTGTTCACTTCGGAGCCAGTATTAAACCACCCCGACCCCACAAAACCCCTAATCGTACAAGTAGACGCATCAGATGTCACTGGTGGAGGGATTTTATTACAAAAGGATTGGGAGGGGAAACTGAGACTTTGCGTGTACCTTTCCCACAATTTGACCGACATGGAACGCCACTGGCACATATGGGAAAATGAAGCATTTGCAGTACGCTTGGCTTTGATAAATTGGAGGGATTTACTAGAAGGGGCAGCTCACCCCTTCAAAGTTTGGACAGATCACAAGAATTTAGAAGCGCTGCGCACTCCAAGAAAGTTAAACCCCAAGCAGATTAGATGGGCTCAATTCTTTAGTAGATTCAATTTCACGCTAAGGTACTTACCTGGGGGAAGGAACTTTTTGGCTGATGCTTTGTCCCGGTTACCACAACACAATAGCCAGAGGGAAAAGGTAATAGATTCTATCATCCCCACCCAACAATTAGGGATGGCAGCAGTCACAAGCGGTCAGAAGTCCGAGCCCAATTTAACAGTAGAAGGGGATTTACGAAATGAACTGCAGTTGGTGCTAAAGACTGGTGTGTGGTTGCAAACTAATAAAGCAAACCTGACAGAGAAACAGGGATTCTGGTGGAGTGGGGATAGGCTGTATATTCCAGAGCCCCTGAGAAGGAAAATACTTGAGAGATGCCATGATGCGAAGTCAGCTGGGCACTTTGGATTCCTAAAGACTTTGCACCTTTTGAGGTGGCAATTCTGGTGGCCATCCCTTCGCAAAGACATGGAGGAATATGTAGCCAGTTGCCCAATCTGTGCCATGGCCAAAAGAGTGGGGGGGGGGACCCAGAGGACTGTTCCAGAATGTGGCAAGCCCCACCCAACCTTGGAAACAGATAGCTATGGACTTTATAGTAGATCTACCAGACAGCCACAAGAAGACAGTGATTTGGGTAGTAACCGATTTATTTTCAAAGCAAGCCCATTTCATTCCTTGCACTAGTATACCAAATGCAGGACAGCTAGCCAAGATGTTTATGCAACACATTTATAGATTTACATGGGACCCCTGAACGAATAATAAGCGACCAGGGCGTACAATTCACCACTAAATTTTGGAGGTCATTCCTGAAGATGATTGGCGTGGGACAAGGCTTAAGCTCCAGCCATCATCCGGAGACAGACGGAGATTGTGAACATACTAACCAAGTGTTGGAGCAGTACCTTAGATGCTACGTCAGCTATCAGCAGGACAATTGGGTGGATCTACTTCCATTTGCTGAAGTGGCTTATAACAATTCAGTACACCAGAGTATGGGGTTTCCCCCTTTCCAAGTGGTGAACAGCCAAGAGTTCATGGCATTCCCGGAGTTGCCAAAAGATAAAACCGAAATCGTCCCAGTGGATGAGTGGATGAAACGCATAGCTGACGGGTGGCCAACAATAGAGAGGGCATTGGAGGACACCAAAGAGACTTACAAGAAATATACTGACCACAAAAGGGTACCAGAATGGCAACTGAAAGTGGGGGAGAAGGTGTATTTATCTACAACGTTTCTAAAATCCTCGCAACCCTCAGAAAAGCTGGGTCCAAGATATGTGGGACCTTTCACTATCACCAGAATTATCAACAATGTGACAGTACAGTTACAGCTACCAAAAATTTTGAGAAAAGTCCACCCCGTTTTTCATTGTAGTCTGCTGAAACCAGTTAAAGACTCAGAATGCTGGCACCCAGAGCAACCTACACCAGTTCCAATTATGGCCGATGGAGAACAGCACTTTGAAGTGCAAGAGTTATTAGACTCCAGACAACATCGGGGGGGGGGGTGTTGCAGTACTTAATACAGTGGAAACATTTCCGCAGATCTCAGAGTAAGTGGGTGGACAGTTGTCATGTACAAGCACCTAACTTAGTGAAAAGGTTTCATGACAAATTCCCAACCAAGCTGAAATAGAGTGTGAGGATCCTAGTTCTAAATCTTCTAAAAGCAACTTAAACACAAGCCATATAGGATATGAATAAATTCTGTTTAATGAAGATTAGCTTCCAGTCATTCAGCAGAGCTGTTTGCAATTCATTTTTTAGTCCACTCCTCAGGAGTTCTGACTTGGCCACTTTTTGGGCTCTAGTTACTGCCGCCAGACCAATTTGAACATCTGGGATGATTGTGTCTATCACCTCCTCTCTCTGGCTATCATGCTGAGGCATTCGAGACAAAGCATCTGCCAGGAAGTTTTTCCTTCCAGGTAAATAATTTAATGTGAGCTTGATTCACTCAAGCTTGATTCACTCGAGTCTTTAACATGCAATGGATCACTGGCTATAATAAAGATTCCTTCATATCCCTGAGTGGCTTGTGTCAGGAACTCTGATTTAATAGTCAATGGATCAAGGGCATCACAATGGCTTACAATTTGGTAAATGATTTTTTTTTTACCCAAAAGGTCAATAAAAATACAGCTCTAAATGGAGAAGAAAAAACAGGTCAGAATATGAACCACTCTGAGAACAATTACACTTAAAATGAACTTATACAATATCATTAACAGCTGATATTTCAGTTTTACAACTGCATAACAGGAAATATTGGATTTATTCAAAGATTCAGTTAAAGCCAAAACAAATAAACTAATATATGTTTCATTTTTAAAACATACCACAAAGCAAATGTTATTTAATACATTGTCATTTAAGGAGACTCTTAATGAAATTCAAGCTGGAAATGGACAATGCAAACTAGATACACCATTTTTCTTTTTTGTCTAACCCATAACTACATCACTAAAACTAAATTGCAAGTGAAGCATCTAATTCCAAAACAAATTGTACTTCATGTGCTGCTAATACTATATTACTCAAACAACAGGAACAAATTAATAATATTATAGATAAAAGTATATTTCCAAAACTCAACAGTGGCCACAGGATTGGAAAAGGTCAGTTTACGTTCCAATTCCAAAGAAGGGCAATGCCAAAGAATGTTCAAACTACCGTACAATTGCGCTCATTTCACATGCTAGCAAGGTTATGCTCAAAATCCTACAAGCTAGGCTTCAGCAGTATGTGAACCGAGAACTACCAGAAGTGCAAGCTGGGTTTCGAAGAGGCAGAGGAACTAGAGATCAGATTGCCAACATTCGCTGGATCATGGAAAAAGCAAGAGAGTTCCAGAAAAACATCTACTTCTGTTTCATTGACTACGCTAAAGCCTTTGATTGTGTGGATCACAACAAACTGTGGCAAAGTCTTAAAGAGATGGGAGTACCAGACCACCTTACCCGTCTCCTGAGAAACCTGTATGCGGGTCAAGAAGCAACAGTTAGAACCGGACATGGAACAACCGACTGGTTCAAAATTGGGAAAGGAGTACGACAAGGCTGTATATTATCACCCTGCTTATTTAACATATATGCAGAGTACATCATGAGAAATGCCGGGCTGGATGAATCACAAGCCAGAGTTAAGATTGCCGGGAGAAATATCAACAACCTCAGATATGCAGACGATACCACCCTAATGGCAGAAAGTGAAGAGGAACTAAAAAGCCTCTTGATGAGGGTGAAAGAGGAGAGTGCAAAGGCTAGCTTGAAACTCAACATTAAAAAAACTCAGATCATGGCATTTGGTCCCATTACCTCCTGGCAAATAGAAGGGGAAGAAATGGAAGCAGTGACAGATTTTATTTTCTTGGGCTCCAAGATCACCGCAGACAGTGACTGCAGCCATGAAATTAAAAGTCGCTTGCTCCTTGGGAGGAAAGCTATGGCAAACCTAGACAGCATATTAAAAAGCAGAGACATCACCTTGCCGACAAAGGTCCGTATAGTTAAAGCTATGGTTTTTCCAGTAGTAATGTATGGCTGTGAGAGTTGGACCATAAGGAAGGCTGAGCGCCGAAGAATTGATGCTTTCGAACTGTGGTGCTGGAGAAGACTCTTAAGAGTCCCTTGGACTGCAAGGAGGTCAAATCAGTCAATCCTAAAGGAAATCAACCCTGACTGCTCATTGGAAGGACAGATGCTGAAGCTGAAGCTCAAATACTTTGGCCACCTAATGTGAAGAGAGGACTCACTGGAAAAGACCCTGATGCTAGGAAAGACTGAAGGCAAAAGGAGAAGGGGACAGCAGAGGATGAGATGGATAGATAGCATCACCAATGTAATGAACATGAATTTGAGTAAACTCTGGGTGACAGTGGAGGACAGGAATGCCTGGCGTGCTATGGTCCATGAGGTCACGAAGAGTCGGACACGACTAAACGACTGAACAACAACAACAAAATATTTCCATTCCATGGGTTGAACTAAAGTTGTCAATAAATTTATTTCTCACAGGAGATGGATTTAGAAAACACAGTTTCAGGATCCATATAAATGAGTTGTCACTTTAATAGCTCTGATTTGTTAATTTAATATTTTGTTGATTTTCAGATAGAAAATGATAAAAGTTAAGAGGCCTCTTATGAACCAAATCCATCCATTTAGATTTAGATTACTTTCTATTTTTTTCCTACCCTAAGTTCATTCTAATCCATTTCTACATCTTTACTTTTTAAAATCTGTCCCAAAATGTGCCTGGATATACTGTATGTGTGTACTCCTTCAAAAAGCATTTTTATTTCCATTCCTTTAAGATGTGCCTTTTTGTACATTTTTCTATTGTATACATTTTTGTAAATATTTGCTTGCTGCAATGAAGTTTATTTTATGCTTATCATAAAGTTCCTCATAATTTATGTATGTTTGAGCTGTGAACTGTGATGCAAAATTCAGAAAATCACAAATTTAAGTATCTTGACTGTATTTCTGTTAATATATAGAATCAGTAAATACCAGTTCAAACCAAAAACTTTCTCCATATATGTACCTTCCTGTTTGAGGCTATTCGCCAGTTCCCATAGTTTTATTTCAAATATAATCCTACCACAATTGGCTTATATTTTAAAACACTTCTTCCTAAAAGTATTTTAGGAAGGCATGTTAGAAGTTGCCCCTCCTATATTTCTGACCATTGATTAATTTTCAAGCATGTATCTCATTATTTTAAAGTCTAAAATGTAAGTGCAAACATTATTCTTAGTATTTTTTAATTTAAAAAACAAGAAAAAAATTAAGATTTAATGTATCTCTGAGCTTCTGGGCCTCAAAACTTTGCTGCAAATCTTCTTGTGTCTTTATACAATCCCAGTTTAACATTTGAAACAACATACAGACTAATTACAGCCTCTTGCCCAAACAGGCCTCCTTAATGTATTTCACTCTCGAAGAGGGACAAGAGCTTTTCAAACTAATTTTAGGAATTATTTGTGTGCTAGACAGGAAAAGAAGCCAGAGAAAGGAAACACTTCAGCTCTCAGAAGAAAGACTAGTTCACACATCCATGCTGATGATTTGATGTTCAGCAAGTGTGTATGACCACCTGGGACCAAGTTTGATCTCAACCATAACAAATATTGTTATTACTGTAAGCTGCCCAGAGTCGTTGTATGCGAGATGGGCGGGAGAGAGGGAGGGAGGGAGGGAGGGAGGGAGGGAGGGAGAGATGATAGATAGAAATGTTCTATTATATAAAAGGCAATGTGTTTCTAAAAATCTCTGCATTGGTTGCCAGTAAGCTATCAGGCCCAATTCAAAGTTCTGGTCAACATCTACAAAGTCCTATTTGATGCAGCACTGGGATATATCCGGTATCACCTCATCAAGACAGAATCTGCCCATTTGGTCAGACCATCTTAAGAGGTCCCCTCTTCCAGAGTTAAGAGGAACATGGGCCAGAAAGCAGGTCTTTTCTATGGTAGACCCCTGAAAGTGGTACAGCTCTCTCCTCATAAGTATGGTGACCATATTTTCTTTGAAAATATAAAGGACAATCCTGAAAATGGAGCAAATCTGAAAAAGGTTCATAAGGATTAAAACATGAAATTGTTTATGTTTATAACTTTGCTTTACAAAGGAACATTCAAGAGCCAAACCAAGAAAAACTTTACAAAAACGGCCATTCTAATAGAAGTATCTAAAATCAAACAGTATATGTAAACTTATTTTGAAAAAGACAATTCAGTTTCCATATTTTCCACTTGAATGTGAAAGACCGTGCATTAAGTGGTACCATTTGTTCAGTAAAAGTTAAATGGTCAAAATAAAGGACATAAGTGAGTTTTTGAAAAATAAATAGATCTAACAGACAGCTTTCTGAAATAAAGCACTGTCCTTTATTATCAGGGACATATGGTTGCTGTACTCATAAGTCAATAATAAGACAGGTATATTCCAGGTAACACTGGTGAAGCTAGTGACAGAGCCTTCTTATGCAATAGTTTTGAGAACAGTGGTGCTGGTAGGGTCAGACATACAATGTGCAGCCGTGCTCTCATCATTGGCGATCACTCGTAGCCGAGTAAGATTGTCTTCCAAAGGTAAAATTTTAACAGTGGATCCGTAAGTGGCTATAAAGGCCAATTCTGGATCCACACAACCTCGCACAATGAGGGCATAGGTTTCCGGGTGGGAGACGGTCATGATGAGGGTTTGCCTGACGTGCCTTCCTTTTAGCTCTTTTCTCCCTCTCGCCCTGTACTCGTGCTTCTTCAAAGTCCATAGTGCCATTAATAAAGGCTGACCTCCAATTGAAACGCTCATGAGTTAGGGCTTCCCAGTTCTCAGTGCTGATATTACATTTTTTAAAATTAGATTTGAGAGTATCTTTGAATCTCTTTTGCTGTCCACCAATATTCCGTTTTCCATTCTTAAGTTGGGAGTAAAGTAGCTGCTTTGGAAGACAATGGTCAGGCATTCGAACAACATGACCGGTCCAGCGAAGTTGATGTTGGATGATCATTGTTTCAATGCTGGTGGTTTTCGCTTCTTCTAATACGCTAACATTAGTCCGCCTATCTTCCCAAGTAATTAGCAGAATTTTTCGGAGGCAGCGTTGATGGAATCTTTCAAGAAGTTGGAGGTGGCGTTTGTAGAGGGTCCATGTTTCACAGGCGTACAGAAGGGTTGGTAGTACAATGGCTTTGTAAACAAGCATTTTGGTCTCCCTGCGAATGTCCCGATCCTCAAACACTCTACGCTTCATTCGGGAGAAAGCTACACTCGCAGAGCTCAGGCGATGCTGAATTTCAGCGTCGATGTCGGCTTTTGTAGATAGATGGCTGCCGAGATAAGAAAAGCGGTCAACATTTTCTAGTGACACACGTTTAAGCTGGATTGATGGCGCTGCGGAGGGATTGGTTCGAACTTGGTGGTAAAGCACTTTGGTTTTTTTAATGTTAATCGAGAGGCCGAGCTTTTCATATGCTTCTGCAAAGATGTTTAGGATAGTTTGAAGATCTTCCTCGGAGTGTGCACAGACTACGTTATCATCAGCATATTGAAGTTCTATAACAGAAGTTGTAATTACCTTATTTTTTGCTTTCAGCCTACTAACATTAAAAAGCTTTCCATCTGTTCGATATATAATTTCTACACCAGTAGGAAGTTTCTCTTCAACAAGGTGTATAATCATAGCGATGAAGATAGCGAATAAGGTTGGAGCAATAACACATCCCTGTTTAACACTGTTTAACTGTTCCAGGGGAACAGTGGATATGATCTTCACTGCATGACAGCTTCAAGAAAAATGCAAGGAGCAAAACCGCCCTCTGTACATGGCGTTTATTGATCTGACTAAAGCTTTTGATACTGTAAATCGTACTGCTCTCTGGACCGTCCTTCTGAAAATCGGATGCCCTGATAAATTTGTGAACATCTTGCGGCTACTCCATGACGACATGATGGCAACAATCCTGAATAACAATGGCTCTCAAAGCGATCCATTTAAAGCCGTGCTCTAAATGCTACAAGACTGACTTCTCACAACTTAAAGGAAGTGAAGAATGGTGCATTACTATCTTAAAAAGGTGTTCCCCTAAAATAACTGTGAGTACAACCTAAATTCACTTAACAGCACCACTGTTTGGGAATTCAAGCAAGATACTGAGTGTTTTTCTACAAGTTTCACAATAGCTAACATTAGAGTGAGTGCCATCAAAAAGCTAAAACTGTAGTAATAGCTGATGAATGGCCTAGGTGATGCTAAGTGACAGCCATGGGGGTGAATTTTTTAGGAACAGCTTGTAGAATACCTTAGGGTTGTCTACTGCGTGATCAAAATATATGCCAGCTATTAATCTTCCAGTCTTTGTGGATCTTCATATTACTGTGGAAAATCATGTTGGAGCACCTGCAATTTGTTTTGATAACAGTAAGATCAATAGACACACTATATGCCAGCCTAATGGAAAGTAAAATACCTGCTGAGATTTAAAACTGATTAACCAGAAACAGTATTTGATTCATATAATATGCTTCCCATTTTAGAGCTAAGTGAAGAAATGCTGAAGCTTAACTTTGGTTTTGTTCAGCTATTGCAAAATAGGATGCTATAAATAATTAGTGCAAATTCAAAACAGCACTGAAGGATAAATTCCCAGGCCTTCATATATTTTAGCCAGCACGAGTTTGCTAGAGTTTGGCAAAGATGCTTCCATATTACAACATGTGCCCTATTTATAAAATTAATCATCTTGTTCTAGTACCTTTTTGTCTTAATACAGAATATGCTTTCATCAATGCTGGCTAAAAGAACTATTTGAACATCTTCTGGGAGAAAAAGAATCTTCATTGTTTTCTTTTTTTTAGTTTGACTTGTTCTAAGATCTTTTTCAATAAAAGCCATGTTTCACCCACTGCAATTTCCCCAATATTTGTTTCTGGGGAAGGAAAGAGAAATGTAGCCAGAATATGTAAAAATGAATGTTTTAATCCTTTCATACCTAAATGTAGGCATTAAAAAAAAAATTCAAGACAGGGCTTGAAATAAACATAACAGCCTTTTTTAAAAAACAGCTCATGAAGTATATAGGTAGTCCTCACAATGACTGCCCTGTATACTTCATGAGTATGGTGCACGCCATTTATAAAGCAAGTAGATTTATAAAGCAACCTTTAAGCTGCACAAATAGCTGACTTTTGCTTTGAATGCTGATTGATCTAGTTAGTTAGTTAGTTAGATTATATGCACTCCAATTCCAAAGATTCCAAGTGGCTTACCAACAACAATGTAAAATTAAAACATAAAAAATCAGTAACATATCAATAAATAGGCTGACCATACGTCCCGTTTTGAATGGGACAGTCCCATTTTTTAAGCATTTTTCAACCGTCCCATCGTTTTCATAAAAATCTCAATTTTGTCCTGTTTTTCAAACCCGGCGGGAATGGCGCAGAAGGAGGATCCGAGCCAGAGCGCAGACCAGGGGGCGGGGTTTGCAGGCAGGAGCCAATTGCACGGACTGGGGGGCGGGGTTTACAGGCAGGAGCCAATTGCACGGACCAGGGGGTAGGGACCCGTCTTTTTCATGAATACAGAATATTACATAAGACCTCGTCCCGTTTTGCCATCCTGAAATATGGTCAGCCTATCAATAAAGCCCTGATAAGTCACCATTAGGGCAGCAGAATGTTTAAATATTCTCTCCAAATACCCTTCAGAAGGGTCAGGTTTTCATGGATCTTCAGAAGTAGAATAGGCAGGGGGTGATCTGAATAACTGAAGTAGCTGATCCAGAAGCAGGTGGCATCTGGGGAGAAAGCTCAAGCTGGGTTTCCTGTAAAGAGCATTCCGTCAGATCTGAGATCCTCTGCAAGCCCTCTGTCAGATTCAACTTGGAGAAGGCAACCTTGAAGATATCCAGGCCCGAAGCCATTGAGGGCTTGAACTGCCACCTCAGATCACACCAGAAGCTGACTAGCAATCAGTACAGCTACCGGAATAAAGGCATTACATGGGTGAACCTAAGGACTAGCTGAAGCTTCCACCTTGCCTTCAGAGGTAGCCCTATGGCTTGAGACATCTCTGATCAGCTGTTGGCCAGGAAGAGCAGAAGTACTATAGACTTGCAGTAGCAAGATGGCTATAATAGTCTGGTACATACAGAACACTCCAGCCCTGCTTCATTTCAGATGTAGAATTGGAAGACTTGGATGATTGTCTGGACATGCTCTAAATATAACCCAGCTTCTTCTTTTACTTCCCACACATCCTTTGGCTCAAACAAACTGCAGCGGTCCTTATCACAATGGCTAGACCAAAACATTGTCTACAATCCTAACAGATGAAAATGTTCAAAATTTATTGTTCATGTATGGCTGTTTGATCCCAAGAGACCAATGCAATTTTGCAGGTATGAATATTATTTGAATCATCATTTCTGGAAAGGGATGGTGGTACCAGTTTTCATGAGTAAAATTATGATGAAAAAATTGAAATTCCTTTGTTTTTCGGTTTATTGGACAACACCAGATTACCGTTGAAAAGCTTTGCTAAAAGTATGCTGGAAAAAAATCCTTTTATGTTCAGGAGGGCTGCATTTTTCCAGATGTCACATTGTACAGCAAAACTTGAGAAAAAAATTGAGAACCCATATAAGCAACAGCAGATGGTACGTAGAAAGATCTACTTAATGTAAAAGTTGCTTGCAATTATTGAAAGCCAGCATTGCCTTTCTACAATACCCCTCCTGTTTATATAAAAACTGGCAACATGTCTGTTGTAAATAACATTTCAAATATATTTGGGCGGAGGAACAGTATATTTAAAAACCTTCTGCCAATATTTCAGAACTGCATTTTTTTCTTAAAGCCAACCAATCTAATTTTCCAATAGAGCAAGGAATTTCATTATTATGGAACTGCCACCCCAGCTGTAGAACTTCCTGGAGAACATAGTATATGCATGACATGTACATGTCATCCCATTACATGTAAAGCAATCAATTCATAATGTGAAGCAACTTAGCATAATGATACTGTGTTCTATAACTGGACAGAATTTTGGTCCACTTCATGGAAAAGGAAACTCTTTTGGAATTTAAAAAGGGATTGTATTCAATGCACAAGCACATCTGATAAGCCTCCTCCACATATGTCATTCATATGACATCAATCTGCTCAATAAAACAGACATCCAGCACAGAAGTCTACAGAAGGAAATGTTTTGGATGCATTGGTTGCGTGCAAGCAAGGAGAAGTTCTAGGAAGCTAAAATAAAAAGCTACCTATGTTTAATCATGGAAAAGAGCAACAGAGCAGAGCCTGAATTTTAAATTTGAACCAGACCTACATAAATTACCCGTATATTCATTATTAAACTGACAGAGAAAACAGAGAAGCTCTCTCTCTCTCTCTGAAATTATTTTGAAAAAATAATTTTCCAAATGCTTCTTATATGTATTACTAGTCATTTGTCATATCTGCAGAGAATGAAAAGAAAAAGCAGTACTTTATCTGTTTGCATAAAAGGCAAATTACTCATTTTCCTTAGCTTGACTACAGATTTTGTTACTGATCAGTTAAGTATCCCTACAGGCTTACAAAACTGAATTTTTATTGTCTCTGTGATCCAAAAAAAAACTGTTTTTTTCATCACTGCTATCGTTCTGCACAAAAATGACGTATCTAGGTTCAGTTGCATTGGCAAGAATTGCTAAGCAATCTGGAGTTATCCCGTCATTAATAAGGGAATGTCATTGGTCTACTCTAAAACAATTGACAAAGCCTTCACTTTGAATACTGAACTGCTAGCATAAAAGACAAGCTTGTTATGTACATGATCTATGAAATAATTTACCGGAATGTTTCCACAATGCTTTGTTTCCATTGGCACAACAGTAAAAGCTAAAATAGAAGAGAATATATGTAGCTCAAGGTTGAACGGTGGAGTACACCAGATAAATAATCAAGCAAGCAGAAAACAATGCCCCAATCAAGGAACCACTAAGGAGACAAACAATCTAGCAGACAAGCAATAAAGCAGAAAACAATACCTTAATCAAGGAACTACCAAAGGGAAAACCACACCCCCACCAACACTGGCAGGGCAAGCTACTGTATATAAACACGGAGAAAACCCCACCCCCCTCGCACTGATGATGTTGCCTAGTCAGGTGATGTAACGTCTGCAAGCAAGCAACCCAGCTCAGAGAGCACCAAGGACTCCAAAAGCTAAAATGTTGGTGATAACCCCCATGAACGCCTCCTTTGGTAGCTTTACAACAAAAACAAACTTTTGGTTAATGGATCAATCACATCAATACCAAAGCAGTTTACTTGACTTGCTTCTGTGTTTTATTTAACCTCCAACTTAACAAACAACATGGAGGATCTCACTTGTTATTATTCAACATCTTGGCTGCTCTCAAAAAAAGATATTGCCAGCACTGTCACTTTTGGAATTTAAATAAAAATGGCATTTGGATCCTTCAGCCTTGCATACTACTGTAACCTGCTTAGTCAAGCTGGGAATGCAATCCTCTAACTCAGAGCTTTCTAAACTTTTCGTGTTGGTGACACACTTTTTAGACATGCATCTTTTCGCGACACACTCTTACAGCAGGGCACAAGGCAGGCACTAGGACCTGCACGGAATCACAGCAGGTTTGGTGGCAGCAAGGCACAAGGCAGGCACTAGGACCTGCGCAGAATCACAGCAGGTTTGGAGGCAGCAAGGCACAAGGCAGGCACTAGGACCTGTGTGGAATCACAGCAGGTTTGGAGGCAGCTAGGCACAAGGCAGGCACTAGGACCTGCGTGGAATGCTGGCAGGGCAGGTTTGGAGGCAGCAGCAGCCGCGACACACCCAGACACTGCAGCCGACACACTAACGTGTCCTGACACACAGTTTGGAAAGCTCTGCTCTAACTGTTGGGAATATCAGGTTTCAACTGTGTATTGTCTCATAAACATAAGGGGAGGGACTCTTCTACTGAAACGTGACTTTTATTGTGAAGTGTGTCTCTGCCGTGTTCGTGGGAGGTGCCTGTCACCTGACTTCCTGTTTCCTCTTTCTCTTTGGGCCCCTTGTGGCCATTCTCCTTCTTCCTTCCTTCCTAAGCACATGTGCGCAACAGCAGGCCCACATGGCGATGTGGGTCTGGTCAGAAAATACCTTGCACACACGCACCGGAGCTTTTCTACAATGAAATCTACTTCTATCCAAGATCTGCTGAATAAAATGTAAGCAATCTTTATTTTGTTTTTCACTAACTAATGTGTGAAGACTGTTTTATTTTTCCTGAACGTAATTAAGCCTCATGTGCAAGCCTTTCTGGGACGCTTCCACTCTGCTAAAATTTGCTAAGCGCTGCCTGGAGTTCTGTTACTTACATTCCCAACTCCAACACTAACATACACTCTCACTCTGTTAATATTTGCAGGATTAAAGAAGAGGAACATAAGCAAAGGGCAGGGAACTCTTCAGGAACTCATTATGAAGGAATATTTGATCTGGGACCTCCCATATACACACCCACAGACACGCAATCACATCCTTGTGATGCATAGGATGAAGATTTCTTCTATTCCCTCATCGGTCTTGTTTTTCCAATTCCCACCAAAAGTCCTTTTCTTCGGTATCTCATAAGTGTATAATGAAGTATAATGAAATATAAGTATAATGAAGTATGGGACTCAATCGCACCATTGTGACCTCCATCTTTACCTATTTATTTATTTATTTACTTACTTACTTACTTACTTACTTACTTACTTATTTTTGCAATTTATATGACCGCCCATCTCCTCCAGGTATTTTTGACCATACCTTGTGGATATCCCTGCAACATCACATCAAAGCTGCTTTATGAGGCAATGCAAAGCATAAAGCAGTGTTTCTCAACCTTGGCAACTTGAAGATGTGTGGACTTCAACTCCCAGAATTGGCTGGGGAATTCTGGGAGTTGAAGTCTACACATCTTCAAGCTGCCAAGGTTGAGAAACACTGGTGTAAAGGAAAGTTGTATTGCTTGATTCTGCACATCACTGTATGAAGTATGCAAGCACAGAATCCTTTTCAGCTCCGTCAGAGGAGGCAGTTGGCACAATACAATTTGTTTTGACAAGGTGAATAGCCTTGCCTGTATGGCATGAAGTGCCTCACTGGTGTAAATTAAGACCAATTACACAGCCCTAGATGCTAGTGACTATTAAAAGAAGGTAGGTCTAAATCAAACCTTCTGAACACTCCATCTTCACTTAAAACTTGAGGATTTAGGATATTTCTTCAGCAGTAGTCAGTACCGTATTGTACTGGGTTGTTCATATGTTTACGATACGAAATGTAAAAAAGAGAAGAAAAATTAGTGTTATTTCCCATGGTGTGGTAAAAATAACTTTCCTCTTGTACAAAGAAAGAAAAGATTCTCCTAGCACTGTGCACTCCCCACCCACTTTAGAAGCAGAAGCATCATTATAATTCTGATCTATAGAGCAAGAAGCCAAATGATCACCGAAGGCTCTGAAAAAGAGAGTAATTATGTGTTCCCAGTCATTCAGATGTTATTTTAAGATTATCATTATTCAATCCCTGAATAATCTGGGTGCACGTCTCCAGTCAATATGGGCATCTGATCCTCTGAGCTGCAGAAATTAAAAGCCCCAGAGACTTGTAGCAGATCTTCCATGAAACCAGGTAGATCCCAAAATTTATGAGCTTGGAAGAACAGGAGTAAACAACTATTTAACAGTCCAAAGAAAGATGGAGGCATAGGAAAAGAAAACATTGGACCTTGAAATGGTACAAAGTGATTGAGAGCCCATCATAAAACTAGGCACAGCTGGAATTTGCTCGGTATGAGGAATTTTGGTCAATTTTTGAAAACAGCAACAAGCCTTCTTGCCACAAGTTACCCAACCTTGTAATACAAGAGGAGCAAAACCAGAATTTGACTTAGATGCTAAAACAGCATGGAATTTTCATGTTCAGCATGGAACGTTCCGACAGACACGGAGACTGGAAACACTCCGGAACAGAAAAGCACACCTACTCTGCTCCTTAACCTTCCTAATGCAATGCAGAGATACCAGGACCATTCCAGCCTTTCTCAGAACAAAAAGGACCTTCAAATCATCACAAGCCAGCCGCATTTACGACCGCCTTGAACAAGCCCTCCTGCGCGAGACAATTCACACAACCCGCAGAAATCTTGCCATCACAGAAAAAGATCTATTCGCCACACATATGAGCCTCAGTCACAAAATGAGAAGCCAGGATTGGGACAAGATTGATACCATATCCTACAGAAAAATGGAAAAGGACATCATTGACTACACAAACAGACAAAAGCAAAAATTCAACAAATGCCAAAACAGTCAACCAAAACCGGCACTGGATACTTCACGCATTGTCATCAATTTGACAGAACGCCTACTCTCTCCTGAAGAAACCTCCATCCTAAGCAAAGGAGGAAACTTTGCAATTACACCCACCAGAATTCTGGTGGAAGATATCATTGCCAATGTGGAATCAGCCATTCACCAACGGCCGGAGGAAGAAGCAGACGAAATAAGGGGTGAAGTGTCAAGAATCCTGAGGAAAGCAAAGCCCCCCACCAGCAACATTATCAAGAAGGAGAGAAACGCCATAGAGACCCTCAATTCGGACCCAGACATCATCATCCTTCCAGCGGACAAAGGCAACGCCACAGTAATTATGAACACAGATGAATACAAAGACAAAATCAGAGAACTACTAGACCCCACCACATACAGAACAATAAGACGGGATCTGACCAAAAAAATCATGAAGCAAACCAACACACTGATAAAGAGCTCCTCCCTGCATCCCAACGTACTACAACGTATTTGCAAGACAGAAGCTCTCTCACCAAGACTATACGGACTCCCCAAAATCCACAAAGACTCGATCCCACTCAGACCCATTGTAAGTGCCATTGGCTCCCCGACATATGAATTATCCAAACACTTGGCAACCCTTTTACAGACCCACATCGGACAGACTCCATCCCACATCAAAGACTCAGGACACTTCATCAACAAAATCAGCACCCTAAAACTCAACCACACAGACAAACTGGTCAGCTTTGATGTGGTCTCCCTGTTTACCAAGGTGCCAGTAAGGAAACCCTGACACTCATCAAGCAAATCTTCCCAGTAGACATTACAGCTTTATTTCAACACTGCCTAACAACTAGTTACTTTCAATGGGAGAATGAGTTCTACAAACAGATGGATGGTGTTGCCATGGGAAGCCCCCTGAGCCCAGTCATAGCCAACTTTTACATGGAACATTTTGAAAAACAGGCTTTGGAATCGGCTCCCATTACACCAACAGTCTGGTTCCGGTTCGTGGATGACACCTTCGCAATTTGGAGTCATACTGAAGAAGAACTGGAGAAATTTCTGGACCACCTAAACGGCATCCACCCCAATATACAATTCACTATGGAAAAAGAAACTGACGGCAAACTTCCATTTTTAGATACGCTGGTCATACGCAAACCAGACCTCAAACTAGGACACAAAGTATACAGAAAGCCCACCCATACAGACCGGTATCTACACAAAAGTTCCAATCACCACCCACGACAAAAGAGAGGCATGATCAAAACCTTGGTGGATCGTGCTAATCGAAACTGTGAAACCCAATTTCTCAACAATGAACTTAACCATCGAATTGGGTCCTACAGGCGAATGGCTATTCCAAGAATGAAATAAAAAGAGCCATCAAACCAAGAAAACAACATCCAACTGAAGAAAAACAGCCCACCACAAACAAAGTATTCCTGCCCTACATCAAAGGAGTCACTGACTGCATGGGAAAACTGATGGAAAAACACAACTTTCAAACAGTCTTCAGACCCACCAGGAAAATACAACAAATGCTAAAATCAGCAAAAGACAAAAGGGACCCCCACACCGCTGCAGGAGTATACCACATACCATGCAGCTGCGGACAAGTATACATCGGAACCACAAAACGAAGCATTCACACCAGGATAAAAGAACACGAAAGACACTGCAGACTACAGCAACCGGAAAAATCTTCAGTAGCTGAACATGCTCTCAAGCAAACGGGACACAAAATCCTATTTGAAAACACAGAAATACTGGACAACCAAAAGCCACTACACCAGATTATACAGAGAAGCCATTGAAATTCACAAACACCAGCACAGTTACAATAAAAAAGAAGAAAGTCTAAAAATTAGCAAAACCTGGCTACCAGTCCTGAAAAACACAGCCTGCAAAAGGTCAACGAACTCAGTCCAACCACCAGGACATGGGAATACTTCTCACAATGAACATGCTAATCATGCTCATCAGCCACTTGTTAACATTTCAACACAACAAAAAAAACCACCTAATCTCCTGTAACTTAGCTCTATAAATAGAAAACAAACAAAACATTGCCACTCTACCTGGGCACAGAGATTTCGCTTCTGTCTGTGCTCCTGCCCTCTGAAGATGCTGGCCACAGATGCTGGCGAAACGTTAGCAACCACAACTTCCAGAACACGGCCACACAGCCCGGAAGACCCACAACAGCCATCGAACTCCGGCCGTGAAAGCCTTCGACAAAGCATGGAATTTGCTAATAGATTAGAGTTACTTGCTTCAGTACGATGGGAAAACGACTTTTAAGTCCTACCACAAGGGGTTTTTGCGACTGAATGTACTCTATCGGTTGCAAGCCAGTGCAGATCTTATTGCTCTCGCACTCCACGAAACCAGTTTTCCTCCCTATTGTGCCTCCATGTCTAATAAAACATGCATGACAATGTGTTTCTCTTGCACTCCTTAGAGAGACGGCCTGCCTGCCTGGTACGCCTTCTCTCTGCTCGTGTTTCACACTCACTCAGCAGGTCACAGCAAGGTTCTGAAGGCATCTGTGACCTGCAGTCAGTGAGAACCAAGCGAAGAAGGAGTAGGTGGGGAACTGCTTGCAAATCAGAGGCATTGCAATGTGGCAGGGTTGTCTGCTGAAGAAGAGCCATCCAAGAAATAGGGAATGATGCAGGGAGAGAACAGGGGTCAGTATAAAAACACAGATTGTATGCAAAAGTTCTCACATTCAAACCTAAATATCTCCAGATAGAAAAGAACTTTTGTAGCAAGGCTGAGAAAGATTTAACACTGCAAATCCGCAGGTATTTTACCTATTTCCACTGGTTTGACATTAAAGATTTTGTGAATTAACAGCTGATTTTAAGTAGAAAATGTTTTCTTTTGCTGTCTTGCACTAACTGGCCCAGCTTTGATCACTGGCATCTGCCAGGGTGGGTGGGTGTTGAAGCCCTGTCCCTTTTTTCATGAGTCACAGATGTGACCCAAGTAAGAAGAGGTGGGGCTTTGATCATGCAGCTGTGGCTACCATCTTGACTTTTTTGACACCCCCCCAGGACACTCCTTCTGATACAGCACCAATCTACCAATTCATCGGATTCTATCACCTGTCCTCCAAAAAGCTTTCTCTCTGGGTAGTAACTTGGTATGTTAAAGTTATAACATTAATAGTAAATGGATCTCCATCTCCATCCTTGGACTGCCCCCGAGAGCCAAAAATGGGAGTTTTAGGAGATGCAGTTACCATCAGATCTGGAGACCACCAGGTTGGGGAAGATCAGGCTGGATGGACCAATGAACTTACACAAAATAAGGCAGCTTTATATGCGCCCCTGTGTTTATTCTTCACTTGAAGAATTTCTCAAGAATTGTGAGGATTGCCTCCTCACAATCGGGGGACTTTTTATAGCTGAGAAAAAGGGAGATATAATACAAAAGCAGAACTCACTACATATGATCATGGCTCCTGGAGACAGCTAAAGATACCCTGAGAGGCTGCTCTACTTTGAAAAGAAAAGAAAAATGAAAGAAAATCAAAATCTAGATGAATGATTAGTCAGGACTGACTTACTGTGTGGCATTTTTTTCAGCCCCCAAAGCCTTAGCCCACCTTGATCAACCTCGTGTTGGATTATTTGGAGATTTTGCTATCTGCCTCCCTAAGCAAACACGCATCCTGAAAACTGAACAACTTATCCAGGAACGACTTCCACAGCACGCTTACCATCTTTTAAGATGGTCTATTGGAATAGGTTGAACCACAAGCTCAAGAAGTCACTGTATCCGTTCATTTATATCACCTGGGATTTCTCTGATGAAAGGTTTGATCCAAAGGTTAGGTGCTTTGGCATTTATTGCCTTTCGCAAATGTGGGGTCTCAATGTCCAATCAATGCATTATCTTGATAAGAAATGGCAAAGCATTGGTAAAATTAAAACAGGGAATGGTGAGAGATGTTCTTGGGCGTTGCCTCAATTTGCAAAGTATCTTTATCTGCGATCCTATATTCCCTGAGGAATAAGCCTCAGTGAACTTAAGAAGGCTTAGGTAAAGGTAAAGGTTCCCCCCGCACAGTTGTGCAGTCGTGTCCGACTCTAGGGGCCGGTGCTCATCTCCGTTTGTTAGCCGAAGAGCCAGCGTTGTCCGAAGACGCTTCCACGGTCATGTTTTGGCTAAATATGTACCACCATTATAGAACCTTTATCTGTCACAAAACAATAGTTGTACAATGCAAATATTACGAAAAGGTAGGATCCAGCAATTATATAGCAATATATGGATCTGTTGTCCCGTAGTTAGTAATTGATGTGAAAACATAAAGACATTGCCTGTTTATAGCAGAAATAACAATAGATTGAATTAATGTACAACCGGCATATTTTAAAACGACGCAGGCATTTCTAGAACGGGTCTTCTAGTTGCTGAGTAACAGCTAGTAGAAGAGCCTCCAAATATCACTGTTAACGTGGAGATCCCCTTCCATGTTCTGCAGCCATGGAGATTAAAATGGATTATTGAAAAGAACAGAAAATATTAGTTGTATATCAGATGCAGTTTTACTGCCAATTAAATGAGGAGTCAAAATTCTTCCATCGATGTGCAAATAACTGCAGTTATTGTTAATGGAAGCAAGGTGAAACTACAGACAAATGGAAAACAAACTGATCCTCTTGGATCTGTACATGGGTTTAATTTGTGCATATACTTGAAAAAACACACACAGAGAGAGAGAGCTAAAACTGACAGGAGCCAAGATCCACAAATAAGAATCACAGCAAATTACATCTTCATCCATCATTTGCACCAGATATCAAAACCAAGCGCAAATCTCTTCCATTATCATCCTACTTTCAAGTCAGAGATCACTGTACGCTTCTCAGTTCAAAGAATAAGGCATTTTACTTACAAGGTTTCTTAAGCAAATTGATCATTCTGGATAATTGCAAGCCAGGGACAGAAAAGGACTTTCTTCTTTTGATCCTCTTCAAAAGAATCACTGAATCTATGAGATCACGGATGGAAAATTTTATCCCCAAATTGCTTAAAGGAATATTTGAAAGCAAATGAAGTTTGTGTGGGCACAGCCTGGTGGATCTCGTTGAAAATACATGGTCTATATTTGGGTTTAGAAAAAAAGAAAAAGGGGAAAAAAGGAGAAAGAAAAAAACACCCACAAATGTCTTTGAGAAAGGAAGAAGCTTCTAGGAGAAATTGTTCTTGTTCAAGAAAAATCAGTCAAAAGTGTGATCAAATTATGGGCAGTGTGTGGTGGGAAAATGGGAGGAGGGCTTAATTGCCTACGCAAACCCCCGACCACTCTCCCCCTCCACTATTTAGACAGACCATGATCTATCTGTAGACTGTTTTAAAAAGGAGCTAAGAGACATGCTACAAAATGTAAAGTAGCTGGGGATTGCTGCTCCTTACCAGCCCACAACTGATGTAATATAATTTTTTTTTAATCCATTCAATCATGTCTGACTCTCGGAGACTGCCTGGACAAGTCCCTGCAATTTTCTTGGCAAGGTTTTTCAGAAGTGGTTTGCCATTGCCTCCTTCCTAGGGCTGAGAGAAAGTGACTGGCCCAAGGTCACCCAGCTGGCTTTGTGCCTAAGGCAGGACTGGAACTCATGGTATTTGCAATTCATTTGCTTGATGATTTTAGACCAATCTCTTAACCTCTGCAGAAAGGAGTGCACCATATCTGTGTGTGTCAAAAAATCTAGATGATCAAAGCCCCACCCCCTTTTCACATGCAACATTAGGTTGGGGCTTCAGTTGTACTGTCATGGCTACCATCTTGACCTTTTTTTACCTTTTCTCAGCCTCAGTCTCTAGATCAGACTGAAAAACATGTCTCCATATTGCTGCTCCAAAAAAAACCAAAACCCCCACTCAGGCCTGCTACTGAAAATGGCACCCACAGTCAAGGCATCGCTTCTTTCCAAACAAGTTGTGAGTTTCCTTCACCACTTGCATTACTACAGAAAGGTTCACATATTACACTGAGCCTAATGTGATTTGTTTCTTTTTAGTGTACATGATTGAGGAACCCAGCCACACTGTAAACCAGTTTATGGCTGACCATTTTATGTGAACATGGTCACTCTGATTTATTCCAAAAACCACAGTAAACACAAGCCATGGCTTGGTGCTATGGGTGATATCGTGTTTCACCCTCATGTGTCTTAGTTTCCATCAGCATGTTGGAGCAGAGGCAGAAAAAATATTCAGTCTTACACAATCAAGCCATAAGATGTTCTGGATGTCTTTGAGGAGAAGGGGAAAACGAGAAAAGAGCTGCCATTTTGGTGGAAATCTGTGTCTCCTCAAACCTTTGTTTTTCCTACAGTGACTCATGTTCCTGAAACATATTTCAAGTACCCTGCTCTTTGAGAAGCTAAAAAAGTAGCTGCTGCATGCTTAAAAAAGAAGAAGGAAATTAAGATGCTGTGTCACCTTTTCTATTCGTCTGCAGTGTGTGTGTCTGTGTGTGTCTGTGTGTGAACGTGGAATGGAGCTGGAGAAGGTACTGACAGATGGAATAAAACTTCCTGACCTACCAATTGCTTTTGAACTGAAGCCATTTTCTGCATAATTTCTTACTCTGGTCACCTTCACTGGAAACTTTGCAAGGGTGAACAAGAGATGAAAAATCGTCCATATGTTCTCTTTTTCTACACCATCATTTATTTTCCTAATGCTTTTTTGCCGGCTTGTTTCCTGGAGCTTCTTGTACACTTTTCCAAGCTACAGGCTGAACAAAGCCTTTTGATTTTCAGTTACTGAATGCAACTTTTTGTAGACCATGCACAGAAAGCCCAGGGCATGCACAGAATACCTAGGCAGGTTGTATGAAACGGGGGTCAGATTCCAAGGGTCCCATTCTCTCACATTGAAAATTAGGAAATGGCTCCACTCGAAGGAGCCAGAGGTTTGGTTCACAAGCATACTTGCCCAGAGTTAAGCTAACCAACCCATCCAATTTTCCAGATGTTGGATACTTGAATCTATGGTCAGCTTGTCTTCCCACCTCCACCCAATGCTTCTTGAGATTACGCCAAATCTGCATCTGGGCATATGTCTATGAAGGTTCTCAGTCATCCAGGTGGAATTGTCTGTAGCTTGAATCATGTCAACTGGATTTCTATTTTCTCAGTGGAAACGTTTCGCTCCTTATCCAAGGAGCTTCTTCAGTCTGAGCAAAGTTAGTAAGGGAATCCTAAATATGTTTCTAGGTAGCTGTGTGACCTTACACCTGGGGCTAGGTCATGGTTATATTGAGATGTTATTTTAAGTCCTTTTATCATCTAAAGGAGGATCGTTAAGATCACCATGCTGCTGTTGAGCTTGCGAAATGGTCTTAATCTTCCTAGGCACAGAAGGCAAAGCAGGGAGGAAGATGGGGGAAAGATTATGCCTGAGGCCCCCACCTCTATTCAAAGAAGGATTTTCCAAGTTGGCATAAATGGATTCCTTGACCGCTCTCTCAAACCACCTATCTTCTCTGTCTAAAATGTGAACATTAATGTCCTCAAAAGGACACTCATTTGAGGACATTAATGTTCACATTTTAGACAGAGAAGATAGGTGGTTTGAGAGAGGGGTCAAGGAATCCATTTATGCCAACTTGGAAAACCTTCCTTGAATAGAGGTGGGGGCCTCAGGCACAATCTTTCCCCTATTTTCCTTCCTGCTTTGTCTTCTGTGCCTAGGAAGATTAAGACCATTTCGCAAGCTCAACAGCAGCATGGTAATCTTAACGATCCTCCTTTAGATGATAAAGGGACTTAGAAATAAACATCTCAAAATAACCATGACCTAGCCCCAGATGCAAGGTCACACAGCCACCTTAGAAACATATTTAAGGATTCCCTTACTAACTTTGCTCAGACTGAAGAAGCTCCTTGGATAAGGAGCGAAACGTTTCCACTGAGAAAATAAGAAATCCAGTTGACATGATTCAAGCTACAGACTGCATCTGGGCAGTTTCCAAGTCACTTAATCTACCATCAAGATCACTATGTATCATCATCAAAGCCTTCAGAATGTTTTTACAGTTCCTATGAAATCTTTTTTGAGTCCTATTTATCCTTCATCTAAACTCTTTCTTTCATGGTTTCTGTCTCCCCACCACCACCACCACCACCACTAATAATTTTTTCTTCCAGGAAAAATAAATAAACCATGAGCCCAATTTTGGTTGGCTGGCCTGTTAGTGCAGGAGCAGATGGTCTTTTAGATAACCTGGTCCCAAGCCACACAGAGCTTCCTAGATTACAATCGAGCATGTTGAATTTGCGGAGAAACAGCCCAGTAGCCAGTGGCATAAATATAAACCCAGTCTCAGTTAGCAGACAAGCACCTGTGTTTGGTATTAATTGCAGTTTGCTAGCAACTCCAGACACAGCACATTGCAAATGTCTAGACAAGGTGTTCTCTGAATTTTGATGAGGATGGTCAGGCTGACAAGTCCAGCCATTACACACATCTCCAGCGCACTTCCCCGTTACGACTCTCTCTTTTTTTTAATGTTTGGCTTTTTACTGTACTTCCATTGGATTGCTGTTTTAAGTTTGTATGCCGCCCAGAGTCAATACTGTTGGGCAGCCTTAGAAATCTTAAATTATAAATATAAATAAATAAGCACATTGTACCACTGAGGTCATGTGAGCATTCAGCGTTAAAGATCTAACAGCTTTCCAAAGATAAGACAAGATAATTGATTACAGTCGGAGACCAGCTCAAAAACAGAAAGAAAACCAAGTGTGAAACCACAAATAAAAACCACAGTAAAACTCAATAATTATAAAACTGTTATGGTAAAGTTGTGACGTATTTTACCAATGGCGAAACAAAACCTAGCCATTTTAAGAGAAATAAGATCACATTGATCAAATAATAGCAACTGTAAATAAAATAGATCTGGGTGGCCTGGAAATCTGACTAGATGGGGTGATACTAGCTACAACTGGGCATCTTTGTAATAGGAACAATATAACAAGACTTGACTTGGTGTTTCAGGGACTGGTTCACCCCATGAGCAAAGTCTTTGTTCAGATGAGATACCCATAATTTCCCCTTGAGAACAGCTGTTGGGAGGGCATTACATCTTGCCAGGGTTAGGGCTCTTCTGAATTTGGGAGCTATTATTTGGTTTAGATATCTAGCCAGCTTAAAAAAAGGTGAATGACTGCCCATTAATACATCTTTGGTTGTAGCTTGTACACCCCTCTTCAGTTCATTACTCTTACAAACACTGATTCACCACATTCACCTGAGTTTCAGTTGCTTCATATAAATGAGATATGGCAGTTTACAGAAGCATCAATTGACCATCAACTCTATTTAAGCAGCCATCATTGGTTATGAAGATATACAAAGCTTAGAGCACTGTGGGGTGGGGGCATCCTGTGATCCTCTAGATCTGGAGTCCCCAGTCTGGTTCCCACCAGGGAGCCTATGGGCTTTCTCCTTGAACCTACAGATCCATCTCAAATCTGACATGTATGGGAAATGCCTCCTGACCCAAAATGGCTTATAGCTTACTAAAATAGGAACATTCAAGCCATGGTTAGTTGAACAAGCCATATTCTTTGCACATAATACCAGGCCCCAATTGGTAAGTACACTGGCACACATCATACTAAGTCAAAAAGCAAACAGATCCCATTCTGCTTTATTCTTATGTGTATCTAGGCTTCTAATCTCTTAATTTGGATTTATAAGCGTGGTGGCTCAGCGGGTAAGATGCCAGGCTTGTTGATCAGAAAATCACAAGTTCGGAGGTTCAAATCCCTAGCCCTGCACGCGGAGTGAGCTCCCGCACTCGCCCCAGCTCTTGCCAACCTAGCAATTTGAAAGCATGCAAATGCAAGTAGATGAATAGGTACCACTTCAGTGGGTAGGTAACAGCGTTCTGCGCGCGTCATGCCGGCCACATGACCGTGGAAGCGTCTTCGGACAACGCTGGCTCTTCGGCTAACAAACGGAGATGAGCACCGGCCCCTAGAGTCGGACACGACTGCACAAATGTGCGGGGGGAACCTTTACCTTTTTGTTTTAACGGCCTTTAGGGCTTATAACTACTTCTTGAACTGAACCTCTGATACGTATTTTTCACTCTTGTTTTATTAAAACAAAATATGTAGCACCTTCCAGCCAAAGTTGGCCACCAGATCTGGGCTGCAAAACCCAAATAATCACTAGATGGCAGCAACATGTTACTGTTGTCCAGGTCTTTTTGCTGCCATCTAGCATCATTTAGATTTTTGCACTCTAGATTTGGTAGCCCTAGTTAAGGGCACTGAAGACCACCAAGGAAATCTGAATTGACAACCCTGTAGGACACCAATCTCCAATCAACGTACCTGCTCAGCAGACCCACATTCCCATAAACTTTGAAAGAAAGCTGACCAAAAGCTCCAGATGTCTGTATTAGTGCAGATAAATACTAGGAAGAGAAACTAACCAAATTTAGCAAAAGTGTGAAAAAAGATCATCACCCTTATTCGGTTAGAAGTAAATAAAGCATAAAGATGTCTGCAGTCCTATGAAGAATAGTGTTGTCTATGCAAAGAACACCATCTGGATTTTAAAAGAGCTGGCTGCTCATCAAACACAAGTTCGCTTCTCATTCTTGCAATCTCTTTTTCACATTCCTGCTGCTTTTATAATATTAGGAAACTCAAGGAAAATTAAGGATTACATCATCATCATCATCATCTACACTTGTTATAGATATCCTACTGCAAAAGACTCTGGGCAGCTTACAACATCCAATACACAATTTAAAACATAACCATAGAGCAGGGGTCCCCACGGCCTCTTAGGAAGTGGGCCGCAGAGCTCCCTCCTGCAAACCCCGCCCCCGGTGCGCGCGATTGGCTCCCGCCTGCAAATCCCGCCCTGCCCCCGCCCCCGGTGCGCGCGATTGGCTCCCGCCTGCAAATCCCGCCCTGCCCCCGCCCGCGGTGCGCGCGATTGGCTCCCGCCTGCAAATCCCGCCCTGCCCCCCCGGTGCGCGCGATTGGCTCCCGCCTGCAAATCCCGCCCTGCCCCCCCGGTGCGCGCGATTGGCTCCCACCTGCAAACCACCATCCCCGGTCCGTGGAAAAATTTTCTTCCATGACCAGTCCCTGGTGCCAGAAAGGTTGGGGACTGCTGCTAGAGCATAACAACACGGACAACAATGGCTTATAGCTTACTAAAACAGGAACATTCAAGCCATGGTTTGTTGAACAAGCCACATTCTTTGTACATGGGGGTTTCTCCCTGAGGGCAAGGATACTTGCTGCGAATGTGGCAATATTCAAACAACTACCCATCTTTTACAGTGCCCTTTGGGACCGACATGCACACAGAGTGACTTATTGGCCGGAAACACCTCTGCCATCAATGTGGCCCGGCATTGGGCTAGAGTTATATAAATTTTATATTTTTATTAAATGTTTTAACTTTTTAAATTTTAATTAATATTTTTCCCTTTATTTCCTGCATGTCTGACACGAAACGAGACGAGACCAGGCCCCAATCGGTAAGTACACGGTACATTGGTAAGTAACCATAAACACACACATACACACCAGGGGCTCCACTAACGCATTAACTCCTGGGGACAATTAGGTTTGGAGCCTGGTTTGGCAGTACCTCCAAACACCTATGAACCTACCATAGGCTTGGATGTGGCCAGGTTGCATTGCTTTAATCATTTTGTTTAAACTTTGAGCCCATCATGACTATTGTGGTGTGGTTGTGATGGAATGTGTCTATGAAGGGGGAAGTGATGTGATGGACTACAGTAACGCAGCTGGTTCTCAGGAAGGAGGGAGCACATTCCAAGGAGGGGAGCAAGATAAGAGAAAACACAGTCCAGAGCTGGGAAGTGGGAAGACAAAGAGATTCAGAGTAGCCACGCCCTAGAGCCTTCCAGGTTATTTCCCTTTAGGTTAGGTAGAGTTGCTTTAGTCTGGCAAGATTCTGTCTATTTGGTGTGAGCAAATAAAGAACTGAAGTTTGGCTGGATTGATTCCTTGTCGTTCTTGGGCTGAGCTTGACAGTGATTCAGTAATTCGTATACAGTATTTTTCTCTCTCTAGATATGAAATTGAAGTGTCAAGTTTTTAAAGTTAATGTGGCATCTTTATGAGTTTCCATATTGCTTTGTTGACTGGTTTTAATATTATTTTACTTGTTTAGTATGTTCCAGTTGTGTCTTGGGTTTCTTCCTCTGAAGAAAACACAGTGATAATGAAAAACAAACAACTGTGCAGAACCTCATACTAATCACTGTTACCTCACCAAGCCAATCATAGAACATCACAGTCTGGGAAGAGAGCTATGCTCCTCCTCCTCCAATCTCTATGTATTGTTTGAAAAAGAGAAAAACGTCAGTTTGGTTTTTTCATTACAGCTACAAAAACACCCCAAATCTGTAATTAATTTATATACACAGCAAGATCTACACAGACACTACAGACCACAGCCAGAGTGTTATGTAAATCCCCAGAATGTTATGTAAATGCAGTTTTCAGTTCTCCAGATAGTGCTATTCATATTTCTTATTAGTCATGGAGCATCTGTCTGGTTTTTTGTTGGTGAATGTCTCCATATCCCACTTAGCTTACATTTTGACCTCTGTCTTCAGAAACAGAAGCCAACAAGACCAAAAGTGTCTTGAGGTCTGTCTGTCCTTTAGAGACATGTTGGGAGGGCCACACTTCCAAAGTTACACAGAACAAAAGTAAAGGTGAACAGGCATCATTGAATTAAACAGTAATTCTCACAAAATTAAATGTATGCTGTGAGTTAATAGGGGAACTGAACAAGCATTTAATAATTTACCCCTTCTCTCATGTTAAAAATGATAATTTGGCATCATTTGGAGAACCTCCAAAAGCCACACTTAGAACTTTGTGGGAGTGTGATCCTGGGATGGAAGTTGTGTGTTGTTGTTCTAGATGTCTCAACTATGGGCAGCTTTGGGCATTTTAGGCGCTAACATATGAAGCAAGGGAAGCCTCAATCAGGCCACTGTTTTGTTTAGCCGAGAATTATCACTGCTAGATAACAACAGCTTTTTAGGGTTTGAGGCATTTTACAAAGCATGGCAAAGTTTAAGGAAGCATGGATGTACCACCGACGCTAAGAGGGCGCCAATTCTGTAATCAGGGCCATCACAGGATCACAGAATAGTACAGGTGGAAGGGACTACAAGGATCACTGAATCCAAACCATGACATGTGCCCCTCCACGAGATCATTTAAATGGTACCATGTCCACAGGGAGGGTAAAAAAAAGTCAAGAGGGCAGCCATTTTGTGCAATCAAAACCCCACCCCTTTTTATGTGCATCCACAACATACATTTAAAAAGGGCAAGGCTTCACTTGCATGGCTGCAGCCACCATCTTGACTTTTTTGACAGCCTGGATACCCTTGCTCATTGAGGGTTGGATGGGATGAGCCGGATGGCTTCCAATTTCGTAATTCTACAATAAGCAGCTCCCACATTGTTCTGTCTATTCTTTAAGGGCCTCTGGCTGACGTTGAAATATAAAACAGGGTGAGACCTAATGAGGGCTTGGTAGGAACTGCCAGTTAATCCCAGGGCTGTAGGCTAGAACATATTATTATGCGGTCATTTTAACAGTTATTTTCTATTTTCTCTTTTTATTGTGTTGGCCTTGGAGATTTGACAACACAGTCAACCACCAAGACTCTGGGTTGAGGGAGGCAGAAATCAAATCAAACAAAGATACATCCCAGAAGATTGGAATAGCAAATAACTTCTGTACTTCGGCCAAAAGTGCGACAGGGACACGTCCCTGGTTTCATCAGTAGCCAAGCTCACCTCAAACAGGGCTCTGCGTTTCCATTTTACAGAGATTTGAAGGTGTTTATTGGTGGAGGAAACAGACTCTGCTCTCCGTTAATGCCCATTTTTGCATTTTAGAACCGACCCACAACTTTTAATATTGATATTTTAAGATTTGGTACTGTGACTTTCTTGTAGAGATCCTTTAACATCCCTCCATTATATAGCTTTTTTCATCTGCCAGAAATTCCATTGCTGCTTCCCATAACTGTAGCATTTGCCAAACGCTTCATGCAGTCAGTGATAAAACTCCAATTTAAAGCATGCCCCTGAAAAAACATGGGAGGCAAAGCATAGAATCTAGGGAAGTCACACTTCAGAACATCATGAAATTATGCTCTTCACTTGCATAATTTCAGGTCAGAATCCTGCAGCAATGAACACAGCAACAGCACACGAACAAAACACACATCATTTGCAGTGATAAAGAGACAGAATTGTCACAATGGTTATTAAAACTGTTTACACCCACTGACTGAAAATTTCAGAGAGCAATTAATAAATGCATGGGAAAAAGGTGTACTAATGGCAATATATACAAATGCAACTTCATGGGTGGTTAAACATTGATATATTTTGCAGCTATCTCCAAATACAAATGCAACTACTGTATCTCCAATAATTTCTGCCAGTCAAGCAAGATCCATTAGAGTGGGTACACTTAAGGTCCCCTCAATCAAACACTGTCATCTATGATTAGCTATATTCATTAGACTTTCAGGCAGGCATTTCCTACTCAGAAATTTCCTACCTGGAACTTAAACTAGGACCTTTCCATGCCAAACACATAAATGACCTCTGGACTATAGTCCTTCCATCTTATCTAGCAGATAGCAAACTCTATGAAAATTACTTGGTTGAAAACAAAGGCAGAACAAGCTACAGTACATAAGACAAGTATCCCTCAAGTTGAAACTTTCTCAGAAGCAGAATGGATCTGCTATTGCTATATTTTTTTTTAATGTCCAGATATGGCTCTAGTAGTGATTTCCCATCTAAATATTAACCCAGTACATCCTGCTTAGCTTTTTTCAATTTCAGCCAAGATCAGCTAGGTGCTATTATTGGTTATGACAGAGAATATAGTCGTTCTTAAAGGGTGAAGGTGAGCTGTCTGTTGGTCAATGTAGCACTGACTAGGAGAAAGAGGTTTCAGACAGAAGTCTTCCACAGCTTTCCCTGGACATCCTAAAGATTGAAACTATCACTTTTTACATGTAAAGCATATACGTTGTGTTGTAAGTAGCAAGATCAATGCAATGCAGCCACTAGTTGCAGGCTGCAGGTCTCAGGTCTTTCCATAATTTACTTATTTATTCATCATATTTATATGGCTGCCCACCTCACAAACAAGTGACTCTGGGCAGCCTACAACAAAGCTAAAAACAATATATAAAAAGGTAAAGGTTCCCCCGGCACATTTGTGCAGTCATGTCCGACTCTAGGGGCTGGTGCTCATCTCTGTTTGTTAGCCGAAGAGCCAGCGTAGTCCGAAGACAGTATTAACATTATTATTAAAAAATTTAAAATTATAAAAGGCACAAAACTAAAAAAAATAACAAATATATATTGGGCAAAGCACAGGTGTTAATTACACTGGAGCCATCTCAATGTTTTGCCAGCCCCCTATAATACTTTATAGTCCCCTATAATACTTTATAGTATCTATCCATTTTAATTAATCTCTCTATTATTCCCTCAAACTGTTTCCAGTGTCCATAGTGATTGATTTCAAAATAAGGAGGTTGATCACAATAACACTGCCATTTATCTACTTCCAAATCCAAGAACAAATTCTGTCTCTTTAATCTGCATCCGAAACCACAAGTTTTGTTGTTGTTGTTGTTGTTGATGATGATGATGATGTTGATGTTACTTTTTCAGTACCTGGAGCATTGCTACCTAGTCCTTTGGACTGAACATTGTGTTCTGTACCTCTTTCATCTGTAGCCATCGTTTTGCTAAATGTTACTGAAACAAAATGTACAGCACAACAGAGTCACATAGATAAATCACAGAAATCAACTTTATCATGGTCTGATTGCAGGTTTTGTTTAATAATGAAGCGAATCACATTTATGCACCATTGGTCCAAAAGACAAAGGCTCCAAACTATTTGTATTACATTTTTTAAACCCAACACTGACCTTATAAACAATGAAAAAAGTTACAGTTTCCCCCCTTGCTTCTGCTTTTAAGCTTTTCTAAATAAGCTTTAGAATGAGGGGGTTGAACTGCAAAATTATTTGTTCATTACAGCATTTTGTTTATATTGGCAGCTGCTCACCTCTGGAGGAGCCAAAGGAAAGAGGAGAAGAGGGCCAACTATCCTGGTTTAAGAAGGCTAACATGCTGTGAAAGTTTGACATTAGAAAAGGAAGAAAGAGAAAGAGAAGCAGAAGCAGAAGCAGAATAAGCAGCAGTTCCATATAACAGAGTTGCAAAAATTGTACATTGGAAATTATATAGAAAGTTTGGCTTTACTGTTAACAAAAACTACCAGGACCACACATCTAAAAAAAGCCTTAGAAAATGAAGAGGTCAAGATCTGGTGAGATTTTAAAATACAGACTGACAGACACCTGAAACACAAGACACCAAACATTATTATTATTAAAAAGAAAAAAGCAGAGTTCATAAATGTAACAATACCAGGAGATGGTTGAAAAACAAATGGAAAAAATATAACAAAATATTGGGATTTGCAAATTGAAGTTGAAACATTTTAGAAGAAAACATCAACTATAATATCAATAGTAATTGGAGCTCTTGGAGCCATACCAAAGGGATTTGCTAAATATTTAGGAACTGTAAATTTACTGGACCTGACATCTCCAACTTTGCAAAAAAACACCTGGCTTGGAACTTCCTATACTGCAACAATATCTCAATGATTCCTAGGCTCTTGATTAGAACCTGAATCACGGGAAATACACAGTCTAAAAATAACAATATTTGTTAGATGGATAGACAATAACAATCATCATCATCTTCTTCATCATCATCACCATCCTGGAACATTTCAGAGCTGTAATTGGGAGAAAGGAAATAAGGAGAAAGGCTGCTACTTCAAACTGGACAATCTTCTCTAATCTTCCATTCTCAGTATAGGTTAGACTAGAATTCCCACCACCCCATGATGACCCAGGACAGCGGGAGTGGTTGGCACACCAGGTTAGGAAAGGCTGGGAGCAAGAGATGGAAAGAACTGGGCAGGATAAATATGGGAAAAAGTTGAGAGAAATGCAAAATAGTGAAGAAGGGAAAAGGAAGAACATTGAGAAAGTGGAGCAATTTTAACCACCTTACATGTATTATGGTTGTGGGGGCTTTCTGTCAACTGTCCTGACGATCCTAGAGATGGAAAGGCAAGGTGTAAATGAAGAGGAAAGTAACACCCAGAGTTATGTAAGAGAAGAAGAGATTTTGGAGATTTTGGAGAGTTATGTAAGAGAAGAAGAGATTTTGGAGATTTTGCTTCTATCTGTGCTCCTGCCCTCTGAAGATGCTGGCCACAGATGCTGGCGAAACGTTAGGAACCACAACTTCCAGAACACGGCCACACAGCCCGGAAGACCCACAACAGCCACAGAAGAAGAGGAATTAATCAGGAATCAACTGGTGCTCTCCACTCATCCTTGAGTTAGCAGAAAACTATCCCAGCTTGAAATGTGTTGTTTTTATTGCCAAAGCTGATCCTGCCTCTACTGTTTTTGTTCCTAGTCACTGCCAGGGCCCTGACTTCACTTATGACATACTAGATCAGGGGTGGGGAACGTCTGGCCCGCAGACCGTATAAGGCCCACAAAATCATTTGGTCTGGCCCTGCCAAAGCAACCGCAGGAACCCATAAACCACGCCCCCCAGTGCATGTGATTGGCTCCCGCCCACAAAACCCACCCCCGGTGCTTGTGATTGGCTCCCACCCCCAAAACCCACCTCCCAGTGCATGCGATTGGCTCCTGCCCGCAAACCCAGCCCCCAGTGCGCGATTGGCTCTCGCCCACAAACCCTGCCCCCTGGTCCGCGAATGATATTATAAATATCAAAAAGGCCCTTGGCATAAAAAAGGTTCCCCACCCCTGTACTAGATGGTGAAGCACCATAGATTTTACACACCATGTGACTGTAGCTGGATACCG
The DNA here is from genome assembly GCA_023362775.1 of Charina bottae. Lineage (NCBI taxonomy): Eukaryota > Metazoa > Chordata > Lepidosauria > Squamata > Charinaidae > Charina > Charina bottae. The sequence continues at coordinate 19,870,244 of JALMGJ010000019.1, read as the reverse complement.
TTGGCTTAAGGGGAATTTATTATTTTAACATTGGTACAGCTAAACACCAATTAGTCTTTCCTCCAGCCTTTTCTAATTAACCCTGGTACAAACATGCCTCAAGACATTGCCTTTATCTGATCTCCCAGATCCTACTCGAGGCAGCCTTGTCATCCTTAGCTTTACTGATATTGAAGTGGAGTTTTCCCTCTTATCTCAATATAGTTTTTGTTGTGGGTGCAATCTAAATGCTTTTCTGACCATCCTGCAACCCTGGCAGCTATCACTTAGACTGGTGCAGGGATGTCCCTCCCCTCCAGTCCCAGGGCACCGTCTTCCAGGACCATTCTGCTTTAGGCATCAGGAGAGTCTAATTATTTCAACCCAGGTTTTCCTCCTGTACCCATCACAAACTGATCCTTGGTTCAGAGACTTGGATCAGCCTGACCAGCAACTGACCAGCAGTGGTGGTGGGTGGATGTATGGTGAAACAGGAGAGAGAACTCTCTGCTGCTTCAGGGCACAACCCTCCCCAATTCTGTCAGCTGTTCTTCATGCACCTTTTGGACATGGATTTAGCACTCTTCTAGAAGAGTGCTAAATCCATGTCCAAAACAAGCCTGACTATCAGCTAATATCAACAAATAGCAAAATAGTCAGAGTGAGACAAATGGCTAAACCTGCCAGTCTAGCTGTTTTCCCACTGGCTGATGAATGTGGAAGGAAATAAATGATGGGGGGATCTACCAATCCCTGTCCTTCGTGTACAATGTACACTATAAATAAAGGCAGCACCATTTGCTGGCGTCACTCCTGTGGCACAAAGAACATCATAAGCCAATCAGCTCACCCACTTTCCCTCCAGCTGACCAAAAAGAGGATGCATATTGGGTTTACCCCCTGAACTACCACCAGTTATAAAAGAACAAAATTCCTTCACCCTCATTCCACACAAAAGGATAATAAAATAAATTAGAAGTCCCCTCACCCTTGGCAATTCAAGTTTTTCAGGAAATATATTTCTCTGTATTTGTCTAGTGGGCTGCAAGAAAATCTGAGAAGTTGCTATCCACATTGGAAGCTATGTAAAGGAAGATCAATTATAGAAAATAGAAATAAAAGCATTGAAATCCTCCCAGGTGTTACCAACTGCTTTGCCACCATAAAAAGGTAAAGGTTCCCCCTGCACATTTGTGCAGTCGTGTCCGACTCTAGGGGCCGGTGCTCATCTCTGTTTGTTAGCCGAAGAGCCAGCGTTGTCCGAAGACGCTTCCACGGTCATGTGGCCGCATGACGCACGCGGAACGCTGTTACCTACCCACCGAAGTGGTACCTATTTATCTACTTACATTTGCATGCTTTCGAACCGCCCAGAGTCCCCTTGTGGGGGGAGATGGGCGGTGATATAAGTTGGAAATAAATAAATAAATAAATAAATTTGCATGCTTTCGAATTGCTAGGTTGGCAAGAGCTGGTGCTAGTGCGGGAGCTCACTCTGTCACGCAGGGCTAGGGATTCGAACTTGCGATATTCCAATTGACAAGCCTGGTGTCCTACCCGCTGAGACACCACACCCCTTCATTTTTTTTTTATGCCACCATACCTCAGTTGCATTTAAGTGCCCTTATGAGATATGGAAGGAACATGAGAGCATGCCTGTATGTTTGCCCCCAGACATTCTTCTGAAGAACTATGACCATGATTCCATGTTACTGTGGCTGCTGGATCAGGAAAGAAGAGAAGTAAGTTCTAATCCAGTGTTTTTCAAACTTGGCAACGTTAAGATGTGTGAACTTAAGCTCTCAGAATTCCCCAGCCAGCACTGTTCTAAACAATGCATTAAGGAAGAAACAAGCTCTAGGAAGAGAAAGATGAACCTTGGGAGGTGGGGAGGGGGAAGAGTAAAGGTTGGCTTGAGCCTCAAGACCAGGAGAAGGAGGTTGATCCATGCAAGAGCTCCCACCAATGAGAAAACAGGCCTGCACTGAAGCAATTGAAAAGTCCAGCTGTACTGTGGTTTCAAATAAACTGAAGCAGAATCAGAAATAAACCAACTCAACTCCTGAAAGCAAACCATGTTGTAAGATTAGCCAAGTCTAGAGCTAACGTCAAACCGGTGCAAAACACTGATGTGGAAATGATCTCAGTGCTCTTTGATATACAGCTAATCGAAGAGTTTGTAAACAATTCCCAGCTACATAGACATCAAACAACTATGGGAGTAAAATGTGTGTGTTAACATAGGAACCCAGAGTAATTAGGACAAGTTTATTCGCTGAGCTTCAGAGACTAAAAATGCTAGGTGTTGCTGGGAATCTGCACAGTGAACAAATGCACAAAAGCCAACACAACTTGAGTACTGGGTCCACATGCCTGTAAGGACTTTTCTCCCATCTAGAGCAAACATTATACACAATTCAGGCACAAATACAGTATATAAGGCTTGCTTTTAACTGAATTACAGTTTACTCATTAATGTAAAAACGGCTTCCCTCAATGGGTGCAAACCTGTTTCACCTTTTATGGAAGAAACTTGAGTACAGACCTCCACCTGAATGCAAGAAGGTATGAGAAAACATCTTCCCTGCCAACTGTCAGCCCTACACACATACAGCTGAAAGGCAAAGTGTCTGAGCAAAGTGATACACTGGATTCTTTATTCCCAAATGCCAACTGGTACCCAAACTTAAATTCACATATTTGGAAATAGTAAAGAAATAATAATGCAATTATCATCATTATTTGACTATTTCCCATATATAATACCACAGGTGGGGAGGTTTAAAAGAGTTGAGATGGCGGCCACAACCATGTAATTAAAGTCCCACCCCCTTTTTATGCATGTAAAAAGGGGGAGGGGCTTCAATCACGTGGTCACAGCTTCCACCTTGACTTTATTTACCTCCCCGTAACTGATTGTTTTTTAGATTATTGTAATGTGTGAACCCATTGCAAGAGGGGAGCCTATTACTATTGTAAACCATGTTGGTTTACACACAAGGTTTGCTGTTATTGTTTAATTCAAAATCATGGTTTAGTTTGCTTTTGTGTTCCACCTGTAATCTTAGAACTTTCAGAAGAAAGTTTCAGAGGGGGGGAAACGGGACTTGGCTGTCCAAATTATGACTGATTTTTTCATCTGCAAAACTGATTCTGGCTTATTTAAAAACATGGTTAACACAAATCCTGCTTTGTGTAAAGCCCAAATAAAGTTGAAGTATTCCTTACCGCTGTCAAATGTAATCTTCTTATATTCCTCCACTCAGGCTTCTTCCAAATACCAGAATTTTGCATACAATCCTTGGGTAGCACCAGTTAATGGTTATGTTTCCAGCTGTTTGTGGGGAAATAGCAACAGAATTATAATTTAGTTGAGGAAGACAATTCTGTAAGTGACAGTTTACAGCAGAAACCCATGCTTGTCTTCCCAGCAGTAAGCCTTCCTAAGTTCAAGGAGGGCTTAGTCTCAGAATATTAATTCAGCCTTATTGATTTCAGTATTTTTCACCTGCTTCAAACTGTATTATTTTGTGGTTTTGTTACTGCTTTAAGTAGTTAGATAAAAAAAAGCTGTATATGTCATATTTATTCAGCTCTGCAAACTCTGGTGGCTTTTTGACATAATACTACTATTATTAAGACCACCCAAACTCAATAACCAAAAACGTTTTAGTTTTAGTGAGCAACTAAGATGCTTTCAATTTCTGTGCATGATTTAAAAACTCAGGAAAGTGCAATTTAAATGCTATTCCATGTCATGTCATTACAAGTCAGGATCCGGGTACTCCAGTTTGCCTTGATCATTCAGATCAACACTAGGTTGGAGTAGGCTGCATTCAGGCAGACATTCAAGAGGTATAGCTTCTCTCATCATTTGCTAGAAAAGCTCCTGGCAAATTTATATCTGATGAATTTGTGCTTGGGTGACATATCAAAGTATTTTCAATTAACGGGAGAGAAAACTGGGCACTGAAACAACATACGAAGATATTTAGTTTACATTCGGAATAATACTTTCAGAATATTAACAGAGATGGCTGCATTTTAATGGAAGCTGTTTAATCTTAAATGGATGGACAGAACATGTTACTAAAAGCTCTTTCAGGGTAAGATAACACAGTTCTAAGAATTTTGGAGAAAAAATTAGCCAATTGCATTATGTGTAACATTATACAGATCTTTTTTTTTTTTAATGAAGGGGGACAGACAGCCTAATGTCATTCATTGGGAAAAGCCACATCTGTTTTAAACTGCAATCTTTGTTCAGATGCAAATTATGGGCTTGGTAGAACATCAAGGTGAAGAAAGCTGGATCAGCCCATCCACACCTTAGATTTTGAGGCTCTGTTTGGGCTTCGCTTTTTCTGATGAAAGTTACTTTCCCTTGGGAAAAATTTGGTTCGGAACAGCAATCTCAAAATGGGTGGGGCACCAGCTTCTCCTTCTCAGCTCCTGACATCTCCTTTTCTGCCTTTGTATTTCCAGTGTCTTCTTTTTCTCTTTTTCTTCCTTCAAATGGAAAAGATCATCATGGCCAGGGGGCTGAGTTAATCACTTGGGGGGGGGGGAGCAGTGTTGAAATTAGACCCGGCACAAAACTTGCTTTTCTCTGCCTTCAACTCTCTTCCCCAACACAGTTCTTTTCCAATAACTTTGCACACCAGGATGGAGCATTACTAAGGAAAAGGGTAGCTTTTATAGAAGAATTACACACCCACACGCACTTTCTAAGGTCTGGGGCAGAAATATAAATTGAAAATCTAGTGACCACAATCACACCTCGTTTGCTGTAGAGTTGTGATTCTTAAACTGTTTGAGCCAATTACCCCCTTTCCTGGTCTCAAATAATGCCATTACCCCCACAAAAAACCCAGATTCTGTTGTTTTACACAAGCATCTTAACAGCAGCAGTCCCAAAATGGATCCTCAACTCACAAAAAAGCAATTACAAATTGCTCCATTACCCCCAGGATATCCCCAAATTACCCCCTTGGGCGTAATTACCCCAGTTTAAGAACCAATGCTGTGCATGTATGCTACAAACATATTAACACTTAAAGGAAACTGCATAACGCTTAGAAAAACACACACAGAATTGAAGTTGAATTTGCTTGCAAGAACTGTCACATGGAAGATCGTAAAGACTGTAAAGAGGACTTTTATGGCACCTCCAGTGCTACTGGATCTTTTTAATCCAGAGACTCCAAATTCATAGAGAGAAATTCGGGTTTACAACTTGCACTGCTCACTTTCTGAATTAAGTGCTCCATTTACACACACATTCGCACACACCAAGTCAAAATCTAGTTCACCAGACTAGGCCTGAGTTTCAGAGGGAGTGAGGTGGAACACCCACATAAAGCACTTGTTCTAGGTGATGACTCCAAACTACAACAGTTCCCATAAACTTTTATAATTTCCAGCAAAATTGGGGCATTCTAACTCAAGACTTAGCCAGTTCCATCTTTCACCATTTCCTCCTCCAGTTTATATGGGCACTATCTCTTGTTTTGAGAAGCCTTTGTTGTGTCTTGTTGGATATCTCTGTTCTGGTATTTTCCCAAATGCCACATGACCTGAAATTGTTCAGAACAAACCTTTCTCCCTTTCTAGCCTCCTCTGAATGAGTCATATCTCCATCTTTCATATACATCCATTCAGACCTTCACACAAATACATGACACAAGGCATAGATACAGGAACTAAACAGCTATATATATGTGTGTACACACACACACTCTACAAGATAACACTTCTAGCAATATGGTGCCAGGGCCTAAAATTATTGCTAATGCTGTTGATACAGAATAAGCAAAAGCCAATCGTTTCAGCACTTAGGACATCACCCAATGACACTCTAGTGTGCTCTAAAGTATGTGCACATGTTTCAGATCCCGGACAATCCCAAGGCTCTGTTGCCCCCACCTCCACCCCATTCCTCTAAGTTATCTGTATAAGCCCTAAACCAGTGAGTTTTCTATTACATGAGGCAGAAAATCCCACCCAGAAAATAGAACCACATCATGGGGGTGGGTGGTGGGTGGGGGAGGGGTTGAAAAAGTCTAGAGTGCAGCCATAATAGCATCGCCCTTTTTTAAACGTGTTTCCTGCCGCCATCTTCAGTTTTTTGACCCCCACAGATGCTCTTGCACCTCTTTCTGGCCATAAAACAACAGTAACACATTTTAAGCGTTTTAAACATTTACTGCTCCTTCCTGGCCTCCCAAATCTGCTGCTTGAGGCGATCATCTCCTTCAGGATTGGTTGGTTGGTTCAGTCTGGTTCAGAAGAATCATTGTTTTAACTCCTCCTGAGTCCTATCACTGAGCCTACCCATCCCCTCCTGATTATGATTTGTTGCAATGGGAAGCCAGCACCCTGTGGAGCATGGAAGAACCATGTTTTATTCAATTGCAAAAGGGCTTTCAGTCCCCTTTTAGTTAAATACTGTAACCAGTCTTCCATACTTGGTGGTGGAGGAAGGAGAGAGCAGGAATGGGTTAATTTTGCTCAATGAGATACACATTGGGGGGGGGGGGACGACAAACAGAAGCAGGAACTAGTTGTCCCTAACTTAGGTAACATCCCTGAGTCACTTGTCATTATAATAAGGATTGTTCTGGGCAGATCCTCTCTCTCTGAAATGGCTTTGAGTCAACCCAGGAAAAAGTGCTAGAGGAGTGAAGACAGATGTAAGTCTACCATCAAGCACAAACTGGACTCTCTGACTCGCATGCTTGTGCTACGTGACAACAGGCCTCAAGATGTTACAATCCGTAATGTAACAACAAGCGCCTACAGTTCTGAGACCTCAAGCAGGCTGGCCAGATGGCCCTCTGCATCTCATTTGTTCACATGCCTCTAAAATACCAGCCAATGTTTTATTTTCTTATCTGGAATTCCATACCTCGATAATATAAACTGGTAGTAATTGCAATGATTCTGGAAAGTTGAAGATAGAAACCAGCCTGCCACTAAATGGATTACTAATTCAATATCATCCTTTCAACAATCACAACAAATAACACTCAAGAAAATGCACTTCGGGCACAGTCTTCAGGGCCATTTTTGGCAATCACAGAGAAAACACGGGGGCATTTTCCCAACAACCTTTTAGGGGGCAGATGTGCTCTAAAATTGTGAAGAAATTTATGGCAGAATTAAATGAACTGAGTTATTCCTAACTACACTGAATACAAAGATTATTTTTTTTCAAAAAAAGCGAGAGATGGGCAAATGCATACCAGAAAAATTACCACGCTTGTTTCCATTAGCAAAAGACAGGAAGTGCTATAGCACTTTAAAGTAATTGCTTTGATAACACAGGAAAAGTCAGCCTTACGCATGACACTTTAAAGATGTTCTGATGTGATACGAAACACATCTTAGGTATTTACCTATTCTCTCTTTTTACCCTTTGTGCAAGAGACAGAGATCAAAAGCTTTAATTTTTGAACCAACCATAGTTTCTTGTATATGTATATTCCAGGAGCATCTGTTTAATAGAAAAACCCAAAAGTGGGACTGCTATTAATTCCTCCCTTAAAATAATGCATTTTTGAAAGATCTGCTCCATCTTCTAAAAGTGGAGCTTGACGTGAGCTTAACTGCACGCATCCATATTATTGGCAGTAATATATGAAAATGGTTTGCTACTATCTTTTCTGGGGATGTTTTCAACTTGCCATCTAGTCCTGTTCCAGTTATAACTCTGGGATTTCCTCCCATCCAAATATTATCAAGCTCTGACCCTGCTTAGCTCTGGAACAGATAAGCCAAGGAGAAATAGGTGCTGAAGGACAACTGGGAGCTACAGGGCCAGATCAATATTTTCCACCCCTTCCTCAAAATGGTTTAGCCCAATCTTTCCCCAATCTGCTACCCTCCAAGATGTTGGGATGGCAACTCTCATTGTGAAGAGGGTGGCAGGTGGATAAGGCTAGTTTTGACGTAGTCACAATAAACATGAAGCTAAAATTTAGGATACATGCAGTTGGGTAGTAGATCTTTTAAAAATGCATAAAATCTGGATAGGAAGTATTGTTCTATTGAAATAGTCTAAACCAGTGTTTCTCAACCTTGGCAACTTTAAGATGTGTGGACTTCAACTCCCAGAATTCCCCAGCATGCTGGCTGGGGAATTCTGGGAGTTGAAGTCCACACATCTTAAAGTTGCCAAGGTTGAGAAACACTGGTCTAGACTGAAGACCCGATAGTCACCCCTTAAAAGGGGCAAGTTTTCTGCACAGAACAAAGCACACAAAAGCAGAAGTGTCAGCAAGGGGTGCAATGCATGTTAAAAAGGGGTAGGGCTTTGATTGCACAGTCATGTGACATCCCCCCCCCCCCCACGGATGCCCTTACACATCAGATGGCCTTCAGACACTTGGGTTAGCCATATTATTAGGAAGGATTCTCTATTCCGGTTGCACCCAGAAATGTGTCTGTGCTTGGAGAACACAAGCGTTTCTTATTAAGTGTGTGTGTGTGTGTGTGTGTGTGTGTGTGTGTGTGTGTGTGTACAAAAGCAGCTAAAAGAAATCAGAGATAGGGCATGAACTTGAACTGGCAAAGACAAAGGGAATCTTTTATATTAATCACTGCTTCCATGGCCCAGCAAGATGTCTCATTTTAACAGGTCAGGGAAACAAAAGCTTTTCACATATCTAATAGCTTCCCCTTTCTCCTGCAGTGAAAAGTGCTTCACTGACAATGTTATTCCGGCAATAAGAAGGCTTTAAATGTTGCTTTCAAAAGCTCCCCCAGCATCTGGAGAAATTAATGCAACACTGCTGTATGTAATCCCAGGAGTGGGGAAATATCCCTAAGCAAATGCACATATATTGGGTACACTTGAGAGTAATTATGAAGTTGCATAAAATTTAACACTGAAGGAAAAATAGGGTTTCCTCCACATAATGGAATAGTCAGTGGGTTATGGTGATTATTAGATCTGGATCAAAAGAACCATAAGGGGCTGTAATCTTACCCCTGGATAGGGTTCACCTGGAACCAGTTTTATTGAACTCTTGTCCTATCACATGCCATCTGTGGGAATGCTTTTAAAAATTATTTTAAAATTTAACTTAGGGAAAAAGAGAGCTGCTAGGCTACTAAACAAGATTAGCTAATATAACCATTAAACACCTTTATCCTTTCCCCACCCCACCCCTACCCAGTATCTGAGCTCAGTGAGCAGTGTTGCTGTTGGTGAGAGTTACCTTGGCCCCCCATTTATGGAAGAAGTTCACCATACACTAGTGCCCCACAGGAGCATCTGTGCCCTGCATTTTTTATTGTGTATTGTGGATGTGACATGTATAAAAAGTGGTGATCCTTCAATCACACAGTCACAATTGCCTTCTGGAGGTTTTTTGACACCCCCCTCCAAGAGATGCTTGTGGTTTATCAAATGTTCCCCTATTATCAGCTACAGGCAAATGCATTCTCTGTTAGGCATGTTAGATTTTAGATAATGGATTATACAGAAATTTTAAAAGTTTTAGACCATGGATTATACCAGTGCTTCCCAAACCTTTCCCTTCATTACCCAAAACCATTGATCAGAAAGTCCAATGTAAGTAAAACACCTTTAAGTCAATTTAATGGGTTCCTGTGTCGTTACCCAAAGAAAAACCACTTTTACCCAATTTTGGGTAATTGACCCAGCTTTGGGAAGCACTGGATTATACAGAAAGTGTTAAAGGTATCCAAACTGCTAGTTTGTACATTGGATGGTTTCTTATATCCTTTCCTGGTGGTGATTATTATTGTTGCACTTTCTCTTTGTGTTTGTGTTTGTGCAGATTTTTTTTTTTTACTCTTAGTTTATAATATTTATACTTTTCTAAATGAAGCCTTAAACATGTTCCCAGTACAGCAGTTCCTGAAGCCAAAACTCTTTTGCAACTGGGAGGAGAATTTTAAAAATATGACATGGACTGGAATAGCATTTCCCAAAGTGAGGTTCTTGTTGTTGTTTTTTAAAAAAGAAATACTGTTCCTCAGAAAATAATTGCTGTCTTTCCCCTTTACCAAAGCCATTACAGCCGCAAATTTCCAGCACTCTGCTCAGAGGGGGAAGAAGAAAGAGATTTCCTCTAAGGCCTCCAACCAGAATGCTGGTTGTCGAATGACTCAAAGTTAAAAAGCAAACTTTATACCTGCACAAAAGCCCATCTGCTATTTTTCATGTGTGCAATATAATAAAGAAACAAGGCCACCAAAATAATAACAAAAAAGTAGTGAAAAATACCAGGCCTCATCTATATAGTTTTGGGAAACCCTGGAATAGCAGCTGCTATGTGAGAAGGAGAAGGAGAAGGAGAAGGAGAAATAAAACCTAAAAAATCTCTTTGATCCTGGAATCTATTTAGAGCAGTGTTTCTCAACCTTGGCCACTTGAAGATGTGTGGACTTCAACTCTCAGAATTCCCCAGCCTGAGCTGAAGTCCACACATCTTCAAGTGGCCAAGGTTGAGAAACACTGGTTTAGAGACTTGTCCAGTGCATTGAAAAATCAACTTATATTCCCATACCAAAAAAGGGAAGCACTAAAGAATGTTCAAACTATTGAACAGTGGCACTTATTTCACATGCCAGTAAGGTAATGCTCAAGATCTTGCAAGGTAGACTCCAGCAATTCATGGAGCAAGAATTGCCAGATGTACAAGCTGGGTTTAGAAAAGGCAGAGGAACTAGAGACCAAATTGCCAATATCCGCTGGATAATGGAGAAAGCCAGGGAGTTTCAGAAAAACATCTATTTCTGTTTTATTGACTATTCTAAAGCCTTTGACTGTGTGGATCATAACAAATTGCGGCAAGTTCTTGGTGGTATGGGGATACCACGTCATCTTGTCTGCCTCCTGAGGAATCTGTATAACGATCAAGTAGCAACAGTAAGAACAGACCACGGAACAACGGACTGGTTTAAGATTGGGAAAGGAGTACGGCAGGGTTGTATACTCTCACCCTACCTATTCAACCTGTACACAGAACACATTGTGCGACATGCTGGGCTTGAGGAATCCAAGGCTGGAGTTAAAATTCCTGGAAGAAACATTAACAATCTCAGATATGCAGATGATACCACTTTGATGGCTGAAAGCGAGGAGGAGCTGAGGAGCCTTATGACGAAGGTGAAAGAAGAAAGTGCAAAAGCTGGGTTGCAGTTAAACCTCAAAAAAACCAAGATTATGGCAACCAGCTTGATTGATCACTGGCAAATAGATGGAGAAAAAGTGGAGGCAGTGACAGACTTTGTATTTCTAGGTGCAAAGATTACTGCAGATGCTGACTGCAGCCAGGAAATCAGAAGACATCTACTTCTTGGGAGGAGAGCAATGGCAAATCTTGATAAAATAGTTAAGAGCAGAGACATCACACTGACAACAAAGGTCCGCATAGTTAAAGCAATGGTATTCCCTGTAGTAACCTATGGCTGCGAGAGCTGGACTATAAGGAAGGCTGAGCAAAGGAAGATAGATGCTTTTGAACTGTGGTGTTGGAGGAAAATTCTGAGAGTGCCTTGGACTGCAAGAAGATCAAACCAGTCCATACTCCAGGAAATAAAGCCAGACTGCTCACTTGAGGGAATGATATTAAAGGCAAAACTGAAGTACTTTGGCCACATAATGAGAAGACAGGATACCCTGGAGAAGAAGCTGATGCTAGGGCAAGTGGAAGGCAAAAGGAAGAGGGGCCGACCAAGGGCAAGATGGATGGATGATATTCTGGAGGTGACGGACTCGACCGTGGGGGAGCTGGGGATGGTGACGTCCGACAGGAAGCTCTGGCGTGGGCTGGTCCATGAAGTCACGAAGAGTTGGAAGCGACTGAACGAATAAACAACAAACCAGTGCATTGAAATGCATGCTTTATTGTTGTTCTCTGTTATTTTAAAATTCAGACAAAATAAATTACACAACTAAACAAATGAGCAGAAATTAACACTACACAGCAGGGGTATCTGCAAGGTGTGGTAAAAAAATACCTACGAACACTTCAAATCTTATATTTCAAAGAATTGTACTGTGCAGGTGAATGGAAGAATAGATTCAATTATCAACATATTCTAGAAGCTGAATATATTCAATGATGTTCCACGTCATTGAAGAAACTCAATCCGTTTCAGTTTCAGCAAGAAAGCAATCCATAACCTACCTTCAAATCAACCATGAAGTTCTTACAGGAAAAAGGATAAAGAATTTGGAGTGCCCTACACAGCCTCCAGGACTGGAATGTTATTGAATTATTGAATGTTATTCAATGTTATTGAAAATGTGTAGGGACATATCAAACATGTAGTCCTTGTGAGAAGACCTAACAAGATTTCTGAGCCAGAAGAAATCTGTAAGGAAAGTAGAGAGAAAAAAATTCCAAAACCAAGAATATAAAGGTTTTAGCTGGCCTCAGAAAACGTTTGAAAATTTGGAAATTTTGAAAACATTTCTGCCAAAAGAGGCGTTCCCAAGTACTGTCTGAAAGGGCCGAACTTTTGCACCTGCTATATTCACTGTTTTCTTATTTTGATCCTATAAACCAGGGTTCCTCAACCTCAGCCATTTTAAGATGTGTGGACTTCAACTCCCAGAATACTGACTCCAATGCTGGCTGGAGTATTCTGGGAGTTGAAGTCCACACATCTTAAAATGGCTGAGGTTGAGGAACCCTGCATAAAAAACTGCATAAATACTGACCAGTGTATAATAATATATTAATTTCATTAATTTGGACACTATATTTCTGTAGTCTGTATTCATAGACATACACACGAACAGGTACACACTTCCAAGTTCTTTTATTTATTAAGTTCTTTGTTTATTTCCCTTTTACAGTTCTTTATTTTTTGGTTATGACTTAATATTTTATTTCAATAAACAAGGAATTTAAAAAAAAGTTTTCTCATCCTGCTAAATACTACTAAAGATAACCTTAAATGTTCATATAATAGAGACAAGGGTGAACATATGACAAATTATTATAGCATGCACCATGATCGTGTGTCCTATCATCTATTCCGGTCTGACTTGAAGTTTAATCAGCACATCTGAATGGCAAAGGTCATGCACAACATCTACTGCTGATACCCCAATATTTCATGTTTGCATCATGTTTAGAGCCTGGTCTAGTGGTTAAGGCTCCAGGCTAGAAACCAGGAGCCTGAGAGTTCTAGTCCCGCCTTAGGCATGAAAGCCGGCTGGGTGACCGTGGGCCAGTCCCCCTCTCTCAGCCCAACTCACTTCACAGGCTTGTTGTTGTGGGGAAAATAGGAGGAGGAAGGAGTATTAGGTATGTTCCCCGCCTTGAGTTATTTATTAAAAAAATAATAATAAAGGCCGGATTAAAAAAATCTTTAAAAAAAAAGTTCTATCACTCTTGTGATATTTGTGAGGAAATCATTTTGCAAAGCACATGCTGAGCCCTTGTGAACACTAAGTGGTAGTTTCCCATAAATTATTAAAGAGATGCAGGTAAGTGACCTTTTCTTTTCATCTTACAATCAGAGAGGTATGATAGGAAGAGATATGCTCTCTCTGCTGAATAAATCAAAGGAAAGCCTTTTGTTAGCGTTCTCCGCACCAATGGTCCATAGCGCGCCCACGGGCAGGCACACACATTCATCCTCATGCTAAAGCAGATGGAAGGCGCTTTATGAAATCCTTCTAATTTTAGTCTTGTGAGCCTCTGATCAATCATAGCTCAGACCTGCAGAAAGCTGAATTATGTAGGAATCTCTGAAAGGCAAACTCTGATTTTCTAATACAGCAATAGTCTTGGACTGATCTAGATTATACCATGGTCGTAGTTAAGTTTAAGACATTCTAAAATGCTGCAAATCTATTCACATTTATAGATATTCAGGAGTGAGAGAGGGTTTTTTATAAAAGTCAGGATGGAGTCCACAGCTGTGCACACTCAACCTCCTATTTCATCATTGCAGGATTTTTTTGGGTGGGGAGACACCGCTAGGAATAGTTTACAGGCATCTCTTCTATCATCCCACCTCCACAAAACTGTTGGAGATTCTGGCAAATCCAGCATGTTTTTCATCTGTTTTTAAACAATATTATTTTTCTGTACACAAACTTTGCAGCTCTGCCCCATTTCAGTAGTTCTAACAGACTGCTGAATGGGCTTCAAAAACAATGTAACATTATCTGATGGTTTTCTAGTTGGTGATGTTAGTGGAACCTGTTGGTCCTGGTGGGCCATTACCCCCTAATAGAAGAAGAAGAAGAAGAAGAAGAAGAAGAAGAAGAAGAAGAAGAAGAAGAAGAAGAAGAAGAAGAAGAAGAAGAAGAAGAAGAAGAAGAAGAAGAAGAAGAGGAGGAGCACAATCGAAGCCCCACCCCTTTCTACATCACAATTTCTCCTTCCCATCATCTCCTTGAGGTTTTGCTCATTGTGTAGTCTATTTCACAACCTGGTTTTATCACAGAACCCAGTCCAGTCAACGTTATACCTCTTGGTATGTGTCACAGGGCAGACAGAAAAAAAAGGCTTTGCCTTGATCTCTCTCTCTCTCTCTCTCTCTCTCTCTCTGTGTGTGTGTGTGTGTGTGTGTGTGTGTGTGTTCCTTCCCCAGCAGCATTCCTCAGGTAAAACAGATAACTCTGAAGCACATTGTATTCAACAGCAAATAGAACAATCATTAAGTAGCTAGAGAAAAAGATAAATTCTGAGGGAATTCAAGATGACGGGTTGAAACATGCATCATATTTTTATTTCTGATAGATGGATATCTCACTTTTTCTCCAGGAGATCAACAGCTTCCACAGGGATCTCTCTTCCTTTATCTCCATGACAGCAACCCTGTCAGGGCTGCTGACAGCAAGTGATTGCCTCCCCAGTGGATTTTCATAACTCGGGTAGACTTGAACCTCGGTCTCCTGCTCCAGTGCGACACCTTAACTACTACACTATCTTGGCATCATCCATGACATTCTGGCTTCATGTATGATTTCTGGTGTGTAATCATCGCCACACTGATGGAATATAATGCTTATACAGATCCATCCTTCTACATTACATTGTCTGCAGCAGGGTGCAGCATGTAATATAATAATTTTAAATAAACGAGAATGTCATTAACAAGGGTTTAATTAATGTACCTTTTTGTGAAGTATTTAAGTTTTATATCTAGCCTATTAATAAATCAGGCCTGCAGGATTTGTGATCTGTGCACCATCACAGTGCAAGCTTCACCCCTTTTGTACACGCATTGACGAGTAGAGGAGTCTGCAGGATTGGACGCTTTCATCAAAAACACTGCGCTGTCACAATGCAAGCTCTGCCCCTTTCATACATGTGTGCGATGATGCGTGTGCAAAAGGGGTGAAGCTTGCACTGTGATGGCACAACGCTGCCTTCATCATTTGCCCCCACCCCCATGGTTGCTAATGAATTTGGAGATGTTAGGTTCTTGGTGCTCCGAGCTTGGCTGGTGTCCTCTGAGATGTTTCATTACCAGGCTAGGTAACTGAAGCAGTCTGTTAGAACTACTGAAATGGAGCAGAGCTGCAAAATTTGTGTACAGAAAAATAATATTGTTTAAAAACAGATCCCATGAGCATATTAGAGAGATCCAGGTTAAACTTACACCTTTAGCCCACCCAAGCATAAAGAAACACACACTTAGACATGGCACTTATGAAAAGTAAGTACAAAAGAGTCTTTACGTTTATTCATTGCAGGTACAGCATTTTGGTAGATAAATGATGTTCCATTTCTTCTTCCTGTTCCCTAAACTTAATACCTCTTGCCCTGCTTGCTGCAAGAGATGCGTGTGGAAAGGGGGAAAAATCTCCTAGGCCCATCCATGGCCTAGGCTAGAGCAGCACACAGCCATGTGCTTGCTCCTGGTCCAAGGAGGAGAGAGAGGAGAGAAGAATGAGGCCACGTGCTGCTTCCTCCTCCAGGGAAGAATCAGAGAGAGAGAAGAGGAAGTGGGAGTGGCCACAAACAGCTTCCTCAAAAACATGGAGAGCTTGCATCCTAGAGCAGCCATCATATGCTGATGAGGCATGCTGGATTTGCCAGAATCTCCAACAGTAACATCATCAGGACATGAGGGAGTGGGGCTTGCTGGCTGTTTATATATAGTAGCTTGCCCTGCCAGTCTTGTTTGGGGTGTGGTTTCTTCCTTGATTGCTTATCTGGTCCTGTTTCCTGCTTCCATGGGTGTTGGCCGCCAGGGAGGATGTGCTCTGGGTCCAGAAAAACACAACCAAACTCAGACAACACCAAGAACCCAACAGTTCAACCCTGAACTACATATATTCCCTACTATTGGAATTTGGAGATTTGAGACCATATTTAAGTGACCAAGAGTGTTATGTTTGGACTACTAATACCATAACTATACGATAGCTGTATCTTTATAGCAGATTCTCTAGACACACTTGAAATATTTGTAGGAAAAATGCTGATTAAAGAAAAAAGAATTCAAAAGGTTTTAAAATTGCTTCCCCTGAATAACATCAATTTTCCAAACCTTTGACAAATATCTACAGAATTTTATTGACTTATTATTAGAAGACTGATGCACATTTTTTCAAAAGAGAAACCATACTTCCTGGGCTCTTGCCTGAGCATGTATACATTAATATCAATAAAATAAATACGAAACATAGTGAAAGGTCAGTCAAAAGAGCTAGTCCCTGATTCAGTTAAGTCGATAAAGACACATTCAGTGTGTTGGTATATAATTCAGTCAAGCTAATGACCCAACTTCCATACCTAAATAAATGTGTGAGTATAACTAATGATTTCATTGGGGTTTCAGCTGGACAAGACATAAATAAACCACATACTTTTAATAATCAATTTTAATCAATATATTATGGATTCTCAAACTTTGCACTTCCACAACCACTCACTATGGGCTCGCACAGGCAAAGCAACTTGTGTATTTTACACACAGCAAATATTACCCTGTACTTTTTGTCATGTCTATACGAAGTAGCATTTGTGTTTTGGAAAATTACCATCGTTGGAGCACCTCACAAAAATTTCTACAGTATTCATAAATATCACATTTGATTACACTCCTACAGTGGAAATAGCTGTGGGGGCAGCACCCATAGAACTCCTAAAAATGTTGTTAAATTGCAATATTTTAATTGTAATTACCAAAGAGTAATCAGAATAACTAGATTTAATTTTAATTAAGCTTAACTGTAAATCAAATGAAAGCAAACTTAATTTTACCCTTTTTAACAGAAGATGATGCAAAGGGAAATTGTTAAATAGATGACTGAAGAGGCTTCGTATGACTAACGTGAATCATGTTAACAAGCATGTTATTAAATCCACGATGAGAGAGTAATTATTAACTTTAATTAGAGTCAAGTAAAAATAAAATGAAATGAGCATACATTCTTGTCCTGGACATATCTGGAGTGAGGCTTCTACCACATTATTCACCATAACAAGTTCAGACAGAAAAAATAGTACATCCAGGGGCATCTGGGGGAAGGTCAATAAAGTCAAAATGGTAAGCATGATTGGGTGATCCAAGCCCCTCCCCTTCTTAAATCTGCATTGCACACATTGCATGCATATAAAAGGGGGTGGGGCTTTGATAGTTCGTTTGTACCTTGCATTTTGATGTTGTTGACACCAACTGTGCTTATAACTGCTTAACTGGAAAACTGGGAACTTTCCTATTTATACATGCATTGGACTGCACTGCTAATTGTTTTCCAAAGCAACTTTGTTTTCCAAAGCGACAAAGAGTCTCCCATTGGGGGAGTTGGGCGGTCATATAAACTTAAATAATAAATAAATACATAAACTTGTGTCCACCAAACAGAATGAAGCAATCTTGTCATGTTCGGGAGCTTGGCGAACCATAGCTCCCCCTCCCTCCCTCCCTCCCTCCCTCTCTCTTTCTGATTAGATTTATAGGCTGTCGCAATCTGTATGACTCACGGCATCTTACAAAATACAGCAATAAAACAAAATAAAAGCACAGAATATGTAATCCAAAAGAAAATCTGGAGAAAATTAAGAATCAATTAAACATCCCACAAGGAGTCTACCACCTGTTCTAACCCAGGGCCTGAGGACAGAGCCAGGTTTTAAGAGCTCTATGAATCTCGGGCAGAATGGTGTTCCAGAGGGCAGGCAAAACCCGGAAGCACAGTGGGTTTTCACGCACCGCGGCGGCAGCATCCTGGTGGGTCACGCTAAAACCTGGAAGCGCTGATGGCCCACTGCCACACGCGGCAGCGGTGGCGCGCCATCAGCGCTTCCGGGTTTTTTTGCGACACATCTGGGCCCCGCAGGTGACACAGTACTGTGTCGCGACGCACAGTTTGGAAAGCTATGCTGTAGAGAGAAAGGAAGGTTATCTTGACAGAGATATGCAAGCCCTGTTGCCAAGTTGACAATGGGTAAAACATTTTTAAAGTCCAGATAACATTCAGAAGTGGATCAGGCAGACACTTCCCTAATTCACTGAAAAGGTTAAAAAAATCACTATTATCCAAAGCATTTGCCTTCACTGGGCTCATGAATATTCACAATAATCCTGTTGGGTGGCCTTTGTGGGTGGCCCTATGTTGCAATTGGAGACATGAGGCTGACAAAATAGTGATTGCAGAATAAGATCTGAACCCACGAACCACCTAGTTCACACTGCAGTCTTGACCACTACGCTAGATCACCTTTCAGGCTCCCGGGCAGCAAATGTTGTAGCCTCTGGACAAGGTCACCTAGAGGCACCAAAGGGGATCAAATAAGTCAAAATGGTGGCCGCAACCACGTGATTGAAGCTCCACATCTTTCTGATGTGCATCATGTGTAAAAAGGGGTGTGTCTCCTTTTGCACGGTTGTAGCCACCATCTTGACTTTTTTGACCCTCCAAAAGACACCCTGAGGTCTCCCCTCCTGTGTTCTGTGAGAACGTCTTGCTTTCTGACCTTCTGCAGGCGTGAACGTGCAACTGTAGGCCCTGCCCTTTTGTGCCTGCAGCCAGCAATAGGTGGGACTGTTTGACTTTTCTCACATGGAAAAGAGGTAATTGTACAAGCCCTAAGAAGCCTCCCAGGATTCTTACTGATCCTGGTAATCTGAGCTTGTGGCAAAAGCCTACATATTTTGGTTACTCAGTGTTTCATCCTCTTTCATCTAATAGCTCTGGAACCAGACAGAGACAAGTAAGTGACAAACAATTCAGCTGCGCTGAGCTTCCCCATTTGCATAAGCATTTTCTCCCGGAGTTGTCAGTTATGTCAAAGGGGGGAAGGGAGCGAACACTCTCCTCTGTTTTTAACAACCTTGTAAAGCAAGGCATTTTTCATTTTAATTATACGAGGAACTCATTAACAGTGTCTGTGACTCACATGATATAGAGGATGTGAACGGGACGTTTTTCACCTAATTTAAAATCTGAATATTTCCTGGATAAAGGAATACATTTGCCTTGTGAAATCAGCATGCTCATATTGAAAGCCAATTTATCAAATACTCCCCAGGTGAGAATAAAGACAGGCATTTCAAGTAGGTGGATCGATCAGATGCAGCAATTGATCTATACAGTCCAAGAAATACATTCAAAGAAACTAGTGGATAAGTATTAAGTTTACCAACACTGGCATGTGATTTATTTAAATAAGTGTGAGCAGTTCTATTGGTCCAAGAGTTGACACCAAAAAGTATTTGGCAGAATTGGATGAAACCCATCCCTACTTTCTCTGATCCAGATGTGTAAAACTACAATTTCCATAATTCCTATCCACAAGGCCACTGTACTGGCATTGCTCCTGCTGTAGATACTTCAGCTGCTATAATGTTTTCTCAGTGCCAAAGGGTGTGATTTAATGACGTCTGATGTATTTTTGCAAATTTTGTATTTTGGTACATTGTGAACCACTTGGGAGAGGTAACCCTGAAAAGGAACCTACAATAATCCAATAAAATAAAATAAATCCTACTATTTCAGTAGAATTTAAATATAGCCTATATATCAAACTACTGAGCTAAAAAGGGTTTATTTCTCAGTAATTACATTTAGAAAAATATATTTATAAGATCTTTTTAATGACATAAGAACCCCCTTCTTGAAAAATAAACCCATATACATAGAATCAGAATAAATAACTGTAGTTACTTATTAAACTATTATCTGTAGTAAATGTGGAGCTTAAAAGATATGTTAGTGAAAAGATTTTATATTACATTCTTAACTACTGATAGAGCACGTTTTTGCTTACTTTTCACCCCTTACCCCACTGAGTACAAAATTCAGAATCAATAAATTGAGCAAGGTAAAGGTAAAGGTTAAAGCAATGGTATTCCCTGTAGTAACCTATGGCTGCGAGAGCTGGACCATAAGGAAGGCTGAGCGAAGGAAGATAGATGCTTTTGAACTGTGGTGTTGGAGGAAAATTCTGAGAGTGCCTTGGACCGCAAGAAGATCAAACCAGTCCATACTGCAGGAAATCAAGCCAGACTGCTCACTTGAGGGAATGATATTAAAGGCAAAACTGAAGTACTTTGGCCACATCATGAGAAGACAGGATACCCTGGAGAAGATGCTGATGCTAGGGAAAGTGGAAGGCAAAAGGAAGAGGGGCCGACCAAGGGCAAGATGGATGGATGGTATTCTGGAGGCGACGGACTCGACCGTGGGGGAGCTGGGGATGGTGACGGCCGACAGGAAGCTCTGGCGTGGGCTGGTCCATGAAGTCACGAAGAGTCGGAAGCGACTGAACGAATAAACAACAACAAAAAGGTAAAGGTAAAGGTTTTCCCCTGCACAGTGTGTCCGACTCTAGGTGGCGGTGCTCATCTCCGTTTCTTAGCCAAAGAGCCAGCGCTGTCTGAAGACACTTCCGCAGTCATGTGGCCGGCATGACGTGCACGGAACGCTGTTACCATCCCACCAAAGTGGTACCTATTTATCTACTTGCATTTGCATGCTTTCGAATTTGTGGAGCTTAAAAGATAGGTTAGTGAAAAGATTTTATATTACATTCTTAACTACTGATAGAGCAAGTTTTTGCTTACTATTCACCCCTTACCCCACTGAGTACAAAATTCAGAATCAATAAATTGAGCAAGAGAAATTTTAAAAGGGCATTTAATGAGCACCATAAACATTAATATTAATGTAAACACCCAAGTTAAGCACGATGAGCTAAATCTATGCCTCTATATCTATCACTATTACTATTTGTATTAAGAGCCTATGTTGTGTTAGACATCATTGATTTTTATAGAACAAAATGTCCTGCTGCATCTTATTTCATCATATGATGTGCTCAATGCTCTGGTTATTACATGTAATTTTCAATTTGACCAGATATTACAAATATATATTTTCATACGACACTATGAAGGATGCCAAATATCTCAGCATTTTATCTGCATTTAATATAACTGGAATAAAACTAAATATAATCTGAATGTTACTAACAGGATTGGAAACCTGCACACAGCTTGGCTGATAGCATTCCCTTATTACTCTTTAACAGTTTATATGAGATTATATTCCAGGTGAGAGCCAGTATGGTACAGTGGTTAAGATGCTGGACTAGAAGAAGGAGACCACAAGTTCTAGTCCTCCCTTAGACATTAAGCCATCTGGGTGACTTTAGGCCAGTCCCTCCCTCCCAACCCAAATCAGTGTCGGTCTCTGCAACAAGTTGGCAGAAAAACAACCCTGTTGTTGTGTCATGCTTTGACAATTGGCTTCACCAGACCCTGAAACAAAGCAGGACACTAGGAAGAACAACAACAGCAGCATATGTTTATGCTCCAAGAAAATACCATGCAAGAATGGCATCATAAACTTTCCAGTATGAAATTGTTTTAAAACCAAGAATACATGCCCTGTTAGTTGTCTATATTAATTTCCTGCCAGCTCTGTTCTACATACTGTACACATCCATTTCTAGGCAGAAACTATAATCCATCCCAAATTACAGGTTAGAAATCAAGGGATGGTTCCATTAATTACTCTATCTGAACTTCTTTACAGGGGCCTTGAATCTTTGGAAAATGCCAAGAGCATAAAAATATTATGCCTTTAAGGAGAGTTATTATTTTATTTATTTATTTTTTTAACTCTGATCTGGTTCTTCAGGTGGTGTTGAATCGCAATTGTGAGCAGCCCCAGCCCATCTGGCCAGTGCTGAGGGATACTGAGTACCACAATTCAGAAACATCTGGTCTTCTGTTCTGGTGTATTGACATGGTTTCCAGCTGAGGTCCAGGTAATAAAGTCAAGTCTCATTCAAGTCAACCTTGACTTATAGTGATTACATGGACACATTCATGGAAGTGGTTGATCATAGCCTTTTTCTGGGATTTTTTAAAATTCCCAGTCTATCCTAAATCTTGGGATTTCCTGGTGATCTCCCTGTTGCAGGGGCCCCTTCCTTCCTTCCCATTGAAGAGTGATCCCATTATTCTCCAACCCTAACCCTAATAATTGCCTTCCCTGGCATTAAATATATATCCAGAAATCTGTCACTCTGACAGGTGGAGCTTCTCTTAGGGTTTTATACAGACCTGCCCTTCCACCTGCATTTCCCAGATCCCTCTTTCCTCAGTTCCCACTTGGGAGGAACCTGGGAGGAGATACCTGGCATTACCATGTTCGGTTAGTAGTTCTAGTACCCTATCATCACATTCTCATGCAAGTGCAACTCTACTTAGCTTTGCAAGATCAGGCAAGATTAGGTCAAGAACAGGAAAGATTAATGTTGCCACTGTTCCTGAAATCCTTGTGGCCCAGCTATCAAACTCTAAGATGGCACCGCCATCAAATTCAGAGTAAGACACACGGTTGAACACATATCCAAGCCATGACTTTTGATGTCCAGAACGCTACATGATCACCATGGGAGGAGAGGAAACATACAGTATATTAAAATATTGAAACTGGCTGGGGAATTCCAGGAGTTGAAGTCCACACGTCTTCAAGTTGTCAAGGTTGAGAAACACTGCTCCATTGTGATCTTCTTATGAAAAAGTCACTAAAAAATTTATCAGCAGTATAATCCAAACCTTAGTCCTCAGCTGTATGGCAGCACTTGCTGCTTCCAATTTATGTCAGGCATGTCCTCCTTCAAAGGAAAACAGAACTGGGAGGCCAGATGGAAAAGATGCTACCAGGTTGTAGATGCCTGAAGCAAACTTTTTAGTTGTTCTTTCATTCATATCCCCAAAGAGCAAGAGTGAAAGCTCTGCAAAATTTTGTGTTTCCTACTGGCTACTCTAGAGGAGAAGATATTGCTAAGGGCAGAACTGTGAATTACATGGAACTTTGCCACCCTTTTCGTGCTGTCTTCTTCTGCTTTATGAAATGTAGTCCTTGAGGCTACAGTTTAAAGAGGGATACTTTTGTAGGCAAGGGCTTTTTAATCCTTTTCTGTTTCATCCTCTTCTCACTGGAAACTTTCTTCCAGCCACTTTAATTGTATTTATTTCCAATTTATTTCTAAAGTTCTAGGTAAAGGTAAAGGTTCCTCCCGCACATTTGTGCAGTCGTGTCCGACTCTAGGGGCCAGTGCTCATCTCCGTTTGTTAGCCGGAGAGCCAGCGTTGTCTGAAGACACTTCCACGGTCATGTGGCCACATGACACGCGCGGAACGCTGTTACCTACCCACCGAAGTGGTACCTATTAATCTACTTGCATTTGCATGCTTTCAAATTGCTAGGTTGGCAAGAGCTGGGGCTAGTGCGGGAGCTCACTCCGCACGCAGGGCTAGGGATTCGAACCTCCTACTTTGTTCTAGAGAAAAAAGTTCTAAAAAAAAGTTCTAGAGTTCTAGAGAAATATAATAATTCAGCTATGATAAGATTTTATATACATGAGTGTGTATATGAGTGTGTACATGTACATACCCACATGGCCTGTTAATCACTATTTACATTAGTACTAACCTACCCATATATCCAGACAAACTGGTGAAAATTAATGTTATGAAGAACTCATGGCTTTCCTAATTCTATATTTACCTTACAACATTAATGTAAGACATAGAAGGTTACGTAACAACTGATCACCTTTCTGCTCACAAAGATTCCTGATAATTTTCAAAAGCATTTTTTTTAAAAAAAAAATTACAGTTAGCACCAACTTGATTGGACTTCATCCTGATTCTCCATTTCAGAAAACAGCCTGATTCAAGTTAGATTGAATCAAATGGTGTCCTGTGTGGGTCTATAAGAAGAATCTTGTATCCCATGGACTAGCACAGGGAAATGTGAAATAGCTGTTGCTTTTTTACTTTTTAATGGAATGGAATTTGGTCAATGTCTTTGATGACGATTACCCATGTGTGTACCATTGTTTGGGGACCAAATTAAATAACATATTCTGGCGCAGCTCCCTTCTCTGCCAAACACGGCCAAATAGATGGAAATACAGTAGGCCAGAAAATTTATTAACCCCCTCACCCCTGATCGTTTGATGAGCAACATCTATGAAAAATGCTGGCATTGAAATAGGAACCTCTTATTAAGAAGTGTTCCAAATTAGAAAAATATATGTCCAGAGGTTTGGTGCAAGGCTCCATTTCATTCTGATTTTTTCAAAAAAGCAACTGCCAGTGATTTTTCTTTTTGGACAGAACTAAATGATGTTTTCAGCAGGCATCCCAAATTATTTGCAAGTGATTACAAGATAAGAGCTATTAGTCTCTCAGTTACTCCTCTCCATCCCCATCCTGGTATTTTATGAAGAATGGGGAAAATAGCATTACTTTTGTAATGCCCACCTTTCTGCAGTATTAAAAAAAACAGTGAAAATTTCAGCCCATCATGTTACTGGGATCTCACCTGTGGAGTCACAGAATCAGTTCAACCCAATCCAATGCACACCATTAACTTTCAGATTCTACTTATCCATGTTCTGAAAGCAAAGCTGGCTAGCGAAAATTACGTTGGAAGCTTCTGGAGAGAAGAATCATTGTCCATAAATGTTCTCTTGCCTATCCAGCACCTCGCCTTAACTCAGGAAAAGCAAGTTCACAGCCACATGAACTTTGTGGAGATAACATTCCACCCTGCCATACTAAGGGTTCATCTGATTTAGGGTGACTGCTTTCAACACAAAGCTGCACTTCAATCTGTGGGTTAGAGATTGGGATGGAGATTAGGATCTCGCCATGCGCACTTTGAAGGCAGTGGAGGTGTTCTCTTTTAAGTGGTTCATGAGTAATCCATGTCCTTGTTAACCTCACACCCTGAAATCATAACACTCCCACCCTGCTACGTATCCTTCATCTCTGCCTTGGAATATTGCACTCTGTATGAGTTTCCCGTGAGAATATCATCTTGTTTTGAAGATGGGATCTTCTTATTGGTATGCACCTCTTAACTCAACCAGGTGAATTATAATCCAACACTTTTTCCTAAGCATCCTGAATCATTATTTGCAAGGGATCACATCATCTTTGTCAGCACTTGTCAAATAGATTCTTTGAAAGCTAAAATGAAGAGTGTGTCCTAGGAACACATTCATTACAAAGGTTGCCAGCCCTCTGGATTCTTGGGAGAAGAAAGTAACCGCAGAACTCTCTTCTTAGCTGGTGTGGATGAAATGGGGGGAGGATGAAAAAGGGGGACAAAGAAGTTAGGGCAGCTTAAGTAAAAAACATTAAATGCGTTTCTTTGGATCTTAAAATGAGATTAATTCAACAAAAAGGTTTTCCGTGTTTACCAGACCCTTCAGATAATGTTTTAAAAGAGTTGGCTGCCAACTTCATTGTATTGAAAATGTAAAATGGGTAAGAGAAAACCTACGCATAGGATATGGGTTTGCCCCACTATTGCCCTGTTTTAGTTTAAAAACCAGAAGTTTGTTCATTTTTTGTTTGGGGAAGAATAATATGGTTTAAAGATATGACAGTGCTTGTGAATCATTTTATGATGATCCGTGAATCTCTCAAACATGGGGCATAGTGAAAAATATTACTCTTTTACACTCTGGATTTCCACTCTTGGATTTATGATATCTATTCACACCCTGTTTTTGAACTGGCACCCTACTGACATACTAGAAAGACTGTTCAGTATTACTCCCTATGGTCAAGGTTTAATGCTATTTCCTACATACATGAAGATCTAGATCTAGAGATTCTTTACTTTTTCTCCATTTTTTGGTTTGCTTTTCTTTTTTGTATCTGCTTACCCCTCTCCCCCCTTGTATTCTGTATATTGAAGCCAACAAAAACTGGAATAAATCTTGAGCGACACTTTGCATTCTTGGGCAATATTTCTGCTAGAATAAAAACAAGATATATGGGTGCCAGGAGTCATAACGACATTAAAAACAAACAACCAGAAAAAAAAAACCAGAGTCTAGAAGCTGTCAGGAAAGAAAGTTCAGATTAAATCTCATCAAGACAGATGTGTTGATCATCAGTAAACATCTGGGCAATCTACTGATATTGTTCCCAATAGTTGGAGGTAGCCTGTGATTTTATGTTTCACCTGGACTCACAGCTCATGCTTAAATAGCAATGGAAGCTGTGACCAGGGAAGTCTTTCCTCAACTTGGGTTGGTGTTCCAATTATGGGCCTAGCTGGAGCAGGATGACTCAGTGATGGTAAGTCACACTTGGATCACCATGCAACTGGACTACTGTAATGTATCCCATGTCGTACTGCCTTTGGAGATAGGAAGCTGCATCCAATGTAGAGTGCAGCAGCCAGATTGCATATGTGTCAAACTTGATCTTCCAGGATAACACTAATGTTAAGGTCACTTCACTGGCTGCCAAAAAGCTTCTGGGCCCAATTCAAGGTGCTGGGTCTCACCTTTAAAGCCCCATACTCTATCATTTTGAGACATAACAGGAACCACCTGGTGAAAATGAATCTGTCTCTAAACATCTAAAGCAGAGCTTTCCAAACTTTTCATGTTGGTGACACACTCTTACAGCAGGGCATCATTTTGCGACACACTCTTACAGCGGGGCATCATTTCGCGACACACTCTTACAGCAGGGCACAAAGCAGGCACTAGGACCTGTGCGGAATTACAGCAGGTTTGGAGGCAGCAAGCCACAAGACAGGCACTAGGACCTGCGTGGAATCCTGACAGGGCTCGGAGGCAGCAGCAGCCGCGACACACCCAGACACTGCAGCCGACACACTAACGTGTCCCGACACACAGTTTGGAAAGCTCTGATCTAAAGGGAGTCCCGTCCCCTTGCAAGGTATTTGGAGTGTGAGCCTTTTCAGTGGTGGCCCCCATGCTATGGAATACCCTGTTCTCCAAAATACCTGCAGTCGCATCTCTCTTTGCATTTCACAAGGTTGTGCAGATCTTCCTATTCCAACATCCTTGGCCCTGATTGATAGTGGCCATTGCTTTTAGACTTTATTATGTTATTGTTGATTTTTATTTGCTTGTTATTATTGCAAATCATCCAGAGACTTGATTTGTTTGGGATAATTGTTTGGGATAAAGTAAATATTGTCAATAAATAAAATACCATAAGTAAATGTACATATTTCATTCTTTAAAGGGCAAGTGACTTATCCAGAGCTCTCTTGTGACCATAGGCATAAAGTTGTCAATTGCATGTGGATCAGCAGCAGTTAAGTAATAGGTGACCCAAAGAACCTTCACATAGCAGGTGAAAATACAGTACAATAGAATGTGAATTTTGGTGCTCTATAGAGCATTGGAAGACACAGCACCTGGATGAAACCCAGGATGTCTCAGTCACCCTGAATCTGCTTTGTGGAATTGGTACTTGTGGGAGTTTGATAACAACAGCTAGCTTGACAGCCCCACCCAGAATGAGTTCAGTGGCCCTTTCTGGGGAATCCCAGGGGGTTCTCTGCCCTGTTGCCCCTGCCCTGAAGTTTATACCCATGTCCCCAAAGTTTAAGACCTGTTCAATTATTCAAATTTAGATTGATTGAACGATCAAACTATTTATGTATTTATTCATATTTATATAGCTGCCCATCTGACAAGACAGATATAAAATAAACAATATTAAAGTAACATTCTACAATTAAAAACATCCATCAGTATTTACTATTAACGATTAGCAGAGAGGATTTGATGTTATAGCAATGGAGCCGCCTCACTATTACCTTGAGATCCCCAAGCCTGTTGACCCAACCACGTTTTAAGGGACTTCTGGAAGGATATCAAGGATAGGGCCAGTCTCACCTTGGGGGGAATGATGTTCCACAGGGCAGGTGCCACAACAGAAAAGGCCCATCTCCTGGGTCCTGCCAGATGTAACTCTTTTGCAGACGGGACCCGCAACATACCACTTCTGCCGGACCTGATGGGACGGGCAGATGTAATCGGGCAGAGTCGGTGCCTCAAATAACCTGGCCCCATGCATTAAGGGCTTTAAAGGTCAAAAGGAGCACCTTGAATTGGACTGGAAGTAAACTGGCAACCAATGCAGCTTGCAGAGCGGAGGTGTAACGTGTGCCATTCTAGGGGCACACATAACTGCCCACGCCAGAGGTCAATGGTTGATGGTATCGAAGACCGCTATGAGGTCAAGCAGAGCAAGGATGGATGCACAACCTCCATCCCGCCCCTGCCAGAGATCATCTAAGAGCGCAACCAATGCCGTTTCCATCCCAGGCCCAGGCCCGAAATCTGACTGAGAGGGGTCCAGGTAATCCTACTATCTTATAAAAACTATTCTCTCTGGGCTCTGCAAAATTTAGCTCACCGTTCTTAAAATTATAACAGTAATCTTTCAAATATTTTTTTTGTTTTATTAAACATTAAAAATAGAAACCATAAAAGATAAAAATATAAAGAAAATAGAATAATAATATATACCTAATAAAATACAAGTAAGTAAACACGGTACCTAAAATGTCATGGAGATTTTAGGATAACTTTATTGATAGAGTGACTTACAGAGTTACTTAATAGTGATGTAGTTTCCCTAGTGAAGGAAAATCCTTTTGAAGGAAAAACTAAGTCACTACATATTAAACCTTAAACCAAGAATACCTGGTTAACCCAGTTATAAATCATAAATTGTGATGAATTACATGAACACTAGGAATCTGATTTTTTATAAAGTTAACTATAAAGTTAAAATATAGACTCTAAACATAAAAAAAAGCCAAACTTGGGATGTGGCAGAAATCCATGCACTAAGTTATAGTCCAATAATGATTTCTAGTTAGAATCAAATTCTACATCAGATTTATTTTTTTCAATACAAGGCTATTTTGGACATTGAAGCATAGTTCCATAACCTGATTTACTATTCTTCCAAATTTTGTAACAGTCTAATTGTGATAAATGTTAATATAACAGCGATGTTAACCCAGACTAATATAGCTGTATCTTGATGGCATGAACAATAAAACTATGAAGCATCACAGTTTTGCTATCATGTCTCAGTGTCTACAGAAAGGCCCAGACAGAGGGAAATGCACACAATCCTGTAAGACAGTACATCAAAC
The DNA here is from genome assembly GCA_023362775.1 of Charina bottae. Taxonomy (NCBI): domain Eukaryota; kingdom Metazoa; phylum Chordata; class Lepidosauria; order Squamata; family Charinaidae; genus Charina; species Charina bottae. The sequence continues at coordinate 19,840,837 of JALMGJ010000019.1, read as the reverse complement.
TACTTCTAAAGATGAGTTGGGGAAAACATTGCAGAGGTATCGGATATGATTATTATCTTTCATAGAAGAATACTTTTCTGGGGATAAATGTGAGAACCCCCAGTGTCAGAATTCCCAACAAAGAAAACCTTCAGGCAGTTACTCTAAAGGATCCATTTATTCAGGATTAGTACACTTCAGGGCAGCAGAAGCCTCGAATAACGGTTTTCGGGCCAAGCAAAGCCTTATCTAAGCAATGGCAAAAAACACCCATGAAAGCCCAGCCATAACAAACCAATTCCCACTCCAAAAATCCCCCCTCCCTACGGAATGTCCCTCAGGGAGCAGGCGGTTATCATCTCTCTCCGCGCAATGCAGAAGGCGAAGTCTCTGAAGCCAAACAGAGCAGACCAGCCACCTACACGTGTATAAAAGGCAAAAGCATGGCAGACGAATATGTGAGGCTGACATTAAACCCATAAAACTCAATGGACCTTATGGCTGAGTTGATATGCATACAGTGAGATATAAGATTCTTTCTTAAAACTCTGGAACAGAATGTTAGCCAGGAACGAAGAAAAGTCTTCTCAAGGAGACAGTTCAAAATGTTATACTAGGCAATACTTTTTGAAATAGTTCAAAGCAGATTTGTAATTCCTGGTTCTTTGCCTTTAATAACTCATTATTGGGGAAAATACAGCAAGATTTCTTTTTTCTAATACAGAGCTACTGAGCATAAAACATATTCCAATTACATCCATGCAAAAATGAATATCCCTTTGCATTATCCAAGAAATATGTGCAACAAACCTTGGTTAGCAACCCTACTGCACACATGGAAGCTCCAACATACAGATGGAGTGTCGTCATTTTAGTGTGCACATGAAGCCCTGTTACCCCTGCTCACTTCAGTGGAGAGCTCTGTGACCATGCAGTGTGGAAGGTCTGGGTGATGATACTGCAATGAATACTTGAATTATGGAGCTGGAAAAGATTGTTTATACCAGTTTTTCAAACTGTTGAAAGAACTTGATGGGGTCCATGAGCAACTAAGGACAAAAAATCAAAAAGTTCACTCAAACTCAGCCAATTTTCTATCACTAGAGCTTTGCCGCTTGATTAGGGGTTCCGTAAATTTCTTTTTTAACAAACAGGTAGTGTGGCCTAAAACAGTTTGAAAACCCTTGATTTAGATTATCAAGTCCACTCTCTGTAGAAACACAGAATTGCATTTGCTCAACTGAGAAAGAGACCAACCTAATTCTGATCCAAAGCAAAGAGTTGGATCCATTACAAAGGTAACATGAGCATCCTGTTACTACTTCTTTTCAAAGGGGACCTATTTCTTCAGAAGTTGGCAGGATCATTTGTAGGGCTCTGACAATTTGTGCAATTAGAAAAACAGGAGAGAAACGGAAAGCAAAAGGGAACAGTGCATCAAGAGATCAACAATTACCTCTGCTGCATAACGATCGACAAGACCTGGCATTGTATGTTTGGTGTGCATTGTTGGTGTACAAACAAAATGGGCAAAGTTAAGGAAGGATCAAAAAGGGTAGGCAAGGACCCTTATAACATTTCACAAAGTAAGTTGAGCTATGGCCGCTAGTGAAAATCTAATTCATAGAGCCATACTGGCTGGAAATTCAGGGTACTGCAATCCTAACTCATTCTTGAAGTGCCAAGATAGCACTGTTTATTTACTGATATGCAACATGCTAAACACTATAAGTGTAAGGACTGTAACAGCCACTATGTAGGACAGACTAGCAGAACGCATCCACAAACACCAACTAGCAGTCAGAAGACACGATGAAAACTCCTTAATCTCACAACACATGGACAGACTCAACCATACTTTCAACTGGGAAACTGTGAGCATCTTAAACCAAGCCAAATCCAGAAATGCTAGAGAATTCCTGGAAGCCTGGCACTCAGACAAAGCAGCCATCAACAGACACATAGAGGTAAACAACATTTACATACCATCCATAAGAGACAATAGAAAAGCCAGAAGACCAGAACACCTCCTTGCCAGCAATCATCACTCAGATATGCAAAGATTAACACCAGGATTAGCACCAGAGGAACAATCAAACAGCACAATATACCCTAATCAAGGAACTATTAACTCAGTCAATCAACCAAGTAGCAAACAACAGCCCAATCAAGGAACTACTAAGGAGTGAACAACACCTTCACCAACACAAGCAGGACAAGCCATGGTATATAAACAGAGAGCAAGTCCCACTCCCTTTTCGCACTGAAGATGTTGCCTAGCCTGGCAATGAAATGTCTGCAAGAAAACAACAAGGCTCAGAGAGCACCAAGGACTCCACAGTTAAGCACTATCCCTGATTGAAGATAGATGTAGCTATTGTTCAAACTATAAAATCATCTCCATATAGTTTATGAGATATGTATATAAAAGTGTATTGAATAGCTGCAGTATGTTCCTTGGCCAAGTAATATGTTGATAGGAAGAAATTTCTAGCATTCATACTTTGTGCTAAGCTATGATTTTGTTGAATAACCTCAACTGACTTGGTTCATACATCATATTAAGTCATGAGCATGCCAATCATGTTATAGCTTAATTATTGCACATTCGTTTCCAAGGCCCACTTATTATGTCAGTATGACAAGATACAAATATACAGATTTCAAACTCAGCTTTCTTTCCAAAACAGGCTCTCATTCAGAAGATTTAGCAGAAGATAATGAGTGCTACAATAAACACAGCTGGGCATTTTCCTCTCATTGCATATATTAAAAATAATAGATTTCTAGCTAAGTGGGAAGAAATGTCATGCCAAGATATCTTGTGGTTATCCAAGATGTACCTATTAAGGATTCTATAAAGAACAAGTGACTCCTGGCTTTCTCTGTGACTTCAAATTGTTATTTGGGTATAAGTTCATGAACCTTATGAAAAAGCAGATATGCAAGCTATTCTAGTTTTCCTTTCCCATAGCCCATCAAGGTTATTCATTGGAGAAGAGATCATAGCTCACATCAAATTTAAAGAAGTTGTTGCACTTAATGTGCTGGCATTTAAGAAGCAACCATGGTCCTTGGCAGATAGGGGGGAGGCTTGCCTTCATGTTCAACATGGCTTTCACAGGTTACATCAAAACTTGATTAATGTAATGTCTTCTACTTGGGTCTACCCTTCAGTAGTGCTCAGTAGCTTCAGTTAGTGCAAAATGCATCACCTAGGCTGTTAACATATCAGGACCATATTTTTGCCTCTGTTGAAAGATCTACACTGGTTATCAACTGATTCCCAGACACAATTTTGTTGGAAATTCAGCAGATCAACATGCCTCATTAGCATGTAGATGAGTTCATCCCAGGATGCAATTCTCCGTGTCTTTGAGGAAGTTGTTTTGTTGCCACTCCCACTTCCTCCTTCTCCCTTCGAGTCAGCTCTTACTTTTTTTTTCTTCCACCGGAGAAGAAGGACCATGCAGCTGCTGGTCCTTCCATGGAGAGGCCATGTGCTAGGCCTCAACTCCAGAATTTTCCCCCTTTCTCCATGCAGCCCTGGCAGCAACATAGGGCCAGGGGTCTAAAACAAAGTTTAGGGAACCAAAGAAGAATCATTTCTCAACAAAATGGATGTAACTGGACCAATAAACGTAAGAACTCTTTTGTAGTTACTTTTTGAACCTACTATGTCTAAGCGTGTGGGCTAAAAGTATAAGATTAAGAACTTGGATCTCTCTAACGTGCTCACTGGCTCTGTTTTTAAACAATATTCTTTTTCTGTGCATGAGCTTATACTACGTTAAGCTCTGCTCCATTCACTGGTTCTAACAGGCCACTGAATGATCTTCAAATTTAAGGTGTTGGGAGAATGATTTAGTGCCTGAATATCTGAGGGACAGTATAACATGATGTAAGTCTGTCCAGAGATTTAAATCAGAAAGGTAGATTCCCTTACAGGTTCATTTTTGGACTCGTGGATGATGGCTTTCCCCTCTCTTGCTGCAAAGCTATGGTATGCAGTCCACTGGGAATTCTGCTCAGCCCCACTCTTTCTATGTTCAGGAATGAAGTCAAAGAATTGAAAAATCATACAGTTGGAAGGAAGTCCAACTCCCTTCTCAGTGCAAAGATCCAAATTAAAGCATCCCATACAAATGGCTATCTAGCTTCCAGTTGAACACCAAATCTGTTTCAGTTTGTCTGGATCCTGTCTAAAGCACAGTGCATAGAACTGAACACCATATTCAAGGTGGGATCTGAACAATAGGGAATCAACTGAACTAGTATTTCCCATTTGTGATGCAGCCAAAAATTGCACTCACTGGTTTTTCTGCAGCCCCATCTTACTGCTGACTCATATTCAGTCTGCAATTAATTAGTATTCCAAGCTCTTTGTCACAAGTACTGTTGCCTAGCCAAGTATGCTCTATTCTATACCGTGCATTGGATTTCTGTTTCCGAAGTGCATATATTGGATTTAGTCCCTGTTAAAATTCATATCTCTCCTCCACAAAAGGCGAACAAAAGACTTTAAGTTTTAAATATAGACATATTTAAATAAATATCGACATATTTAAGTGTTAAAGTTTTCCTTTTTTGTAATTCTTAACCACTTTGGATACGATTTACCGTATATACTGGTAGACAAGCAGCAAAATAAATCATATAAATAAAATATATGTATGGGATCTTCTTGGAAGTATTTGGCTTCCGGGAAGCCAAATAGATCTCTGGGCTCTTCTAAAGCTCTTACATCTTGCACAGGAGAATGACTAGGGCAAAGAGCTAAAAGAAATTTTAAGAAACCCCATAATTCAAAGATAATATATAGAGATATATATTATCTCTATATTATCTCTATATTATAATATAGAGAGAGCTGTCAACAGGAATCAGGATACTCTGTGATAGTTGGCTTTGCATAACCAAATTAACAGGGAGATGTTTGCTCCCCATGACACGCCAAGAAGCATGAAATTAGAGCTTGTCCCCGCCCATTCTACTAAGAACTCAGCTTGTAAACACAGTATTAAGACTGCTCTGTGTGCAAAGACTGCCCGGAGGAGGCTTGTCATATAGCAAAGGTCAAAGAAATGCCAGATGAATTACTGCTCCATTATATTGCTAGGGAAGAGCCTAGCAGAGGAGCAAAGGTGTTTTCTGAGCAAACAGAGAGAAATGTTTACCAACCAGACATTCAACATAGGGTGTCTGTGGTTAGTTGCAAGCCGGTTGCATCATCCTATCAAATACTTTATTTTACTTCTCCTTTTAAAGTAGTCCACCTGCCAAAAATGGGTGCCAGGATGATTCAAAATCATACAGCTGATAAATTGGATGAATAAATAAGTCATATGTATGTCTGCTAAATATACAGATTTAACCTGATGCCTGTACAACAGAATAAAACTGATACCTATATGGCCAGCAACTTTTTCTAGCTGGGTGCCACTTTCTGCCTCAGGGGTCAAGGGCTTCCACTGGGTGGGCGGGGAGGTTGAAAAAGTCAAGATCACAAGTCAGTCTCAATCACACAATGAGACCATCATCTTGACTTTTTGATTCCCCCTTGCAGATTCCCTGGGTGTGGTGGTGTTGGTATAACAATACTGGAGAGGGTGGGGCTGAATGCTTGGTTTTTGTTCTGTCCCTCCCCCTTTTGATACCTTAGTCATTATTTTAATTGTATAGCTTGGGGAAAAGATGCTGTGTGGATCATCTTATTTTTGAGATACCAGCCTGGCAAGGAAAATTGGGCCTTCTGAATGTACTCTACTTACCCAACCTTGGTGATGAAGCAATCCAGGAGAAGCTCAGAGGAATCAATGCTGCCATTTACGCAGGTTCATATGTTGAACAAGTATTTACCTTTTATTTGTTTGAAGGCTGGGAACTAGTGCAGCTTTGGAATGATAATTGATTTCTATTTCAGTTCCACAAAGAATGGAAAACACCATTCATCACGGATAATTAACCTCTCTGCATATTCGCAGGCCCTCTTGTGCATTCAAGAAAAGAAAGGCGAGGACCTTCTGAGACCTTTGCATCGCATTCATCTGTGGTGAAATCAGGAGCAAAGAAGGCTAGTAGAGAACAATGGTGAAGGAGCTGGATCCTGGGAAAAGGCACAACTGCTTTAAAGAGTTGCATGCAAGGGCTCCGTAGCATAGACGGGAGGGAGGTGTGTCAAAATGGGCAAGATGATGGACCCACGTACCCCAGACGCTGCTGCATTGGTGCATCCATGTGCTTGGAAGCCTCACTCTGCCTTTGAATGTGATGCTTTCTGCCCTAAAGTAACTCTAACGAACAAATGAACCAATAACAAAATGACATACTTTTTAAAAAACCAGCCCTTAAAGTTACCCTAGCAATCCATTCAGACTGTAATAAGAGTACGCATTATTATTATTAAATAATAATATTTCTGATGGAGGACAATTATGAGATATGACTGGTGCCACCAGGCATTCTTGTGAATCAGACATTTCAGCGTTGCCATCAGGTGACTGAGACTGAGTTGTGGTGTCCGTCTGTTCCTTCCCAATGGCCTTTCAGAAGAATTAACCTCTGCAATGGATCTCTTTACTCTGGCAGAACAAATGCCAAGTCACGTACCTTCTTTGTTCACCTTTTTATTAACCCCCTGCTAAGTCAGTCATTTGCCTTGATCAGAAATGAGTTGGCTTACTGCAAGCAGTCTGTTCAATTGTTGTTTCAGGAAATACAAAACAAAATTGTAAATAAATCAGATATAATATGAGAATGGCATCTGAGTCCGTGCGTGCGTTTGGCTCCACTACTACTACTACTACTACTACTACTACTATTTTAAAAATGAAAGCTTTCCATCTGTGAAGATGCCTAGAGTGGTTTTCTGAGAATAACAACAAAAAAGAGAATCCTTGTTTGCTGGATCCTCTTCATGCTAGCTCCACAAATGCTTTCCTTCCTGGAAATCAACTTTGCTCTAGAGCAGTGTTTCTCAACCTTGGCAACTTTAAGATGTGAGGACTTCAACTCCCAGAATTCCCCAGCCAGCATGGGGGAGTGTTGAATATTGGGAATGAAGTCTAACATACCTAGAACCCACCAGTTTGGGAACAGCTGATTTTTAACCATTCATATATGTCTGTGGACACATATTATATGGCACTGTTTTCCATGCACTTAATGAGAACAGATATTTTGATTTTTCTTGTTGGTGCGCAACTTACTGCAAATCAAATCAAGTAATCCAATGAATTTGAGAATCAGGGAAAAGAAAAACAGGTCTATTTTCTTCAGACATTTTTAACTTTACAGACTTCTATCACTTCAATGATTGTCACAGCAGCCCTGCTCCTTCTCCTACAACTTTGAAAAGACACTATTTTCACCCCAAAGAACCAGGTAAGTGTCCTTGTGAAAGGAGGACACTTCCTACTGCACCACCATTCAGCGCACCATCTGGAGAAGGTCGGTGAAAGCAATGGCCTTTCCCTACCTGAAGGAGAAAACAATTATCTACAGCCCTGACAAACAGAGGGTTGGGAAGAGAAGTGTGATTCAGACCTTGAAATCTTCCTCAGTCTTAGAGCAGCATTAAGTAAGGTTCTTTTTCTCCTTTTGTACCTGGTTTGGCTTCCTTAGGAATTCAATTGATGTTTCCAGGGGTGTTTAGAAATTTAAGGAAGGGTGTTGCTCAGTGGAAGAGCATAGATTTTCCTGGCATGAAGTCCTTGGCTTCCCCGGGTAGGGTTGGCTTAACTCCTGCCTGGAATTCTGAGCAGTCAACATTTGTGTTTAAACCCAACAAGCTAATCCTCAGGAAAATGTTAATGGAATCCCCTTGTGTGTAGCTCATGAATTCTCCAGAGAAGGTTGTCATTAGTTGAGGCAACTGGAATTTGAAATTGAAAACTTTACATTCTGGTTTCCTCCAACTGTTTGCAACTGTTCTGTTCATAAGCCACGTGTGATCATAGGTAAGGGGGCGGTGTGTACGTTCCTGTTAATATGACTCAGGTTAGCAGGTTGTGCAAACACAGCCATTGCTTGAGATAACATATATAATGCTGTGCCATGTTTTAATATTCTAAGCAATAAATCATGGTTTACAAAAGCCACAACCTGCTAAGACAAGCCCAAACTAATAACACAATAACAATGTAAATACAGGCCATATTGGTCCAATGAACTCCTTTAGCATAAAGGAACTTCTTACATTTACTAATAACTGCCTGCCTTTATCTTTCCTGTATTAAACAATCAGGGCTTACGTCAATCAGGGTTTGGAAACATCACCTCCTCGGAGGCCCAAAAGTGCTGAAGCGTGAGCAGTTGGGGTTAATATGCCGCAGCATTCTCACTAACTTTGAGTTGCACTGGCACTTGGTGTGCTAAAGAGTTTGTCCACTAGTGCTTTATGGTTGCATTTTCAAACTTTTCATCTCCAGTAATTGTTTTTATTCTTTTTATATCCTGCCGCAGTGCAGTAAGACTCTCGGCAGTTCGCAAGATATAGACAATATTATAATTTTTGCATCATATGCCAACAAAATTCATTTTTTTCCACAAAGCTAAAATGTAAAGTGACATATACAAACTACCTACCTACCTACTTTACTATTTTTATGAAACTGAGAAAGATTATGGGAACCCTTCTGAATCAGATCAAAGCTTTGTCTAGTTTTAAAACTTGTTTCTAAGAATGGCTATATTTTCCATATTTGTTGAACCCTTACGCTTGAGAAGGAATTACAAGTAGTCCTCGACTTATGACCACAATTGGGACTGGAACGTCTGTTGCTAAGTGAGGCAGTTGTTAAGTGAGTCATGCCTGATTTTACGACCTTTTTGCCATGGTCGTTAAGCGAATCACCATGGTCATTAAGTGAATCCAGCTTCCCCCATTGACTTTGCTTGTCGGAAGCTGGCTGGGAAGGTTGCAAATGGTGATCACGTGACCCTGGAACGCTGCAACCATCATAAGTGTGAGCCAGTTGCCAAGTGCCTGAATTTTGATCACGTGACCACAGGGACGCTGCAACGGCCATAAGTGTGAGGACTGGTCATAAGACTTTTTTCAATGCCCTCATAACTTTGAACAGTCACTAAACAAATTAATTTTTATTTATTTATTTTATTAAATTTATATTACCGCCCATCTCCCCTGTCGGGGACCCTGGGCGGTTCACAATAAAACATAATTAAAAAGATAAATATAAAATTACAATAAATAAATAATATAGAATCCAAGTATAAATGATGATTAAAATGGAGTACTGGGAGGCTTCATGGGACCAGCCATCCCCAAGAGGAACTGTTTGCGTTTCCCTCCCAGGCAAGGCGGCAGAACCAGGTCTTTAAGCCTTTCCGGAAGGTCGGGAGCGAGGAAACTAGCCTCAGCTCCAGGGGTAAGATATTCCAAATGGTCGTAAGTTGAGGACTACCTGTAGTGGATGAGATATTTTCTAGAATCTACTTCCAATATATATTTGGGTGCAGGCTTTACTCTGTGTGAACTGAAAACAACCTTAGCTCTAATGGCTAACTAGTAGGAAAGGAGGGCAAGTTTGCCCAGTCTTATGTAGTTTTTGCTTTCAGAGCTACTGCCAGAAAAACAAAGGGTAATACTGGTTTAAAATCCTTGGATTAATAGACAGCTTGTGTGCTAGACTCCATAGCTATTTCCCCTTCACTGCCTGCCATCCATATCTGAAAGTCAATGCCATCCCAATTAAAGAACAATTCTACTGAATACTGAATACCCCAATTAGGACCAAATGTCCTTAACAGTTAATCGTGTCATTTGACAAAAGACTATTAGAATAAATAATTTTAGCATTGTTCTTTGTTACAAGAGTGTAACCTACCAAAAGAGATGTTAATCCTATGTCTACTCTAGTTCTAGTACATTGTTTCTGCCACTTTTAGGTCAGGAACAAATGAAAACTAGAGTATAACCCCCCCCCCCAAAGGTAGATCAGAACTTAAAAAACAAAGAATCCTCCAAATTCCCCACAAACCCACTCTTCATCTACATGTGTGAAATAATCCCACTTTTTGCTGCCTTTCCCTTTTCACAGAATGCAAACTCCTTAGATCCCAAAGTTTAAATGACTGATTTAGAATCATAATGTTGACTAAGCAAAAAAGGAAAGGGACATACAGCACCTCACCCTTTGAGTAATCAAAGCAAGTATTATTTTATATTTTAAACACCTTGATACTCTCACCAAAGATTACACACTGCCTTGCCCATTCCATGCGTCACACGTTATTGCTCTGCTCCAATGAACTTGACAAGGTTCATAAGTTGAGCTTCCCTTTCTATCCCTGTCTGAGAGCTAAAACCAGCCATCTGTATATGATTTAGTATCCCATTCCTGGAAAAGTCTCTGTTGGATAAACAGAGTAATACTTTACATTATAGGTCCAATCTCTCATCAGCATTGTGAGCATGAAGGAGGAGTCGGTTATTCTTCAAGGGGTGCTTGTTTGTAGATACTGTATGTATTTAATAGACTAGGCACAGACATCTTTCACTTGGAAGAAAAGGTGAGAAAAATATAATTGAGTTGTATAAAATCATGTGTGGCATGGAGACCTCTCAGAGCACTGGAATCTGAGGAAACTGATTGGAAATAAAATTAAGCAAAAGAAACGACTTCTTCACAGAACACATACTTACTGTGGAATTCATTACCACAAGAAGTGGTGATGGCTCCTAACTTGGGTGGCTGTGAAAGGACAGTGGATAAATTCATAGAGGACAGTTCTAACAAGAGAGAAGACTCAACGTTACCTCTAGGTTGAGGGCAACATGCCCCAAAATGCCAGTTATAGAAGAACAACAGTGGGAAAGGTATGTCTCCTTCTTCCGCTCGCAAACAGCCCACAGGCCTTGGGTTGGCCAGGGTGAGAAGCAAAATGCTGACCTAACATGGCCCTTGATCTGATCTGCAGGGTTGTTCATTGCCCTTACCAAAAATTTAAAAAAATGTTTATGAGAACACAGACTTAAGTCTTCCATGTATTAGATGACATATCAGCACTGAAAATATGGACCTGTCAAAAATTAGAAACCTGACTCATGTCTTAATAATTAAAAGGGATATACAAATAACAAACCAGAAGAGTGACTTGGATAAGTTTCCTATATTGGATTTACAAAAGTGATCTGTTAAAGTTTTGAAGGACTTTGTGAGAAGGGACAAAGAAAAAATGAAAAGGAATCAAGCTCTAGGACATTATTTAAAGGGATTAAAGACCAAGATTGTTAGAAGTAAAAGGAAGATAAAGTTGGTTTATTTGATCAAGGTTAAAATAGATATGTTGTTATCTCTGTAACCCTTAATGGACTTTTGCTGACCAGGACTGAATGAGGAGTCTTTAAAGTTTTGTTTATAGATAAGAGATGAGATATGGGAAGAAGAGATCATTTGTTGTATTTTAAGAGAAGGTGATAAGTTACTAAAATTGTTTATACTTGTGACGAAAGGGAAGTTACTTCTTTATATATCTTTTTTCCCCTTTCTTTACTATATTCTTAATTTTCTTTCTTTTCTATTTTTTCCTATTCTTTTCATTTCTGTACTTTCTATTTTTTTACCCTTTTATTTTTTTAGTTTGTATTAGTTTTTATCAATTGTAAAGTTTAATAAATTTAATAATAAAAAAACCCTAATTCATGTTTTAAAAATAAAGATAAAAGCTGAGATTCAGCCTTAATTAGGAGAACATAGGACTCACTGAAATAAATGCAGCTAAAATAAATTAACTTATTCTAGATTACCTAATATTTCATTAAACATAATTATAATTTCTCATAATGGAATACTGTATACTCTACATCAGGGCTCCCCAATTTGTGGGCCGCGGCCTGTTAGGAAGTGGGCCGCAGGGCTTCCTCCTGAAAACCCCGCCCCCGGTATGCGCGATTACCCCACCCCCAGTGTGCGTGATTGGCTCCCGTCTGCAAACCCCGCCCCCCTGGTGTATGCGATTGGCTCCCGCCTGCAAACCCACCCACCCCCTGGTGCACACGATTGGCTCCCGCCTGCAAACCCTCCCCTGGTCTGTGGAAAAATTTTCTTCCACGACTGGTCCCTGGTGCCAGAAAGGTTGCGGACCGCTGCTCTACATGAATAATCTGTGTGGAAACAGTAGTAACTGCACTGGAGTATGGGCTTTGAGGAACAGTGGGAGGAGCTAAATTTATCCAATAAGTGTCTCTTTCATTCTTTCACTTGTACTTAAAACAAAGCATTTTCATGGAAAATGAAGAAATCAATTGCTTGCTAGAACATGTTTTGAATCATCCCTACGAAGGACTTCGCTTGGCATGATTTTAGATGCTCTGTTGAATTACTTCAGTAGTCAACAAATGTATCAGGTGATGGACAATACGTGATGTTGTAAAGAAATGAAAGTAACCCAAATCTCATGAAATTTCTTGAGAAAACACAAATATTTCATGAGATTAAGGCCATTTAAAAAAATGTTACATGAATATCACTGGGCACATCTACGGGTGCCATAGTGCCATGTTACTTACTCCAAGGTTTGCTTCTGCACATTCATTCCTCATTGTTACTAAATAACAGTATGAAATTAAAGAAAAGGGGTTTAAATAACTACTGTATATCAAACTTGTGGCACGTCAAGTTTCACTATAAATTGGACAGACGCAACTATTTTGCAACTTCTAGTTGCCAGATGATAGGGCCAGATCAACACCTGAATAACAACAACTTACTTACTGTTCTTTTCTTCTCTCATTTGTTTTCTCCCAGTTTTTTTTTAATGTGCTACATCAGACCAACAAAGCTTTCAAAACCCTGCCCTAGCTGCCTCAACTTTATTCTGAATGTACAGGTACATTTTGACATGCTCATTAGACCTCCATATGATTTCTAATTGTCCAAACACATTCAGGTTTTAGAAGAACTGATCCTACATAGTAGAAGGAGAGCCTGTTAGTCTATGATGGATCTTCTGATCCAATGTACTGTACAATATCATTCACGCAATATTGCTTCTAAAGAATGGTATAAAAACTAGAAATGTTAACTACAACTACCAACAAATGGGTATTAATGGTATGTTTTTCGACTGGATTGGTATTTCAAAAGCTAGAATACACCAGGCATAGTAATTCTGATGTTACAGCCTTCTACAAATTGAGAAGCTGTTATTACTTCAGGACAATTGCCCCAGGTTAGCAATATCATCATAGTTATCCCCAAAGATGAGAGGTTCTACAAATGGAAAATAAGAAATCACACACAGTAGTAATTGCTTCACTTCACCCATGTTAATTTTAAAATTCCTAGCACCTGGCACGCACTCCTTCCTAAATCTTGTTTACAAATGTACCATCTTCTATTCTAATTAGGCTGACCATATTTCCTTGAGACAAAAATGGGACATTGGGATGGCAAAAATGGGACGGGGTTAAACTTATGTAATATTCCGTATTCATGAAAAAGTAAGACAATAAAAAAAGTTTTAAAGAGTTTTTAAGATCCATTTGCTGGTCCTTAAACAGATTACTGTATATATAAAAATATTTTTGTTTTCACTAAAATGAAAAAGTTTTATTACATGAACATATTGAGCTAACAATTATTCTTCAGTGACAGAACTCATACAAAAATTTAGGTAGACATAGAGGGGGACTATATTTGACAGGAGGCGAATGGGGAAAGCACATCTCACGGGCTTTGTAACATCACAGATCATAGGAAGGAGGGGAGAGGGGAGAGAAGAGAGGCAAGTAAGGGAGTATTCATTCAAAAACTCCACGCCCGAAGAGGCTTCTCTTCCTTCTGCCTTCCCTCCTCCTCCTCCTGCTTTTCCCTCCCTCTTTCTTGTTTGAATCCGGCAAATCAAGCATGCCTCATATGGGTGATTGCTCTAGGAGGCAAACTCTGTGCTTCTAGAGGAAGCTGCTTGTTGCCCCTCCCACTTCCTCTTCTCTCTCTCTGATTCTTCCACTGATGGGGTAGGATGCACGTTCCTTAGCTCCTTCCATGGAGAGGCCATGTGCTAGGCCTCAACTCCAGAGGCTTTTCCCCCTTTCTCCACGCAGCCACTGGCAGCAAACAGGGCCAGAGGTATGCAGTTTAGGGAACAGAAATAAGAACTGAAACCAATTTTCTACTGAAATGGCAGTACCTGGACAAAATAAATGTAAGAACTCTTTTGTACTTACTTTTTGTACCTGCAATGTCTAAGCGTGTGTTTCTTTATGCTTGGGTGGGCTAATGTTAGAGAGATAACTGGTGAAGAAGGAGGGGGCTCCCTCCAGGGAGATAAACGCATGTGCAGTACTGAATCGCTTTGCTTTCCTCCCAAGAGGCTAAAGAAGGCACCACCCTAGTTTCTTGGGCCTTTTCTCTGAGCATCACTAGTTCATTTTAGTTTAGCTGGATTCTGTCTAGCAGAGTAGAACAATAAAACACTAGAGCCTTTACACCAAGTCTCAGTGTGTTCCTTCACTCGAAGTCAGGACATCTAACAGTGTAAGAATAAGAACCTGAATCTCTCTAATGTGCTCACAGGCTGTGTTTTTAAACAATATTCCTTTTTCTGCCCACAAGTTTACACAACGCTCTGCTCCATTCACTGGTTCCAACAGGCCACGGAATGATCTTCATTTCTCTCTCTCCCACAATCACAAACGAAAGACTCTCTCTTGCCGAGCTGAAGAAATAATCAGTTTCACTCTTGAAAAAAAGGGGCAGGATCACATCCTGAATGCATTTTAATAAAACAAACAGAGAGCAGAGAGCGACCAGCTAAGAGCAGAGCAGAGGCGGTGGCAAAGATCTCTCTCCCATCTCTCTCTGTCTCCCTCTCTCTCCCTCTTTCCGCCTTCCTTGCCCCTCTCTAATCTCACCCAACATCAGGCACCTCAATCAAGCACTTTTTAAATGATAATTGCATCTTGGCTGAATCAATCTTGCCATGCCTGACATTTTGCTAATTTTTTTTTAAAAACGGGACAAAATTGACATTTATATTAAAACAACAGGACAGTTGGGAAATGTGAAAAAAACAGTACTGTCCCGTTTAAAACGGTATGTATGGTCAGCCTAATTCTAACCCTTACCAAAAAAAAAAAAAAAAGTTGAAAATGCTTGACTTAACATCTGCCCCTATGGGAAATCAAATTGCACCACTGACATGGAAAAGTGCTTTTATGGGGTCAAAGTATTTCATGCTCAGCTTCATTTGCTAGAGCTTGATTATTTTTACAAGCAGTTTTCCAAAGTTGTGGGCAGCAGGGGACACAGTGATTCAGCTAAGGAGTTTGCCATCTAAATTTTGATAAAAGGAAAAAATGGGTACAGCAGGCTGAGAAGAAATTGATGTGAGCAAAATCAGCCAGACACTCACTCCCCAAAAGCTCTATTTTTACTCCAGTAGTGCTATTAATTAAGCAGTGTGAATCTCCTGTAAGAATACAGGGTGATTACATTGACTGAGATAGTGGCTGTACAGGCAAAATTAAATGGTTTATTATATTGCATGATGGAAATACAGAACATTGCCAAGAACACTGACAAAGCAGCCTTTAGGAATTGAGAAAGCCAAACAAAGTTATTGGAAAGTCCGGAGTGTAACATCTGTATCCAAAACTGCCACCAACGCTGTTGAATCCCCGAAGCAGATGCCAAACACAATGACTCTACCTGCAGAGACAGAAAACGCTCCTTATGTGGGCTGGATATATCGGCCCTTTGTTCTGACACCTCAAATCAAAGGGTTCTGCAATTGTTTTCAGCATGTGCCATCCCTCTCAGAATGACTGGTTCTTTCCCTCTATGCTCCTGTCTGTTGTATGTAATTTGGTGGGTACATTCATACACCTGTCCAACCCACCATTTTCCCCTGCTTTAAACTGAGTCCTCAATAATAGTTCTACAACCTGACAGAAATGCTTCCGGATGAGACTTTCCATAATACAAATCGCAATAGAACGAATGAGGGAACTATGAGGGTTTCCCTACCACCAGCTCATCCATCTCCCAAACCTTTACAATCTGCATTATAATCCAATCAGGATGCCACTCTCACAGAACATTGCACCCTCATAATCACATACTCCAATTCCCATTGGGCAGCAAAGCCAATTAACTTCTGGTTCTGATCTGCTGTGGTGAAAATAAAATTGCTACAAACCCAGTGTGCCTGTGAACCTGAAGCTTTGGGATGGATATTTCCTTGTTAGTTGTAGCTCTTGCGTCACCCTGCCTCTTTGGATCTCCTCTTTCCCAGTATCTGGTAAGATATGGTAGCACCATGGCATCCGCATAATGGAGCAGAGGTGGACACCTTTGTGAGTCACCCTCACAGCCACCATGTCTTGCCTGTCTCAAATTGTTATGGAAAAGCACAGGCCAAAGGAAGGATGGGGCTGAAGGATAGGGTGTGCCAGTCAGCTTCATGACCTCAGAATATTTCTGAGCTGTCACCTTCTTTTCCAGATCTATGCTAATATTCAGAACATTATAATCATGGGGCATACTTATTTCAAATCCAAAACTAGCAAAGATCATCCACCAATACTCTAACCCAGGGTTTCTCAACCAGGGTTCTGTGTAACCCTAAAGGTCACTAGGGGTTCCCTGGGAGATCACGATTTATTTTAAAAATTATTTCAAATTTGGGCAACTTCACATTGAAGAGGTAAGTTTCATTCTTTATTTTTAATTTAAGAACACTGTTAATGCATATATACAGGCCTACACATGAAATGAATATAATGATTTTGTAACTTCTGGACTGTATTTGAGCCTGAATGTGCAGGGGTTCCCCAAGGCCTGAAAAATATTTCAAGGGTTCTGTGGTGGATTTCGAGGCTGCCGCTGGTTCTCAGGAAGGAGGGAGCGCATTCCAAGGAGATAAGAGGACTCGCAGTCTAGAGAGTCTTGGCAGGGAGTCAAAGAGAGTCAGAGTAGCCCCGCCCTAGACTCTCCTAGGTTATTTCCCCTTAGGTTAGTTAGGATAGCTTTAGTCTGGCAAGATTCTGTCTGTATGGTGGGAGCAATAAAGAACTGGAGATTTGGAATACACTGGCTCGTTGTTGTTCTTGGGCTGACCCCTGACAGGTTCCTCCAGGGTCAAAAGGTTGAGAAAGGCTGCTCTAGCTGCTTCAATAGCTGAGTGTCTTTGAGCCTGCCCCACCCCATGCATTGGATTGTGGATATTAAAAAGTGCTTTACCCCCCTCCATAGAAAGAACATGAGAGAGGTTGCTAGTGTTCCTTCTCCCCCTTCCACACATACACAAGCCATACCTGCCTACAGGTATCTATCTATTTTTATATAGTGGATTGCTATACCCCCCCCCACTCGTCACTTCTGGTGAGGACATGGCAAACGGATGTCCCTGAACAGTGGGGACAACATTACGGCTGAATCGGCGGCTGGATGCTGGATCTGAGCCACCAAAATCTCTCCAGAAAAAGGAGAGATCCTGAGATTGCCCATGCGCACTCCAGACAGCTGAGTAGGCAGTAGGAACCGATGTTTCTGTGGTTGCTTGGGTGTTGTGCACTGGGAGTCGAGGGATTTCATCAGGTTCACAAGCGTAATGTAGCCTCTAAGGACTTTAAATTCGACCAATCCTCATCTCTTAATCTTAATTCCTAATTTTAGAATTACTTCTTTACTGTTTTTTAAATATTGAGAACCCTCGGAACAGCAAGCTTTATGGTATTCACTGGGTGAGTCTCCTTCAATCCATAGCGAAAGGATTTATAAATTCAAAATTAAAGACTCAGAAAAAATTCTTTTTGGAGTAAACAGCAAAAGGGCGATTAGAGTGTTGATTTTGGAAAGTTTTAAACAGACTAAGTGTCCAGATAAATGTGAAATAAGACTGTAAATTAATTATATGAACCCTTCCCGTGGGAAATTGCTGATGTTTTTTAACTCTAAAAATAGAAGCATGATAAGATGGGACTTTGAAGTTTGGACTTAGAGGGAACCAGAAAGAACTAAGATTGCATTTAAAGGAGAAACACATAAATTACTTGCCAACAATAGAGCAAAATATTTTAACACTGGATGCAGTTAAGGATATTTGCGAACAATGGACTCAGAAATTAATTTTAAAATATCTGCTATCATTGATAAACAGATTGTAAATGATGTTGTGGAAGAGGAATGAGCTCCACTGGATAAGACTGAAACTGTTTTAAATGTGGATTTGGAAATGACAAGTTACAAGAATGATATGGAAGGAGATAAAATAGTGGATATACAAATAAAACTGGCTGAGGCTTCAATAATTAAAGCGGACATACAAATAATAAACCAGAAGAGTGATATAGATAATTTTCCTATACTGGATGTATAGTACAAAAGAGAACTGTTAAAAATTTGAAGGATTCTGTGACAAGAGACAAAGCAAAAATGAAAAGAAGTTAAGCTCTAAGAAAGAGACCTGTTAAAGTTTTCAAGGTTTTTTTGAGAGGAGACAAAGAAAAAATGAAAAGAAATAAAGTTTGAGGACATTATTTCAGGGGATTAAAAACTAAAATTGTAAGGAATAAGGGCATGGAATTTAAAGTCGGTTTATTTGATCAAGGGTAAAATAGAAGTGTTGTTATCTCTAACAGTCATTAATGGATCTATACTGACTAGGACTGAATGACAAGGTAAGATTCTGTTTTTAGATAAGAGATGAGATATGGGAAGAAGAGTTTATTTTGTATTTTAACCCTAGTTTAAAATAGGTATGTTGTTATTTCTGGTATCCCTAAATGGACTCTAGCTGATTAGGGTTGAATGACAAGGTTTTAAGACTGGTTTATAAATAAGGAGATGAGATATGGGATGAAGAGGTTCTTTGTTGTTTTTTAAGAGAAGGTGATGAGTTGTTAAAAAAATTATACTTGGTGTGAACAAGGTGGGAAGTTACTTCTTTATATTTTTTTCTTCTTTTTCCTTTTTTCCTTTTCTCTGCTATACTTATAATTTTTAACTTGTTTCTTTTCTCCTGCACTTTATATTTTTTTCTTTTTGTTCTTAATTTTTGTAGTTTCTATTAGTTTTTGTCTGTATAATTGTAATCTCTAATAAAATTATTATAAAAATATATATCTGTCTATCTCTATTCTCTAATAGGCTGAGAAGTGATGGCAAGGGAAGATTGAATGTAAAAAATAAATAAGCAAATGCCCCTATACCTGGCAGCTGCATGGCAATATCATAGAACAGAGCTTTCCAAACTGTGTGTCGGGACACGTTAGTGTGTCGGCTGCAGTGTCTGGGTGTGTCGCGGCTGCTGCTACCTCCGAGCCCTGCTAGGATTCCATGCAGGTCCTAGTGCCTGCCTTGTGCCTTGCTGCCTCCAAACCTGCTGTGATTCCGCACAGGTCCTAGTGCCTGCCTTGTGCCCTGCTGTAAGAGTGTGTCGCAAAATGATGCATGTCTAAAAAGTGTGTCACCGGCATGAAAAGTTTGGAAAGCTCTGCCATAGAAAATCATTTTCAAAAGCCTTTCTGAATGGCTATGATCATGGCAGCATGACACCAAACCTGCATTCCAAAGTCCTTCCAAGTTGTGGTGTGGAAGATCAGCTATGGAAATGCATACACGAACACCAGGATAAAGCCATCTCTATGAACAAGATGCTAAATCTCCATGCCTCTGAGGAAGAGAAGATTAATTGCAGGTACTGTCCTGCTTTCAGATGGAAGTAAACTACTGCAACTCAGCACAGGATGGCAAGTCAATGAGTGTTTCAAGAAATCTCTCCAATGGGGGCTTCCAGTGGGAATGGCGGCTTGAACAGCGTCTCTTTGCGATTTAGCTTCGCAAGTAGACCTGGCAGCATGGTGTTTTAGGGCTCAGGCAGGATTCCCTGGAGCCCAGAAGTGTTTCCTGGACAAAGGAGAACCTTAGGAATTACCCCGTGTCCTCCGGACAGCTGGTCATAGCCAGAAGTTCGTAAACGGAGTTTATAGATCGAGCGTTGAGTGATCAGCTGGGAGGCGGATTGTCATCCTTTCCCAAGCCTCGCTGCAGCCGTTTAAACGGACTTTAAAACTGACCACCCCATTTCTTAATGCACCAATTTATTTGCCTTTTCTTTGTTTAAAAGAGGCTTTTCCCAACACAGAGATGAGTTTCTCTGGAAAAGATAGATGAGTATTTGGAGAAACAAAAATTACCAAAACTCTCACAATCACAGAAATTATTAATGAACAATCCTATAACTACTTTTGAAATAGCAGAAGCTATAAAAAGAACCAAACTGGGGATAGCACCAGGTCCAGATGGTTTGCCAGCATTGTACTGTAGGTGTTTCAAGGATCAGCTTCTTCAGCCTTTTCAAAGATTGATGAATTCTATTTTGCAGGGCTTTGCAATGCCTGACTCTTGGAAAGAAGCCAATATTGCACATTCATTCATTCATTCATTCATTCATTCATTCATTCCAAACATATATCACTTTTACCAAAAGAAGGCCAATATATTACTCTAACTAAGAATTATAGACCAATTTCATTGTTGAATAATGATTATAAAATATTTGCTTCAATATTGGCTGAAAGAATGAAGAAAATTTTACAGGACTTTATTCACCAAGATCAATGTGGGTTTCTACCCAAAAGGCAATTAAGAGACAATGTGAGAATAGTTTTGGATATTATACAATATTTACAATACCACAATGAACAGCAAGCAGCTCTCATCTTTTTAGATGCAGAGAAGGCTTTGACAATTTGAACTGGACTTTTATGTTCAAAGTTTTGGAAAATATGGACTTTGGAAATAATTTTATTCAAGGAATTAAATCAATTTATGTGCCTCAAAAAGCACATATTATTGTAAATGATGATTTAACTGAGCCCTGTCATATACAGAAAGGAACAAGGCAAGGGTGTCCTTTGTCACCTTTACTCTTTATCCTAGTTCTGGAAGTCCTGAATAGAGACATTAGACAAGATGATCAAATAAAGGGTTTGAAGATAAAGAAGGAGATCTTCAAACTGAGGGCCTTTGCTGATGATTTAGTTTTAATACTACAAGACCTTTTGAATGTTGTTGAACATTTGATGAAGAAATTAAAGAAATTTGGGTCATTAGCTGGACTTAAAGTAAACAAACAAAAAACAAAGATGTTGATCAAGAATATGACTACATACAATCAAGAAATGTTGATGGGTAAGACTGGTTTTAAAATTGAAAAAAAGGTCAGATATTTGGGGGTGACATTATCAAACACAAATTGTATGTTGTTTCAGAATAACTAAGTTAAATTGTGGAGTGATGTTAAGAAATACTTGTTAAGGTGGGAAAAATTACAGCTCTCAATGATGGGTCGGATATCTGTGATTAAGATGAATGTTTTGCCTAGAATGTTGTTTTTGTTCCAGACAATACCGATTTTGACAACAGATCTACTGTTTAAACAATGGCAGAAAGATATCTCTAAGTTATTCTAAGATATTCCCTTCGATTGATATCTCTAAGTTCATTTGGCAAGGGAGAAACCAAGAATCAAGTATAAATTGTTACAAGATGCCAAAGAACGAGGCAGTCTAGGTTTGCCTGACTTGAAATTGTACTTTGTTGCCTGCTGTTTGCTATGGATGAAGGATTGGGTGACTTTGAAGGACAAGAAATTATTGGAACTAGAAGGACGATCTCCGAT
Source organism: Charina bottae (assembly GCA_023362775.1). Taxonomy (NCBI): domain Eukaryota; kingdom Metazoa; phylum Chordata; class Lepidosauria; order Squamata; family Charinaidae; genus Charina; species Charina bottae. Next base: position 19,819,207 of record JALMGJ010000019.1, on the reverse strand, counting down.
TTGGGTGGCACGCCTACTTGTGGTATGATAAAGCTAAAGTTAATAAAGATTTTAAAAATCATTTTGTTAGGCATGCCATACTGAGGGTTTGAAATAAATATAAACCAATATTGTATCCTAATGTACCTATGTGGTTGTCCCCTCAAGAAGCTTTCTTTAGAAGAGAGATGGCAGGCAAACCAAGCTGGTTTTGATATGAAGATTTGCTGAATTTTGAAGAAGGTATACCTAAGCTTAAAACAAGGGAACAACTAGAATTGGAAGGTCATATTTGTCATTGGTTTAATTTCACACAATTGTCAGAATGGTTTAATTTGGATAAGAAAGTATATAACTTTGTTAATGAAAAAACACAATTTGAAATGGAACTTTGTACAAACGATGAGCATCTTATAAAGAAAATGTATAAAATGTTGTTGCAATTGAATTTAGAAGATGAATATGTTAAAAATTGTATGATTAAATGGGCTAAGAATTTTGGGCATAATATTATGCTTGAACAATGGGAGAATATGTCGAACAAAGGTATGGAATTTACTTTGAATTATAATTTGAAAGATAATTTTTATAAAATGATGTACTGTTGGTATTTAACTCCTGATAAGCTGTCCAAAATGTATAATGGGCTATCAAATGTTTGTTGGAAATGTTTACAGGGTGAAGGAATATGTCGATGAAGGTTCTCAGTCATCCAGGTGGATTTGTCTGTAGCTTGAATCATGTCAACTGGATTTCTATTTTCTCGGTGGAAACATTTCGCTCCTTACCCAAGAAGCTTCTTCAGTCTGAAGAAGCTTCTTGGATAAGGAGCGAAACGTTTCCACTGAGAAAACAGAAATCCAGTTGACATGATTCAAGCTACAGACAGGGTGAAGGAACTTTCTATCATTTATGGTGTACTTGTGGAAAAGCTAAGAAATTCTGGAATCAAATATGTATTATTATCCAAAAGATTATCAAAGTGGACTTACAACTGAAACCGGAGCTGTTTCTCTTGGGTTTGATGGATCAACAGTTTGAGAAGCAATATGAAACTCTGTTCTTATATATGATAACAGCAGCAAGACTCTTATATGCTCAAAGATGGAAGGATGCACAAATTCCCTCAACAGAGGAGTGGATGATTAAGTTAATGGCTAAACTGACAGCACTGATAAGAGAAAATACTGTAACTAGATTCGTTTCTATTTGGAAGCCGCTTTTGGACTATTTGCTTGTAACGGAAAAAAATGAAGTTCTGATTTTGGGTTTTGATGATTAAATGGTTTGAATACAGTAATTTGGGTAGTAAGTGATTTGTTTTCAAAGCAAGCCCATTTCATTCCTTGCACTAGTATACCAAATGCAGGACAGCTAGCTAAGATGTTTGTGCAACACATTTATAGATTTACACGGGACCCCTGAACGAATAATAAGCGATTGGGGCATACAATTCACCTCCAAATTTTGAACTCCAAACACCTAAAGATGATTGGTGTAGGACAAGGCTTAAGCTCCGGGCATCATCCGGAGATGGACAGGGACTCTGAACATACTAACCAAGTGTTGGAGCAGTACCTTAGATGCTATGTTAGCTATCAGCAGGACAATTGGGTGGATCTACTTCCATTCGCCGAAGTGGCTTATAATAATTCAGTACATCAGAGTATGGGGTTCCCCCCTTTCCAAGTAGTGAACGGGCAAGAGTTCATGGCATTCCCGGAGTTTCCAACGGATAAACTGAAATCGTCCCATTGGATGAGTGGATAAAACACATAGCGGACGGGTGGCCAGCAATAGAGAGGGCGTTGGAAGACGCCAAGGAAACTTACAAGAAATATGCTGACCACAAAAGGGCACCAGAATGGCAACTGAAAGTGGGGGGGAAGGTATACTTACCTACAAAGTTCCTAAAATCCTCACAACCCTCAAAAAAGCTGGGTCCAAAATATGTGGGACCTTTCCCCATCACCAAAATTATTAACAATGTGACAGTGCAGTTACAGCTCCCAAAAATTTTGAGAAAAGTCCACCCCGTTTTTCATTGTAGTCTGCTGAAACCAGTGAAAGACTCAGAACACTGGCACCCAGAGCAACCTACGCCTGGTCCAGTGATGGTCGATGGAGAACAGCACTTTGAAGTGCAAGAGATACTAGACTCCAGACAGCATTGGGGAGGGGGGTTGCAGTACTTAATACAGTGGAAACATTTCCCCAGATCTCAGAGTGAGTGGCTGGACACTCGTCATATACAAGCACCTAACTTAGTGAAAAGGTTTCATGACAAATTCCCAACCAAGCCGAATTAGAGGGCTGAGAAAAGGGAGGGGAACCTGTATGAACTTTAATGCATTTTGTATTTTGTATATAAAGCGCTAAAGGCTGGGGATTTATTTTTAGGGGGGCAATATGTCAGGATGTCATCCATGCCATCCTGCCATCGCGCCAGGAAGGAACATCCCGCCAGTCTGTTAAAACTCACAGGGTCGTTTGGGGGTGGTGCTTTGCAGGAAACTGACAGACATGTGAATTGAGGGCTTGGGTTATTCACAGAACTGCAAACTATGTTGATCAAAGCATCGCTCCAAGCGATTCAGCACCCAGGACAGGTCAAAGGGTGATATCGCCACGTTAGTTGATTCAGACCCAAAAAGAACTGAGAACTGAGAGACAAAGGGAAGGGCAATCGAGCCGCAAATCCTGATGGGGGGGGGGAAACTTGGAGACTTTTAAACTGTTGGTTATGGGAGCTTGATTCACTCGAGTCTTTAATGTGCAATGGATCACTGGCTTTAATAAAGATTCCTTCATATCCCTAACTGGCTTGTGTCAGGAACTCTGATTTAATAGTCAACGGATCAGGAACATCACAATATGTTTGTGACAAAAAGAACATATTAACTCCTTACAGGGAATGACTTTTACAATATATAAATATATACACTGAGCTGTAAAATGGATTGTCAGGCTTCAAAGCCTGCCACTGTAACTAGAGATATATCCCTCTCAGACATTAAAAGCTCTCTATAAATTTCATTTTCTTTAGCAAAACATTTTCATCTGTTTGTAGTTTGATATATAGTACAGGACTCTAGCTATGAACATCAAAATGCAAATTGTTTGGAGCTTTGGAATTATTCTCCATTTATCTGCAATGAAATGATATATTCCTGAAGCTGCCATAGCCCATATATTATATATAAGACGTAGCTTTGTGCCTTTATTACCAAATGCCCAGTTATCATTACTGTAGTTGTGATTAAGCAGTTTATCAGAACCAAAATCTTTTTAAGAACAGTGATCTCTCAAGATACAAAGACTGTGATCACTGAACACTTTGTATATTCTGAAGAATGGGTTATCTCCAAGCTGGTGGTCTCGTGTTATACATGGACTGAACATTCTGGAAGGCCCTGTCCCAAAAGTTTTGGAGGCCACCAGATTTGAGAAAGAAAGACAAGGGAGACTTAAGAATGACTGCGCCCAATTTATAAGAAACACACACACAAGTTGACAAACCCATTTCTCGGTCATGCTAGACCAGTTCATTTGATCCCGTGCCAGTAGCAGCAATATCATTATATTGCATACCAAGAAGTGTTTAAAGTCACCCTGATATGAAAGTCATTAGTTGCACAAGGAGTACAGAACAAAGTCATTTTTCCTCCCTTGCATGTTTCATTGTAGCTATAAATCATAGATGAATAGATTAAACATGTATAGAACACTCCTCTGTATTTTTCTTGACTATTCTTCTTAGTGGGTGGGGGTGAATTTTAATAATTGTTAGTGAACCTTTTTAAAGGATTCCCCCTTTAACATTTTCAAGCAATCCAGCTGCAGTAGGTTCGCGATATTAAAACAATCAACTCCTGTTGTTATTCTTCCTTTATCTGTTTGCAATTCTATATGTAATTATATGCACATACAATACATGGTCCCATTGTCAATTGTGAAGTTAATCACAAGAAGAAGCTCTCTGAGATATAGATTTCTTATTAAATGCAAAAGACATTCCTAAGTGACAACAGTTTAGACACAGTAATTCTCTATGGTGAGCAATTGCACTACATCTCTCCAAAAAACCTGGAGTCTGGTCTGGTAGCACCTTTCCCGACTAAAAAGTTTTATTAAAGGCATAAGCTTATACTTTTTAATAAAATTCATTAGTCAGAAAAAGGTGCTCCCAGATCCTGATTTTTTTCCAACATAAACTAACATGCCTCTTCTCCTACAATGTCTACCTCTCTCCAAGTAACTCAGACGGAATTCCTGATATTGCACTAGGATAAATAACCTTTTAGGCACCTCTATGCAACCCTGCCCAATGGCATAAGCATGAAAATGTAGAAATAACTTTAAATTTAAAATGGCTGAATCTCATATGATCACCAAGTATCATCCCTGAGATCTTTCAAGGTTTGCTTTTCCACAGAATCATAAGATTTTGTCCTACCCACAAGTTTGTTAACTAGCTTACAAAAGTGAAGCTGTTTTTGTGATATTAACAATGCTGCTTCTGGGATCATTATAATTTTGTTACAATCATTTCTGGGATTTTCTAGTATTAATTTTTATTGAAGAATTTTTTTACAGAGTAAAAACAATACAAGTTTAAAGAAGAAAAAGAGAAGTAAATAAAAGTGATAAGTAAATAAGTAAGAAAGAAAAAAGAAAAGAAAGAAAAAGAAAAGAAAAAAGATGTAAAAGGTATTTAAAAAGTGGCTTCCAATCTTCTTTACAGCAGTTATAAATGCATTTATATTTTATCCTCTCTCTCTGTAGTTATATCATGACTCCCCGTTGGGGGAGATGGGTGGTAATATAAATCTAATAAAATAAAAAAGATAAAAAAATAAATGACTCCCTTCTTTCCATATTCTACCCTTTCTAATAGTCAAACCCATAAATCAGAAGTTCATTTTTTCTCATTTTCAGCAAAAAGTCCATAAAGGGTTTCCAGTCACTGACAAATGTAGTTATTGTCTTTTCCTTAATCAGATGAGACAATTGTTTAAATTTTGGCCTAGTTGTCACACTCTTTAATGTTTGCATTGCCTTCTTCAAACCGCACAATTTTCTCCAGTCTCTATATCCCTCAATATTCTTCCCACTGAAACCAGATATACTGTATATGAACTCAAAGTATCACTTCATGCAACATCTAAAGTGGATTTCATTACACAAAAACTAAATTTGTTAATATGTAAAGACAGAAGGCTGTTTTTGAAAAGCCTGATGGACTAAAGTAGAATGATAAAAGGAACTGGACAGCTTGTAAAAAAATCATCTGAATGCTTCTTCAAACCTAAAATGCAGTTCAGGAGGGGTTGCATATTCATGCAGTTCCAAGTTTAACCTCCTACATGAAGGTCAAGCAGATAATTAACCTGGATTATTAAACACAAATGGTGAGCATTTATAAAAGTGTTCCTGGAGCGCCAATATATTCTGCTTCAGCCCAGCGCAGCTATCCCTGACTTCAAATGACTCCTGAGAAACCATTGTAGAAAATTAGATATGCCTTTGCAAATTAATGGACTCCAGAGCTAATAATTTCCAGAAAAGGAACATGGAATAGCCAAGAATTATATTCTTTAAAATGTCTGAGGCAAAACAACGTACCTATTTTAACTCCACATTACACTTAAATTCATACGGATCAGCTGTTGCAGCAAGACAATTTAATATTCACAAGTTCAGTGAAACATCTCAAAAGCCATAAAAAGACACCACTTTGCCAGCTTAAGCAAAAAGAACTGCAACATGAAGTTAACTTAACAGCTACTGTACATTTAAAGTCTAAAAGTTCAGCATAATTAGTGTTTGTCCTGTCCCCCACCTCCCAAATGCACTCCCTTAAATATCTAAGACTCATAAATGATCCCATCTGTGCTACTATCCTGCAGTAACCCTGCTATCCTAGGAGCTCTTCCGTAATTGTTTTCATCCTCTCCAGACTTGTTCTACCTCTCGGCAAGCAGGCTCCCCTGACAGCCTTTCCATTTCCCTGTTAACCATCACTACATTTCCCAACAGGTCTTGTGCAAAAGAGAAGAAAGGGTTTAATGGTAGGCTGGTTCAACCCATGTCTTTATGGCTTCTTGGCTGGGCCACTTCCTGTATAAGTATTTCTCACCTGGCCTGATTCCTTTCTTGATCTACAACAATACACCCATCTGGGTGCAGCATTACCATCACGCCCACCTTCTGACAGCTAGAAAGCAAGTGAATGATCCTGCCTTTTCCCGGAGGAGCAGGCTTTTTTGCATCTAGCTGAGGAGGCCTGTACATACACTTGTAGAAAACTTAGGATACTCAAAATGTATATAGGCAAAAACTAAGAAAGAAAGAAAGAAAGAAAGAAAGAAAGAAAGAAAGAAAGAAAGAAAGAAAGAAAGAAAGAAAGAAGGAAGGAAGGAAGGAAGGAAGGAAGGAAGGAAGGAAGGAAGGAAGGAAGGAAGGAAGGAAGGAAGGAAGATGTTGCAATGTGTCATCCGTAATTGTTGCTCTCAAAACTCTTCCTAAAGATGAACTTTAACCTGGCATCATTCAGCGTTTTGAATGACTCACTCTTTTTGGACATCTTGGTTATGAAAATCCTCCTTTAGTAAATCTCACAAAGTGGCGTAGAATGAAACAGTTAGATGTACTAAATACATAAAACACTGTAAAAAAAAAGCCCCAAATTCCAGCAGAATGGAGGAAGCCATAATAAAGCTCACTTAAATTACATGCTGAAATGCTTGGATTTCTAAAAGGTATTTGACTGGCACCTAATTACAGTATATCACGGTTATCGTTGGATGAACAAAAGCATTCAACAAAGAGGGGATAGGCCCCTATCCAGTTACTACCTGAAATCTAACTTTAGATGGTGGGAGGATCCTAAGAAGTCCTTAGATGATGACCATACATTTAGGACAGATTCATGTACTAGCTGGAAGATAGACTTTCAGGTACAGGGACAAGTAATCACACAAGACTTTTGAAAAGCAAATGAACTCAAAAGGAAAGAAAAGGAATCTTGTTTGAGAACATTATAAAATCCCAAAGCTGAAATATCAGGAAACCAAGACAACATTTTTAGGGAATACATATGATGAAAGGCTGGGAATCAGAAAGATAAAGTTATACTTTTCAGATTCATCTATCAGTTTTTTAGAAGTTTGTTCTGGTACATGGTCCTTTGATGGTACTGCATGGCTGTATTCATACAATATATTGAACTAGGTCAATTAAAAACCTATTTGCTATATTCACACAACACACTGAGCTTGGTTAATTTTTTGGATTCAGCAACATCCACAGCAAGCTACAATAATGTCAGCATGATACCATGTGCACAGTGACATCATCACACAAATGTCTACATTACATATTTGCATCCCAACTTCTGAGGCATTTGCATGGTCATGAATACTTGGTAATTTGTGCCCCCCCACCGTCCTTACCCTTCATGGACACCCATATACATTGCCATCAGCAGAAGGGGGACAAAGGGGCAAGTGATGAAATATCTGTCCTGTCATCATGATACAAACTTACGCCTTACATACTTAAATATAACATCATGATGTAAGTACAAAATGGCAGTGCTTATATTGTGACTTCACAATGCATGTTTCATTATTTTAGCATCACTGTGGCTAACTCAGATGCCCATGAATTTTCATTGTTATTTTCCATGTAACTTGGTTCATATTATTTTATTTAGTCACACATCCTAGGATTACCATTGTAAATTAGTAAATATAATAAATTAGGATTGGAAAAGATTAATTTATGAATGACAAACAGATAATAATAGACTGAAAGTATGGCTAATTAAGGGTTGTTGTTTTTTAATCAAGAGTGAAGTCTGTAGCTCACATCCTGCTGGACTACAATTTCTAGCACCTCAGACAGCATGGCCAATGCTAAGTTTTGAGGGGTTTAGTTCAGTAACATCTGAGAGGCCAAAACGTTGATATTTCTGTTATTGCTACTCAAAACAATTCAATTACAGTATAAGTAAGTTGAGCTTTGAGCATTGTAGAAATAGTTTCAAATGATCCTGTTCCAATTCCTACATTTTCTTCTACTCTTCTTTAGCTACTTTCTACGTTTCTCTTTTGGAGAAACTATAAATTCTATATTTTCTTCTAATCTTCTTTAGCTATTTTCTTATTTTCTCTTTTGGAGTTGGAATCTCCTTCCAAATTGGTTCAATGCTTCTTTGTCTGTTACCTATCCAGTCACAAATTTTGAAATTTGGCATTGGAGAAGGCTCCTGAGAATACCATGGCTAACCAAGAAAATAAACAAATGGATCATCAAACAAATCAACCCAGAGTTCTCTCTTGAGGCACAAATGACCAGGCTCAGATTATCCTACTTCAGACACATTATGTGAAGACCTAGCTCTCTGGAAAAGGCTGTAATGCTGGAAAAAGTGGAAGGAAAGAGAAGAGGATGACCACCAGCAAGGTGGATGGACTTGGTTACAGTGGCAATGGGTACATCATTAAAAGAACTGAAGGACCAGGTTAGGGACAGATTGTCCTGGTCACTAAGAGTTGACACCAACTTGATGTCACATAATCAATCAATCAATCCAGTCATTTGTCTTAGATATATACATATATACTTAGTACTCTTTCTTCTCAGCCAGTGAATTCCAATAAACTATTATTTCTTTCTTCTTTGTCTCTTTTAGTTCTTGGCTGCAGCTAGTGACAGCACCTAGTGCAGAGCTTTCCAAACTTTTCATGTTGGTGACACACTTTTTAGACATGCATCATTTCGCGACACACTCTTACAGCAGGGCACAAGGCAGGCACTAAGACCTGCAAGGAATCACAGCTGGTTTGGAGGCAGCAAGGCACAAGGCAGGCACTAGGACCTGCGTGGAAGCCAGGAGGCAGCAGCAGCTGCGACACACCCAGACACTGCAGCCGACACACTAACGTGTCCCGACACACAGTTTGGAAAGCTCTGACCTAGTGACTTTGGCAGATCTAAAAAAAAAAGGCTAGCCAAATTAATACCTAGTAAGTACTTGGATGTGGGGCCTATAGAAAACCTCAAGGCTGTGGTCTAGACTGGGAAGTGAAATTGCAGAAGACAATGACAACCATTTCCATATAGCTGCCAACATGGATAGTTTCAATTAGCCACCAACTGTCAAACTCAGCTCAAGAGAGTTTTAATACAGGCTTAGTAACGCAACTCACAACCTGAGTCTTCCATCTTCTGGGTTTGCACAATACACTGAACCCAGAACTAATCATGGGCTAAGTATACACAATGCACTAATCCATGTTTGTTTCATAAATGAGTTGTACCGTTGCAGCCTTACCCTTTTCTGCCAGAGCTGAAATGAATATAGAGAACTACAGTGACATCTTTGAATAATAGTCCTCCTGATTTCATAAATCAGCACAATAATTTGCCTCAAATCTTCATTTAGAGACATCATCAACTCTAGATGAACCTAATTTTTCCCTATTAAGTACATTTCATGTTCCTCTTGAGGAGCTACTGTAGGTTCAAGTAGCTTAGTTACTACTAAGCCAGGATCTTTAACCACTGTTCATTAAACAAGCCACAAAAGGTCAAACCAATTTTTATAAACCCTAGGGGCTGGCTTCCCAAATTATGCTAAGCCAGAAACAAACATCCTACATTAATTTTTCCACATTTATTTCCGTAATAAATGACTATTTTAAGTGTTCACCCTTCTGAGCTCTAAAGCATGTCCCTTCAATAATTTATTCTTCAAACTGAGTGACTAGGCACTGCTAAACAGCACATGAGATTCAAGGGACATTTGTTGTTTATTCGTTCAGTCGCTTCCGACTCTTCGTGACTTCATGGACCAGCCCACGCCAGAGCTTCCTGTCGGTCGTCGCCATCCCCAGCTCCCCCAAGGTCGAGTCCGTCACCTTCATAAAGTGATCTAAATTGGCTGCTGATAACTGGGAAATAATTCTTGAGCTTATGGTACCACCATCACACACTATCCAGCTGATGGACAGGAGTAACAATCCACCTGAAGAATTTTAGCAAGCAGGGACTTTTAAACTTTAAAAATGTTAATATGCCATTTTTCAGGAGTTGGAGTATGGAGGTGCTCAATTCTTCATACATGGCATTTAGTTTAACCAGCTGGCAAACTGGTTAAACTAAAAAATGCCAACCACTATAGCAGGGGTCCCCAACCCCTGGGCCACAGACCGGTACCAGTCCGTGGCCTGTTAGGAACCGGGCCACACAGCAGGAGGTGAGCGGTGGGCGAGCGAGCGAAGCTTCATCTGTATTTACAGCCGCTCCCCATCGCTCGCATTACCGCCTGAGCTCCGCCTCCTGTCAGATCAGCGGCGGCATTAGATTCTCATAGGAGCGCGAACCCAACTGTAAACTGCACGTGCGAGGGATCTAAGTTGCGTGCTCCTTATGAGAAGTCAGAATCCGACACTTATTTTAGTCCGCATGTGGCCCACCCATTATTTTATTTACCACTTCCGATGGTTTCATCCCGAAACCAATCCCCCGCCCCAATCCGTGGAAAAATTGTCTTCCACAAAACCGGTCCCTGGTGCCAAAAAGGTTAGGGACCGCTGCACTGTAGGATGTCACTGATATGTTATATTTCCCCCAGGTACCAAGTTTTGCAGAGCTCAAAAAAATTCCCAAGGAAAAATTATGATCTTGGGAGATTTGAAGGTAGAAAGACAGACCAAGATATTGAAGGTAACACCATTTATCTCTAACACCTTTTCCTATTTTTTAGTGGCAATCTAATCCTGAAGCAAAGTCATCTTTTTACATTTTTCCTGGCTCTCCCCCCACTTGGGAGATTAATTCCATATGTTTATCACCTAATTTATATAGCACTCCTTAATCCTATATTGATTTTGGGCGATCCAATCACCTGCTTTTAATAGCTGAATATTTGGCAAAAATGATTAACATTTTCTGCTTTCAACAACAGGTTGCTACGATGTAGAAGGGGGGAAATACTTTTTATTACAACTGGCTTCCTTCCTGTCTAACTCCTTCCTACGTGGCATCCATGGGAAAGAGGGGAAGAGGGTCAAAAAAGTCAAGATGTCATTTGCAACTACACAATCCAAGCTCCACCCATTTTTATGTGCATCATGTGGAAAATGGGTGGACTTGGATCACATAGTTGTAGCTGCCATCTTGACTCTTTTGACCTCCTGCTCCTGTGCACAGCACAAATTGGGCTGTTGGGTGGACAGTCAACCGAAATAGGTCCTGAGGAGGAACAGCGAGGCAGACAAAGATCACTGCACAGCCAGTTTCATCTGAATAAAATCAGCACATGATTTATGATTGGTTCATCATCATGGTTTCTCACAGATCATATGCTGATTTCATTCAATATGTACATCTGCATTCATGCCACCTGTTTTTCAGTAGTTTGACACAGGTTGTATCCTGCCATGGAAGGACATGCCTCCCGAAAAGCAGGATATAAATAATGGTAAAATATCAATAAAATAAAAGGTCACAGAAAAAGAGACATTTTATTTTGCTTATTGGTTCAAATAGAGATAGTAATTACCTCCCGCCTTCCTTCATTTAACACCTCAGTTTAGCTACAATTTGACTATTATTCCGTTGGAATTTTGAAATATTGCCGCTGTCTCCGTTCTGTCATCAGACAGGCATCTCAGTTGGGAAGATGGAGGCAAAAGCCACATTTCAACCCTCACCCCCAGGGGCTTCTGGTTGTAAAGGGCACTTCCTTCTCCCTACTAACATCTTCCCCTCCCTAAGCAGCTCAGTTTCAGCAGCACTCTTGTGAACCGTATTAAAATTTCAACATGGACAGTTGTGGTTTCCAATTTTCTTTTAACCCCCAGGGCAGAGGAGGGTGGGTGCAAAGCGAAACCTTTTCCCAGAAGAAAGAAAGAAAGAATTTCTTTCACCAATGCCTGGGTTTTTCTCCCCTTTTCGGAGCCACGTTCCTGCTTTGAGGCAAAAACAGTAGCATTATTCCTTCAGGTGAGCCTTTCCAGCTCTTGGAAAGAAAAAAGAGGATCCTCGTCTGACACACGCATGTGGCAGCGTAACCTTTAGTTCCCGCTGTGGGAGTGGGGCGGGGGGAGGGGCAGAAAGAAAGGGACCACTTGGGAAGGGTCTCCTCTATCTTTCCAGGGTGACAACTAGCAGATTTTCCAGCTCATTAAACTAGGCAGAGCGGTCCTGCGATCAATGGCTTTCGAGAGGGTTCAGACAAAGCAATGCAGCTCCAGAGACGGGGGAGGGGTTTAGAGACCAAGCGAGAAAAGTCATCCCTTCTTTTTCCCCCTCCAGGGATATGAATGCAAGACTCAATAAAAGCTTAGCCAGGAAATTAACGGGGGAAACGATCGAGGAAGAAAACGGAGACGTCAGCGGATCTCTCCAAGGCATGACAGTACAGGCAGAGGAAGGATCCCCCGCCAGCCTCCGCAAGGCTGGCTTTATTTAATCCTTTCAGGAGCAGCGCTGTCAGTCCTACTACCGCGTTTCCCACCCCCCACCCCCGTCTCCATCACAGACGCGGCTGCCGGCGCCGCCTTTCTCCGAGGGTCCAGGAAGACCATCGTCCCCGAGCGCTCATCCATCCCTTAGGTTTGCCTCTGAGGCAAAGACGCGACCGCGGCTGCCCGGAGAAACAGCCCCTCCAGCGGGCTGACCAAAGCGGGGGAAGCAAGCAGGACAAGGTCAGGCGAGCGCGAGCGCCCAGCAAGGTGGGCTTGCAAACTTCTGTTCCCCAGCGAGGCTTCCGAAAGGAAGGGGTGGCGATGGCAGGGTGGGGGATCCCCACCAAGAACAGGGAGGCACAGAGGGAAACCTCAGAGCCCCGCAGTCCTACCTTGTTGGAGATCCTTGATTTGGCGACGGGAATATCAGTCGGGCGTTTCTGCTTGCGATGGACCCAATAAGCAGCGGAGGAGCAGCCGCCCAGCCCGGTCTCTCAAGCAGCTCACATTGAGCTCCGCGCTGCTGCCACACCATGGCAAGGCGAGCGAATTCAAGACCCGCGAGCGATCACATGCTCCCTTCCTGCAACCCGGCAGCCTCGAGTCGAGGGAGGGAGGGAGGCAGAGCGGGAGAAGCCTCGCTAGGGGTCCGGAGGCCTTTCGGGTTTGAAAAACAGGGTCCTCCTCCCCAGCCTTCCATTGAAGCTTCACCTGCCCGCCTTGCACAGCCTATGGGTGGGAAAGGCCAGTTTGGCATCCTGATTGACTTCCATGGAAAGGCCCTTTAGTGTCCTTAGCCTGGCTTGTGTAAGGGGCCTTCAGAACCAAAGGCCATATGGAGAGCAGAGCCAGGTAGGAACTTCTGCCTGAAACAGTCTTCCCTCCCAAAGTGACCTGGCCTTAATAGAAGTATTCCCTAGCATCCTCAGTTAGGTTGCAATGTTCCCAGAAGGTCTCCCTGGGCCCCTCAGCTCCCTTGTGTGTACAGAGTTGAATGGGAGTAGACAGACTCTTCCAAACTTCTCTGGACAAAGTGAGGACTGGAGATCGCCCACATGTGCTCCGAACAGTTGCTCCTTGCGAGGAGACTGCAAGGCAGCAGTCCCTGGTGGGTTTTGAGCACTGGGAGACAATGGGAACGGCCATCTTGCTTGCAACCGCGGTCTGCGCCTTTGAAAGGACACTAAGTTTGCAAACTTCCCTTTCTAATCACGTTCAGAAACATCAGTTCAGATTGTTGATCCAAATTAGTAGATTAATTGAAAAGTATAGAGACAATCAAGGTGTAAAACTGATTTTACTGATGCAGGCTGCCTTGCTTGTTGTCTTCTGTGGGATAGCAAAGTCACATACCAAATCCATTTTATTGTCTGAACTCTCCCAAATCTTCAAAAACATTTTTTCTCCAGCAACTCAGTCACAATGAACAGTAGCATTCTGGTTATCCTCCATCATGGCTCAAGCAAATCAGAATTTCTTGGTTATCTAGACAATGAAAAGGTGGGGACAGTTGCTAAGGGAAAAAAAAACCTAGGTCCCATCTTCCATTATATCTGACAGAATACACGGCATTAAGTTCTGCCACCAGACTCGTGTTTACTGGCTGTACATGTATGTACCCAAATCCAAAGATGTCCTTTAAGTTCCTAACCCCACCTGCCTTCCCCACCAATCCCTGATGCAGACGTTTCAGCCCTAAGTCTACAAAGGAATCCCAACATTAAATAGAAGTATAACATGAAGGCTATAAAAAGCACAGACACTTCAGTGCATGATATATTAATCAATTACTATTAGTCATAATAGGCATGTCTGCTGAAATTATATTGACAGATCATTCTAGGTCTTTTGTAAGGAAGCTTTTCCAAGAAAAGGGCCCATCCTTCCATCTTCCTAAAGTATTTCACCTAATGACAGCAATACTAGGATTTCCACTGAGACCCAGAGAGATCGGCAAATTTAGAGTAAAAAATTATCTTCATTTCTTAAATCCTTCCTTGTCAGCAGGATTTAGTCAGGAATATTCACAGCATGGGAGTTCAATTTGTCCAAACGCCCACAGCACCCAAGGAAGGATCAGGCCACCCCTTTTGTCAGGCCTCACCAGCAACCTGCTTCAGCAATCTTCCCTTCACATGACTTCTGAAACCACACACTCGGGCAGAGGTTAGGATTGAAGTGGCTGGTTGTGCCTCAGAAAGGTGGCATTCTGAGCTAGGTAGGGGCAGCAGCAGTTGTACCTGCCATTTTGGTGCCAGGTTCCTCTGCATCCCACTTCTTGGCTGGTCATTTAAAAGTGGTACTTCAGAAGGAAGGAGTCCTCAAAGGATTGCTGGTAAACTCACCCAGTCACTCCAATCAGCAGCTACTGCTAATGCGATTAAACATGTCATTCCTTGAAAGATAAGAGGCGGCACAGAGACAAGAAAAAGCATCAACAGCTAAAATCTCTCTAGCCACCAAATTGGTTTAAATCTAAGGGCCTGAATCCACATTCACCTATTGTTTTGGTTCACATTTGGGAGAAAACCATGTAAGAGACTTTATTTATTTATTTTTCCAACTTATATCACCGCCCATCTCCCCCCACAAAGGGGACTCTGGGCGGTTCAAAGGGGACTCTGGGCGGTTAGGTGATAGAACTAGGTTTTAAGGGTAACATGATTGTATCCAGGCAGAGATCCAGGTATACAATGAATACCAGAATTCACCATCTTCTGCAATGAAGTACCTCTCATGAGACAACACTTTCCAAGAGTACATTTTCTTGATGCCACAAAAGGAAGTAAACACAGTACTAGAACTGTGGAAAAAGTGTTTCTGCATGGAATCCTTGAGATTTTGCCCACTATCTCAAGGCAACTTCAATCCGTTTATCAGAAGTGCATCTCTAGACACAGATCAGGCCCAGCAAATTGATACTGCTTACAACTGTAAGGACTGTAAGGGAAGTTTCCTTCATCTTCACCTTGGTCTTAAGGGTGTTCATCAAACTTCTAGTGGTTTTAATGGCACATCTCAGGCACCACTAAGAGATATAGTTACAGGTGGTCCTTGTTTAATGACCACTCATTTAGCAACTGTTCAAACTTGCGATGGCATTGAACAAGTGGTAATTACGACTGGTCCTCGAAGTCCCGGCCATTGCAGCGCCCCCACGGTCACATGATTACAATCCAGGCACTCAGCAACCGACCCGGATTTCCGACCATCGCAGCTGCAGTCATGTAGTCACAATTTGCCACCTTCCCACAAGCAAAGTCAATGGGGAAGCTGGCAGGAAGTTGGAAGTCACATGAGGTACTCACTTAACGACGGTAACTGGAGACTGCAGGAACCGCCTTCGCTAAGCAACATGGTCACGTGACATCACACTTTACAACCACATTGCTTAGCGACGGAAATTCTAGTCCCAATTACCATAGTTAAGCAAGGACTATCTATATATCCTTACACAACTATGTTGATATAATCTCAAATTAAGGATAATCATTCCCAAGACTACAAGTTTTTGGTCAATATGACTAAGAATGCACTGGTTTTTATTACACACACAATAGCAACAGTGTTTTAGTTCTGCCTAGTTGATGCATCTTTGGATCATTTTTCTCAATAAATAAATGAACAAGTATAATGTTTTTGACTCATTTGTTTAATTTGGTTCTCTTTATCTAGTTTTAAGGACTTGTGTGGAGAACAGATCACATTTTAGGTAATATTTATGCAGAAATATTGAAAATTCAAAAGGGTTCACGAACTTTTAAGCACCACTGTAAATTATACTGAGGATGTTACTTATTCGATCTTGCCTTCATTTGGAAAGGTTTCTACCAATAAACTGTTAGGAGAATCAAAGCTACAGGTAAGGAATTGGGGGATACCTTGGCTTTCCTTTTAAATTAGTATTTTTAAAAGATGAGTAGGAAGCATTGAACAACGTCTGCTGATAAAGTTTCTCTTTACCAGGAATCCAACTATATCTTTATATTCCTAATATAAATATAATATTCCTGGAGAAGAAGCTGATGCTAGGGAAAGTGGAAGGCAAAAGAGGGGCCGACCAAGGGCAAGATGGATGGATGATATTCTGGAGGTGACGGACTCGACCTTGGGGGAGCTGGGGGTGGCGACGGCCGACAGGAAGCTCTGGCGTGGGCTGGTCCATGAAGTCACAAAGAGTCGGAAGCGACTGAACGAATAAACAACAAATGCTGTTTAAACCATGCCCAATCAGAGAGCCTTGTTTTAGTGGCAGTCTCTGATTTTAGAGGTAGATGCTAGGAATTTTCCAATCTTCCACTTTATATGGAGTCCATTGGAGTTGGGTGGCTTATAAATTCAAACAAACAAACAAACAAACAAACAAACAAACAAACAATTAAATTTCTCATTACTAAAATGAATTATTTGGGTCATATTGTTTTGCTTTGTTAGGTATTACAATCTATCAGAGATGCAACAACTTTAGTGCATTCTGGAATTACTCCCCTCCATTAAAGTAAAGTTTCAGGCTGGTCTTTGGTTTATACATATTCCAGGTGCAGGCACTATAATGATTAATATCCTCTTGTATCAGATGCAGTTTTTGAAAGATTAATTCCAAAGAAAATGTAGCAACTTCTTCAGGTTTAAGTCCCTGAGTTTCTGGAATGTTATTATTTCTATACATCCTTATGTTCTGTAACATCCCCTGCAGTCAAGAGAGAAATGGAAATTACCAAACATGTATTCCTCTTCCCCTTGCCTCACAGAGATCATTCCACTGCATTTAGCTGGCTTAAGACTTCTACTGTGTCTACAGGTAGTCCTTGCACAACAACCACTTATTTAGCGACTGCTCGAAGTTACAGTGGCACTGAAAAAAGTGACTTATGACTGATCCTTGTACTTACGACAGTTGCAGCATCCTGCAGTCACGATTGCCATTTGCGACCTTCCCAGCCAGCTTCCCACAAGCAAAGTCAATGGGGAAGCTGGCAGGAGGTCGCAAGTCGCGGTCATGTGATGTCTCACTTAACAACTGCAGGTAATTTGCTTAACGACCATGGCAAAAAAAGGTCATAAAATTGGATGCAGTCACGTGATGCCTCACTTAATTGCTGCTTAAGTTAAGCACTGCTTAATGACAAATTTTTCAGTCCCTATTATGGTTGTAAGTTGAGGACTACCTGTACATGAATAGGGACTTTAGGCAGGCATCCTCAGGAAGTATTCTTTTCAGTATGCAACTGTTTGTGAACAGTTGATGAAACATTATATGGTTGAGAAGTTATTCCAGTCTGATCTGAGAGCATTGCCCATATTCTTCGAGGAACAACAGAAATTACTGGATCCAGCCCTGTACAAGGAAAGGAACTTCTTTTCAAAAGATCTCAAATGATTCTCTCACGTTATGTCAGCCTTACTAGGTAGACCAGACAGGAAACACGACCAGATGAGCTAATTCTACTTTATTGTAAGGCTACATTAACAGAATCTTGCAAGTCTGAAGGTGCTTCTCTCCCTCCAGCCCCCTCCCTCCCTCCCCTTTACAGCTCAAAAAACTAGGGAGGGTCCCTTCTGAGCCTCCTGCCCCACCCACATTCCTGCTGCAGTCTAAGCTGCCTTTTATCTGACTGTTCCCTTGGCTGGTCTGGTTGCCCTGTCTCCCAAGGTCATTCCCACATCCCATTACACATTAGGAGGTAGGTAATCTTTTCTTGCAGAGACTTTTAATTTTTTATTACCAAGGCCAGAGGGCATTTAACTAGAAACATCTGGTTGGTTAGACCAAGGGTCGGAAATGGCGGCTCGCGAGCCAAATGCGGCTCTTTGGCCCCTTGAGTGTGGCTCTTGCGCAGGCAGGCGTGGCGGGGCAGGCGCGGCAGCGGGCATGGTGTGCGTGGCTGTGGGCATACTAGGCCCAGCCTCTCTTTTTCCTCCGGGGACGGGCTTCACACAGTCTCGCGAGAGTTTGGAAGCCTCCGTCTCCGGCAGCCATCTTGACGACGGGCACCTTGATCGCCTTAACCCAGGGCTTTCCAAACTGTGTGTCGACACAATACTGTGTCGCCGGGGCCCCCAAGTGTGTCGCGTGACAAGCCGGAAGCGCTGATGAAAATGCCCTCGGTTCTGGCAGGGAGGTGAAAATCGCGTGCGCGCGCGCTGCCAGGCCACCAAGAGTGGAAATTCTCCGCGCCAATCAGCTGTGCGTCGGGAAGCCCGGCAGCCTGCACGCGCGATTTTTGCCTCCCTGCCGGACCCGAGGGCATTTTCGGGGTCCCCGGAGTCTGCCCTTTCGAAGGGGCAGCACTGCTGCTGCTGCTGCCGCTGCCCCTTTGAAAGGGCAGGCTCCGGGGACCCCGAAAATGCCCTCGGTTCTGGCAGGGAGGCAAAAGCCTCTCTTCCCTTCCCCGCACGCACACGCTGCCCTGGAGTGGGGTGGAAGTTTTCCCCGCAGAACAGCTGAGCGCTGCTTGCGTGCAGCCTCCCTGCCTAAACTGAGGTGCTGCCCCTTCGAAAGGGCAGGCTCCGGGGACCGCGAAAATGCCCTCAGTTTAGGCAGGGAGGCTGCGCGCAAGCAGCGCTCAGCTGTTCTGCGGGGAAAACTTCCACCCCACTCCAGGGCAGCGTGTGCGTGCGGGGAGGGGAAGAGAGGCTTTTGCCTCCCTGCCAGAACCGAGGGCATTTTCGGGGTCCCCGGAGCCTGCCCTTTCGAAGGGGCAGCACCTCAGTTTAGGCAGGGAGGCTGCGCGCAAGCAGCGCTCAGCTGTTCTGCGGGGAAAACTTCCACCCCACTCCAGGGCAGCGTGTGCGTGCGGGGAGGGGAAGAGAGGCTTTTGCCTCCCTGCTGGAACCGAGGGCATTTTCGGGGTCCCCGGAGCCTGCCCTTTCGAAGGGGCAGCACCTCAGTTTAGGCAGGGAGGCTGCGCGCAAGCAGCGCTCAGCTGTTCTGCGGGGAAAACTTCCACCCCACTCCAGGGCAGCGTGTGCGTGCGGGGAGGGGAAGAGAGGCTTTTGCCTCCCTGCCAGAACCGAGGGCATTTTCGGGGTCCCCGGAGCCTGCCCTTTTGAAGGGGCAGCACCTCAGTTTAGGCAGGGAGGCTGCACGCAAGCAGCGCTCAGCTGTTCGGCGGGGAAAACTTCCACCCCACTCCAGGGCAGCGTGTGCGTGCGGGGAGGGGAAGAGAGGCTTTTGCCTCCCTGCCGGAACCGAGGGCATTTTTGGGGTCCCCGGAGTCTGCCCTTTCGAAGGGGCAGCGGTGGTGGGCCATCAGTGCTTCCGGGTTCCAGGACGCCGCTGCTGCCGCTGCCCCTTTGGAATAGCAGGCTCTGGGGACCCCGAAAATGCCCTCGGTTCCAGCAGGGAGGCAAAAATCGCGTGCGCACGCTGCGGGGCTTCCCGGCCCACAGCTGATCAGCACAGAGAATTTCCACCCCGTCCCCCCCCACCGCGCCAATCAGCTGTGCGTCGGGAAGCCGGCAGCCTGCACGCGATTTTTGCCTCCCTGCTGGAACCGAGGGCATTTTCGGGGTCCCCGGAGCCTGCCCTTTCGAAGGGGCAGCCATTGCCGCCGCAGCCACAACCGCCGGTGCTTCCAGGTTTTTGTGGGCTGGCCGTTGGTGTGTCGCCAACGGCAAAAGTTTGGAAAGCCCTGCCTTAACCTCTTCCTTGCTGCTCTGCTTACTCTTTTTCTCTGTGCAAAAGCAGCACATTTCCACCCCACAGCCCTAAGTGTGCGCAATTGGCTCCCGCCCGCAAACCCCGCTCCCGCGCTGGATTCCCCACCAGCTTTACTTTGCCTGGACTGGGGGCGTGAGAGGCTCCGGAAGAGAAGCGACTGGAGCAGTCGAGCCTCTCTTTCCCTTCTTCTTCCAAACCTCCCCCGCCCCCTTCCAGAGCAATTTGTCGAAGACGCCCGCTTGCTGCTGCTGCGTGGCTGCTGCTCAACTGATCATGAAGGAACCAGGATGTTTACGCGAGCGTGCTTTACCTACCCACTTTTTAACATATTTGGTTCTGCTGGGGGCGGGGAAAGGATCTTGACCGGCCAGGGAAGGCGCGCGGGCGGAGCTGCCTGCCTGGCACTCGGGCGCTCCGGCTGGGGTGCAGCGCGACGGGAGCATCGCCGGCGGCCCGCGAGGACCGGCCAGGGAAGGCACGCGGGCGGAGCTGCCTGCCTGGCACTCGGGCGCTCCGGCTGGGGTGCAGCGGGACGGGAGCTCCGCCCGTGTGCCTTCCCTGGCCGGTCCTCGCGGGCCGCCGGCGATGCTCCCGTCCCGCTGCACCCCAGCCAGAGCGCCTGAGTGCCAGGCAGGCAGCTCCGCCTGCGCAGTCGTGGCAGCGGGCATGGCGGCGGCGGGCACTGCAGCGGGCATGGCGGCAGCAGGCCCTAAGTGTGCGCGATTGGCCCCCGCCCGCAAACCCCGCCCCCTTCCACGCGATTGGCTCCCGCCCACAAACCCCGCCCCCTTCCACGTGATTGGCTCCCGCCCGCAAACCCCGCCCCCTTCCACGCGATTGGCCCCCGCCCGCAAACCCCGCCCCCTGGCTCTCGAGCACTTAAAAATGTGCACGAGCATACCAAAATGGCTCTCGGCTCAAAAAGTTTGCCGACCCTTGGGTTAGACCAATTTCAAGTTTTTTCTCAATGGGAGAAAGAGTGGAATTTACATAAAATATATGTGTTAAACCTTTCTATAGGATAATTCCTCCTATTTTAATATCACCAAAAATCACCATTCTGCAGCCATGACAAAGGGTCTTGGGGCTTAAAAAATGGGCCTGGGTAGTCAGTATGGCCCACAGAATGTCCATTCCTACATGAATGAGTCCAGGTTGATTGTCACATGTAAGCTGAAAGTAAGTTTTCATCTAAATTGCAACAACTTCCTTCCCATTAAATACTTTGTTATATGCTGAAATACAGAGTTTCCTATTGAGTATTTTAAAAAAATTAAACAAAACAGTAGTTCTATTTGTGGACTATCTTATTAATTTATAAATAATGCCAAAATATTTTAAAACAGAAAGGACAAATTTTAGATTATGTTTATTTGCTTTTTTTTTTCACAAGATACAAAATACTGATGCAATGAACTCATTGAAAACTGCACCTTCAAAACTATTTTGAAGACCTTGTGTTTTCACACCCACTAAAGCATGTGGAATAATAAAAAGCTTCTCACTACTGTAATTCACAGTAACTCAGTTCAAGACATAACAAGAAAACAATTTGAGGGATTATAGTAAAGCAGATTATATAAAGCAGAGCTTTCCAAACTGTGTGTTGGGACACCTTAGTGTGTTGGCTGCAGTGTCTGGGTGTGTCGCGGCTGCTGCCGCCTCCCAGCCCTGCCAGGATTCCACGCAGGTCCTAGTGCCTGCCTTGTGCCCTGCTGTAAGAGTGTGTCGCAAAATGAAGCATGTCTAAAAAGTGTGTCACCAACATGAAATGTTTGGAAAGCTCTGGATTATAGTTTGAACTAACCAGATTTAAGCAAATCAGTTCCATAAATTTGGATATGTTTTTCTGAATTTCTTTTGCAGACATTAAAAAAAAAGAGGGCAAGCCTGATAAAATGACTAAAATAGAAGAAACCACACTGTACTTTTTCATTAATCCAGTATTCCATATCAGGAATGTTTAATTATGTTTAAATGTCTTTATCAATAATTTAAAGATTTTTTAAGATGAGTACATGTGTTTATCATGATCTGAACCCATATCACTGAAGTCAAATTTGTACCAAAGTCTGATGTCAGTATGAAAAGCTTCTTTTAATACCCAGAAGAGCAACTTGCATTTCTACTTAATACAGTACCGAAAACAGGAATTGTTCGTTTAACATTGGCATGGTAAAAACATGGTGATAATTCATTTTCTTTTTCATTTTTAAGAATAGGAGTGGCATAAAAAGATACCATGTGAATTATCGATCGGTACCTTAAAACTAAATGTTTAAATTCTTCTACTGAGACCATCATTCCAGTTTATATATATACTTTATTATAATAAGCTTTAACTACATTTAGGAACTGGCTTGTCCTTCTTTGTTGAATGGCATTTTCTGTTCTTCTTACCAGTGTCTATAAGGAGAACCGGAAATTTTTTTTTTTCTTGAAAAGGATATAAATCAATCTGCAACTATTCCTTGAAAACTGAACTTACTTCATTTAATCATATTATCATTAGTGTTGTCTTCTAAGCAATGTCAAGTACGTTAGTAACAGAATAAAATCCAAAATTAATGCTACCGAATAACAACTTTTACTATGGAATATACCCCAATCCAGTACTTTGAAGTACTTTGGCCACATAATGAGAAGACAGGATACCCTGGAGAAGAAGCTGATGCTAGGAAAAGTGGAAGGCAAAAGGAAGAGGGGCCGACCAAGGGCAAGATGGATGGATGGTATTCTGGAGGTGACGGACTCAACCATTGGGGAGCTGGGGATGGTGACGGCCGACAGAAAGCTCTGGCGTGGACTGGTCCATGAAGTCACGAAGAGTCGGAAACGACTGAACGAATAAACAACAACAAATACCCCAATCCAGAAAGCCATGTACCTTTGGTTACACAGATGGGACTACTTATGCCCAATAATGTCCTTGTTATCTTAATTCATGGATTTTCTCCCATAATTAAATTTCTCTTCTTTTAATAAAGCACTCACAAAAACAGGCAGCTTGTAAACCAAAACAGCTCTGGAGTTAAATGTTTTAGTGCTCAGCACAGATTGCTGGCTGACGATAATGTCAAGATGGCACAAAGCTCTGTCAATTAAGGAATGTATCTGATAATTTGCTACTACATTGTACAAGAACTACAACATGATTAGTTTTCTTGCAGTAAAGATCATTCTTACCTAAGAAATATTGTCTTTTAACCTGCCTCATTTTGCCTTTAAAAGCTGGAACTCAGGTGTGTCAACTCCTCAAACTTTATTTCTGAACTTTAAGAAAATGAACAACATTGCTAAATGACTTTAAGACAGACATGATATTATATTATTTATACTATCATAATTTAATGTATATCAATTTAATTTTTAATATAGAACAATTTTTAAAATGCAGATATACTTCATTTTAGAGATAAAATTAAAAAAAGCATGTTAACTGATGATGTGACAGTTTTGCTAAGGTTAAAGGACATGATTAAGTTAAACTAACATAATTTATTTATACATAATACACACAGACATTTTATAAAATTAGTGGCATGTAAACAACAACCTCAATAATAGATATAAATTATGGTTAAAGGACTCTTCATCTTCCATATTTATCTGCTTTTCAGTCAATAGCAGCTACAGACTGTCTGTAGCTGATTTAACTGAAAGTAAATAAGCTTGAAAGAAGAGATAACAATCCACACTATTACCTCCAATTCAGATATTTGGTTTAATCTGCAGGGAAAGTCTATCACAATTGTTAAGAACTAACCCAGCCTATGTGTGATAGCAGAATGCTGCAAAGTTTGATCACACACTAAGTCCTCCTACATAACTTCTTGTTGTTTCAATATTCATATAATGTTAACAACATTTTAGAGGTAGAATTCATGTCAACGCTGACAATGAGTCCAAACATGGAAACATCCCATTATTGTTCTGCTTTTAAAGTAACTGATTAATCCTTGAAGCCCACATTTCTAAGAAGAAAGAAAATGGAATAATTATATTGATAACATGTCCATTAAGACTTATTAATCTTAGAATATTATGTTCTTTAGAATGTATACTTGGTGTCTCAAGTTAGATCGTATCATATTAGAACTATCTTCAAAATACAATACCCACATAATTTTAGTTACACAAAAGCACCCAGTTGGTATCAATTGTCTACCTACCCTCACCTCCCCCACATTAAAGATGGTAAAGGCAAGACTCAAAGCTCACTTTCTAAAAGTACTTTGTCTCTGGGAAAAATGCAAAGTACAGATCCAATCTCACATTTAATTTTGAAACTATTATGCAAATTAATCATATGCCTAAAAAGTAAACAAACATCTAACCTATTTATTTAATTACTTACTTTTCTGTTCTTTCTGTTGTTACTGAAAATGCTCTGTCTGGAGAATGAGATGGAGATCTCAAAGTTGAGCTAAGTGGGGATAAGTTATGTAGAGAAGAGGTAGAGATGCCATGCCGTCGCATCTCTTGAATGGCACGTTCCCTATCAAGTAGAAAATTAGAATTGAACTTTGGTTGCATTTAAAAGTATTTTCTCACATAGAAAACAAGCTGGTCACCGCCTTTTCCTACACAGTAAATTGGAATCCTTTTTTTTTTTTAAAAAAAAACCCTTCTTTTTGGACTAAAAGAAGCACTGCAATGGAAAGTGTTAGGATTGAATATGCAAACTTCCTGTCTTCTCTGCTTCAACCCTGTTCCAGAGCAACATTACTGTAAAGATATGCAAACCAGTATAAATCCGGTCTGATTTTATAACCAATCTGTCTGGTTTGTTTCTTTTTTACAATTTTTTAAAAAACAAGATCCATAAAATACATGTAAATTTGTCTTCTTTTACAACTTTCTCTAACTATTCATTTATTTATTAAATTTATATGGCCGCCCATCTCATATACATGACTCTGGGCAGCTAACAATAAAAACAAAATAAAAACAAGAGTAAAAACACAACCAATAATTAAAAACATATAGAAACTTAGGTTAAAAAAATTAACATCACAAAAATGTACATTTACAAATCCTGCAGTGGGGAAACATTTGTAATAAGAACAACAAAAAAAGAAAATGTTTCTCCAGGAGTTTAACAACTAAGTACAGGAAACTGCCCCTAAAAGATCAATCTAAAACAAAGGAGAAGTATGTCCGTATGAAATAATGAGAGCTAAAATAATTGTGGTGTATTAAAATCAATATAAGCTATAAGGTTTGAAATAGACTCCACACACAAAAAAAATCAGAAATGAGCAAAATGACACAAAAATTTGCTTTCATTTTCCCCCCTGCTATTTACTCCAAGTCAAAGGTGTGCAGCTCACAGACTACATTCGCTTTTTGAAATGTTGTTCTGAGTTCTCTGTGGGCCTGCCTTTGAAGAGGGATTAGACTTTAGGTGGTACAGAAATAAGGTGAAGAGAGGCTTAATAAGGATAGGCCTGACAGCACAAGTGAAGCCAAATCCATGTTTCCCTGCTGGCTAGGACAACAGGATTGGTATAAACGTGTTGTAATAATCTAGCCTAAAGCTGGATAAACTTTAGGTCTCCTACATTCATTGCTGGGCTGGGGGATGCATATACCCTTGTGTATAAATGCCACCCCTGTCTTTCTCCTTCCTAACGATCTTGAGAAAGATTATATGAAGGGAGGAGGAAGCAACAAGCATCATTACTTGCAGGAAATCAAAGAATTGATCCTCAGCAGCCAGCAATAAAAGTGCCCTCCCCCCAGCCTGTTAATCAGCTTCTTGCAGAAACCAGCAAATCACTGGTTTCCTGATGCTAATTGCACTGGCAAACCATTTGGTTACTGGAAGGAAGCCTTGTTCACTCATAAGCAACATACACTTGACTCCAGCTTTGCTCCCACTTTAAGAGGGTTTTTTAAAAAAACAAACATCAATTTCCACTGATGTTTAACTGAAAGGTCTTGTGGTATTTACTGATAGGCATTTTGAAAATGTATTTTATTGCAGCTGGTTTGTTTCAAATGGTAATATTTAATGTAATACATTTTGAATATGCATCATGTTTGCTTTTTATGTTGTAAACCACAATGGTATGGAAAGAAAGGTAAGAAATAGGTTATATAACTAAGAAACAATACTGAATAATTATTAAACCAGTTTTAATATTTTCTATGCAACACTATAAAACATGCTTTTATGGTTTCCTCTTCGAATGGGACTCAATACGGTTGCCTTTTTAATAAAGCTAATTCACATACCGTTCAAATTGCTCCGTTGTCAGCTGTCTTCTCACAATATCATAATCAGTCTGCAGCTGTGCAAGCTTATTTCGGAGTATAGAGACTTCTCTACTAAGACTTGTTCTAAAAATATTGTGAAACAAAGAAAAATCTTATCTATTACACATTCACAGATGGCAGCTTACACAGACTTTAAAAATAGCTGCAAGCAAACAGATAAACAGAGACCTAGAAATTAAGATAATATACCTATATTTGTGCACATACATACAAAAAGTTCTTAAAATAAAGAAACCACTACTTAACTGCAAAACAGTCTACTTAAAATATGCATACTTGGAAATGCATTCACCTGAAACTACATTGGACTTAAACCAATGCATACATTTGTCATAGTGCTGACAGAATTTTTTCTGCACTGCAATCTTTGTTTCCAAGTGCCCATAATGAATGAGATACTAGCATGTGAATAGCAATACTGCCCAGAGTCACTTGTTTGTGAGATGGGCAGCCATATACATACATACATACATACATACATACATACTTACTTACTTACTTACTTACTTACTTACATACTACATGCATACAACCATAATCATTTAAAACAGTTCTAATTTTTTTTCAAGCACTGCAGCTTGAAGAACACAGATTTCACACACAGTTTTTAGAATATTATAGTCCCTATCTTACACTGTGCACAGCAGTGGTACCATGTAATCTAAGAAAAGACAACAACACCGTAGTTAAAGAAACACGTAAAGCCACCCTTCCTTCTGTGAGTAATTTCATCTTTGAACGCAAGTTAGGCAAATTGCAGTTCCAGGCAAAATACTTGAAGCCTGTAGTTTCTAACAATACCCTTTTCACATAGATTACTAATCAGAAAATCTGGATTTCTTCAGGTAAAAAAATATACGATTAAATTTTTCAAGAACCCAGAGGTTTCTGCACTACATTACAAACAGCTGAAACAAAATATTATAAAGCTGGTAGTTTTCTACTTTTCAACATACAATTTACTTTCTGAGAGTGTTAGCTTGTCTTTGAGCAATTGTATCTCTGAATCTTTTTCATGGGTTATCAAATGATTCTGAAAATCTTTGTCTCTGCTGGTAGCCAAGAGTGTTTCCAAGTTTTGTATTGTAAGTCGCTCACTCGACAACTGCTTTTTTAACAGCTCTGCCTCTGCCTTTGCATCTTCAAATTCTGACATGATCTAGAGCATAAAAAAAATATTTAATAACCTCATAGTAAATATTATAGGGCTTCATTTAGAGACACTTTGGTATACCCAGACTCTATACAGATATAATCAGTTAATTTCTTTCTTAGCCCTATTTTAATATAGGAATTATTTAAGAATGGCTACATGGGCATACTTAAGTATATAGATGGTCTTTCAAATAATCTAAATCCAAACTATTTAGGAGTTTGTTTTTCAAAACTAGTATTTTGAACTGTGCATAAAAATACACTGATAACCACTACAAGTAATAATGCAGTTAATATAAATGCATGTTTGAGAGCAAATCTACAAATCATAGTTCATGTTGATCAGGACAGAATGCTACGTCTGTTACCTAACAATAGTTATTGTTTCTACATATTTTCAGTTAATGAAGTTTTGATTTGTGTCTGTGTGTGATTTTAAGCTTTAATGTTTTAATATTTTATATTTATGGTTGTCTTTAATGTATTATTGTAAGCTGCCTAGAATTGCTCCAGTAGATGGCATACAAATAACTAATAAATTAAAAAAAATAATTTTAAAAGGGTTCTGATGGGATAGAAGGACTTAGTTAAAGCTAAGTTAAAGCCAGTTTCTTTGCATATTTAGGATCTTAACATGGGCTAAGGCAGTAAATCATAGATCTTACTAACCATGGATAAGGATCATAGCTGTAACAGGCAGTTGAAGTGTTATCTATGACTGCTTGGTCAGCCAGGATCTTAAGATAATCTAATATATGATATATTCTAAATGTCATGCCTCTTAACACTGAATTCATGAAGCCACAGAATTCTAGGGCTGTAAGGGACCTTTTATACATGAAGCCCAAAAGCCTGCTCACTGCAGGAATCTCAGTGACAGTATCTAAAAACAGGAGCTATTTAGCCTCTTAAGTTCTGAGCTAAGATCTTATTGTGTAAACATTTGTACTTTAGGGTTCTCCTTTTTTGATGAAAAAAATGAAGTTCACAGAAAGTCTTGTGTTCCTTCTATCCTACTTCAGGCTCTCTGTACCCATGAAAAGTTACTTTAAAGGATAAGGAGGCTTGGATAATGTACAATGTGGTATTTTACTACTGGGAAAAGGAACATTGTCCCCAATTGGCCTTGGATTCTTAAGTAAGTCAGTTTGGTCTAGTGGTTAAGGCAATGGGCTAGAAACCAGGAGACTGTGAATTCTAGTCCCACCTTAGGCGTGAAAGCCGGCTGGGTGACTTTGGGCCAGTCACTCACCTCACAGGGTTGCTGTTGTGGGGAAAACAGGAGGAAGGAGGAGTATTAGGTATGTTCGCCGCCTTGAGTTATTTATAAAAATAATAAAAGCGGGATAAAAATTAAATGAATGAATGAATGAATGTCCACAGTTCATGTCCGCTTCTCCATTAAACCCTTCTCTTCCCTCTCACTCTCCCTGGGAGGCTTTTCAAGCTACAGTGGCTGCAAGATAAAGCCAGGAAACTTTTTAATCTTAGGATATGTATCTATTTTGGTGTCAACATTTTATCTTAAATATAAAACTGATTTGAATTGCGTAAGAGCAACATTTTTCTCTTTTACCCTCTCAAAATCCAGAGATTTGGATGTTAATTGACGTGAGAGCAGATCTTTGCCAGTTTCCAGTTTGACACATAATTCTCTAACAGCAGTTACATCAACAGTTATTGAAGACTTTTCTTCTTTTTCACGTCTTAGAGCCTCCTCCAGCTTGGCCATATTTTTTGCCATTGAAGAGATTTGTGATTCATAAGCTTGATGTGCAATGATATGCTGCATGAAAGACAAAAGCAACTCTTTTTTACAAGCATGGATGGGATGCTCCTATTACATTTTCCTGTTTGCTCACTTATTGGGAAACAAACAAAATAACACATCAACTTGAAGTATTTTTCTGTTCCAAAATACATTTACAACCATTTGCAAGACTTAACAAGCACTGGGCAAGAGCAGGCATAAATCTGAAATTAGTTTTCCCCTTGAGAACATACAGATGATTAATACCACCTGCTCCTTGTACAAATTTCCAATTAACGTCACGGTATTTGATTAAAAAAGCACATTAAAATGGTCTAGGAAGCAAAATACAGCTAAAAAATTATAATTACCTCTTGAATTTCTTTTTCCAGTAATTCTACTCTTTCTCTAAGGTGTCTTCGTTCAGTATCAATGGAGAGAAGCTCTAATCGTACAGAGCTGCTTTGTCCCTCAGCTTGATGGGCCTTTACTTCCCAATCTTCAGCTTGGCTATGAAGCATCTGGAACTTCTCCAATAATTCCTTATTTTCTCTTTCCTAGTATTAAGAGAAAATGTATCTATTGAGAATAAATCACTGTAACAAATGTCTCTGTTAGCTACTATTTGGCCTCTTTTCTGTTTAGAAATTAAGTCAGCAACTTGTTCCACTGTAACAGAAGAAACCTGAATATGTGTTATCTTCTATATGAGATAATCACTCTACTTCAACATAAAATAATTATATTGTTATAGTTAAGACTTTAAAAGATTTGAAGCAGATGTTACATTAATTGATCATTACACACAAGAACGTTATTCCTTATATTATATTCCTTTTAGGGAAAGGGGAGTCAGAAATCCATCTCCAGGGCCGTGCTGAAGACTTTTCTGGACATTTACAGGATAAAATCGCTCGGATTCGCTCTAGGTTGGACTCTGAGTGTGAGACAGAGTCTGAGGAGATACCCAGGGAACATACTTACCTTGTTAACTGGGAATGGTTCGAACCTGTTGGACCCGAGGAAGTGGACAGAGTTCTCCTGACTGTAAATGCCACCACCTGTCAGTTAGATCCATGTCCCTCCTGGCTAGTGAAAGTAGCTCGGGAGGTGACTTGTAGTTGGGTCCAGACGATGGTCAATACATTGAGAGAGGGGGTGTTTCCGGCAGCTTTTAAGGAAGCGCTGGTGCGCCCCTCCTCAAGAAACCATTGCTGGACCCTACTGTACTGGATAATTTTCGTCCAGTCTCCCACCTCCCCTTTTTGGGGAAGGTGGTGGAGACAGTGGTGGTGTTGCAGCTCCAGAGGATTCTGGATGAAACAGATTATCTGGACCCCTTTCAGTCAGGTTTCAGGCCTGGTCATGGGACTGAAACTGCATTGGTCGCGCTTATGGATGAACTTTGGCGGGAGCGAGATGGAGGCAGTGCATCCATTCTCGCTCTTCTTGACCTTTCAACAGCTTTCGATACCATCGACCATGGTATCCTTCTGGAGCGGCTCAGGGAGTTGGGGGCGGCCGGCGTCATGTTGTGCTGGTTCGCCTCCTTCTTCCAGGGCCGGTTCCAATCGGTGTTGATTGGGAGCGAGAGATCCAGCCCACAGGCCCTTTCTTGTGCGGTCCCGCAGGGCTCGGTACTCTCTCCGCTCCTTTTTAACATCTACATGAAACCGCTGGGCGAGATCATCCGTCACCACGGGGTGAGGTATCATCAATACGCTGATAATACTCAATTATATATCTCCATCCCGGGTGAAGTAAGTGATGCAGTCTCCACCCTGTTCAAGTGCCTGGGGGCTGTAGGGGCCTGGATGGGGAAAAACAGGCTCCGACTGAACCCTGGTAAGATGGAGTGGCTGTGGGTTAATGGCTCCTCGGTATCTAGGAAATTGTCATTAGTTCTGGATGGGGTTGCACTGCCCCAGACAGACCCGGTCCGTAACTTGGGGGTCCTCTTGGACTCATGACTCCTGCTCGAAGAGCAGGTGGCAGTCATGGCGAAGAGGGCCTTTGCTCAATTCTGTGTTGTGTGCCAGTTACGACCCTTCCTGGAACAAGAGGCCCTTTGAACGGTCACTCATGCTCCGGTTATCTCCCATATAGACTACTATAATGCGCTCTACATGGGGCTACCCTTGAACAATATTCAACAATTCAGCTGATCCAGAATGCAGCTGTGCGGACGATTTTGGGTGTCCCTAATCGGACACATGTAACACCTTTGTTACACGAGCTGCACTGGGTTCCAGTTTGCTTCCGGGTCCAATTCAAGGTGTTGGTTATGACGTTTAAAGCCCTTCATGGCATGGGACCAGGTTACCTAAGGGACCGTCTTATCCCCATTACATCGTCCCATCCCATCTGGTCATGCAGGGAGGGCATGCTACGGACCCCACTGGTTAAAGAATTCCATCTAATGGGGTCACGGAAGCGTGCCTTCTCTGCAGTAGCTCCTGCTCTGTGGAACATTCTCCCCCTGGAGATAAGACAGTCCCCCTCGCTCCTGGACTTCCGGAAAAAAATCAAGACCTGGTTTTGTCAACAGGCCTGGGGCGGGAAGAAGAGTGTACACTCCTGGGGATGGCTAACGCCTTAGGGTGGCCCTAGAGTGCCAGTTTCTTTGTGCTTCTTCAAAAGAGCTTGAACTTGAACATCTTGAAACCCCAGACTGCTTTGAGATTTTTGCCTGGGAAAGACCTTGCTGATGCAGTATAACTGTGTCTTGTTGCTGTGCTCAGTCTTGCCATGGTGTATGACCTGTGACATGAAACTGTCTTCCACAACCTCACCTTAGTGGCAGAGTTTGGCTGTTCCTCACCCAGTTTTAAGCCTCCTACACAGCTGTTTCTGTTTCAGTTAATGACTGTGTTTCAACCTACATATGACATTGATGATCATTAGCACCTGCTTGGTATAATTTGTTCATCATACACCTGACTCTAATCCTACAAGATCCCTGACTTTGTGCAAGTGTACAAAGTGTGCAAGTGTAAGAATTGATGCTGTTTTGAAGGCAAAGGGTAGTCACACCAAATATTGATTTGACTTGGATTTCTCTTCTGTTCGCTCACTTTGCATTTTGTAAATTGATAAACATCAACAATTACAATATATATTTTTGAAAGCATTCTAACTTTACAGCATTTTTTCACACCTGCCTAAAACTTTTGCACAGTACTGTATATATCTCAGGTAGCCGGCTCAGGTCGACTCAGCCTTCCATCGTTCTGAGGTTCAGTAAAATGAGTATCCAGCTTGCTGGGGGAAAGGTAATCACGACTGGGGAAGGCAATGGCAAACTACCCCGCTCTATAGTCTGCCAAGAAAACATCAGCGAAAGCAGCATCCCTCCAAAGGGTCAGTAATGACTTGGTGCTGGCACAGAAGACCTTTCACTTTCATACACACACACACACACACACACAATACTAATTTTAAAATAGCTAAGTGGAGTAAAATAAAGATTTTTGGATGTAATCTAGATGTGTATATGTACACTATTCATATACTGAAATTTTTAAATTCAATACACACACACATCTATATATGCCTAGATATACTGTATCTATCTGTATGTGTCTCAATGAATCAATCACAGGTGAGCCTTTGTGATAACTTGTTTTAAATCTGGTGGTACTTTGCTCAAATCTCTCTACATACTACCCTCATAACTGTCATATATATTTTGAAAAACACTGGGTACAAAGTGGAACCCTGTGGCATAGGGCTTAAATGCCACAGGGCTAAGCAGGATTATTCCCTCAATGCTATTCTATTCTCTCAAAGGAGAGACTGAAGAATTTTTCTTTGTGCACTATCTTGGTTACTTTACTTAATAAGCCTTACTTATGAAATTAAAATAAGATACACTTTATTTTTGATTTGAGAGCCAGTTTGGTGTAGTGGTTAAAGGCACTAGGCTAGAAACTGAGAGGCCATGAATTCTAGTCCTGCCTTGGACATGAAGCCAGCTGAAGCCATAGGGAGAAGGCAGTGGCAAACCACTTCCAAAAATGTTGCCAAGAAAACTGCAGGGACTTTTCCATGTAGTGGCCAGGAGTCAATAATGACTTGAAGGCCCCAAAACAAAATTATTATTGTTAATAATAATCATAATAATATTTTCATATTTCTCACCTTTGAGGCCATTAAGCTTTCAAATCTGGAGACTTCAGTGATATAATTATGAACTCTAACTTTCATTTCTTCTTTTTCACATAAAGCCACTTCCAATTCAGTTGAGATTACCTGTTTATATACATACTGTTAGACATATTATTCACAAAGTAAATAAAACAAATTCTGACTTCAAGCAGGACATTTAGATCTGATCTATTCCATTTCAAAATTGAGGCAGCTTCTAAGAGAGCTTCTCTTGGGGAGAAGAAAGTCTACCTATTAGTTCCCCATATTCAGATTAAAAAAACAAAAAACATCAGCATTCAGTCTTGTGACTCTCAACCTACAGTCAAGTAATTTTCCTTATTATCTTATGGAAGATTTGGGACAATGCCTATTTTAGCATTGGTACTTGGCACTGGCAATACCTATATTGGCATTATCGATCAATAATCAATCAATCAAATCTTTATTACGGTCATAGACCAGCATACCGGGGTAGCTCAGGTGCGCCTCCACCTCCCTGTCACACAGCTGATTGGTACGGAGATTTTCCACCCTGGGGCGCCCCCCCACCGTCACTTTTTGTGGTGATCCGAGGCTTTTTCACGTTGCGACCGCAGCTTTTCTTGGGAGCATCTCTGCCACGAGGCGAAAAAGCCTCATTTCACCGCAAAAAGTGACTGTGGGGGGGGGGGTGGGGTGCCCCGGGGTGGAAAATCTCTGCACTGATCAGCTGTGCGATGGGGAGGCAGAGGTGTGCCTGAGCTACCCCGGTAGGGGCCAAAAAAACCACGGGGAGCAAAAGTGGGGGGAGGAAAAGTCCGCCCTGCACACCGCTGGGGTTCCCCTTCAAAAGGGCAGGCTCAGCAGACCCCGAAAATGCCCTCAGTTCAAAATGCACTGAGTGGCAGGGAGGCGAAAAGTATCGTCGCATGCACGCATGCTGCCGCTGGCGCTGCCATCTTCCCGACCCAGCCGGCACCATCGCTGCGCCTCAGCCGCCACACCCTCCTCGTGCCGCCCGCCCCCTTGCGACCCCTGGCCCGCTCGCATTGCCGCCACCTCCCTTCTCCTCCTCCTCCGCAGCAGGCTTGCGCACCGCCCGCTCCTCCTCCTCCCTCAGGCAGGACGGCTCAGAAGAGCAGCGAGGAAAGCCTGATTGGTGGGGGTGCTCCTCGGCCCGCCTCCGCCCTTTGTCACGTGCTAATTGGTGGAGGGGCTTCTTTCGGGCTGCCTCCAGTCGGCAGCTCCGGCTCAGATTCCCCTTTCGCGCCATGCCACCCTCTTCCGTAGTCTGGCATGGCGGTGGGGACAGGAGGCTCATTCCAGACCGGGCCGGGCCAGATTGCTAACTGTTCAGGGCTGCATGTGGCCCATGGGCCGCGGGGTTGGACACCCCTGGCTTAGTTATAATTGAGAGCATGATATTGGAATCTGTAACTAAAACAAACAGGATTACGAACCAGGTAAAATTCTTACAAAAACCATTCACCCTCCAAAATATGAAATACAGGTAGTCCTAGTTGAATGACCACTTGTTCAGCGACCATTCAAAGTTAGGACAGCACTGAACAAGGGGGACTTATGACAAGTCCTTGTAGTTGAGGCCGCTGCAGTGTCCCTGCGGTCACATGATCGCGATTATGGAGCTTAACAACCGGCTTGCAATTACGTTGCAGTGTTCTGCAATCATATGATCACCATTTGTGACCTTCACTGCCGGTTTCCGATAAGCAAGGTCAATGGGGAAGCCGGCAGGAGGTGGCAATTCGTGATCAGGTGACCACAGGATTCTGCGACTGTGGAGGATTCACCTAATGACAGCAGCTGGGACTGTTGCAACTGCCGTGTGTTCTGTCAGTGTGGTCACGCAACATCACGCTTTATGACAGAGTCACTTAGCGATGGAGTTGCAGGTCCCAATTACCATTGTTAAGCAAGGACTACCTGCATTTTATTTTACTTAAAAGAAATGTTGATATTGTTTTGGTTACAGTGATGTTTCAGAAGAGCTACATCACATCCATTGTAAATTTAATTACTGATACAAAATGAATCATGGTGTGCACTCTATGAATTATTTTATACCTGGTTTTCTCTAGCCACTGTGGCTAGATCATCCTGCAATCTTCTATTTTCCTTCAGAGCCATTTCTTTCACTCTGCCAGTTTCTCCAAGCTCTGAATGTACTGCATCAAACTGGCGATGGAGACTGGCAAGTTCACGGTCTTTTCCACTTAAGGCATCCTTTAATTGGCTAGCAAATGGGGGATTTGGAAAACCTTAGACATAATTTATCTTTGTGCATTATGGTATATACACAATGGCCATAATTTAGAAATTACTAGCAATTAACTAAAACTTACTTTTGTACTGAATTGTGCCAACCACATTTTGTATATTACCAACAAGTACAGATTTTATATATAAAATTTATAAAAATTATATATTTTTATAATTGAACAAGAGAGCCAGTTTGGTCTAGTGGTTAAGGGAACAGGCTAGAAACCAGGAGACTGTGAGTTCTAGTCCCGCCTTAGGCATGAAAGCCGGCTGGGTGACCTTGGGCCAATCACACTCTCTCAGCCCAACTCACCTCACAAGGTTGTTGTTGTGGGGAAAAGAGGAGGAGGAAGGAGTATTTGGTATGTTCGCCACCTTGAGTTACAGTATTTATAAAAATAATAAAGGCGGGATAGAAAATAAATAAAATAAAAAATAAAATAAATCTGTCATGTTTCTTTAGAACAAATGAGTCACCAAACATTTGTGAAATTATACCTGAAGTTCTTGCACAACGGCACAAATGGCAGCATTGGTGGAAGACAGATATGTTGCTAAGTCTTAATTTGTACTAATCTAGTTTGTAGAACAAGCTACATCTTGTTCTACAAACTAGATCAGAGCTTTCCAAACTGTGTGTCGCCACACACAGTCTGGTGTGTCACCACACAACCCGGAAGCGCTGATCATCATCAGCGCTTCCGGGTTTTCCCGCGGTGACACACCAATGGCGGCGCACAAAAACTGAAAGCGGCAGCAGTGCTTCCGGGTTTTTGCGCGCTGCCGCAACGGAGGCACTTCCGGGTTTTCCCGCGGCGACACACCAATGGCGGTTGGTGTGTCGCCGCGGGAAAACTTTGGAAAGCCCTGAACTAGATAGTCAAGAAAAGCATGGAGTACTTCCTTATTAAAAGTTGTCATTGTTGCCTCAGCTATCCTACCCCTGAGACCCTGAAGCTCCTTCTGGAGCCTGAAGAGTAGCAATGCATCAAAAGATCCTGGTAGCCAACCAGTAGTAAAAGAGGCAAGGAAAAAGATTATTTTTCTTTTGGGATCTTTTGCCATGGCCAAGAGGAAAAAGACATTGTCAAGTATGCCTCCCATGCCTTGTATTCTTTTTAAAACTTTTAATCTTCATTTGAAAAATATCCTTCCTGCTATATACATTCTTTCAGTAAACTAATTTTTCCTATTATTTAAAATTTTATTAGGAAACAACCAGCAAACCAGATGTTAAAATACCACAGATCCCGAGGATACAAAGTGAGATGAATTGTTGCAGAAAACAACTTAGTAGCAAAGGATAGTTTTAGCTGACTAGGCTTTTAGTTAAAACTAGCAAATGAATTTGGTGTAGTTTATTTATTTTATTTTTTTATTTATTATTTCAATTTATTCCCCGCCCATCTCCCTTGCAAGGGACTTTTATTTATTACTCATATTTATATGACCGCCCAACTCCCCCAAATTTGGTGTAGTTTACTAAAGCTTGCTAGGATCAAATGTGCATTTAATAAATATGTATTTTTTGATAAAGGGAAAGGAGTCTAAAGACTTTTTAAAAAGATTTACTTTTCCTTCAAGACTGCTTTTTATTCACATTTTTGTAGCCAGATGATAAATTGACAGAACAATGAAGCACATTGGGAGTAAAGGAAGATACACAATTTAGACATATTGACAAATCATTTAACCCAAGTCAAGAATAACAAACTAGTCCAAGTTTTTACCTCAAACTTTGTTTAGTGAACATAATTTGTAAATAACTTGGTCTGCATAAATAAGCCAGTTACAGTAAACAACGGTTTACCATTATGTGATAAAGCAATTACTGACCACATTGTATATAAAAATAAGTCTAGAATAAAGAGAGTGCTAGAGCACATTGCTCTTTGTTCTTCCCTTCATAGAAACCGTTAATGGGGGAAAAAAGAGAGATAGCTTAACACAAAGAGGTCAAGGTTATGCTTTATTGCATTCAAATGAGCCATAATTTATAGGTGAGCAACAAATCCTGTTTATCACTGGCTTACACTCCTACCTTGTCTGGACAAAATAGATCATAATTTCAGTTTGGGATGTCACAGTGAACAATCTCTACCTGTTTCATTTCTTTTCCTATTTGTACATAGGGACAGCAATTGATATGAGACTGCCCCTCAAGACCAGAGTTCTACCTTACTATGCTCATTGGTTGGTAGGCAGTATCAAATATTATTAATATAAAAACTCATGTCCCAAGCCATGAATAATGCCACTTTTGAGTCTATACATTGAAGTGATTAATTTTAACTAAAATTTGCAGGAATATAATTAGATACTAAAAAAAGAAGTTAATAGCAGTTTAGCAGAATTGGAAAACAAGTTCAGAGAAGCTATAAAGCAGCTTTACAGTGCAATGTTGTATCTTCAGTGAGACTAAACTGAACGGTTATTAAAGTGGTTTGAATAAAGGAAGCGTAATTATTTTACAAGGTAACCGGCCATTTTAAAAAAGCTATAGTATGCAAAATAATTTTAAAGTATTTTACTCATCCATCATCTTATGTTAAGTGAGCATTACATTTAATAACTGCCCTGTTATATAATTGCAATCATCTAAAATAAAATTAGCTAAACTACAAATTTTCAGCTTTTTCTGTCTTCCATTTTACCTCATGAAGAATGCAGTGGCTCAATTAGATTTATAATCTCATTAAAATTACCCTTGATCATTTTAAAATGAGTTTCAGAATAACCAAAAGTTATAATTTTATTACTTACTCTAAAGATACTTCCAACTGAGTGAGTGTTTTTTGTAAGTTGATGATAGTCTTTTCCTGTTGAAAGAGATGGAGTTATGCATGTTGTGTATATTCTTTTCCTGTAATTTGAAATCTAACATAGCATTAATGAAACTATGTAGTTTGACAAACTATCCTTTCTCTGTCCTAACCAAATAGTTCTTTCAAAGTTCCTGCAACAAGCACTTAACATTAATATACATTAAATTAACATACACATACCAATACAACCTTAATATACATTTCATTTATAGTTCTCTGCCAACCACTCATAAGCAACCTTTAGAACTTCATGATTTTACTGCCAGCTTAAGAACCAAAGTTATTATCTTGAACACTCCTAAACATTTATTACATATAACATTGTTCTTATTGTCTTTCGGATAGTTTTTTCTTGTTTTATTTTTAATTTTCACTAATTTTGTAGAAGATTGAAGAAGCCAAGTTATGTCTTCCAATCTTCTGAGTGTATAGAAGCATGTAGTGTATAGAATATGTGAAGCGTGTATAGAGTGTAGAAGCGAGTACAGTATGAGTGTATAGAAGCATGTTAATCATAACAATTAAAATGATCCAAACAAAATAAGTAATAATGTCCAAAATAAAGTATAAAAATATTCAAGGAGCAATTAGTGGCTAGGGGGAAAAAATGGGAGAGAAAGAGAAAGGGAGGCTATCAGAATGCTTTTTTATAGTATTTTTTAAAATCTTTATTTTTCTTTTTTAATTTTTTAAAAATCCTCTAAGTATGTATATGTATCTTTTTTGCTTGCTCTTTTTTGCTTGCATGTTTTACTTAATCAATAAAAAAGAAGAGATGTATTTTTTAAAAAAATACCAAAAATTTCTATAGATTTTTACATTGCATCCTTTTCAACAAGAAGAAAGCCAGTTTGGTCTAGTGGTTAAGGCTC
Organism: Charina bottae; assembly: GCA_023362775.1. Taxonomy (NCBI): domain Eukaryota; kingdom Metazoa; phylum Chordata; class Lepidosauria; order Squamata; family Charinaidae; genus Charina; species Charina bottae. The sequence goes on along the minus strand of JALMGJ010000019.1, from coordinate 19,779,794 downwards.
CAGGCTAGAAACCAGGAGACTGAGAGTTCTAGTCCCGCCTTAGGCATGAACGCCGGCTGGGTGACTTTGGGCCAGTCCCTCTCTCTCAGCCCGCAACGTCAGGCTCGGGCAACAAGCCAGTCAGTGAATTCCTGTCACAACCAATGAATCAACATTTGGTTGATCCAAAAAAGCAGACTTTGCACCTGCGAGAAAAATGCTAGGAAGAAAAAAAAATCCTTTTCAACAAGAAATAATATTTTAGAAATGACTTCATTGCATTTATGCTGTTGGAGATGCAGTGAAATCAATGCTTTATTTTGACTTCTGGAAAGAAAATGAACTTACAATCAAAAGACCTACTCTTCAGCATTGGAAAAACAAACATATGGCTCCAACTATTCAGTGGTTTACAGAATTGATTAACATACAGTGGTGCTTAAAAGTCTGTGGACCCTTTCGGAGGTCCTCAGAAATCTCCTTTTTTTCGAGCCATGACACACTTCCATATACCTATGTTGTGAAGATCAGACTTTGATAGCGAATACCCAGAATTCTGTTCTTAAATAAGACAGGACCTTCCACACACCTGATTGTCATCCCATTGATTAAAGCACCTGGCTCTAATTTCCCCTTCAAATGAACTGATAATCCTAGAAGTTCACATACTTTTGCCATATACAAATATGTAGCTTTGGATCATTTTTCTCACAAGTATGATGTTTTTGACTCATTTGTTTAAACCTAGATATTTTAGGCCTTTGAAATAAAATGGCACAATCTGGTTGGGGAACACCCTTCTCTGGGCATCCTCTTTTGGTAACTTCTTGTCAAAAACCATTTGTTATGTGATGCCTCTCACTACCTTCAAGCTCGGAAGCAAGGCATAATATGAACTTGGCAAAACTACTATGTATCCACATCTGGGAGAAGGTGATAACTCTTGACTAACTTACATATTTTGTGTCCATATTTTCCCATGAATTTTCTTGAGGTAAGGAGTATTCTCTACAGCAGAGAACTTCCACACAGAGCTTAAAATAAACCGTATGAGATACCTCTGTGAGTGTCAGGATTACAGTTTGAATCCTGCCATTAACTTTGAAAGATACGTGTCAGCCTGGCACAGACTCAGGAAGGGGGGGGGGAGTGCATTCCAAGAGCCGTGCCAGACAGTTGGAGCCTGTTTTGTACATCATCAAGGTCGTCCACCTGCAAGAGTGTGGAGGAGGTTCGCACAGAGTGGGAAAGAGATGGACATGGACATCATCGGGTGCAGGGGGCTGGCTCAAGGGAGGGAAAGGCAAAATTCAATCTTTTGGCGGGAAACGTCATTCGGGTCTTTGAGAATGCTTTGATGTACATGTATCCTTAATAAAGCTTATTCTGCAATTCAAAAGAACTGCATGGAGAAGCGATTATTGGGGCATTGTAATCAGGGTCATCACAGTGAGTGTTCGTGTGTGTGTGTGTGTGTGTGTGTGTGTGAGAGAGAGAGAGAGAGAGGGAGGGAGGGAGGGAGGGAGGGAGGGAACACCTTTGCTCCGTGGGAGGAATTGAACAGAAAGGTTTCCATTTGCCTTTCCAGCAGTGACATGACTTACATAAAGGCTGTCCGCTTACTGAGGGCTGGGAACAGCCTTCTGTCATCCAAGTGGGTAATTGCTGAATTCCGCTTGATCCTCTTATCAATGTTATTGCTACATCTGGTGGTTCCAGCACCAAAGTTAAGATCAGATGCCACCTATTAACCTGAACCTTTATCTCTCCACCAGCCATCATGGTGATAAGGGGTTACAAAGGGAACTTATGTCCTGCATGCTTTTTTTTTCTCAGGTAGACACAACTAAGTTCTTAAGGGTCTCACATAACAACTTGGGGCTAGCTTTCTCAGATTGGATGGTTGTCCTATTCCTCTTTTTCTCTAATCCCTCTTAATATTTTTAAAACAAAGTTGTTTAAAAGAGAGAAATTAACAGAATGGATAAGGGCTGTAGGAAAAAAAAGAGAAAAAGGACTATAAATCTTTCTGAGTTAACCAGAAATGAAACTGGAAGCAAATTACTCCCCTATGTGGAAGGGCACCTAAACCCTAATTTGCAAATGCTTATCTTTTGGGAGGAATATGCTTGTCCACTGCAGTAAAACTGCCACATTTGAAGGGAATACATGAGTTGTTTTCTGTACAAGCCATGAACTTGCTATAGAAACAACCCCCTGAATTATTCTGCCATTCCAGTTATCAAACATTTTACCTTAAATATCCAAAATTCTTCTTTGGTTGCATGTCTAGCAAATAACATTCTGCCCATGATACAGTAAGAATTAAGATAGAATGGTTCTGATAATCCATTTCATATCTTGTATAAATACCTTGTTAGCTAAATTGTCTTCTAGATATACAATTTTTTCAGTTTTTTCATCTATACTTTCCTGAAGGCTGTCTTTTTCCTTATCCAAGGCATTAACAGTACTTCGGAGCACACTGACAGTCTCATCTTGTGATGAGCTCTTATCATTGAGTTTACCTGAAAACAGCAAAACAAAAACAACAAAGCAACAAAAAAACTTAGTTGGCTCATTTGCTTTGGCCATGTAAAAGTCTAAACCAGGGGTCCCCAACCCCCGGGCCATGGCCTGGTACCGGTCTGTGGCCTGTTAGGAACCGGGCTGCACAGCCCACCCATCGAGCTCTGCCCATGGCCCACCCATGGCCTGTGTGGCCCGCGCATTGAGCTCTGCCCATGGCCCACCCATCCCCCCCCCCGGTCTGTGGAAAAATTGTCTTCCACGAAACCGGTCCCTGGTGCCGAAAAGGTTGGGGACCGCTGCTCTAAACTCCAAACCCTGTAAGCACACCAGTACTGGTGTATCTGTTCTGAGTTTCTCTGTTCTGGATTATAAGATTACTGTTGGCAAATTCTCTTATTGCTCTACTACTCTCAACAAATTATTGGGGGAAGAATAGTCAGCCATCCCAATTTAACATAAAAGTCTGCTAGCAAAACATTTGCCTTTTGCTAGTTTCAAACCAGCTATAGAATGCTAAAATCCTGCTGGAGTTTGGAAATATTATTTTATTATTATTATTTATTAAATTTCTATCACTACCCATCTACCCCCAAAGGGGAATATCTGTGAGAAAGGCCACTCTTCATGATTTCACAGTCTAATATGTAAAAACAGGAGGCACATGAAGGAGGAAGGAAAAGGTAACTTATTCTGACTTGGAAACCCAATCCTTTCACTCCCCTGCCATCAAATGCCATGTTCAGGTAACATGACATGCTAGATAAAGTAACAATATTATAGTGGCTTACACTGACTGGGTTTCCCAGAGTAGCTTGAACCACAAAATACATAAATTGATTTTAACTTAGCCTAGCTTGTTGTGCAAATCCAACCAAGTTGTGTTCAGGTTGTTAAGAAAAATCCTACAAAGAAAGTAATTTGCTTCTTCTAATACATCTTTGCCTCACCCTCTGACATATCCCTCTTCCCAGATAAAATGTAATTTAGTTCAGAAAACTACAGTATTGAAACAAATATTTTTGATGAAGAATCCCTCTCATATATACCCCCTTATTTTTGTGAGCAGCTCTTGCTAATACAAAAAAAATTCAACAAAACTGGAGAACAGTGCAGTGGACTGTATAATATATTTGGAGGTAACTGAATCAAATTTTGGATCTCCTTTTAGATTATAACACTTCAACATCCAAATTGTATAAATGAGATTCACAATATTTTGCAAAACTCTTATGACTGAATTTATCAATAACAACAGTGCATATCTGTTGTTTGATTCACTGTTTCCAACTGGAAAATACTTCTCTTTTTTCTGTACTGTATAGATAAATTATTTTTGTTTAGAATTCCTGATACCTTATTCTTTGTTATTAAAATTATAACAAGTAACATAGATACTATTACAATTTCAGAACATGCTTCAATAAAATTTACTGATTTGATAAAAAATTGAACACTTTCTTTAAGTGATTTTATTAAGCAGTCGGGACAGAAAATGGCAGGGTTTTTTTTATATTAACAAGGGCTGTTACAACACTGTCTTTGGTATGGAGAAAACATTAGAAAATTTATTTGAGACTGAGTATTCACATATATGTCTTATAAAAAGAAGCAATAAATGCCTTAAATTCTTAGAGGAGAATTATTAACTTTAATGCATCCCCTGACTGATATATAACCTAGATCTCTATTAAGCATAAACTTAACAAGTTTTATGCTTCCAAAATAGAATTTTTATTACACTGCACTAAGCAACAATATAGTTATTGACATTCAAACGATTAAGCAACATAATATTGTATCATCTATTTAGAGTACAAATGGGAAAGTGTGTAAAATCCCAGATAAATTAATCAATTATTTTGTATGCAGTTATTTTAAGCTGGGCAAGAATCTCAGATGTGTTCTAACTATCTGTCAAGCTATTACTCGACAGATGTGGATGCTAAGAATTTAACAGTTATTTTGGTCCACAGATTATGGACATACTTGCAACCATTGTGTACCAAGCTCAGGCTGGTTTTATGCTGGGCCATCAGGCTTCTAAGAACATAAGGTTTAATTGATGTTATTGTTTTAATTCAAAAAGCCAAACATTTTTAATGGGGGGGGGGCACTGAGAAAACCTTAGATACGTTTTCCTGCATGCTTCTGAGGTGGGTTTTGACTTTTGTTTTTTTTTTCCTAAGTTCTGTTTGTTTTTGTTAAATTTATAAAGCCGTCAGCTCTATGATGACTCTGGGCAGTGCAAAATAAAAACACCAAGAAAATATAGATTATACAAATAGGAAACCCCAAAATCTAGAAAAGCAACAGACAAAAAAAAGTGTTATATTTCAGATAAATATAAATATGTCTAGAAATAAATAAAATAGATAAATAAATAGATAAATATGTCTTGTTTCTTGCTTTCTCCTTAATTAAGCTTTAGAATTCGTAATGCATGTAATTAGAATTTCTGAAAATGCTTATGGAATTATAGCAGAGGGCAGAGCATAAGAATGTATTCAATGCAGATTGTATTTTATAGACAAATGGTAAATTTCTATTCCTAATCTCATTTCATTAATACATGAGTTTGGTATTCTGTCCAGTTACTCTATAAATTGGAGCAAATTGGAATGATGTCTTTCGGTCAAAGCAATAATTTTGACAAGTATGAGAAATTGTATTCTAGCTTTTTGTCTGGCTTGGTATAAGAACTCCAAGAACTCTTACGCCACCCCCTTATTCAGAGATAAATGAAAGACTACAAGTGTCTATAATTCCTTTGTGTGTTTGGGATGTCAGCATGTGAATTTTTTTTTCTTCTGACAAAGGGGCAAAAAAGACTTTCAAGGAATATGTTCACACTTTTTGTAATTCTGTTTATACTAAGGCTTTTTAATTTTGAATCACTTTTCATTAACACTGTGGCATATATACTTTTTCTATTAACTAATTTGAAATAATAAAATAAAGTTTAAAAAATATGTGAGAGGAAGAGAGGCTGACAACTAAAATAAATTCAAACAGAAAGCTAAAGTGTTCAGCCTCAAGTTTGGACTCGGAATTTATTATTTGTCTTGTTTATATCCTGTTCACTCCTGGTAAAACTTGTCTGTGGGAGGAGGACAAGTGAATGGTCCCAACCTTTTGTGCAGAGTTGAACCAGGCTATTTAAACGTTATTTTCTGAAGTAATACATTCTCATTCACCTATTTTGTTCTCTAATATCACAATTTCCTCTTGAGCTGAATGAAGGTCATTTTCTTTAAGAGATAGTTGATGCTGTATCTCATCTAGGGATTTCTGAATCTGTTCATTTAGTAGTCTGTAAAATCAAGACAGTTATGTCAAATGCAATATTTTAAAAAGGCAAAGGCATAGGATATGAATCCATTTCTTTCCTGCATCTTCAGTGGGTATCATAATTTATAAAGAAATAGTAGACTAGAGTGACCACAAGGGCAATCAGTAGCTATGCCTTTTAGGTTAATTCTGTAGGACTGGATTACTTCCAAGAATTAAAAATCATGTTTTCCTTATGAAGGCCCAAAACTGTCCTTTTAATTTTCATGATAAGAGAGGATATCACCAAACATAATTACATACTGAAACTGAATGGCATTCCCTTTAAGAGACATACACCCTCTTTCCAATGAAATAGGAATTTTGTGGAGTCCTTGGTGTTCTCTGAGCTTGGTTGCTTGCTTGCAGACGTTTCATTACCCAAACAGGTAACATCATCAGTGCGACTGAGTGTGGGGTTTGCTCCCTGTTTCTATAAAGGGACTCATCAAGACTCATAGCAGAGACCATAATGCAGCATCTAGGAACTATGGCACTCCCACACGTACCACCAAAAATATGGATCGGGTATGTAGACATCACCTTTATCATAATAAAAAAGGAACAACTAGAGAAAACATATGAAACTATCAACAACATTGTCAAAGGAATAAAATTCACAAGGGAAGAAGAAAACAACACACACTACCCTTCCTGGATATCCTCATAGCAGAGGAAACGGCGGCAAATTAGAAACGGAAGTCTATCGAAAAACAACCCCACACTAACCAAGTGCTCCATTACCAAAACAACCACCCAACCTCTCACAAGAGGAGCTGTGTAAGAATATTATTCAGACGAGTACAAACACACTGCAGTAACCCAGAACACCAGAAAAAGGAAACAGACCGCCTATACAACTTCTTCCAATAAAATGAATATCCATGCAACTTTATAAAAAAGTGCCTGACCACTCAACCCACCACAGCACAACCAACACAAGCTATGAAAAGGATAACACTACCATACCTCAAAAATATATCAGAAACAACCAACAAACTATTATAATCACACAGGATTATCATAGGGTGGGACGCGGTGGCTCAGCGGGTTAAACCACTGAGCTGTAGACTGCCGATCGGAAGGTCGGCAGTTCGAATCCCCGCACAACGAAGTGAGCTCTCGTTGCTAGTCCCAGCTCCTGTCAACCCAACAGTTCGAAAGCTTAGCAAGTAGATAAATGGGTACCACCTTAAGTGGGACAATATGCTGGCGTCCTGTCGGGGAGTCGGCCACCGAACGGAAGATCTCTGGAATGGCGGTGGCAACGATGGATCCCGGAAAAAGCAGTTCATCTACAGGACGTCAGCAGCCGGCTCCGACGCAAGGCATTGTGGGGCTTGTAGTCCAAGTAGCCACGGAAGAGTCGGTTCCCTTACTCCTTCCCTTAGCGTGCGGTTTAAATTGTATATGTATGAAAAATGTATAATGAAATATATATATGTATGTAAGCCGCCTAGAGTCCTCCGTTAGGGAGGGGATAGGCGGGGTATAAATATATATATAAATAAAATAAATAAATAAAATCATAGCACACAAACCAACTAAAGCCATCCAAAACATCTTAAGTAAACCAAAAGACCCAGTAGTCCAAGAAGAAAAACCAGGAGTCATCTACAACATACAGTGCAAGGACTGTAACAGCCACTATGTAGGACAGACAGGCAGAAAACTAGTAGAGCGCATCCATGAACACCAGCTAGCAGTCAGAAGACATGATGAAAACTCCTTAATCTCACAACACATGGACAGACTCAACCATAGTTTCAACTGGGAAACTGTGAGCATCCTAGACCAAGCTAAATTCAAAATTGCTAGGGAATTCCTGGAAGCTTGGCATTCAGACATATCAGCCATCAATAGACACATAGAAATAAACCATATTTACAGACCATTCAAAGGAGACAACAAAAATGTTATGAAGGAAACAAAAAGACCAGAACACATCCTCTCCAGCAGCCAACACCCAGATAAGCAGGGATTAACACCAGGCAAACAATGAAGCAGAAAACAATACCCTAATCAAGGAACTACCAAGGAGAAAACCTCTCCCCCACCAACACTGGCAGGGCAAGCTACTATATATAAACAGGGAACAAACCCCACACTCACTCGCACTGATGACATTACCTAGTTGGGTAATGAAACATCTGCAGACAAACAACCAAGATCAGAGAGCACAATTCAATCCTGACCTACGTATATTCTGTTCAATTGAAATAGGAATTTCATTAAAATTTGAAGCTTAATTATTCCATTTATATCCCTTGTGAATGCCAATGATTATGCTGGTCTATGACCATAATAAATATTTGATTTGACAGTGGTAACTAAGCAATAAAATATCTGAAAAATAAATAAAACCTATAAAATGGAAGATGCAATATCAGATTTTTTACCACATTGATTAAGGTGGTTCTTAGCTACTCATAAATCCCTAATAAAATATTTTTGTCTCAGCTTATTGCCAGAAATATCAACATAATTGGTATCAGAGGCACCTGTTGAGGCTTTTTACATTTGTGATGCCACCACAAAGCAAGCTTTATGTTGTACCCCCATCCAGTGTACTTGCGCTGATGATGGGATAAGAGCCTCCACTTCCTTTTCATATGTATCAGCACAGACAACCAGATTCAGAATATTTCCTTCAGATGTTCAGAACCCAATTTGCTCAGGAATTGTGGTCCAGTGCCAGTAACATGAGCTTGGCCCCAAAATATAGAAGTTTCAGGGAATATGGTATATAATCCCGAAAAGTTCTGCTTATCAGCATCTAGGAACTCACACATAACAAATATCTCTCTTGTTAGTCACTGGATTAGTATTGATCTCTAGAACAGGGCTTTCCAAAGTTTTCCCATGGCGACACACCAACCGCCGTTGGTGTGTCGCTGCGGGAAAACCCAGAAGTGCCGCCGTTGCAGCAGCGCGCAAAAACCCGGAAGTGCTGCTGCCACTTTCAAGTTTTTGCGTGCCACCATTGGTGTGTTGCCGCGGGAAAACACGGAAGAGCTGATGATGATCAGCGCTTCCGGGTTGTGTGGCGACACACCAGACTGTGTATGGCGACACACTTTTGTGTTGCAACACAGAGTTTGGAAAAGTTTGTAAACCTTTTCTAAACAAATTCAGCATAGCTTTTTTTTACTACTCAATGTAGTAAGAAAAGCCATATTATTATTTCTAGTATGATTATCAGGCAAATTCAAAATGATCACTTCTCTTTTAGGGGCATATCACTGAAGCAACATTATCATACAATGACATGAATTACAAATATGCATTTAGTAGTTATAAAATACACTGCTGAGCTTACTGTAGTGAATTCAATTCTGTCTTATATTGTGCAGAATCTTCAGATGTGTTTGAGAGTTGATGAGATTTAACATTTAGTTCATCTTCTAAACAGATGATTCTTTCTTTTAACAATGACACTGTAGTTACTTGATCAAGACGTTCTGTTTCCAACTACAGAGCAAAAAACAATGTTTTCTAAATCTGTGTGACATTTTTAAATTGAATGTATTTTAAAGACTGCAATATAAAGCAGTCCTTCACAATATGTTCCACTAAAATGGTAGTTAGGATCAATGGCAGTGCAATCCACAATAAGGCAACTGCCTTGTGGTAACAGGAATTATTATATACTCTATTATATATGGCCTCTATCATAATTCCCGTTTTCCCTCCAAATAATAATGAAATAATGGCTAAATAAAAAGTCATAGCTCCAATTCCAATCTGAATAATAATAATTACTAATCTGCAATCATTATGTATATGTTGATTTGGGCAAAATACTTACTCTTTGAAGAGTGCTTTCCAATCTTGATATTTCCTTTTCCAACTTTAATTTATCTAAAGTATATCCCTCCTGCTGGATCTAACAAAACAAAGTAGCCAGATCAAACAATGAGCCATTTCATTAACAGTATTAAAATATCCCTGACTATCCTAACTACATTTTGGAATAAGACTTCTTGAAACGGACATGTCATGACCTAAGAGTACATGGGTGTCAGAAGGGAAATGGCATCTATTTTGCTTTCCTTTAGAACAACAAATATAGTTGAAAGTACATGTAAATGAGAAGCAAAACAAAAAAAGCAGAATAACTGATTAACTCAAAATGAGCATTTATTTTCTTCTTGCTTTTTTTTCATTGGTAACCTCTGCATAACACTTCTAACTTCACATAAGCGATCTACTAGGGAGAAAGTACTGGGGGTACTTATTTTCATATAGATTAAATATGGGATCTAGAATTTATTAAGAGAAGATGTAGAATGTGTGTTCCTGGTGATTCTGTCATTGACCCATACTATCCTAAGAAACCAATGTTACACTGTTTTCAGACCTTAATGGTTTCCCTCATATGCAGACTTTTTTCATTAGGATAATTTTATTATTGTGATAGATGCATTCCTATTTTAATATTTTTATTATATCAAACTAAATTAAAAAAAGGAAAATACATACAACTGTATTAACAAGATAATGTAATCTTAAAATTAACTATCATAGTAATAATATGGGTCCCTCCTTGAGGGGGAGATGGGTGGTGATAGAAATTTGATAATAAAATAAAATAAAATAAAATAAAATAAATAATAAATAAAATAATAAAATAAAATAAAATAAAATAATAAAATAAAATATAAAATATAAAATAAAATAAAATAAAATAAAATAAAATAAAATATAAAAATTGTAAGAGCTGGGAAAAAGAACTACCCCAAACAATTTGACTACATTGCTTAAAAGTATTCTCCCTTACCCCTTTGTTGGAAAAAAAATCAGATGTTGACATCAGTATACCAGCAATCAATTACTGCAAATCAGGTGTAGATTTCTCTTTCCAGTATGCATAACAATTTTTAACAAAGCCCCAAACACAAAAAAAAATACATTAAATTTTTTTTGCCATTTTGAGAACCTGTGCTCAATTAGCACTTCCATTCATTATTAGCTTTATTATTAGTAGCAATATTCTTAGCAGTATGGATATAAAAGAAGATCCAAAATGCACCTATTTTGGAATCTTTATGATGTATCAGTAATCATCTTAAATGTTACAGCACCCAGAGATAGCCACTTTAAATAAGAAACTAGACCAAAATTATTTCATTACTGAAAACTACAGAAAATATTTATTAATATCTGACCTTTAATTTCTCCCTTAGGCCTTCTTTCTCTGACACTACTCTTCTGAAATCAGACAATGCAATGTTTCTTTCTTCTTCTGCATGACTTTTAGTTAGAAAACAAGTTTTTTTCTCTCTCCGTAAATGGTTTAATTCATCCTGAGACTAAAAATATAAAATTGTTTTTGAACTGGTAATTAAATACATGTATTTTTATTTATTTTTATTGTAATTGTATTGCAATTTTAAAAAGACAAACACAAAAAGAACAGCATACAAAAACGAATTAAAAGAAAACAATATCCAACATATTAATTACGAAATGTGTAATACCAAAATGAACAAAAAGAGAAAAATAGAAAATAATTAGAAAAACTAAAAAATTAACATATTGTGATATTTATTTAATAATGTAATAAGAACTTATCAAACTGGGAATAAAAAATATTCTACTTATGTAAAATATTGCAAAGTGTCTCCCAAAGGGAAATGTATCATTTTTTGATTAGTAGAAAAAGTAGCCTTTTCAAAAATGGATTAATTTCCGGAATCCAGTTTTTGATATCTGGGGTAACCGTACTTTCCAATCTCTCAATATAATTGTCTTGGCTATTCCCCGTGTAAGATATAACCAATACTCTTCAAAAACTGTCAGATATTTTGGAATATTATTCAAAATAACATTGACATTTTTAACTTGAAAACATTTCCGCAGACATCTACTTATATATGTTACATATTCTTCTGAAAAAAAATTGGACATGACCAAATTGTATCAACTAAATGTAACATCAAATTTCTTACACTGCCAACAAAGAAAATCTTGTTCCTGAATATAACATTACAAAGTAATTGATTTAAAGTAACTATTCCAGATTCTGTCTTTCTACCTATTTTTAAAGTAAAGTTTTTCTGCAAAGTTAAATATTCATGAGACTTAGCATCAAAACCCAATCTACGTCCCAGTAAACTCCAAATAGGTCTAACTGCACCTAACCCAGGAAATTAATAATAATAATAATTTACTAAACTTACATGCTGCCTGACTCTCAATGACCCTGGGCGGCTCACAACAATCAAACAAAGAAATTACAATATGTATACCCAAGTAATTACCAGGATATTAACAGAGATATAATGTATTTTTCATGTGTGTTGTCTGCATGCATTCATGAATTGCAAAACATGGGAGTATGTGGGATGGAATCTCAGGTTATACCTACTCCATTCATAGATAGCAAAACATGTCATAGAGTAAGTAATTATCAAATAATCATCATCTATACATCTATTTTGTTCTGCATTTACATTCTTTTTTCCCATTCTAAACTGGAGTTTGCAATAGCTCTATAAGTCTAGGTTGCTTCTGATGAGACTGCAGATTTTCATGATATTACATAAGTTATATATTGACAGATACTGAGCCTCTCTGGATCAAGCATATATTTACTTGCCTGTTCATAAAGAACACTTAATTTGTCTTTTTCTACAGTTAATAGTTTGACATTAGATTGAATTTCTATCATATGCTTTTCAAATCTGTCTAGCATAGACTGTAGCTCATCTCTCTCTCGTTTAACTAATCTAAGATCTTCACTCTGCAAAATAAAGAGAAAAAAAAGGAAAAAGTGAGAAAATGCTATATACATACACATAACACATATTCCCCCATATCACTGAACAGGTATTACCGGTCAAGAAACAGGTATTAGCAGTGTCAGGATTGCAATCCAAACACAATTATCATTCCTTGCTTTGTAAGTCATGGTTTATGAAGCTAGGAATTAATATCCATACAAAACTGCCCCTGGCTTATATTGTTAATATTCCTCATGACTGGGGAATTCTGGTTTTATGTCAGTTATCTAGCCAGAATCTCAACAATCAAACACAGTACTAAAACTCTGTTGAATATGTTTTGGTAAACCTTCAGCTCGCAGGTCCATCTCTCCTCCTCCAGCAGGGCCATGAGACATCCAAAATCAAATCATTTTAATTATGGTTAGTGAAAACAAGGCAATTCCTAACCATTTGCTGTCCAGATTCAAATGCAAACTGCAACTAACCTAAAAGAGTTCCCATCTTCTCCTGCGGCCATGTTAGAGAGGGAGGGAAAAAAATGCATGGACTTGGTATTTACATAGGTTTGTTTATTATTAGGAAAAAGATTTAGCAGTGCATTAGTGTCTTTACAAATAATAAATGCTTTTCTATAATAAAATTGCTATGATAAAATAGTAGCATTTTATATTTTGCCTTTCAGACATAACGGCTTACTGAAATCTTTTTAAAATTTTTCATATAAAATATGTCAATAAAAACAGGAAAAACACAACTACAAATAATGTCTAACATGATTAGCTGAAAGAAATTTATCATGCTTAAGAAGGAAAAATCATTGAATTCAATAAAACGGGGCTTCAAAGTATGCCAATATTTTTGGCACTAACAATGCTACACTGCCTCATATTTAACCACATCTAGAGAAAACTAGTTTTTTCCCTTATTAAAGTACGTGTATATTATTTCAGTCAACATGTCCAAATAGTTGAGGATGCTGCCTGACCACTTCATTTCTACTACAATCCTTTTTACTCTACTGGCTGCCAACAACTGTTTGTGACAGTAACAGGCAGCTGTGATCCAGATCTCCTATCTGACTTCATAGTCAGAGGTGACAAAAAATTTAATGCAGGTAAGTGCAGAGGAGGAATGGACCTCTAAAAGAAATGAGCCAAGAAATGAAACTGAGCACCCTGCCAAAGTATGAAAACACCCTCCTCCTAGTAAATAATCAATCTGCTAGAGAAAGAATTATCTGACCCATATCTGATGGCTGGCAGCAGGCTTTATAAAGCTAAGAGTTTAAAATATAATTTTGAGGAGTAATTGGACTTTACGTGGTATCATTAAAGTATGATATATTAAACAAAGTAGGCATTACCTTTTCTGGAGACCTGAGTAATGGGCTTGATCTTCTTTTAAACATCTTTTGGAGATACTCTAGTTCTCGCTTATAATAGTCCCTGTCTTCTTCTATAGTCTTTACAAATGCATCTAGGCGAGAAGGTGACTTGTCTCCAAGTGCTATACCACCCTCAAGCCTCATTCTCTCTAGCTCTATGACAAGTTCCCGATCTGCAACAGAACACAATCAGCAAGGATGAAATTTCCATACACATGCAGTCTTCAGCTAAAACGGTCAAGATTCATTATGAACATGATATGTTCCATAAATTTTCTATTTCTAATGAAAATTCCTCAAAAGGACAGGAAAAGCAGTAAAGATTTGGAAATTTGGGTTCAAATTCACATGTTCTTTGCCATTATTGAAGAACACTTGTGCTATTAAGTCTGTTAACTGAGTATCCAGTTTTAATTGATAAATATGACTTTTAGCCAACTAATATATTAACTGATTATTCAAACATACTTACAAATCAAAACTGCAGCAAAATGTTAGCACAATATTGAATGCACAAAATATTTTACCAAAAATGAATAGTCATTATAAGTGCCTAGTCATTTTCTTTTTCATTCTTCAGTATAGTCATATTGATTTGACTATATCAAGATGGCCTCAACTTGCAGCCTCATGAAGAAAAATTGATGCCAGTTTAAATCAAACTTTGATGTTTCAATTTGTCTCTAAAAACAACACTTAGAAATACAAATAGCTGATTCAAAGACAATCTGACAATATATTTGTGACTATTTAGACTGAAACATCTGGGCACAGCCCAAAATTCGCAATTTACAACATGAGTAGAGTAAGGAAATAAAAGCCAGAACAGAATATGCGAAAGTGGCATGCATTATTTTTCAATACAGTAATATAGTTCTAGCCTGCTTTTGCCAATACAACACAGTTTCTGCTGAGTGAACCATTCAATATAGTTATACTGATTTAGATAAGATACTTTTCACTTTGGCAAGTTTTAAATAAGTGAACAATTGCAAAGACTTCAAAGTTTAAATGATATTGATAAATAAAAAAGCTAAAACCAAACAATCATTCAAGAAGTGCACATTTAATATTTTACTCATGGAATAAGTAGATGGAAAGTAACCGGCAAAGCTTCCACTCTCTAGATAAGTATAATGCTACCAAGCCAAATATTTGTCAATTGTAGGATGCAAATAAATATACCATTTTGCATTGGGTGCCAGTTTGTGTGAGGTGCCCTCACTGTGAGTCGCCTCTGTTCTCACACATACCACACAGGACACGCGTGTCTGGTAATCAACGGTTTATTGCGCACACAAAAGGAACACTGAGAAAGATTAGGATGGCTTGCTGACGTGAGCTTGGCTATTTAACCCTTCTGACAGGGCTCCCTCCCCCTCCCCACCGTGGACTTTCCTATTATTGGCTCAGGCATGTATCCAATGGGTGCTTAAGTGCCCATCGTCCTTGAGGCGTGATTGGTTGTCGCTTTCCCGCTCTCGCTCCGGGTCTATTGTCTCTTTCTGTCAGTTGCTTTCGTCTCTTTCAATCTTGTGCTTCTCTGCTGTATGGCAGGACTCTGGGGTCATGCCAGAGTTCTGACATGCCTCCGGCCCAAGATCTTCTCCCCCCCCCCCCTCGACCTGCGTCTGTGATTCCTTCGCCTAGTGGTTGTCCAAGTATCTGCAATGAAACACAATGTTAGTATACGGCTCATCAGGGTTTATCGGGGAACTTGCGGTGGAAGTTCCTGACTAGTATTGGGGCTTGCACGTGTTCTGCTGCCACCCATTCTCGAAAACCCTCTGGTAGGTGTTGCCACTTGACCAGGTACTGTAATCGCCCCCTGTATATCTGTGAGTCGCGAATATTCTTGAGTTCAAAGTGCGGCTCTCCATTTACTATCGTTGGTAGTGGTTCTGGAGCTTCTGGGTGCCATTGTTCTGAGGGATGATGTTGTTTTAGGAGGCTCACATGGAATACGGGGTGTACCTTCCTTAGTGCTTTTGGCAGTTGCAATCATGCTGTTACAGGATTTATTACTTTGGTTATTGGGAACGGTCCACTGTATCTTGGGGTCAATTTGCACGATGGTTGTGTAGACCTTAGATTTTTTGTGGACAGATATACTTTGTCCCCTTCCTTCAATTCCCACTTGCTTGTCCTTTTCTTGTCTGCGTATTTCTTGTATGTGGCTTTTGCTTCCTGGAGTGTTTGAAGCATGACCAGCCAGTTGCTGGTGATTTTATTTATCCACTCATCTGCGCATATGGTTGCGTTAGTTTTTTCTGAATCATGTCTATTTCGGGGATAGCTGCGAAATCTTGACCTGTGGCAATTTTAAACGGCGTAAACCCCGTGCTGTGGTGCACCGAGTTGTTATATGCCACCTCTGCGAATGGTAGTAACTCAGCCCAATTGTTTTGCTGGTAGCTGATATAACATCTTAGGTACTGTTCTAGTACGGAAATCAGGCGTTCAGATGCTCCATCCGTGCACGGATGGAACATGCTGCTTAATCCTTGTTCCGATCCAATTAGTTGTAGGAACGCCTTCCAGAATTTGGACGTGAAGGTACTCCCGCGGTCACTATTCTTTCTGGTGTGCCATGTGGTCGATATATGTGTTGAATAAACAGTTTGGCTAGTTTTGTTGCGGGTGGTACTCCGTTGCAAGCGATGAAGTGTGCTTGCTTTGAGAATAGGTCCGTGACAACCCAGATTGCTGTTTTCTTTTTGCTCATGGGCAAGTCGACCACAAAGTCCATGGCGACTTGCTTCCAAGGTTGGGAAGGTTCTGCCATGGCCTGCAGCAGTCCTCTTGGTTTCCCGATTGTCCTTTTTGCAGTTGCACATATTGGGCAGGTTCTGACATAGTCCTTCACGTCCCTGCGTAGCGTGGGCCACCAGAACTTATGCCTGGTGAGGTGCATGGTTTTTACAAAGCCAAAGTGCCTGGCTGCTTTATGATCATGGCTCTTCTCTAATACCCTTTTATGTAGAGCGGCCAGTACATAAAGCTTGTCGTCCCTCCACCATCCTCCATTATGTTCTTGCAGTGCGTCTCTGTTCTCTCCCCACCACGTTTCGCTTGCTATTGCTGCCTGTATGTCGGTTTCCAGGGGGTTCTGCATCTTGTCCTTTGTTTCTTGGTACCTTGTCACCACCATGTTGCCCTCTTGCTTGGTTTGTAGTTCTATTGTCTCTGGTGTGTGTGTGTTTTTGGCGGGGAATAGTGTTTCCGTGACCTCTTCTGTCTTCCCTTCATGTTGCGGTAGCCGAGATAATGCATCCGCCAAGAAGTCCCCCCCCCCCCCCCCGGGAAGTACTTCAGCGTGAAGTTGAAGCAGCTGAAGAATTCGGCCCAACGAAGCTGCTTCGGGTTCAATTTCCTGGGCGTTTTCAATGCTTCCAGGTTCTTGTGGTCCGTCCATACTTTGAATGGCACCAACACTCCTTCTAGTAGGTGTCTCCACGTTGCGAGTGCATGGCGAACGGCGAATGCTTCCTTTTCCCAAATGTGCCATCGTTTCTCCGTCTCGCTGAACTTTTTTGAGATGTATGCGCAGGGTCGCAGGCGGTTGTCCTCATCTGCTTGTAACAATATTGACCCCACTGCGTTATTTGAAGCGTATTTGTATATAACGAATGGTTTGTCGACCTCAGGGTGTTTCAATATGGGTTCTGCTGTAAACAACGTTTTAAGTTTGTCAAACGCCTCTTGGCACTCCTGGGTCCACCTGATCTTAGAGCTGGCCTGTTTCGTGTTTGCTGTACCCTCATTCGTTTTAGTCTTCAGTAGGTCAGTTAAAGGCAGGGCGATTTGCGTGAAATTCTTTATAAATTCTCTATAGAAATTAGCAAACCCTATGAACGCTTGTAATTGTCTTCTGGTTCGTGGTGGTTCCCACCCCAGGACTGCCTGCACCTTTGCGGGGTCCATCTCTATGCCTTTGTGTGATATTCGGAACCCTAGGAAGTCCAATTTCTCGCTATGGAATTCACATTTGTCCAGCTTGACATATAATTTAGCTTCCAGGAGTTTCTCTAGTACTGCTTTCACTAGTCTCTCATGTTCTGTGACGTTTTCTGAGAAAATTAGAATGTCATCTAAGTATATGATGACTCCTTGATATAAGAATTCGTACAAAACTTCAGTAATTAACTTCATGAAGATTCCTGGCCCCCCTGCTATTCCGAATGGGAGGACCCGGTATTGGAACGAGCCAAGTGGGCAGTTGAACGCCGTTTTCCATTCATCCCCCTCCCTTATTCGGACCCTGTAGTACGCCTCCCTTAGGTCCAGTTTGGTGAACATTTTTCCTTTGGCCAGTTGTGCTAGCATGTCTTTCAGTAGGGGTAGGGGATACTGGTTAGTGACGGAAATGGCGTTTAACCCCCTGTAGTCGGTACATAGTCGCAATGACCCGTCTTTCTTCTTGCGAAACAGTACGGGTGCTGCCAGGGGGGAGTTTGCTGGTTCTATGAATCCCCGTGCCAAGTTCTTATCTATGAATTTGCGCAGTTCTTTTTGTGTCATCGCGTACATTTTTGGCTTAGGGAACTTGGCTCCGGGGATCAGCTCAATGGCACAATCTGTTTTCCTGTGGGGGGGTAACTGGTCACACTCATTGAAAACCTCTTTTACGGGTTTATACTTCTTTGGTATCGTTATCCTCCCCTCCTCTTGGGGCTCCTCCCTTCTCACAGTCCCAGCCGCCCCCGGTTCTACTTGTCCTGTTCCGACTAAGACTGACACAGAAGCGTTATGGAAAGTAACTTTATTTATACAGACACACAAGCAGCCCAGTTTATACAGTCCTCTTCTTCGTCTGCAGGCTGGATAACCACGGGTACAGCGGATTCTACTGGCCGGGCAGGAC
Organism: Charina bottae; assembly: GCA_023362775.1. NCBI lineage: Eukaryota > Metazoa > Chordata > Lepidosauria > Squamata > Charinaidae > Charina > Charina bottae. Next base: position 19,760,980 of record JALMGJ010000019.1, on the reverse strand, counting down.
CAGAGGGGTTGCAGGAACTACGATTGATCTGGAGGTACCAGGCAAGGTGACCGCAGGCGTCTCGTTAGCTGGGCAGGTAGGACTTGAGGTAAACCGGGGTCCAACAAAAGCAGCCCACTGATGTCCGGCGCCAGCTGGGTTAGGTTGAGGACTATGGCTGGTGGCTAGAGGGGTAGACCGGGGCCTGACGAAAGCAACCCACTGCTGGCCGGCTTCAGTTGCCTCAGGTTTGGAAACCTGAGGAGAATCTGTGGCGTGGGCAGCCGGGACGGAAACAGGCAAGGCAGCAGCGCTTACCCCGGTGGTGGCCTTTTCCTCAGGAAACAAGGAGTGCTCCGGAAGATGCCCTGGAACGGAAAGCTCACTGGACGAAGACGCAGCGGCAGGAGAAGGCTCGGCGCTCGGTGGTGACAGGTCTGTGGAACTTTCACTTTGCTCGGTCTCTTCAGTGGCTATCAGGCAGTTCGCGGCGGTTCCCTCATTGCGAAGCTCTTGGCTAGGGTCGGTCCGGTTGTTGTGCGTGGCAGAAGGATCAGGCGAGGGCACGGGTCCAGGTCGTGAGGAGGATCGGTTGTCTCCGGCAGCTGAGGTAAGTTTTGCCGGCTTTTTATTCCTTTTTTCGCGCCTTGGGAGAGCGGGGGCCAATCGAGCTTCACGTTGCTCTGCCCGCCTCTCCGCTCTCCTTTGGCGTGCGCTGATTGGCGGAGGCGTATTTCTTTCAGAGCCTCGGCCAATCAGCGTTTCCGGGTCCCCAGTCAAGTTAACACTGAGCCTGCTGCCTCCTGTGATTGGCTCTTCTTCCGGTTCGGAGTCCAGCATGTCGGCCGGTTGCCAGGTAAGTACCGGGGCTCTCACACACTCCATCTCCTGTTGTGCTCTTTCCATTGTTGCCGTATTTCCCATCTATGAACTCCATTTCCCCTGACACCCAGTCTATTTGGGGATTTCTTTCTTTCAGCCACTTTAGCCCCAATACGATGGGTTGCGTTGCAATAGGGGCTACAATGAACCGGAGAGTTTCGTTATGCGTGCCCATTGACATTTTCACCGCTTCCGTGAAATGTCCCACTGCCCCCCCTTTCATCTCCGTCCCATCGAGTTGGCAAAACACGATGGGCGATTTCAGCTTGAATAGTTTTAGTCCCATCTCCAGTGCTACAGTGGGGTGCATCAAGCATCTGGTACACCCTGAGTTCACCATTGCTGCCCCAGCAAACCTGGCCTCCCAGGTTTCCAATTTTACCTTGACTTGCATCGTGGGGCAGTCTCCGGTCGTCATGGTGTCGCTGCACCCCTTGTCGAAGGCGTGTCCCGCGGCACACTTTAGGGCAGGCCGTTGTTTCCCGCCAGCATGAACTTGTCTGTGGACTCGTCCATGGTCGACCCCGGTATCGCGTATTTGCACCTTTCTGTGGTGGCTTTTGCCGTGGTCTGCTTGTGGGGTGTGGCTTTGTGCTGCTTCTCCCCCGTTTTGTTCTTTTCCATTGGTTGGGGGCAGTCGCTGATTCTGTGGCCCTCTTTCCCGCACTTGAAGCATAGTTTATTCTTTGCTCGTTTTTCTCTTTCCTCCGCCCACTGTTTTCTCTCATAGTCCTTTTTTGGTGATATTGACTAGAGTGAGTCGCTCTCCCTGCATATTGGAGCTGGCGGTATGACCTGATTCGTAGCTTTGTGCTTTTGACTTTTCCCGCCAACTGGACCCACTCGTCTAGCATTTCCGGGTCCCCTCTTCCCACCGCCCTGTCCAGTAGCTCAGGCCTCAACCCCATTTGAAAATATTCAACTTTGAACGACTCAGGCCAATTTGGGAGGTGGCTAATTAGTTTTTTGAATTCCAACGCATATTCCGCCACCGTGCGGTGTCCCTGCCTGTGTTAGGTGATGGTGGCTTTTGGGGTTCCAGGCTTGACGTAATCCAAACACAACGTGTTGTAAGGCTAACAATATCTTTATTGATAGCATAAGGCAATAATGGATGTATGGTGCATTATTGCAAAAAGGAAAAATCAAAGCATAAGCAGAGTTCCATCACCAGAATGGAAAGAAAACATCATGGTCTGTGCAAAGACCAGGCATAGTTACAGTTCAGATACAAAGTACATGTAGATAGCAGTCTACATAGAATAAGCATAGGAAGAACATAAGTGAGATGAATACCCATGGTTCATAGCTGAAATATACCCATGGTTCAGAATTCTGATTGGTTAGTATGGGCTAGGCAACTCTTTCAGCTCAACACTGTTGCACTTACTATAAACCGCCATGGGGTGGCGGCGTTGCACATTGGCTTTCCCTCAAGATTCTATTCTCATGGGAAAGAACTGATAACGTTTTGTTTTGGCTAGATAGACAACAACACCTGTTATTTACGAGCTACTTTGTTATGGAAACGTGCTTGCAACAGAGGGGCTTGGAATTTTCCACTTTCAGGCCAGATTCACAGTGTAGGAATTCCATGCGTTTGCTTCTGCATAGAATAACTTTACCAAATAACTTTAACAGCCTGAGCCTTTGGATTTCTGCTTTGGCTGACATTCTGGACAGGGTGTCTTCAAATCTCTTACACAGGGCTTTCTTGAACATATTAAAGTCATGCAGTTCTTTAGCCCTTGTCTCGTGCAGCATTGCCAGCCATTTTGCTGCCTCTCCAATTAAGAAATTAGACACGTATCTAACTTTGGCTTCTTCACTGAGAAAGCATTTCTCCGATTCCTCCATGAACCCTCTGACATGGTTCATGAAGCATGCTAGTTTTTCGGGGTCCCCGTCAAATTTAGTTTTGAATTTCGTTATTATAGTTGCCTGGTTTTGTTGGTAGGGGTTACTCACATAGCCTGCACGCACTACCAGTTCGTCTCTTTCATCTTTGTCTTCCTCCCCTTCCTCATCACTTTCACCCGAGCTCTGGGACTCGGAGGACCTCAAGGGGGAGCTGTCTTCTTCTATCGTGCCTCTGTCCCTTTTCCTACCTTGTGGTTTCCTCAGTAGCTGCTCTAGAGCTTCTTGGATGGCTGCCAGCCTGGAGTCCATGTTTTCTAGCCCCGTTTCTACACGTGGGGCTCTGGCCTCTAGCGCTGCGATCCGCTGCGCCTGCGAAACCCACAACTTGGCCGCTTGCTTTCCTGGGGCTTGACCCATGCCTCCTCCCACCCCAATTGACCACTCTGCCATCGAGTTGTTTGTGCGGGTGGTGGGGGTGCGGTGGAGCTCATTTATTTCTCTGGCTTTGTCTTTCTTCGCCTTTCGCCGCCCAGCGATCTCCGCTGCTCCCTCAGGCGCTGTCTGCGCTGCCGCTCCGGTCCCGTTCATTGCAAGCACGACGGTGTTGTCTTCAGCTTGGTAGGTCCCGACCTGTTCCATGTTCGCTTCGGTGATCCACTCTTGGCTGAATCGCCGAAAGCTGCGATCGTGGGCCGATCTCAACCGCGGGCTTCCTGAGGTGCTCAGGTTCATCCCTGGGAAAATCGGCTGGTGAAGATCCTAATCTTTATGTGAGGTGCCCTCACTGCGAGTCGCCTCCGTTCTCACACATACCACACAGGACATGCGTGTCTGGTAATCAATGGTTTATTGCGCACACAAAAGGAACACTGAGAAAGATTAGGATGGCTTGCTGACGTGAGCTTGGCTATTTAACCCTTCTAACAGGGCTCCCTCCCCCTCCCCACCGTGGACTTTCCTATGATTGGCTCAGGCATGTATCCATGGGTGCTTAAGTGCCCATCGTCCTTGAGGCGTGATTGGTTGTCGCTCTCGCTCCGGGTCTATTGTCTCTTTCTGTCAGTTGCTTTCGTCTCTTTCAATCTTGTGCTTCTCTGCTGTATGGCAGGACTCTGGGGTCATGCCAGAGTTCTGACAGTTTGCTTCCGGGTCCAATTTAAGGTGTTGGTGATCACCTTTAAAGCCCTACATGGCATGGGTCCAGGTTACCTGAGGGACCATCTCATCCCCATGACATTGACCCGTCCCATCTGGTCATGCAGAGAGGGCATGTTACGGACCCCATCTGCAAGAGAATTTCATTTGGCGGGGTCCAGGAAGCGGGCCTTCTCTGCCCCCAGAAGTGAGACAGGCCCCATCGCTCCTCGCCTTCCGGAAGAACCTGAAGACTTGGCTCTGCTGTCTCGCTTGGGTTGGGAAGGGGAGTAGTTATTCTTGGGGGTGGCTGGCACCTTAGAGCTCTCCTCGCTGAATTAGATCTTTTATGGCCACTTGGATTTTATATTTATTTTTTTATATTGATATTTGGTAATTGTATACTTATATTTTTAGATGTTTTTATACTTATTGTTTTAATGTGTTTCCTATTGTAAACCGCCCAGAGTCCTCCTGGGGGAGATGAGTGGTGGATAAATTTGAAAAATAAATAAATAAATAAATAAAATTTTAATATATAGTAACCAAACATGTATTTTAAGATTTGCAAAATAATATTGCTTTAACAAGCTGTGGTAAGGATTCTGCTCTCCTCAGGAAAGGAACCAAAATCTGAAAGAATTAGGGGGGAAATTACTTAACAAACAATTTAGCAATGAATTATGCAAAAGTTCTTTACTGTCATTCATTAGAATTTTTTCCAAGATTTCATTTAGGGCTCGAAATCCTTCTCTAACAGCCAATGGGAATCTAAATACTTACTTATAATTTCAAGGTTTTCAACTTTTTTGGCCAATCTGTGGTTTTCTAGTTGAGTCTGGTTTAACAGTATATCAAGATTTTGTTTTTCCTCTGCTTTTCCAAAGAGTTCTTCACTCAACCTTTCTTTTTCTCTGCGATATGATGATAGCTCCTAATATGACACAAATATTGCAAAACTTAGAATTGTGGGTACAATAAGGGTACATTACAGAAGCGTTTTTAATTGCATATTATTTCCATATATTCATGTTAGATGCACCAAACGTTCATCATATTTCAGAGAAATGATAAAATTTGACTTAGATACAATTTATTTTTTATTAATGTATGTATATTATTTATAAACTGACAGTCAGTCAGCCAATTTATATTATTTATAGGCTTTTTAATATCCAGAAGATCTCATGGAGGGTAACAATCCATAAAAACAAGATAATAAAGACAAACAAAATAAGGAATATATTAGTTAAAAATGCACAGTAACAAATAAGGATTATTAATAGAAAAGTGATCAAGAGACTAAGGCAAGATCAAGCTAAATTTCACATGAGCAAAAACCCGATTTCTTTACCTTATGCAGAAAGATAGTGTCAGGATCGCACAACCAAACAAACATAGTGCATTCGCTTACCGTTTCCTGCCAGCAGAGCCAGCTAGACAAGAGAAAGCCAACGCGTGTCAAACTTGTTTATGGGATGGGAGGGGCAATGGAAACCAGACAGCAAGCAGCAGACGCTGGGAACCAAGGTCAATTGTAACTGCCAAGCAGGTGTGGGGAGGGGGGATGTGAGCTCAATAAGGGAATGTTTAAATTAGAAGCTTTGCGCCATTTTAATCAGTTTCAGCTTTCCCTGAGATTCTTCTAGCTTTCTTCAATTAAATAACTTTCCTTTTCCACAACGAAACTGAGTGAAGTTGTTTTGTCTGAAGTTTAAGCCTAGCAGTCCTTACAAATAGGTATTCTTAGCACTAGCCTAGCCTCCGGGGAAGGCATTCCAAAGTCACAGTGTCACAATAGAGAAAGCCCCCTCCCACGTCCCCACAGAATGCACTCATCCCAATCACGAAACAATGAGGAGCTCCTGCACCGCGGATTGTAGGCAAGTATATACTGGGGATGTTCTCCTCAAGTATTGCAATCTTAAACATCATGGAAAAAGCAAGAGAGTTCCAGAAAAACATCTACTTCTGCTTCATTGACTACGCTAAAGCCTTTGATTGTGTGGATCACAACAAACTGTGGCAAAGTCTTAAAGAGATGGGAGTACCAGACCACCTTACCTGTCTCCTGAGAAACCTGTATGCGGGTCAAGAACAGTTAGAACTGGACATGGAACAACTGACTAGTTCAAAATTGGGAAAGGAGTACGACAAGGCTGTATATTATCACCCTGCTTATTTAACTTATATGCAGAGTACATCATGAGAAATACCGGGCTGGATGAATCACAAGCCGGAGTTAAGATTGCCGGGAGAAATATCAACAACCTCAGATATGCAGACGATACCACCCTAATGGCAGAAAGTGAAGAGGAACTAAAGAGCCTCTTGATGAGGGTGAAAGAGGAGAGTGCAAAAGCTGGCTTGAAACTCAACATTAAAAAAACCCAGATCATGGCATCTGGTCCCATCACTTCCTGGCAAATAGAAGGGGAAGAAATGGAAGCAGTGACAGATTTTATTTTCTTGGGCTCCAAAATCACCGCAGACAGTGACTGCAGCCATGAAATTAAAAGATGCTTGCTCCTTGGGAGGAAAGCTATGGCAAACCTAGACAGCATATTAAAAAGCAGAGACATCACCTTGCCGACAAAGGTCTGTATAATTAAAGCTATGGTTTTCCCAGTAGTAATGTATGGCTGTGAGAGTTGGACCGTAAGGAAGGCTGAGCACTGAAGAATTGATGCTTTCGAGCTGTGGTGCTGGAGAAGACTCTTAAGAGTCACTTGGACTGCAAGGAGGTCAAATCAGTCAATCCTAAAGGAAATCAACCCTGACTGCTCACTGGAAGGACAGATACTGAAGCTGAAGCTCAAATACTTTGGCCACCTAATGCGAAGAGAGGACTCACTGGAAAAGACCCTGATGCTGGGAAAGACTGAAGGCAAAAGGAGAAGGGGACGGCAGAGGATGAGATGGTTAGATAGCATCACTGATGTAATGAAAATGAATTTGAGTAAACTCCGGGAGACAGTGGAGGACAGGAAGGCCTGGCGTGCTATGGTCTGTGAGAGTCGGACACGACTAAACGACTGAACAACAACAACAACAAAACTTGAGGTGCAATTGGTAACAAATGGCTTCCAATGTAGTTTTTAGAATTGGTGTTATTCAGTCTATGAAATATGTTTTGGATAACAGCCTTGTTACCATATTTTGCATTAGAACTCTTGAAGGGCGGACTCATATACAGTAGAACACAGTACAAGGCAGCTGGCCAAATGCCATCCCAAGTGACAAAATGGATCCAGGAGTAAACCAAGGCTGCAAATGCAAAGGAAATGCAACCTATTCAAAATAGGAGACTGATAACATTTTAGCCACAGTATTTTTAATTCTAGGATTGAGAAGAGTGAAGTATCTTACTCAAGCACATTATCATTTCTCTATTATTATCTGAAAATGCTTAATCAAAAGCTGTTACTACTTAAAAATTATTCAAACAATAATATGCTAATTTATGTCCTCAGTGAAAAACTAGATATACAAATTATTTTAGTCAAATCAATCTAATACTGAGAGTTTTAAGCTAAATACTGCAAGATATTCTAATTCTACTAGTTTTACCGTAGACTAAGAATTTTCAGTAGTGTTTATATTTAGAATATTTATATTGGCCTTATAAAAACTACTAATAAAAATCTACTACAGCAGTGTTAATATCAAAAAGCAGCATTGTTATAAATATATTATTGATTTGCTTTCTTATACTATTAATAATTGCCTTTAGCAAACATGCATTAAATTCAAGCCTAAGTATTAAAAAGTTTAAAAAGTACTGATTTAAATAAGCTAAAATCAGTTCAATAGGCACGTTACTTACTAACTTCAATCTTGCTATAGTCTCTTCACAATCTTGTATTTCACTGTGTTTTTTTTTAATTTCTTCCTGTTAACAAGAAATAGTATTTGTAAATGTTAATTATTTTTATAAATAAATCATTATTTTAAACTGGAAGTAGAATATTATTTATTTCTACACAAATTGTGCCAGAAGTATTAGGGCAGTCACTGCAATAAATATCAGTCACTACAATTATTTATTATTATTGTTATCTCCTGCACATGCATAGCTATTACATTTTTAAAATAAAATTTGAGTATTTTTTTCTGATTTACTGTTAATTTTTTATTGTCCTGTTACTTCTGGGACACCCTGTATTTTAAAAACTTGTGCTCACTTAAACATGTGAACTATTGTAAGTAAGCTGAATGATTCCTATATAACTGTGAACTATTCCAGTTAAAACGGATTCACATAGTTCAGAGAAAAAGAACAAGAAAATACCTAGCTATCTGGAATATATTAAGGAGCTTTCTATCATAAGAAATCAGCTATTGTAGTAAAATGGGATAAGCAGTACAGCAATAAATCAGGAAATCAGCTTGAAACTGAAATCTACCTGCATTCCCTAGCTCAGAGCTTTCCAAACTGTGTGTCGGGACACAGTGCAGAGCTTTCCAAACTGTGTGTCGCGACACAAAAGTGTGTCGCCACACACAGTCTGGTGTGTCGCCACACAACCCGGAAGCGCTGATCATCATCAGCGCTTCCGGGTTTTCCCGCGGCGACACACCAACCGCGGCACGCAAAAACCTGAAAGCGGCAGCAGCGCTTCCGGGTTTTTGCGCGCTGCCGCAATGGTGGCACTTCCGGGTTTTCCTGCGGCGACACACCAACGGTGGTTGGTGTGTCGCCGCGGGAAAACTTTGGAAAGCCCTGCATTAGTGTGTCGGCTGCAGTGTCTGGGTGTGTCGCGGCTGCCTCCGCCCTGCCAGGATTCCATGCAGGTCCTAGTGCCTGCCTTGTGCCCTGCTGTAAAAGTGTGTCGCGAAATGATACCCTGCTGTAAGTGTGTCGCGAAATGATGCATGTCTAAAAAGTGTGTCAGCAACATGAAGTTTGGAAAGCTCTGCCCTAGCTGGTTTCAAGTAATTTCAATATTTCATCTGTAATAAGGAATAATCAGATCTACTTTACAGAACTGGTGAAGGACTCCATCCATCCATCCATCTTTCAAAATGCACACATAAAAGTATGTCCCTGTGCAGTAAGTATTATTATTCCTATAAGTGGTAAAAAATGCTGGAGAACAGTAGGAAAGCAGATAGAACAGGAAACAGTTGAATGACAATCATTCAATGGCAATAATGATGCGAACTGTATTACCTTGTAGGGTAAACAATACAAGTATCTGGAAGATTTATAATATCTGAATAAAAAACAGAGTTCTTTGAAGTGATAAAGTGGTTACATCCTTCAGAAGACTTGCACAGTTGCTTTGAAGGTTGTCCCTGGCTATCTGCACAGGTATAGGTGCATATGAAGCCACAAATATGCATTTATATACTTTCTGTTTATACACACACACATTATATATATTAACTATATCAATATTAATTACATATACAAATATTAGTTTACATAAAATAATTCAATTCAATTTATTCAATTTAGGTGCTGTCCAACTCCAGAATGACCCTGGGTAGCTCACAATAAAGCCAAACAAAATATAAATTGTTGCTTATAAAATAGAATTACAAAAAGAAAAAAATAAAGAACAAAATGGTGAATTTAGCCAACAACCACCAACAACATACAAATACAACAGGGGCCCCAACCACCCTAACCCAAGGCCTGGGAGAATTCTCTTACCTTAGCCTCTCCAATTTCTTTATCTGCAGTTTCAAGCACAATTTCTTTATGCCTCTCCAACTGTTGGGCCAAATGATCGATTTCACTCAATTCTTGACACAATTCTTCATTTTTGTCACTTAAATGAGCCACCTCACTAGTCACATTTTGCCTACTATCCAAAAGATCTTCTATGCGCTTTTCAAGGTCTTTGTTTGTTTGCTGCAGAAATTCAACCTATAAATATTGACACCATATAATCCATTTGTTAAATACACCTGAACAAAATTTAGACGTTCCTTCAAGGATCTTCCATAATGAACAAGCACAGTACAGGTGGTCCTCGCTTAATGACCATAATGGGTCACTAATTGGTCACTAAGCGAACCATGTGGTTGTTAGCGAATCACGCTAACCCCATTGATTTTGCTTGCCAGAAGCCAGTTGGGAAGGTCAAAAATGGCGATCACCTGACTGCAGGATGCTGTGACGGTCAATAAATGCGAACCAGTTGCCAAGCACCTGAACCACAATCATGTGACTGCAGGGACGCTGTGACGGTCGTAAGCGCGAGAACCGGTCGCAAGTCAGGTTTTAGGGCTGTTGTAAGTCTGAACCGTTGCTAAACGAGTGGTTGTTAAGTGAGGACTACCTGTACCTTCTGCCCTTAGAATACAAATTAACACATTAAATCTATGGATGACAAAAAAAACCCTCTTAAATTACACTTAATTACTTCAGCTATATTTTAGAGCCCAGACATTTCGACAAAATAAATTTAGAAGCAACATTTTTGCCAGCATTACTAACTGGTTTGTTAATGTTTAAGAACAAAGCAATTATGGAAAATATTAACTAAAATAACATGGGCTTTGACCCACAGACGTTCAAGATATATAGAAGAAAACTGGAAGGCCATAAAGAACATAATTAAAATGGCTGTAACTACAATCTGCATACACTCATCAAACTAGGAACATGAAAAGCACTTCTCCAGGAAATGTAAATAATTACATTTAAATCTCATTTTAATAGAGTAAATGTGTCTGTTATTCATATGTATGAAGATGTCATCATTACACAAATTACATAAATTAATGTGTGGCCTAATTTGCATTGCTTGTGTAATGCTGTCATTATGCAAAATGACACTTGACAATTTTACCCATTGCATGCTAAGTCCATTCAATCAATTTGTAGAAAATGGAAATATCACTGTACTTTGGATGACAGCTAAGTTGATCCATATTTTAAGGTTCTAAGATATACTTTAGTGGTCTCTAAATGTATAAGCTGAAAGAGACTCAACTGTGTTACCTGCAAATTTAGGTGAGCAATAATTTTTTCATTACTTCTGCTTCTGGCTTCCAGAGATATTACATCATGAGAACGGCCACCATCTAGTGCTACTGCTAAACGTTCAATCTCAGTGTCTCGGAGCTCAACCTTTGACGAAAAAAAATAACAGTTTGTGTTAACACTGTCAGTGCTATAATTATATGCCCATGATGTAATCACACACACTATGCAGCACTTGAAGCCAAGAGCATTGGTAGTGGCAGCTATCCAACAAACTCAACCACACCCTTTTCCCCGGGGTTTTCCTTTCTCTACCTCCCCTTTGCTGCCACCAATGTCCTAAACTTCAAGAGCACCATAAAAAAAGTCAGGAATGCGCTGTGGAAAGTTGGGAAAGAAGTTGAATATGGTGCACTTGAACCCAAGGATATTGGCCATGGCTATCCAATCAGCCTTTCCAGCCCCAATGTTACCATCCTTTTCTTTCCAAACCTCCCCCAGTTGTTGCTGGTATTCTATTTTCCTGCTGTCCCCTCAACTCCCTCCCCACTTCTGCCCAGGACTTGCACACTTCAGTTCAAGCACAGAAATGGGAATATTTTAATATGGACACAGCCCATAAGAAACTAGCTGCTCTGTGCATGAATGATTTGTGAATGGATTGCACATCTCTACTATTAAGAGATGAAAGACAGTTTGGTGTAGTGGTTAAGGTGCTGGCCTAGAAACCAGGAAACTATGAGTTCTAGCCTCCCTTCAGCACGAAAGCTGGCTGGGTGACTTGGTCCAGTCACTCTCTCTCAGCCCAACTCACCTCACAGGGTTGTTGTTGTGGGAAAATAAGAGGCAAGAGTATTAGGTATGTTCACTGCCTTGAGTTGACCGAGAGATAGACAGACAGACACAGACAGACAGATAGACAGGCAGAGAGGCAGGACAAAAACTGAATAATAATAATAATTAACTCACCTTCTTCAACACTACAGAAACTATAGATGGTATTAGAGACTATGCAGACAAAAATATTAAGAGCTCAATATACCTGTTTGCTGTAATTTTTCACTTCACGTTCAGCTATCTCTAGTTTTTCCTGCAAGTCATTTACTTCAAGCTGCAGCTCATGAATTCTGAAATATTTGATACATACATAAACCACCTTCATCTTGTCTCTGTCATACACACAGACTGCTACTTCTTAACTACATTCATGAAAAAAGTTTTCCTTAGAACTTTAGAATTTTGTAGAGATCCTTCCCTGGTAAGGAGCTTCACAGTTAGGTATGGGCCTACACTGTCATGTTTGTGCATTACAGAATGAAAAGTCTCCACAATTTGTGGCCAAAGAAGATCAGCAGGGGAAAAAAATGAACTGATAGAAGATTGAAACATGGTTTCACAAAATCCAAAACCCTTTTTCTCTCAAACATGACCCCAACATATGAAAGAAACTATTTCACTTCTAGACCTGATATATAAAAGGGAAAAAGCAAGCAGATGAGCTATTATAAGGTCTCTACTATACTCTTCCAATCTAATCTACATAATTGACATAAGTAAATAAATATCTCTGAAGAAATGTTCTGCTTGTCACCCAAATATAGGGAAACATAAATAAATATGTATAAATTGTGCATTTCTTCTAAAACTGTACAATAACCCCCCACCCCTAGTGTTAATGGTTGATATGACCCTTGAAATATTGCTAATGATCAATCACCTGTTGTCAGCCACTTGAAGAAGATCCGCAATATATGGGTCATCTGGCTGAGGAACTGGATATGTGTCAATCCCTGAAGGAGGAACTGGCTGATCTATTTGCATACGCTGACGTCGAAATGGAATATTTCGTTTCCTACCACCTGCAAAGATAAATGTGTATAAATTCCGAGTTTTGGGGGAGTTTTAAGTATAAGACCTGAGGTACCACTTTACCCCTTAAAACACCCCCAAAGATTCAAATTTGGCCCCATCCATTCATGCCACAATAGAGTTTTTGTGCATCCTGCAGTAAAAGGTAAAGGTTTCCCCCGCACAGTCGTGCCCGACTCTAGGGGCCGGTGCTCATCTCCGTTTGTTAGCCGAAGAGCCAGCGTTGTCTGAAGATGCTTCCGCGGTCGTGGCTGGCATGATGCACGCGGACCGCTGTTACCATCCCACCAAAGTGGTACCTATTCATCTACTTGCATTTGCATGCTTTTGAATTGCTAGGTTGGCAAGAGCTGGGGCGAGTGCGGGAGCTCACTCCGTCACGCGGGGCTAGGGATTCGAACGTGTGATCTTCCGATCAACAAGCCTGGCGTCTTACCCGCTGAGCCACCACGCCCCCATGCATCCTGCAGACCAGAGGTCAAATCAATTCAGTGACACCTCAATTTAGCAGTCCTCAGTACATTGAGCTTTGCATGCAACAGACCAAGTATACACATCAGTTTGTCATTTGTGTAAAATGTTATGCAAATAATACCATTTGTGCTAACTTACATCATTTGTATAAGGACATCACCTCACAAATGACATAAGTCATCACAATGACATAGTTTTGTATTTAATGGAGATTTGTGAAAAACAGCTACTCCTCCGCCACAATTACACCACTAAAATAAGGTTTCACTGTAATCAATACAGTGAACAGACAACTGGGTGAAGTTTCTCAAAGATTTTATTGTAAATGTAAGAGATGTGAGTAATATTAAAGGCAGACAGATAGAATGAACGGCATCCACCCCAATATACAATTCACTATGGAAAAAGAAACTGACGGCAAACTTCCATTTTTAGATACGCTGGTCATACGCAAACCGGACCTCAAACTAGGACACAAAGTATACAGAAAACCCACCCATACAGACCGGTATCTACACAAAAGTTCCAATCACCACCCACAACAAAAGAGAGGCATGATCAAAACCTTGGTGGAAAACCCAATTTCTCAACAATGAACTTAACCATCTGAATTGGGTCCTACAGGCGAATGGCTATTCCAAGAATGAAATAAAAAGAGCCATAAAACCAAGAAAACAACATCCAACTGAAGAAAAACAGCCCACCACAAACTAAGTATTCCTGCCCTACATCAAAGGAGTCACTGACCGCATGGGAAAACTGATGGAAAAACACAACTTTCAAACAGTCTTCAAACCCACCAGAAAAATACAACAAATGCTAAAATCAGCTAAAGATAAAAGGGACCCCCGCACCGCTGCAGGAGTATACCGCATACCATGCAGCTGCGGACAAGTATACATCGGAACCACAAAACGAAGCATTCACACCAGGATAAAAGAACATGAAAGACACTGCAGACTACAGCAACCAGAAAAATCTTCAGTAGCTGAACATGCTCTCAAGCAAACAGGACACAAAATCCTATTTGAAAACACAGAAATACTGGACAACACCAAAAGCCACTACACCAGATTATACAGAGAAGCCATTGAAATTCACAAACACCAGCACAGTTACAATAAAAAAGAAGAAAGTTTAAAAATTAGCAAAACCTGGCTACCAGTCCTGAAAAACACAGCCTGCAAAAGGTCAACGAACTCAGTCCAACCACCAGGTCATGGGAATACTTCTCACAATGAACATGCTAATCACGCTCATCAGCCACTCGTTAACATTTCAACACAACAAAAAACCCCACCTAATCTCCTATAATTTAGCTCTATAAATAGAACATTGCCACTCTACCTGGGCACAGAGATTTTGCTTCTATCTGTGCTCCTGCCCTCTGAAGATGCTGGCCACAGATGCTGGCGAAACGTTAGGAACCACAACTTCCAGAACACGGCCACACAGCCCGGAAGACCCACAACAGCCATCGAACTCCGGCCGTGAAAGCCTTCGACAATACATAGATAGAATGAAGCTCCACCTTACATCCCTTCAACTGTCAGGAACCCCATAGATAACAGAGGACAACCCCCAAATTTGGCTTGGGGGCAGCACCTCCCTAGAATCCTAGTCTATGCAGAGGTTCATCTCACAGGGGTAAACTGGTGGGATATCTATATCTTTCCTTCTTAACTAATCACTTTGGCTATTTTGAGAAGGTATCTTTCCAGGTGCTGGTATACATGCCACAGACATTCCATCAAACACAGATAAAGACATCACAACAATCTAACTCCCTAAACTAGGTAGCTAACCTTGTAATCAAGGATCTGAGATTATTCTATGTCAATACTGATTAAGGGTCTGAGATAAACACATTGGGCTATATTCATACTATCCCATCAATAGCTGGTTTATAGCCTATATGTACAGATCACCTAAAAAGGTGATCTGGCTTCCCCTTCCCTTGCCCCCTCCTCAACTCAAAGCAGACTAAATATATAGTGTTTTAAAATATAATATAGAGTTCACAAAGCTATTGTCTCCCTTGGGTCAAGCTTGACTCCTGGTGACCACGTGGACATGTTTCTTTGGCAATAATGTAGGAACAGTTTGCCATTGCCTCTTTCAAGCATTTTTTCTTCCCAATCTTGTCTATATCCCTGGTACTCCCATCCAAGTACTAATCAGGTCCAATCATGTTTAGCATTTCTGAGATCCACCAAGGTCAATTAGCGGTTACTACCTGATATTGTCAATCAAATTAGTATATGAGTCACTAAAATAGGTTTTACACAGTAAAACTGAGAACTTAATAAAACATAAAAATAGGAAGACAGAATTTTTACCTGGCACTCAGAGAGTAACAAAGTAAAGATGGTTTACAGCTTATTTGAAGCCTAAACAGGAAAGTTACTGAACCTCTTTAGAGAAACAGTTCCAGAGTTCATTGAAACAAATACTTATTTATTTGCTTTGCACCTGCTGATTCTGGATCAAGTGCTTAAACTGATACCTTGTCTCCAGTACCAAAGGAGCAATAAAGATATTTAAATAGTAGTAAGAGTGCACAGAATTACAGCCCAATAAAAGAATTAGCAGATCAAAATGATGAACACATAAGTTGGCAATGTACCTGGCGTCTGTACCACAGCTTGTAGATTTTTTTCTTGAAGCTGTTGGATTTTCTCAGTCTTGGCTTTGTTTTCTTTTTCTAATGATCTCATTTTATGTATATATTGATTATTCAAAAATTTCATGTCTGAATTCTCATGTTCAAGTTTCCTCAAAGTAGTTTTCAAATCTGTCAGGAGGAAAAAAAATGGATACCTTGCTTCTTTTTAATTGCACAATGCTAACAATAAGAAACACTTCAAAAACTATTTTCTTCTATCTAAAATTATTACATTAACATATTTATGATTATTGATCAACACAGTAAATATAGGCAACAGTATGCTGACAGATAGGGGGTGTGGTGGCTTAGCGGGTAAGACGCCAGGCTTGTCAATCGGAAGATCGCAAGTTCGGAGGTTCGAATCCCTAGCCCTGCGTGCGGACTGAGCTCCCGCACTAGCTCCAGCTCTTGCCAACCTAGCAATTCGAAAGCATGCAAATGCAAGTAGATTAATAGGTACCACTTCGGTGGGTAGGTAACAGTGTTCCACGCGTCATGCAGCCACATGACCGTGGAAGCATCTTCGGACAACACTGGCTCTTCGGCTAACAAACGGAGATGAGCACTGGCCCCTAGAGTCAGACACGACTTCACAAATGTGCAGGGGGAACCTTTACCTTTACCTTATGCTGACAGAGCTCATATATACAGTCATCACCCTTAATAACCACCAAATTCTTTGCCCCATTTGACTTTAAAAAAATGCATAGGATGCTAGCATGTTGAAAAACAAAATGTCAGCATCGTCTTTATTTCCAAGAATGGCTCTAGAGCAGCATTGTTACGAAATAAGAATGGTAGGCTGATGCAGCCCAATTGGTCAGAAAGAAAGGGAGGGGAAGTAGAGAACATTCTGGGAGGAACATTGCATGACTGGCTATGCCTCCTGTTGCAACCGTTTTAATAGAGGAGACCACTATAACAGTCATTTTGTGAGCATCTCAAAATTGAGTATACATGCTCACCACTCCAAAAACATTACATTCATTATGATAATGTCAAAATTGTTAAGCTTGAATTAAATTATTGGCTTTGTCAATGATTTAATTATCAGGAAAAGCATTAATTCTATGGCCAGATTCTGTAGTTTTTAAAAATGTGTTTTTAAAAAACTGCATAAAGTCAAGTAAATGTCAACTTCAAACATGTAATAAACGTTTTTTCCAAAATAATCTGAAAAGTGGTTTTATTTCTCTTAAAAAAATTAGGGAATCTATACAAATTAAAGAGCACTCATATAAAAGTATATACAGTATTTAGATAGATTACTAAGCTAATATATTGAACTCTACACGAATTTGTACATTAAAATGTAATTCTGTACAATATACAGGTAATCCTTGCTTAATGTCCACCCATTCAGTGACCACTCAAAGTTACAACGGCACTGAACGAGGGGTACTTACAACACGTCCTCGTAGTTATCGCCATCGCAACATCCCAATGGTCACGTGATTGCAGTTTGGGTGCTCGGCAACCAGCTCACAATTATGACATTGTAGCATCCTGTGGTCACATAATCACAATTTGAAACCTTCACGGACAGCTTCCAACAAGCAAAGTCAATGAAGAAGCCGGCCGGAGGTCACAAATGGCAATCACATGACTGCAGGATGATGCAGCCATGCGGGATTCGCTTAACAACAGCAACTGGGACTGCTGGAACTGCCATCGTAAGTTGGCATGGTCATACAACATTGCGCCATATGACCATGTCACTTAGCGATGGAGTTCCTGGTCTCAATTACGGTTGGTAAGCAAGGATTACCTGTATTTACAGCCATTAATGTTCAACTCAAATCTAGTTTCCTAAAAATTGTTTCCAGATTCCTGATCTGAATCTACTTGCACAAAAAAATTTCAGTAGTTGCCTGATCTTTTAAATAGAAATTAATTGTACAAGCTGAATTCAGCCTCTACTTTTACCATCTTCCCAAATTAATCCAAAATTCAAAACAGTAAAGTGTAGTACTGCTACCTGCGTTTCCCTTTTGAGCTTGAAGGTGTAGAAGAGGGCAGTAGGAAATGCCCCTTGTCTTGAACAAGATTCTTAAGTTAAGTGTAGTATCAAGGGAGAAGATTTGCAGAATCACTGACAACACTGTTTAGTTAGCTAAAAAGAGATAGCAAAGACAGACTGCAAAATCTTCACTAGAATTTAAAAACTGTATTACCTTTGACCTGTTCTTCCAATTGCTCTTTCAGTTTCAGAACTTCTAAGTGCAGTTCATTATTTTCACGTATGAGCCTAGCATTTTCTTCTCGATAAGGTTCCAGAACAACATCAAAGTTGCTGCATTCTTTTTCAATTTTTCCAGCAGATAACTTAGTACTCCGGAGGCTCTCAGTTGTATGAACAAGGTCACTAAAATTCAATTTAAAAAATCAGAATATAGAACAAATATTGAAACTGTTCTTATAATTTCCTATAAGTAGTCAGTTGAATCACCACATATTAGAATAGTATCCATACATGTCGAAGTTATTTTAATTATTAATAAATTCTAATATGTTTTCTTTCTCAATGTGCATGCAAAACAATAGGTTCATATTAATTCAGCCCTGAAGCAGAAAAAAGAAGTGCAAGAAGAATCTTAAAGAGTTGCACTGTGCCTGATCCATGAATTTTTCAGAAGTAGTGTCTTCAGAGAAACAAAAGAGAACAGTTTTCCCTGAAAATCAGATTCTTCTGCAATATAAGGCTGCACTGAAGAATTTGTTCTAGAATTTCTTAAGCAGACTTGAGGCTTCTGGGAAGAAATGGCGAACTGAAGATGGCTCCGTGAAAAGGAGCTGACAACCACAGCTGAATGAAGGGCCAGTGAGTAGACCAGCTCTTCGTAAACCCTCTCCAGACAAGGAGAGGACTTGAGATTACCCACAAGTGCTTCTGACAGTTGCTCCTTGTGAGGAGACCGCAAGACAGCAGTCTCTGGTGGGTTTAGAACTCTGGGAGACAAGGGAACAGCCATCTTGCTCAAACCATGGTCGGTGCATTTAAAAGGACACTGGGTTCGCATACTTCCTTTTCTAACCACTTTTGGAAATAGCTTGTTAACTGCTTTTCAGCTATTAGGAACCTTTGGATTGACAAGTTTTACAGCACTGGGTAAGTTTCCTTCAATCCTTAGTGAAAGAAGTTTAAAATACAAGTTTAAGGACTTTAAAAAAATATTTTCTGGAATAAACAGAAAAGGGGTGATTAAAATTTTGATTTTAGAAAGTTACAAACGGACTACGGGCTCAGATAAATTTGGAATAAGTTTTTGGAATTAATTATAGATAATCCTTCCCGTAGGAAAATGCTTTTGTTTTGAATTCTTTAAAAAAAATAAAAAGACAAGACTAAAAATTGGACACTAGAGGGAACTAGAAGTAACTAAAGATTACAATTAAAGGAGAAAAATGCTGAAACTTGACTTACAAATACAGAATTAAGCAAAACATTTTAACATTGGACATATTGAAGGATATTTTTGAACAATGGACCCAGAAGTTAATTTTAAGAGTGTCTGCCTCTGAAGAT
This sequence comes from Charina bottae, assembly GCA_023362775.1. Classification (NCBI taxonomy): domain Eukaryota; kingdom Metazoa; phylum Chordata; class Lepidosauria; order Squamata; family Charinaidae; genus Charina; species Charina bottae. The sequence continues at coordinate 19,741,651 of JALMGJ010000019.1, read as the reverse complement.
AGACTGTGTTTAAAAGATGCTATGGAAGAGGAACAAGTATTACCTGACATGATTGAGACTGATTTGCAAGTGGATTTAAAAATGACAGGCTACAAGAATGACATGGAAAAAGATGTTACACTGGACATACAAAAGAAACTGGATGATGTCTTAATAATTAAAAGGGATATACAAATAACAAACCAAGAGAGTGACCTGGATAATTTTCCTATATTGGATTTACAAAAGAGGCTTGTTAAAGCTTTGAAGAATTTTGTGAGAAGGGACAAAGGAAAAATGAAAAGAAATCAAGTTCTAGGACGTTATCTGAAGGGACTAAAGATCAAGACTGTTAGAAGAAAAAGGAAGGAATATAAAGTTGGTTTATTTGATCAAGGTTAAAATAAATGTTATCATCTCTGGTAACCCTTAATGGACTTTTGCTGACATCAGGATTGAAATGATGAGGTTTTATGCATTTGTTTATAGATAAGAGATGGGATATGGGAAGAAGAGATCATCTGTTGTATTTTAAGAGAAGGTGATAAGTTACTAAAATTGTTTATAGTTGTTGTGATGAAGGAAAAAGTCACTTCTTTATATATACTTTTTTCCTTTGCTATATTCTTATTTTTTCTTTCTTTTCTATTTTTCTTTCTATTTTTTCTTTTCTGAACCTTCTATTTTTTTATTCTTTTTTAGTTTGTATTAGTTTTTATTGTTGTAAATTGTAATCTTTAATAAAATTACTATATATAAAAAGAATTTCTTAAACAGACCTGCTGGTGTTCCATCTATATACTCCTAAAACTCTCATGTCTGTCTGTACTTTATAACCTTGAAGTGGGCAAAATGATGCATCGTAGGGCAACAGTTTTTGAACCAAGGTACCTCAGATGGGCTAACTTACAGAATGTGTCCAAAATCTGGGACCCATGACTCCCGTGGAATAGAAGTTTGGCAAATTTTACAAAACATTTTATGACATAAAAATTATCATAAAACATTTTATGACATAATTATTTTATTTTAATCCATTCATTCGTGTCCAATTCTCGGAGATTGCCTGGACAAGTCCCTGCAATTTTCTTGGCAAGGTTTTTCAGAAGTGGTTTGCCACTGCCTTCTTTCTAGGGCTGAAAGTGACTGGCCCAAGGTCACCCAGCTGGCTTTGTGCCCAAGGCAGGACAAGAACTCACAGTCTTGGTTTCTAGCCTGATGCCTTAACCACTACACCAAACTGGCTCTCATGACATAATACAAAATGTCAGAAAACATTTCCTGTGGGCACTCCTGATGTTTGGGCTATACAGTTCAACTTTGGCTACTTTCAAGGCAGATACATCTCTTCCTGAATTTTTAAGAACTTTTCCAGTACATTCAAAGCTCTGCCATTGTTGAAGGCATTGAGGAATCTGGTAAGGAAATATCTCTGAAACGATGACCCAATGGATCACGGGTTGTCTAGTATGAACTAAAAATATACTCTACAATCAAGAACCTTCTGAAACAATCAGAACACTTGGCAGATATACAAAGAACTTTTTGTAGACAAAATCTTCAAAGAAAAACTCCTAAATGGGATTTGCATGGGTGTTGCATAGGTGCAAAAAAGCCGATACAGTACTAATAAGATGGCAATACCAAATGAATAAATAAATAAATAAATACCAAATGATCTTGGCTGATTTTGAAAAAACTACGAACAAGGCTGGTTAGTGTTAAAGAAGTATCCTGAAGAAAACAAAAGCAAACCATTTCCATATTGCTGACAACAAAACTGCATGCTTATAAGCCTGCAGTCACCAGGAGTTGAGCTTTACTTGAGGCAGTTTTCCCCTTTTTAAGGTGGTAGTGGGAAGCATGCAGTCAGCAATTTCTTTTCCAAAATTAACATGAAATTTCATGCTTGCAAATAAACTTTAATTTTCTACCCTGAAAAAAAAATCTTATTGAAGATTGATTCAAATTAAGTCTGGTTTTAATAACCAGCACATTTGCACTATGTGCACATAGTTTTTATTTATCACAGAACTGTGCCTGCTAAGAACTGCACACAGCTCTTCATTCCAAGCACTTACTAATACAATTAATTACAATAATTTTTGAAATTATCTCTTTAAGTTGAATTTTGGTAAAACAGAATATTTGCTTTGATAAACCGGTTTCATAAAATGACCAAATTCCTCATAATCAAATGTTTCAATCCCAAAGCTCCTGCAAGTATTTTTGTTCCATTCCTTTTTTAATACCTGAAAAGCTTTTCCACCAGAGGCAAACTTTCCACTCCCAGTGGTTGTCGATATCCCAGCTGATCCAATCGTTTCCTCAAATTAACAAACTTCCGCTCTGCAGCTGTAGTCATTGTGAAGATTTTCTAAACAAAAATTTTGGCTCAAAAAGGGGACCAGCAAATAATTAAGACCCATACAAACTACCATGCACTATAACATGATCTTGCAGGACCAAGCCACATGCTTGCCAGCACTGGGTGAAGTCATAGCAAAGATGGGCATGGTATTCTGGCAATTTAGATTACGAGAGGAGGTCCACAGAGGAAGGTGTGAGTCCAAACCGAACCCTTACTAACCTAATGAAATAACAAACAACTGACCATGGTAACACAATCCAGTATTATTAGCAACCTTAAAACTTTATCATCATCATCTTTTTATCCTGCCTGTTTTATACATAAGGCGTGAACATACCTAATACTCCTGCCTATTTTCCCCACAACAACAACCCTGTGAGGTGGGTTGGGCTGAGAGAGTGCGACTGGCTCAGCCAGCTTTCATGCCTAAAAGAGGCCTAGAACTCACAGTCTCCTGGTTTCTAGGCCAGCACCTTAACCACTACACGAAATTTCTATTTATTTGTTTTATTCTATATACATTCAGGCAGTCAGGAGAAGAAATCCATGCCAATTACTAAAAAAGTCATTTGGGAAGACACAGGTTCAAATCCTATTCAGCCCTTACAGGGAAAAATAGGGGCCATTCATTCTGTCTTGGATTAAGGACCAAAGTGAATATAATACTGTCCATGGGTCACGCCATGCTAAGCTCCAACGCTGCTTCTGGAAATTACATGCCCAAACTTGGAAACCACATTATGCTATAAAGGGAGTAATACAGAAGCGAAGGGGGCAGGGCAGGGCAGGGCAAGGTAAGGTGAAAGGTATCCGAGGACTGGATACCGAGGCAAAGGGATAACCTGGAGGCGAGGATTTAAAAGGGGAGCTGGTTGAGACACCTGGCGGCCAACCTGGCTGGGAATGGCGACTGGGGGCGCCCTACAACAACCGCACGAACCTACCGAGGCCTCCCCAGGCGCCCCGATCTCAAGGCCTAGCGAGCCTGACCCCCTTCGGATGCTACTCCCTTCGGGGCCACGTCATCTTTCTACCGTCATCTACGTCGCCATGGAAACGGGGCCCCGCGGCCTCAAATCGCGGCCTCGTTTGGAGGCGGAAGGGCCGCTGCTGCTGTCCCACACGTCTCGCCCCTCATCAAGTCGTGGAGGTAGGGGCGGCTTGACTCCAGCTTCCCTTCCCTCCTCCTTCGCCGCCGCCAGAAAGCCAGCGGATGGGCCGAAGGAGCCGTTTGAAAATGGCGCGCGGAGGGCGGCCGACTTCCTCCCCGGGTCGCCCCAGCAACCAGTCGAGCGCGAGCGTTCGAAAGCAACCGACGAGGGAAAGCGTCTCGCGTCCGCACAGCGGCCCCTGCTGGCGTCTGGGAGGGAATGGCAGCTCCTCCGTTGGGTGGAAGACGGAATCAGGGATCTTCAACTCTATTGGGCTGATGGCACAGCTGGATTTTTTTTAAAAATCATGCTTTATTTGGATCCTCTGAATCTCCTGCCTTGGAAATATTCTTTGCATCCAGATAGAAATCTCCGTATCCAAGTGTAGAGAATGCATTCATTCTGTTAACTTTCCTAATTAGTTCACTGTCTAAGAGAGGACTCACTGGAAAAGACCCTGATGCTGGGAAAGACTGAAGGCAAAAGGAGAAGGGGACGGCAGAGGATGAGATGGTTAGATAGCATCACCGATGTAATGAACATGAATTTGAGTAAACTCTGAGAGACAGTGGAGGACAGGAAGGCCTGGCGTGCTATGGTCCATGAGGTCACGAAGAGTCGGACACAACTAAACGACTGAACAACTTCCTCTGTTAGATTTCACGCAGCTCAAGGTGGAGTCAGAGCGTGACAAGTGGATTCACCACTGAGGATGTGAAAAGGATCAAGAGGTTTTTTTTGTTAGCAAATTCTCTTCATGTCTCTCTGATCCCGTAACAACCAGGCCACTCATTACCTTTGAAATACGTTTCCAGAAGAGATGGGCATCTTCCTCTTAGGCCTGAAATCTTGGCTTGAGTCCACGTCATAATACAAAACATATGCCCCCAGAATTCCAAGAGCTTCCAAATTCAAAATTCTTTTGTAAATCTTGACGGATGAGCAGGTGGTTCTTTGCACAGTTGATCCCAGCTGAACCCAAAGGACTTCTGCATAAGAGAAACCTCCAATCTCCCTTCCATGCCGCCTTCTTGATCTTTCAGGCACAGGTAGAAATTTGAGGGCAGCTACTTGGCAACATGGTTGTGATGGCCAGTCTCTAGATACCTATTTAACCGACAGTCTGTCCTTGCAATACTGCAGACCCAACTGTGATTTTTTATTTCCTAAGAATGCTTCAGAGGTGCCTATGTGGAGCCCAGAACAGAAGCCGTCTGGAATTTAAAAAAAATAAACCACCTTTGAAAAATGTGGCATATTAAAGTTTGGCGAGTGCCAAGATTCTGAGCAGTTGGATACCAATGAATTTCCTGATGGGTACCCAAGATCTACCCAAACATGCCAAAAGTTGTGTTGTTAATCTGATTAACAGACCACTGCTTCTTATGATCCCAAGCCGAACTATCAAGGAAGCCAATAAAATTTCTCAAAGCGCTCCTTTGTTTCTATTGATTACTAATATTAGATTAGGTAGTAAAGGTAAAGGTTTTCCCCTGCACAGTCGATTACAAATCATAAATATAAAAATGAGAGACTCCCATCATTCTACACCAGTTTAGTGCAAACTGGAGGGTTTTTTTAACAAATGCAATTGCTTTTTTATGACCACGTTTTAATGGCACCATAATATATGCTGTTTACAATATAAAATATATCAACAGTTTTGTAATTGCAGGACCAATAGGTACAGTGTTATCGGTATGGTAACATTTTATTCATATTACATTCTCCAACTCAGTTTCTCCTTTTCATTTGAATCAGGAGAGGCTGTGCAAGTATTTGATGTTTGCCTGGATACAGTAATGATCTGAGGGCCAACAAACTGAAGCTGCCCAACTAAAATGGAAGTAATATGAACAAATGGTTCCTAGGCCTAAGAACTAAAAAGGTGCCTGTTCTGGGCAAGGGGGCACAGTCTTTGAAGGAGCGGGGGCACAGCTTAGGGGGCTCTACTTGATTTCTTCCTGTCAGCACAAGAACAGGTAACCTCAGTGGCAAAGTGCATCAACTATGACTCTGGCCTAATTAGCAACTAATGCACTAATAATCTTGATTGGATTCCCAAAATTCCCTCTACATGGAGCTTCCCTTGAAGATTGTCTGGAAATTGAAACTGCTACATAATGCAACTGTTAAGTGGGGTGGCTGAAAGGGACCCCAACACTTCACTCCTGAAACTACTGCATGCATCCAATTTAAAGAGCTAACTTTAGTCTATAAAAAACTTACGGACCCAAGAGCTTACAAGATATCTCCCCTTATAATTTCCAAATCATTAGCTGGAAATCATTACCCTATTTTGTAATCTCACCAATTGGTTTCACTCACAGCTGTAGCCAGATGTAGGACCTTATTAATGACAGCCCCCTTCCCCAGTTAGAGAATCTCTTCTGAAGAAAATAAAGTTGGGCCCCATGCTGACTTGCCTGATCATGTACATATTGGTAGGATCAGACTGTCTTGTAGACTGCCTTGCACATTTGAATTTATTTTTTTTTAAAGGAAAGGATTGTCTTGGGGCTTTTTAAAAGGATCATTGGGTTATTGTTGATTATTTAAGATTGTTTTTATTGGCTTTTTTTGTAAAACATTTTGAGTTCCTCTGGAGAGAAGAGTGGCATAGAAATAAATAACGGCTCTTTGAAAGCAAAGTACTTTTATCATTTGTGTTTATAGTGTGATCAAATAGCATGACAACTGTAGCTATCACATGCTAGTTCAGGTTGCTTTTTTAAAAGAAAGAATATGATAATTACATGCTGTGCAAAATAAAAATTATATGGTCATTCGAAAGTACATGGTGAAAAAACAGCCTTGTGGGAGGGAAGCAGTCAAGCATTTCTACAAATTCCTTTCTTGCTTCTAAATAGAAAGAAGGGTGGGGGGAGAGTGAAAGTGTTGCAAAGAAGTAGTCCAGCTTCCACACCATTCCCACCAGTAACCATTATGAAACCAGTAGGTGAAAAAACATAATTTCTATAGCACATGGAATCCTCATCGACTGAAGATATATAAAGTAGCTTGAGCTGAAACAGAACAGTGGGGAAGAAATTGAGAAAGGCAAATATACTGGCAAGTGCACTCTGTGCCCAACTGAGGTAAAGATAACAGTACTAGGGTAAAATGATAACACAGTGATAGCTCAGAAAACCTAAAAGACATTTTGAGTTTCAGCAGGCTCTTTCCAGAAGGTAGTATCTTGCATTTTTCTTTCTAAATACAGCCATCTGAACAAATGTACAGTTATGCTTAAATCTAAAAATTTCAGTGTTGCCAAGGAAACCTCAATCAATGCACTGAACATTACTTCAAGTACAATTACTGGCTGCTTCATCTGGAGAAATAAAGCATTTTTTCCTTTGTGTCACGCTGAGGCACAGCTAATAATTTCCCTCAGGAGATAAGTACTTTCTTTGTAAAGAGCTTTTTTTTACTTCAAATCAAAAGAATTGCAATTACATAATCATGAAAATTGATTCTCAAAAGCTCAGATATCCTATCAATCTATATATTAACATGCACTGATTCAAGAAAAAAACCAGATGTTTATATAATATCTATACTTACATATTAATTTCTAAAAGCAAAGGATTAGGAAAGCAGATGAGTTTAGTATAATAAATGTACATTTGACATACCAGTTACATGTAAAAATGTATATTTCAATACTCTTTATCCAGCAATTAGGCAACACTTCTACCTAGGCCAGCTTTCCAATTGAATGGACTAGAACTGTCGGAATTCCTAGCCAGTGTGGCCAACGGCGATACTGGCTGTCAATTCTCAGAGCTATAGTCCAACTCATATAAGACAACACTACATTGAGGAAATCTGGCCTGAGCCATCTGTTGATATGTATGAAGATAATTAAGAACACCCTTATACTTCCATCCCTCAGAATAAACTTCCAGTGTCAACAATGCTTTACAGCAACTTTGTGAGCTTATCTTGCTTTGCACCAGGCAAATTTCAGTGTGACTGTGCAATACTGGAGAAGTAATCTAAAATATCCTGAATAGTGAATTCCATAGTAATTCCAGAACCAGGATAGCAACGTGCTATTAAGCCTTCAAAATGCTTGTATTGTCGTATGAATTCATCTTGCATGGAATGCCACACCACCTACCGGAAAGAAAAGAGGAAGCTTTAATAAATGAAAAGCTCCAGTCCAAAACTCCATAGGTCAATAATGAATGCTTTCAGTGTTAAGTTCCAGAAGTACCAAGGGAATGTGCATTTAATTTCATGCAATAGTGCTTGAGGCACAAGATGAGTTTCCACTGAGATACTAACCTAGGTCTGAGCTACTTCACTTAAATGATAGCAGTGGGCATATATGACTGCATAGTCCCTCATACAAAAATTTATCTCTGCATAAACTATTAATGTATAAGGGAGAAGAGTGTTTCTCTTCAGCTTGCTACAAAGGATGTTTTGTACTGCAGTTCATTCAGGTCCTAACAGTACATACTGGCTGGGTGACCTTGGGCCAGTCACTCTCTCTCAGCCCAACTCACCTCACAGGGTTGTTGTTGTGGGGAAAATAGGAGGAGGAAGGAGTATTAGGTATGTTCCCTGCCTTGAGTTATTTATAAAAAAAATAATAAAGGCGGGATAAAAATAAAATAAAAATAAATAAATACTATAATCCAAACTAGTATAATTCACATTTCATTCTTGGGATATTTCATTCTGATTAAAAGACAAATTAAGGAAATAATAAAACTTTTAAAATTAAATTCTTTCTTTTAGTCTGACTTCTTACATTACCTGAAGTAGGTTTTCTTCTTCACACAGATGTTTGTCCACCTTTTTGTAAAGATTGTCCAATCCCTTTTTCACTTCCTTGCCAGGATACTCCTTAATAACCTTTCTTAGCTCTTGTTTATTGAAGGCCAACTGGTAGCTCACTTCCTCTTCTCTCACACCTTGTGCCACACGTGCTTCCACACCCTCAAAGAAATGCTGCAATGAAATATCATAATTGAGATCGCTTCCACATTGCCACTGCTGCCATGCCCCAATGCTTCCAAAACTGTTTCACAACAATCCATCAGCATCTTCCAGCCCTGACATGTCCAGAACAAGGAACAAAAATCATTGCTCCACCCTGAGCTTCCACAGGTTCCCCAGTAACAAAAAATCCCATCATCCCCACTCCATGTAAAAGGAAAATAACATATATTTTATTTTCCCCGTTTCACTTAAATTTATGTTGTTTGCATTAACGTGTCATAAATATATATATATGTATATATATATATATATATATATATATATATATATGTATATATGTATGTATATATATATATATATATATGTATATATATATATATATGTATATATATATATATATATATATGTATATATGTATGTGTGTGTGTGTGTGTGTGTATGTGTGTGTGTGTGTGTGTATGTATGTGTATGTATGTATGTATGTATGTATATATATATATATATATATATATATATATATATATATATATATGTCCAGCCACACTTTCCCATGAAAGATCTGAAGCCTAGAAGGTGTGGTGTGGTGATGCACAAGTTCCTGTAAATTGGGAAATGAATTACAGATTGCTTATAAATTCTATAGAACAGAGCTTTCCAAACTGTGTGTCGCTACACAATACTGTGTCGCCTGCGGGGCCCAGGTGTCACGTCAAAACCCGGAAGCGCTGATGGCGCACCGCTGCCACGCACGCACGCGCGCATGGCGGCGGCGGGCCATCAGCGCTTCCGGGTTTTCGCACGGCACACAAGGACACCGCTGCAGCACGCGAAAATCCAAAAACGCCGCAGTGACGGCGGCGCACAAAACCCCAAAAGCGCCGCAGAGGCGGCACTTCTGGGTTTTTGCTTCCAGGTTTTCTCATGCACCGCCGTTGGTGAGTCGCCACGGGAAAAGTTTGGAAAGCCCTGCTATAGAAGCTTGCTTTATTTCTGCTTCTTTTTCAATAAAGAAAGGCTAGATTTACTGCAGTTTCAGCCAAGCAAGAAACAAATCAACTCTCAAACAGAGCCAATAGCATAGGATCGCAATGCTGATGCAGGGTCTTCATGTGCAGATGCCCTTAATGCTTACATTCACAAACACAGAATGGTAGTAATAATAGTAATAATAGTAGTAATAGTAATAATAGCCATACTGTTATAACATTAAAATAGAGTGGCATAGACTTTATTTTACCTTTGAGTAGAGAGTGGGAGCCATAATTCAGAAAATAAATTTGATTGGATTTAAATTAAATAGAAACTTAATTAAAATTACATAAAAATAAATAGTTAATATGCCATATACCTAACAATTTCCCGTTCTCATTAAAAATATGATTGGTGGCTTATACATTTCTGTGTTAAAAACTGATACAAAACACTGAAACGTCTGCTTTATTTGCTCCCAGAAGAGATGTCATTATCCATCTAGATCAGCAGTGGACATTATACTACACCGTAATGACCATACTAGCTAGGAATTCTGGATACTACAATCCTAGCAAATCAGAAGGTCACCAAGTATGAGGAAAGCTGGTTTATGCAATTTTCCAACAATTAGAGACATTTTGCTGCTGTCATAGAATAGGTATTAAATCAGCAATCTGGTTAATGTATTCAATTAACGTCTCCCATTATTTAGTTTCTATCCATGTGGTCGTTAAGAGTCGACCCTGACTAATGGCACTTAATCAATTATTCAGTAAGGGGTTACGAAACCCAAATTGGAAATGTTCAATTTGTTATCAGCATTCACGTAACAATTAATCCAGAACTATCAAGAGGGAATACTGTATCTCTTCTCCCCACGCTCAGAAATTTGCTCTTAGAGATTAGTTTCACATCATTTAAATGATTTGGAAAATATAGTATTTAATGAAGGAAAGAAAGCTTCATTTGTATTGTAGGGGAATATCTATGAAAATATGTATTTCTGGTTTTAACCCACAATTAAAGATATAAAAACATTTCTTACATTTAATTTCTCAAGTGGCTGTCCCAAAGAGTAGATCACATATGACTGTAAGTGATCCGTGTATTTCTGTTTAGCTTCTTTTTTCTCGGCCTCTAGACAGGAGATCTTCAGACGAGAGAGGGTTGCAAAGATATGGTGGAAGTTCTCCATCATCACAACATCCCGAGGAGTCTTCTGGCTTTCATTTGCTACTTTCTCAACTACAAAAATAAAAGTAATACCATGCATACATGATCACAACGAAATATCAAAGAGCAATGATTACTGTACTTACTTACTTGTCAGGAGATTATTGTGATAAATGTGGGAATACAAGTAAAGGGTTAACTGTAAAGGATAGCAGGCAACAGAAAGAAAAGGTCTTAGCTAGTGGAGTGGAGTGGAGTGGAGTGGAGTGGAGTGGAGAGGAGAGGAGAGGAGAGGAGAGGAGAGGAGAGGAGAGGAGAGGAACTAATAAGAAAGAAGGTATCATTATAAAAGCAAACTTTAATATCATTTCTAGGGTAGAATAGAGATTTTAATATACTACAGTACACTTAAGAACAGTTATGCTTATCATCATCATCATCATCATCATCATCATCATCAAAATTAATTATTTGAATCAGAAGAGACATTGTTGTTGTTGGGTTCTTGAGTTCAAAGTACAATAATTAATCTTAGAGAAGTTTTCAGGTGCCTATATTGATAAATAAACAAAAAAGAAAAAGAGACACCCAAATTAAGTACTTCTAAGTGCCACAAACATCACACTAGGCCATGGTTTGTTTAACTACAACTGGTGAGAATCAAATAAACTTATTAAGCGATAGACAAGGATTGCGCCTCAACAGCACACAAAGTCAAAATCAAGCAAACCACATTTATGACTTAGAATTCGGGGGGCATGCTCAAGTCATAATTCCTTTAAATTCCCTAGATTCAGCTAGATCACGTCTTCTCTTTGTTTGTTTGATGACTGCTCCTGTAAGATAAGTAACTCCAAATCTGAATGTGGGAGTTGGCAACAGTGTTTTAAAGAAATGGGAAGGAATACTGAATCATTTAAGACCATGATTGACAGGTACAAACTCTCAAGTGACAGATCAAAGGCAAAAATGATTTAGACATGACTTGTACTGCTATAATATATAATCAGATTCAGCAATATAAGACTACAGCCCAATTCTTCAACAAAATGAAGTTACTTATGTATGACATAGCAGACCACTGACTTTCAGAAAAGAGGTTTTACCATTAGCAAAAACTCCACGAATAAGCTTCAGGTAAGCTTTATCTAGATCTCCTCTGCGTTCAGCATTTTTGAATATAGATTCAGCCAAGGCTGCAAACTCTTCAAATTCAGCAACAAAGGGAAGAATTCCAACTTTGCTCTTCTTGGATATCTTTACATCTTCCATCTGTTTTATCTGATTACTCTAAAATGAAAAAAAGGTCAGCCATTTTTTATCTTAAACTCTTATCTCCATGCAGGTAACTCTGATCTCTGATAAACAACAGATCTAACTGTAAAACACAGGGACCCTAGTCACATTCAGAAAACAAGATTGTCAAGGCCTGTTAGGATTCCTCTGTATTTGCTGCACAAATATATGCATGCACAAGGGGTGTGTGTGTGTGTGTGTGTGTGTGTTCATTCCACATGCATCATCTTGCTTTGTCCTCACACCCAAATCATTTTGAGAGGGAAAGGGCTCTATTTAAGGGGCTAAATATCTATACAAATACTCAGCTGTCACACACTATGGCAAATACCAAAGAACAAAGCAGATGACCCCATCTTATGGTCGCACCCTGAATCTTGAATTTTATCCAGTTTCCTATCTGCATGCAAACACTGCAAAACCTAATAATCAAACTGCTTAAAACTTACAATGCATTTATCAAAGTTTCGTTTGACAGTCACTAAAACATTTCCAAGAGTCGTGCTAAGGAAGGACGTTGGATCCACATTCTGTGCTGTCCATACGTGATGACTCATTTTCACTAGCATATAGAGGGAATTGAAGCTGTCAATCTTGTCCCCCAGAGCAATGAGGTTATTCAGTTCTGGTTCAACGCAGCGAAATATTTTTATCATCATTTGCCGGATCATGTGATTCCTGCAACATATGGCGTGGACATCTATATTTATTATGAGTATTAAGCAAGTATTGAGATTTATCAAAGGAGGACATGTTTGATTATTTTTAATTTGTAAGTCACCATTCATTTTTAGATTTGCTGGTACAGACCCTTATGAGAAAACCAGCGTTGATCTATTTCAGTGTTTTTCCAACTTGGCAACTTTAAGATGTGTGGACTTCAACTCCCAGAATTCCCCAGCCAGTGCCAAGTTTGAAAAACACTCATCTATTTTAATGAAACACTGCTAGCATCTTGTAACAGAGTTGAGCAACCTCTGGCTATAGGGCTGGCTTCACGTTGCTCCCAGCTTACTTTTTAAAGTCCCCTGGACATGATTGAAAATAGAGTAAGAGTCATTTGTCCCTTCCCTGCAGCTTGGCTCCTTGGGAGGTAAAGAACACCATAAAGAGAATATGGCTCGCCATCAATTAAAGTTACCCTCCACTATCTCAACACATTTGTGGTTTTAAAAGCTTCACCACAATTCTAGTTCACAGAAAGCTGCCTTTTCCCAGCTGAAGACATTTGTCCACCCAATTGAGTGTTGTTGATTTTACCACAATGCCTTTACCCACTACTGAAATATCCAGGATTAGGAATTTTTGCATAACAAGCGTATGAACTCTGCCCTCTCTTCTGATCATTGTGTTATCACTTTTGCCCCATTCTTAATTCCAAAGACTTCAAATAGCTAGCTCCCTCTGATCCTGTAGCAAAATTGGTCACTTCCCCCTTCTATTCAAGCTAACCAATTCTGATCAGGAATCTGAGCTTCATTCATTCAGCGTCAACACTTCAGTGATAGAATAACTTGCCTAATTCACAGAATTTAGCATATTGCCATTAAAAAGGTCAAGGCTTTGTCAAGTCAAGACAAATCAAGCTCAAATCCTGGAGACTTCCTGGCAGGTTCATGCAATTTTCTTGGCATCATTATGGAAATGTCTTGCCTTTGCCTTCTTCCAGCACGTTTTTCAACTTCTCACCCTGACCTAGAGCCCTAGTACTAACCAGGCCCAATCTTTCTTACTTTCTGAGCCCAGACAAAGTCATCCATCTGCTACCATTTGCTAAGATCATATATAAAATTCTGCCATTTCCTTAATTATGAGCAGAGTAATGCAAATAAAACATTTTATGCTTAAGGCAACACTAAACAGATTTACTGCTGTTTTTATTTTTATTTTCAGATTTATTTTTCATTGCCACATAAGCAGCACATTTATTTATTTCTGGGATTTATATGCCGCTAACTTCCAAAAAGGGGGCATGGTGGCTCAGCGGGTAAGACGCCAGGCTTGTTGATCGGAAGATCGCAAGTTCGGAGGTTTGAATCCCTAGTCCCGCGTGAGACGGAGTGAGCTCCTGCACTCGCCCCAGCTCTTGCCAACCTAGCAATTCGAAAGCATGCAAATGCAAGTAGATGAATAGGCACCACTTCGGTGGGAAGGTAACAGCGTTCCGCATGCGTCATGCCGGCCACATGACCGCGGAAGCGTCTTCGGACAACGCTGGCTCTTCGGCTAACAAACGGAGATGAGCACCGGCCCCTAGAGTCGGACACGACTGCACAACTGTGCGGGGGGAACCTTTACCTTCCAAAAAAGTCCTGAGCAACTTCCAAGGCTTACAATTTATTTAAGATACAAGCAGTTTTTCATGTTCAAAAGATACCCCTGCTAACTAGAAACATACTCTGAGGATGCTGATTGCAGCCCACCGATATTGTGTGCTCTTGATAAAGTTCCTCCGTCTGTCTCCTCAGGATCACTCTGGAGAAGAAGTGAAGATTTAGATGGAAATCACACTAAGGTTACAGACCTTCAGTTCTGAGTCAATAACTTCCAAATTGAGAGTCATACCATTGGTGTTCCAGGAATGCTGAGATGCTGTTGAAGTTTGAAGAATTTACTAATGAAGTCTTGTTCTGCCAGACAGAGGGGCTCTAATTCACTTAAGACCTGTTCAAAGATCTATGAAGATCAAAACAGACATTTAACACACACTCACACACAGAGCTTACCACCATTACGTTCAATTTAAAAGAAATGGAAGTGTCTTGAACTGAACGTGCCTGTGGTCATAAGACGCTATTAGAGGAAGGAGGAAAAGGCAAAAATAGCTCAGGAAACAGCTCCGCAAGATTTTTCAAAAGCACTTAAATATTAAAACTAAATACATTAACGTTAAATATTTTTAAAACATTGCATAAAAACATATTTCTCTGGAGATCAACCTCTAGCCCAGTGCTTCTCAACCTTGGCAACTTTCAGATGTGTGGACTTCAACTCCCAGAATTCCCCAGCCAGCAGGGGAATTCTGGGAGTTGAAGTCCACACATCTTAAAGTTGCCAAGGTTGAGAAACATTGATCCAGCCTATTCAGAGCCTCTTCTTCTATTTTAATAATACAGGAACTGCTGCCATATGGCTTCTCCACATGCTGAAAAGGCAACAGAGGAAGTTTTGGGAATCCTGGAAGGTGGGCCCATTGAATGTCCTTTTTCCATTGGCACCGCATCAAGTTCTGGGAGGAGCAACATGGATGGAAGGGAAGAGCTGCAGCCTGGCTCCTCCCAGATGATCTGCTAATACCTTTGTGATGTGGGAAAGGGCTGGAAATACTTGGTCCACATGAAACGAGAAGGCTGCAATGGCACTTGTGCGTGTTAAATCAGTATTTTTCAGTTGTGGTAACTGGTGTGCAAAGTTACCCAGAATTCTTGCATTACCTTATCAAACTTAGTCCTATCAGCTACATCAAGGTCAGAAGCAGACATGTTTCCCATATCCAGCAACGAGGATGACTGAGATCTGCGATTTCCTGAACCCTGAACGGAGAGTTTGTTCAGGCTAGATGTGGAGCCGGTCAATTTCCCAGAACTTCCGTGAAGGCCTACGACAGAACGCAAGCTAGATAAGAAGTTGCAACACAGTAAGCATCACACATTAAAAACTATTTCCTCATCTACTTGCACATTATGAGTGCTTTTCCTACAGAACAAGCAAACTGCTCCGGTGTTCCCCCATTGCTTCACTGAAGACAAACTGATTCAGAAGTGCACACTTAGTGACAGACATTTGGGATCAGCCAATACAGGAACTAGTGCCTAGGGCCACTAGCATTCCAGAAGAGAGCACAAGTAAGGGTGACAGAAAGGCCAGGAGCAATTCACAAAGGGGCATCCTCTAGAAGCAAAGCGGAACAAAAGCAACGCATTACTATTTTCTTGGGAAGAAAGTAGAAGCAACCAACTCCTGAAAAAATTAGGAAAAGCCTTCTTCTTCTTCTTCTTGGGGCCCCTTCCAGTAGGAACATCTCAGATGCCAGCTACTCTTACAAACTATTATCTGTTTACTGCTGTTTGGTGATATTTCATTTCAACTGGAAAGAAATGAACACTATTCTTACTATTAAATCAAAATAGTAAGAGCTCCCAATTTTGGGTCCCCCCCCCATTTAAAAAAATTGTTCCGCTGAGTGAATGGGGGTTTTCCATCCCCATATTTCATGCTTCCAACCCTTGCATCCTTCCCCACTCAAGGGTGGGTGACCCTCTAAAATACAATGGCAGCATCTGTGTGAAATTCTAAATTATGAAGACGACCCTTGGTCTGAATCCATCTCCCAGCATAGCTGTGAGCAGCGTGCAATCTTCTGCTTTAATTCTAGACATATCATCATTCTTTGAGATGGGGTAAGGCACTTTTGGATTTTTTGTTTCTCTCTAATTATTTTGGAGCACCAATCACATCAGGCCAAACTGGCATGGCCAATGGTAAGGGATTTGGAGTCGCAGCCCAAAACTTCTGGTAGCATTATTCCTGACTGAGTGTATCATCCAGACCCTACACTGCTGTTAATCATAATTACAATTAGCGAAAAGAAGCTAGCCTCCAACCATCATTTATGAAACTGGCTTGTTTCTAGTAACCATAATTATGATTAACTACTACCTGAAATATTCAACTCAGAGAAACACTGGTTAATCTAAAGTCTTCCAAATACTTCTTTGCAGGTGCACTGGAGAAAGAAGGCTCATTCTTGAATTGAGAAACTATAGTTCAGTAGCCCAACATTTGAAATGGTATAGGAAGTGCAACAGGACAGTGGGTAGGCAATCACAAGCACTTGGAGATCATCCTTTGTATAATCAGGAGTGCCTTCCAATTATGCTAGAGCATTAATGGATATGAATTAAGGAGTCCCTCCTTGGGGGGAGATGGGCGGTGATAAATTTGATAAACAAATAAACAAATAAAATAAAATAAACATTTAGGTTGAAACAACTGCCTACACTATAGTGGTAACCTAATATTCAACCCAGAGTACCCCCAGCTTCATGAAATGCTGGTCACAGTAGCCTCCAGCCATAAAGCCTGATGTTTGTTGTCACAACAACCTGCAGTCAAAGAGCAGCACAATAGTTCTCAACAAACAATGCATGGGGGAAGTTACAAATGATTTGATGCCCATGCAGATGGCGGTGCCACAGGGTATATCTGAATAATCTTTGGACTAACGAAGGTGGGCAGGTGTGTTATGTCTGAAATAATTTACTTGGTGACAAGAATGTAGGTGGGAATTCAGGTAGCACACTCTGGGGACTGTTTCTCACAATTAACTGCTGGCAGCTAATTGAAGAAACAAACACAGAAGCATACATATAAGTATACAAGTTCACATTGCTGCAAGTTAAACTGAAGTGTAGAGAATGCCTAGGAGAAACTCTCCACCCGTCAGACGTCATATGCAAAAAATGGTATTCCCATAATGATAAGGATGATGTGATGCAGAAGAATTCCATGCTAGTATTATTATCTTCCATTATAAGATCCTTACAGTGGGCTTGCAGCTGTCCTATGTGCAGTGCCAATCCTCATGGATTCATTCACAAAAATACTTTGCTCATCATATTCCAAGAAATATGAGGAAGATAGGATCTTTCTAATTTTAACATAAATTTTTAAAAACACATTCTATTTTACTTTGCCCAGGACTCAAGATCCCACTGGAAATCTGCAGCATTCAAATATGTTTTGCTGCTTCCCCAATTGAACATTTGGTTTTTTTGTACCTCAGATTGGTACAAAAACACTGCATCTAACAATTCCATTAACAGGTTTTGCCATGATAATTTTTTTTTTTTGCTTTTTGTTTACCAAAACATAAAATGCACTGGCAATAACCACTTAAAGCTCTAGTTATACTCACTCTCTGTTTCCTGTTTGACAGCACTTTCTTTTCGAGGCAGTGTGGCTGTGATGGATTAGGTTGCAAGCATCAAAGACAAAGACAAGTTAAAAATGCATTTTGCACAAACCATGCACGAAATGCAAGTTAAGCACTAGCTGGAAAGAAACATGCAGAGAACTATGAGAAGCAAGTAACTACAAGTTGCAAACATACATAGCTGGGGAGGTACTAATGTAGAATATATTTAAATATGCAGAAAATATGTGTTAAGTAGCCTCCTGACAATTTCCCAGTTTTTATCCAGAGGGGAAACAACAAGCACAAATGGTTGCGAGTCCTGAATGCAAGATGGCGTTTCAGGTGTGCACAAGTTATAAGAGAAGGCAGATCTTGCTCAAAGAACCTGGCAGCCCAAAGAAGCCACAAGATCTGAACTGGAAAAGGGTGCGATAGGATCTTTTACAAGGTTCACATAAGATCCTGAGACACATCTTTGAATTGCAGACCATTTTGTTAACAAACCGTTTCTACGTTGCTGCAAACCCAAACTACATGGATGTGGCTACGTAGTCACCAGGAGCCAAGTCTGATTAAAAGGAGATTGTATCTTTATCTTTTGCCCTAATCCAGAAGCTGACGCCAACCTCCGCTGCAGCACGGCAAGGGATGTGGGCAAAGTTCTCTTGGACTGAATGCCGCCCCCGCTTCCCTTGGTCTTCTTCTAGAGTCAGGTGCCTCTCTAACTGGTCACTTCCATGCTTGTACTGTTAGGTTCCTCCCAACAATGGGACAACCCAAGTTGTAAGCCAAGAGATAAACTGCTACTTTTATAAAGCAAAATCAAATCATCAATGTCTGCTGAGAAATCATCCTCAAAAGTGACTTAGCTCCACCAAGTAAAGCTGTGAAAGGCTTAGCAAATATTTAAAGTATGTGGTACTGCATGAGGCAAATGTGTGTCTTCATACAAAATATAGATTCCAAACATCTTAAATTTGGTAAGCCTGATCTCATTAGTACAACTTAGATAGGTAATAATCTTTTTTTTTTCATGTGTTATACAGGGTTATTTTCTACCCATTTTGCTGTAATGTAACTGTGGTTGGGTTTGAGCACAGATGGAGGAGACAAACATTGAGGTTGCAAATACAAATTCAGAGACAATGTTACCTAATACTGTAAGAAATCTGGAAATTGCATTCCTGTCTAGTACTAACTGACAGAATGATCAATGGCGTAATTAGAAAGTGTGAAGCACAATGCCCACGGGAAATAAAATTCAGTGCAATCCTGTACATGGTTATTTAGAAGTAAGGTCCATAGCATTCAAGTGGATTTACTTCCAAGTAAGCATGCATACAGCACACACACACACAATTTGCATCATTTGTGCAATGACATCATGATGCACATGAAAACTGCTTGACCGTCTGCTGCAGATACCCATGACCACACCTATTTTGGTCTACCATAGGCAGAAAAAAGTTTATGTCAGAACCAGTTTATATAAGAAAATAATGAATTTTTGTTAGGATTTAGCTCAGGGGTGTTCTTTTAGAGCAGACAACCAGATAAGCCTCCTCTGCACACTTGGAAATACAGTATCTAACAATCTACCAGTTTGTATTATTGGATTTTCCATCAAATGCAAACAAAACAAATTAAAAGCATATTTAAGATAATTCCATAATTGCAAATATAAAGTTAAAACAATATAACTAAATACTGACTTCTTTTAATAAAAACATGAAGGATGGGGACATACAGCCATTTAAAAATGGAACAAATGGACTAAGAATTCAGCTGCACACAGCAATGCTGTAGTGGCAACGCGGAAGACCACTGTATTTCGAGGAGTTTAAGTGACATATTTTGATTTTCTCCCTCACACGAAGAAGACTAGAGTTTATTTAGAGCAGGGCTTTCCAAAGTTTTCCCGCGGCGACACACCAACCGCCGTTGGTGTGTCGCCGCGCAAAAACCCGGAAGCGCTGCTGCCGCGTTCGGCTTTTTGCACGCCACCGTTGGTGTGTCGCCACGGGAAAACTTTGGAAAGCCCTGCTCTAAATAAACTCTAGTCTTCTTCGTGTGAGGGAGAAAATCATGAAGATGATCAGCGCTTCCGGGTTGTGTGGCGACACACCAGACTGTGTGTGGCGACACATTTTTGTGTCATGACACACAGTTTGGAAAGCTCTGATTTAGAGTTATACTGATGTTTAACTGGCTTGTTTTTATTTCTGGTTGGAATGGAGGGGGAGATAGATTACCCCAAGATTGTTGGTATATGCATAAGTCCACTCCTCCAACAGCCCCTCCAGCGGCTTGGAAAGGGGGGGGAGATAAGAGATTGTTGATGTTGGGCACTGGCTTATCTGTGAAGCTTCCCAGGCTCTTGGATGATGTCATAAACAGGTGCTCTCCCCCCCGAGAAGTACCATGGTCATGGGGTTTGGGGCCAGACTTCGATAAAAACTCCTAGGCTTGCTTTTGGGGTTTGGGAGTTCCACACAGACACAGGATGCTGGGTGCTGTGAAAATTGAGCCACCCTGGGGTATCTCCGCTGTCCTTATTAAGGGGCTCCTGACAGCCTATGGGAGATTGGGTTTCAACTTGCTTTGGTATGTAGGATTTCTTTCTTTATGCTATGCTTTATATGCTTCTGTATAATCTGCCTAAACTGTGTTTTCTGTTTAAATCTGTTTGCTTAAGTTTATAATAAAGCTAAAGTTTCTTTATCCACTGGCGTGCTTATTATCTCTGGATCTAAAAGAACCAATTGCCTGAAGCACCTGATCACTGCTTGGACACTTGGCAGAACAAATATTTATGTTTTTCTTAATTTGACAGGCTCTGGCTGCATACATCAATATTAAACTCTTCAAGGAAGGCAAGGTTCTGGCTCCAAACTATCCCAATATCAAGAAAATATCAAGAAAAGATGAACTGTTTATACCATATAAACTGAATTATATGTCTTTGTGATTGCTTCTCCCTACACCCCATCAATACCCTCTTTGCTTTCCATTAAAAAATGCAAAACACAGTCTTGCTGGTAAGAAAACAAGCTGCTAGAAGCATGCATTTTCTTCTCTCCAAGAAAGGAAGTTGTATATGTGGTTCAAGTTATACATTCCATAACTGAGATATTTAGAAGAATCCACTCCTAGGATCAATCATCAGCACTGGCAAAAAAAAAAAAGCTTAAGAGGAATCATGCCTCGCTGGAATCTCTGAACACAGGTCTTTCTGGGGACACTGGGGTTACCCTGAGAATGGTTCCCAGAATCACATCTGTAGAAAATCAGGTAGCACCAATAACAGTTTAATAGATTTCACTGTTACTCTGCCTATCAAGCAAAGGACAGTGTTTAGTTCAGAAAATCTTTCCAGCCCGGGTATCATTAATCTAATTTACACAATAATCCAGATCCTCCTCTCAAACTCTTATAAAATTTCAACAATCTTACAAGATGTCAGCAACTTTAATTTATTTCATTTCCAGTGAACATGTTGCAGAAGTTGAGATCTATAATCTCTTATTTACATCTCTTATTTACATCCAGCTTTACGCAGTGGCAGTTTCACAGCCAATGAGGCTCATCTAAGGCATAATTATTACTAATAAGTAAATAATACTTCTTAACATCTAGCAGAGAGTTAATATTTTAAAGGTTTTTGAAATAATTCTGTATTTGCCACTACACTCTTGAGTGATTAACTATAAAACAAAAAACTCTTCAGTATTTTAAAAAAAGCTTACCAAACTTCTTTCCTTCCTTAGTTGCGCCTGTCATTTTAATCTTGGCAACTTCAAAAAAATCCTTTATTTCTCTTTCATACAGCCGTGATAAATAATCCATATAGTTCTTAAAAGAAAAGCAGACACAGACTTATATGTACAGTTGGCTCCAAAAGAGAGAATACAGAAAGCTCAACTGTTTTTATACCCACACATTTAAGATAATTTTGACAAATCTCCTGGACAGCAGTAAAGTTACTGGAACAAAACACACAATGAAGAAAGGACCTTATTTCATTTATCTTTACTCTAGGTCATAGCTTTCCAAACTGTGTGTCGTGACACTTTAATGTGTTGCAACACACAGCTTAGTGTATTGCGAAGTGGCGGCAGTGGGGGCGTGCATGGCGGGGGCGTGCGCGGTGGTGGTGTGTGCAGCGGCGGCAGCGGCGCACCATCAGCACTTCCACGTTTTAGCAAGGCCACCGCCGCTGACGCTGTGCACGCCACCGCTGACGATACCGTGCATGCTGCCGCACGCCCCGGCCCTGCCGCTGCTGCCGTTGGTGTGTCGCCAACGGCAGCAGTTTGGAAAGCACTGCTCTAGGTCATAAAACAAGTGATTCTCAGGAATTTTTTACTAATCGCTTAGGCCAGTCTTTCTCAACCTTTTGACCTTGGAGGAACCCTAGAAATATTTTTCAGGCTTTGGGAAACCCCTGCACATTCAGGCCCAAATATAGGCCAGAAGTTACAAAATTATTATATTTGTTTCATGGGTAGGCCTGTATTACAGGCATTAACAGTGTTCTTAAAGTAAAAATAAAGAATGAAACTTACCTCTTTAATGTGAAGTTGCCCAAATTTGAAATAATTTTTAAAATAAATCGTAATCTCCCAGGGAACCCCTAGTGACCTCTCGTGGAATCCTAGGGCTCCACAGAACCCTGGTTGAGAAACCTTGGCTTAGGCACTTTAGCCAATAGCCACCAACTCACAAAGTCAAAGTCTTGAACCAGTGCAGTGCCATATTGCAAAATCTTCAAATATGTTTAATTTTAGAACAATATGGTTCATGGTCTGCTTAGCATGCCTACTTGGGGGAATGGCCACTAATGTGAAATCCATAAATAGTATCTTATGCATACAGCCATGGTTTTTGCTTGACTTCCTTAATTTCCCATCTATA
Source organism: Charina bottae (assembly GCA_023362775.1). NCBI lineage: Eukaryota > Metazoa > Chordata > Lepidosauria > Squamata > Charinaidae > Charina > Charina bottae. The sequence continues at coordinate 19,718,922 of JALMGJ010000019.1, read as the reverse complement.
GTTGCTGTAGATGTGTGAAAAGAAATGTTAAGCACTTGAAAAAAAGTATGTCGGTACAGAGAAGTGTCTTGCTTTTAAGTCTGGTGCCTAACAAAGAAAAACTATCAGCCAAAGCAATTGAAATACAACTTGAAGTCTAGTGAGAATGCCCAAGAAAAGATAAGGGGGTGGGTGGTATGGGAAGAAGTGAACCACGTATGTAATTTCATAGTAGGTGAGGAGATATTAATTTGCTTGTACTTGTTGCAAGGAAGATCGGGAGTCGCTTCTTTAAATACTCTATTTCTTTTCTTTTTTCTCCTTTCTCTTTTTTGCACATTGTGTTTCTTTCTATTCTATTCTTTTCCTTCCTTTTTCTGATTTCAGTTTGTATTATTATTGTAAATCTCTTTAATAAAAAGTATTTTTTAAAAAAGAGAAAATGGCCAAGAAAAATTGCACACACTATACAGAAACCACTTTTTTCCTCTTAACATATGATCTTAAGAAGTCCTTGTAAAGGAGAAGTAGCTTTCCCCAAATTCAAGAGCTGTCATATTTTGGGGAATAATCTGAAACCACTATCTAGGTTGCAGATGAGAAGGGTGTTTGACTTTGCAAAAGAGTGCCATATTCCATGTCCTATTTTGTTTTTTTAGCTACGTACCTTTGTTAGCCCTTCATATTTCCCATAATCTGTGTTCTTTAACCACTCCATAAGCTTGGCATACCGGAGTAGGTCTCGGTGAAAAGGGTGATGATTTGGTAATGTCAACTCAACGGAGTGCTGAGCAAGAGTAGAGCTTTGGTCGTGGCCCTTTGTGGGAGGAAGCAACAGAAGGAAGCTGCTTGAATAAATACAATGGTAAATCTGCAAACCCAGACTGCCCAAGGGAATGCCATTTGATCATAGAAAAGAGAGGCTGCTTGTCATTGGTTAGGCATGCCTTCCTGCTGTTCTGTGAAAAACGAATGGCTGTAACACGTAGAAACGACACAAATAACAAAATAAACACTGAATTACAGATTACATGTTAGGAATGATATCTTGCAACCACAATGCATTCTTCTTATCAGGAGTTGCTTCCTCTGCTTAAAAGTTCAAGATGGCCCTCTTTAAACTTATAATTTAATTAATTAATTTCAATTTATGCTTGTATACAAATATACAAGTGTTTCAATTATCTGTGAAGTGAAAGCTAAGCTTTCTTTTATTTGTAATCTTTGCCTTGATCTTGTCAAGGACAGTTTTTAAATAAAATTCATTATATGCTTTTGACATGCAACTCCAGACAAGATGTTAACACAAAGCAATGCCAGTTAACAAACACCACTCATATACATTTAAGCCACACTATTGACCAACTGTTTGTCTATAGAGAAAAAAACAAGACCGTATCAATGAGATCCAGCTTCTTAACTTTTGTTCAATAAAAGTGAAAAGGGAAATCATCATCACTATGTCCTGAGCTTGATAAACTTGAATAAATTGCAAAATGCGATTGACTCAACACTGATGTATAGCATTTATATTTACTAGGATAGTCAGTTAATCTACACAGATATCAATGGGTTTGCAAATCTTTCTTTTGAAACCTCCAAGCTCCCAACATCACTTAAATATGATTGGACATTTTAAAAATTGAAACAGTAAGGCAAAATGATAGCCTATTAGCATCATGTTTCTTTAAAACAATGCTTCTACATCATAAAAAGGACTGATAGGTATTTTTAGAAAATAAAAAAAATGATGGATGACTGCAATTCAGTGCTCTGTTTGAAAGCATGTCCAATCCTCCAGCAAAATGACAGAAATAAGCTATAGTGCAAAGATAACAACTCGGGGAATAATAAGATAGGTAAGGAATATCCTCACTAGTTACCTGTAAATTGATTACCACAGTAGCCATTTCAGTTGGATCGACAGCAACATGCTTTCAAAATTTCCATATGTCTCCTTGCCAAAAAGTCTGCCTACTTTTGCTATAGCAAACTCATTTTCTGAGGGCAGATTCTTATGCAGTCAAAACAGAATAACCCATTCACAACATGGAAGGTATCATCAGGCTTTGGGAAAACCCATGTTTTGCAAGAAAACAAAGAAATTAAGAAAAAATCCTCAATAGGACGAAAGACTCAAATGAGTCAATGAGAACCAAGCACAAACCAGCTTCTAGGGAGGGGATAAGAAAGATCACTATATAATTTAGTAATTGGGAAGGGGTGCCTAATGGGGAAAAATGTAACTTTTGGAAATGATCCATTATAACATTTGCAGAGCTAATAAACTAGTGCATCTATCCGGCCTTCTCAAACAACTCACTTTGATACAGCTTTAATCATGCATTTCATCTTAACCATATACTCTGCTCATAGTCCATCTAAATTCAGTATCTTCTCATCTAAGATACTGTACTTCTTTACCAAGTGCTCAAAGTGTGAAAGGTTTAACGAAGAGGTCACAATCACAAAGACTTGTTCTCCAAACTCATAAGCTGTATTTTCTATTTTATAGAGGCAACACTGCGAGAAATAGTTAGGATTAGCAAGCTTTATTCAAAAAGAGGCTGAGTAAAATTCAAGCGGCTTGATTCAAACTCTATACTCACAGAAACTGAAAGATAGTAGGACCTGTTACTGAGACCCTTCTCCAGTTCAATAAACTATTTGGAGATAAAATACAGGGATAAAAAACACACAGAACTGAATAGAGTTGCCCAAACAACCCACCAAAGATTTTGAACTGTGAATGTACCACTTTAAGATGAATTGCTTTGGAATAAATGTACAGTTGCAGGACCATCTGGAGATCACTACAGACATTCTTGTATACCTGTCATCTTGTATATCTATATACATTTTATAATGACACTAACATTTCAGATAACAAACAGAACCATCTCGTTAACCATCAGAATTATGTACTGTAAATAACACTTAAGAGAATCCCGAAAAGCAGGTTCTCTTAAAATGGGAGTCTTGTTTTACATTTTTGCATCATCACCGCATGACGTCCATCTGTTTGGTCTATCATAAATGCCTACCTACAGTGTGGGCAAAGGACAAATTCAGAGCTGAGTTGCTAGTAAAACTGCCCATCATGCCCTACAAGGCTGAATCCGGAGAGGATATTCACAATTGGAACTTTACACTCTTCTGCATGTCCAAGCTCTTTGTCCAAACACCTGACTCAGATGTTTGGGGTTTGGGCTATGGAACTGCCTTTTAATAACACTATGGATTGTTTATTTTCTCATTTATTCTAGGACGAAAAACATACCTCCAAGAGAGACCTCTCTTAGATGGCAATATACCAGCTCCATAGAACTATACTAATCGCTACCTGTTTGGAACACCATGTCTTAAAGTTCTACTGTGGATTTAAACATATAAGGTTTACATGAATAAAGGCTATTCTATTCAATAACCTTAATCCTAAAAAAGGTAAAGGTTCCCCCGCACATTTGTGCAGTCGTGTCCAACTCTAGGGGCCGGTGCTCATCTCCATTTCTTAGCCAAAGAGCCAGCACTGTCCGAAGACGCTTCTGCGCTCATGTGGCCGGTATGACACACGCAGAATGCTGTTACCTACCCACCGAAGTGGTACCTATTCATCTACTTGCATTTGCATGCTTTCAAATTGCTAGGTTGGCAAGAGCTGGGGCTAGTGCAGGAGCTCACTCCGTCATGTGGGGCTAGGGATTCGAAGCTCTGAACTTGCGATCTTCCGATTGACAAGCCTGCCGTCTTACCCGCTGAGCCACCACACCCCCAAAACCTTAATCCTATTCTACTATAAAAACTGCCTTTCTGGATTTGACTCGATAATCAAATGGCCAGCCTCATTCTCTCGAAGACTCCCAGCAAATATATATTTTCTATATAGTATAATTATAAATATTTTGCCTACAAAAGAAATTCCACTCTTACCTACAGCTGTTATGTTAACCCAGCCATACCTGCAGCAATCTGTATTTTTGTAAAGCTGCCAGAGTTAATGCCAATTTCTGCTTTTTTTAAAAAAAAAAAAGAATGAATGCTGGATTCCCCACATGGCAAAAAACCAGGCGGCATCTCTTCACTTAGATGACTTTGCACACTGGAGACTTATTGATTTTACATAAAGGGTACTGGCAACCAGAATAATTAATTCCATTCTGTTTTCTATAATGTATTTCATTAGGGAGGAGAAGTGTGCAAGGTGACGGTCAGCTTAAGAAAAAGCTTTTATTTGAACAGAGTTTCTTGAAAGCTCTGAAAACTGAAGGGAGGAACCAATGACAAAATGAGGAAAGAGAAAAACAGCACCTGCTGAACAAAGACATTGTTGAGGTGACTGGCTAGTCTCCGTGCAAACTGCTCCCGCAGGTCGCTAAACCGCTGCTGCTGCTGATTGACCGCATGAAGCAATTCGTGTCCTGTGATCACAAAATGGAAAGAGTTTTTGAGACTGTGCTAATTACAAGTATGTCCCTGTGAGTCAGGACAAGTAGAATCTATTGAGCATGGCCTCCTCTCCTGTCTACAGGGATCCCCGCAGAGCCCTAATTACTCTCCTTCTGAAGAATATTATTGGTTTTATCATCCAACCATTTATTTATTTAATCAATTTATATGGCCACCCATATAAATTGCAGATACGACTCTGGATGGCTAACAACGTATTAACAACTATACAAAAAAAACCCCGGAATCAACAAAAGCATGAAAACCTCCAAGGGTCATCGAGAACAAACACGATAAACACTCAACAATAGTAACATCTCCAGGCCATTTCATCTCCCAACCCCATGCTCATCCAGGTCTTCAGTGCTTTGTGAAAGGTCAGCAGGGTCAGGACGAATCTACTATTGGAGGAATGGTGTTCCAGAGGTCCAGCTGTGACAGAAAAGGCCCACTTCCTACCTCCCATTAGATGGCATTCTTTAACGAAGGGAACCTGGAGTGTGCCCCTCCTGTCGGACCTGGTGAGACAGGTAGAAACAACTGGGGAGAGGCAGTCCCTCAAATAACCTGGTCCCATGCCATGAAGAGCTTTATAGGTGACAACAGGCACTTTGAATTCCACCCAAAAGGACACTGGGTGCCAGTGCAGGTCATGGAGCAGTGGTGTAACATAGGCATATCGAGATGCACCCATAATTGCCCATCCCACTGCATTCTGGAAGATTGCAGTTTTTGGATGGTCTTCAAGGGCAAATCGATGTACAGTGGGGCAAAAAAGTATTTAGTCAGCCACCAATTGTGCAAGTTCTCCCACTTAAAAAGATGAGAGAGGCCTGTAATTGACATCATAGGTAGACCTCAACTATGAGAGACAAAATGAGAAAACAAATCCAGACAATCACATTGTCTGATTCGGAAAGAATTTATTTGCAAATTATGGTGGAAAATAAGTATTTGGTCACCTACAAACAAGCAAGATTTCTGGCTCTCACAGACCTGTAACTTCTTCTTTAAGAGGCTCCTCTGTCCTCCACTCATTACCTGTAGTAATGGCACCTGTTTGAACTTGTTATCAGTATAAAAGACACCTGTCCACAACCTCAAACAGTCACACTCCAAACTCCACTATGGTGAAGACCAAAGAGCTGTTGAAGGACACCAGAAACAAAATTGTAGACCTGCACCAGGCTGGGAAGACTGAATCTGCAATAGGCAAGCAGCTTGGTGTGAAGAAATCAACTGTGGGAGCAATAATTAGAAAATGGAAGACATACAAGACCACTGATAATCTCCCTCGATCTGGGGCTCCACGCAAGATCTCACCCCGTGGGGTCAAAATGATCACAAGAACGGTGAGCAAAAATCCCAGAACCACACGGGGGGACCTAGTGAATGACCTGCAGAGAGCTGTGACCAATGTAACAAAGGCTACCATCAGTAACACACTACGCCGCCAGGGACTCAGATCCTGCAGTGCCAGACGTGTCCCCCTGCTTAAGCCAGTACATGTCCGGGCCCGTCTGAAGTTTGCTAGAGAGCATTTGGATGATCCAGAAGAGGATTGGGAGAATGTCATATGGTCAGATGAAACCAAAGTAGAACTGTTTGGTAGAAACACAACTCGTCATGTTTGGAGGGGAGAGAATGCTGAGTTGCATCCAAAGAACACCATACCTACTGTGAAGCATGGGGGTGGCAACATCATGCTTTGGGGCTGTTTCTCTGCAAAGGGACCAGGACGACTGTTCCGTGTACAGGAAAGAATGAATGGGGCCATGTATCGTGAGATTTTGAGTGCAAACCTCCTTCCATCAGCAAGGGCATTGAAGATGAAACGTGGCTGGGTCTTTCAGCATGACAATGATCCCAAACACACCGCCCGGGCAACGAAGGAGTGGCTTCGTAAGAAGCATTTCAAGGTCCTGGAGTGGCCTAGCCAGTCTCCAGATCTCAACCCCATAGAAAACCTTTGGAGGGAGTTGAAAGTCCGTGTTGCCCAGCGACAGCCCCAAAACATCACTGCTCTAGAGGAGATCTGCATGGAGGAATGGGCCAACATACCAGCAACAGTGTGTGCCAACCTTGTGAAGACTTACAGAAAACGTCTGACCTCTGTCATTGCCAACAAAGGATATATAACAAAGTATTGAGATGAACTTTTGATATTGACCAAATACTTATTTTCCACCATAATTTGCAAATAAATTCTTTCCGAATCAGACAATGTGATTGTCTGGATTTGTTTTCTCATTTTGTCTCTCATAGTTGAGGTCTACCTATGATGTCAATTACAGGCCTCTCTCATCTTTTTAAGTGGGAGAACTTGCACAATTGGTGGCTGACTAAATACTTTTTTGCCCCACTGTATGTGTCAGCCCCACTAGGTAGACCAGACCAGACCAGGAAATCAACTCCACAGGAAGGCTAAAACTACTTTTCTAGAGATTGGCAATAACAACAGAATCTTGCCAATCTGATTGTGCTGCACCTCCTCCACCTCCTTATAGTTCAGTGAATTAGGCAAGTGTCTGCCTAAGACGCTTACAAATGTTATCTCATTCTGGAGTTTAAAAATCCTTCAGCCCCTTTTGCCTAAACAGATTCTGCATATCTCCGTCAAGGTCACCTTCCTTACTCCCTACAATATGCATAGCTCTTGCTATCTGACATTAATCCAGAGGCCACATATTTTTTATTTATTTATTTTCTATCCTGCCTTTATTATTTTTATAAATAACTCAAGGCAGCAAACATACCTAATACTCCTTCCTCCTCCTATTTTCCCCACAATAACCACCCTGTGAGGTGAGTTGGGCTGAGAGAGAGTGACTGGCCCAAGGTCACCCAGCCGGCTTTCATGCCTAAGGCGGGACTAGAACTCTCAGGCTCCTGGTTTGCCATTGGCTCCTTCTTAGGGCTGAGAGACAGGGACTGGCCCGAGGTCACCCAGCCAGCTTTCATGCCTAAGGCAGGACTAGAACTCTCAGGCTCCTGGTTTCTAGCCCAGCACCTTAACCACTACACCAAACTGGCTCTCTCAAACATATAACATAGCCAGATTCTGTGTGGTTCCACATAAAATAAGACACACAATAACTAAAAGCAACTGAACCTGCTTGCTTATAGTGTGCTAAATATGGCTTATTCCTAGCTCTAAATTTAGGACTAACTTACTTTTTTACTAGCCCAAACCACTCCTATTTTTAAGTGAAGGTTTTTATCTTTAACCTTTAGTGTAGTTAACATTTGAGTTTTACACTCACTGTCACTTATTTTAATCCTGTTAGTCTCATCTTTAAGCCTACCGTTATTTTGACTTTGATTTGGTTAATGACTGCAACAAAGATTGATCTGATTTTGGTTTTTGAGAACTTAAAGAAACCGGAACATTTCAATCAGAGGATATGGTCACAAGGTACACAGCTGCTTTTTTTCCTCTTTAATGCCTACCTGGCTGAAGAGCTACATTCATACATTGTAAGAGTGCGTCTGCTGCGTTTGTGCAGGCCTCAATGCCGCGAGAAGACGAGAGATCTCCTTCCAGAAGGGCCTTGATGTGACCTTTGGCCAAATCCATATGGTTCTGCAACAACAGTGGAACCAAACTCTAAAGCACAATTTACTTTTCTTAGTTATAGAAAGGAGCCCAACTATTCTTTTTTCCAAATGTTTCAATAAGACCATTTCAATCAGGCTTCCTCAAGCTACCACCCTCCAGGTATCCTCCTCAACTATAACTTTTCCCCAAAATTCTACAGAAGAGTCTCTAAGATTTTATATTAGGCATAATAAGGCATATGAAGATGTTTGGCCATATAAGGCCCACAAAATCATTTGGTCTGGCCCTGCCAAGGCAACCACAGGCGCCTGCAAACCCTGTCCCCAGTGCGCGTGATTGGCTCCCACCCGCAAACCCCGTCCCCTGGTGCTTGTGATTGGCTCCCGCCTGCAAACCCCGCCCCCTTCCACACGATTGGCTCCCGCCCCCCGGTCCGTGAATATTATAAATATCAAAATGGCCCTTGGCAGAAAAAAGGTTCCCCACCCCTGCCTTAGATTATTGGCATTATGTTTTGATTCTGGTAAACAAACAAACCCACAAGAGTTAGAGGGCATAAGTCCAAATATTTGGTATGGATGATAAATATAATTGAAAATATTTAAATGCTTACAACAAGGAACTCTATCTCCGACAGCAGTTTTACATTGTTCGTGTTGCTAAGATGAATTAGATGGTTGCTTTCTGAAATCTGATCCATTTGTTCTTTCACGCTCTGGAGCATTTCTTCGTAACTGCTCAGCTTCAGCTCGATTTGGTCTACTTCTTTCAGTGCCTCATCCAGCAATTTCATCAAAATGTTCACCTGTTTCTCAGAGGCCATAATTGATTGGATGTTTGCCTATAAAGAAAACAGCAAACTTAACCAACAGTCAAATTAGAAGGAAACGCAACTGGCGACTGTAACAGCAACAATAGGCAGTGGGATTTCAATTATACCTGAGGATGTCAATGTAACCACATAAGAACTTAGGTCTCATGGTGAACTACATGCTAAACAGGCTTCCCTTCAACTTGTATATGAGTTCTGTTGGAACCTGAGGGGGATGGTACATCAGATGTTGAGTGCCCAATTACGTTATTGGGGAAGTATAGGGCCTAAACATTGAAAGAGAGCTAGATATAAAAGTGACTTTTTGATTTTAATTTGTTTTATTCAGCTTAATTATGCCCACTGCTGTTGGTAAATGTCAAAGCGCTATTAGTAAAATATCACTAATCAGTTATACATTTCTACTATATCATTGAATTGTTCTCATGATACACTTAAAACTATTTTGTACTGGTTCAGCACTTGAATGAGAACAGCTTTCCAAAGCATAAAGTTTTGCATGTTTGCTATAGCAGATTTGGGGAAGGGGTGATGTTTCTTGCTTTGAAGCAATATTCCAAAGGTGAAACATTTGAGGAGCTCCTAACATTACCTACAGAGTGAAGACTGCTAAAGAATACTGCTTTCCACTCTACTTTACTGCTGTGACTGGAATATTGAAACTAGTGTATCACCCTGTAACATTATTTTCCTTGTACATATACTAAAATATTTGACTAACTTAAACCAAATTGACCACCTTTAACTGTTATCATTGTTTAATCAAACTTTGAAATTAAACAATGCTGACAGTACTGCAATCTTGTATCTGAAATACTAGAGCAATAATTAACCTCCTTGATAAGTGCACCACATGTTAAATACAACTAATCAGACAGTGCTACTGGGACACACGGCAGTACGTATGCAGCTTTTACTGCTTCATATTACAGGCAAGGAGCAGCTAAGAGCACAGAAGAAAATCACTAAGTAAAAATTTCACCCTGATGCTGCAGTCAATATGGGCACCAGCTCATCAATTTCCTATAAACCACAGCTATTTCATTCATGACAGACATGCCTTCCATCAGCTGCCTTGATACTAAATTAACATACATTCTTGAGATTCCATGAGCTATTCCATGAGCCAGCTGGGTGACCTTGGGCCAGTCCCTGTCTCTCAGCCCTAGGAAGGAGCCAATGGCAAACCAGGAGACTGAGAGTTCTAGTCCCGCCTTAGGCATGAAAGCCGGCTGGGTGACCTTGGGCCAGTCCCTCTCTCTCAGCCCAACTCACCTTACAGGGTTTTTGTTGTGGGGAAAATAGGAGGAGGAGGGAGTATTAGGTATGTTCGCCGTCTTGAGTTATTTATAAAAATAATAAAGGCGGGAATATATATATATATATATATATATATATATATATATATATATATTCATTCATTCATTCATTCATTCATTCATTCATTCATTCCACGAGCTGAATGGAAATTTGAATCAGTTTTCTGAAACATGACTAAAACAATTTCATATATATATATATATATATATATTTTCATTCATTCCACGAGCTGAATGGAAATTTGAATCAGTTTTCTGAAACATGACTAAAACTATTTCTGACATAGCAGATTTACAGCACACAGAACAAAACCAAGAACATTCAAGAAGTGTAGACCAAAATATTAATTTTAAATCTAATGTCAATAAAGCATTACTCACTTTAAATTTAAGGATGATTAAAAAGTTCTTCATCTGAATCCCAACACAGCTACTTTCTACCCACATAGTCAATGTTTTACTGACTGCTTGCGAAGTGCCTCATCATCATCAGTATAGAACGAGACAGCCTTACCCCATCAAGAACTTGTAGCTCTCTAGACAGCTTATCTGCAAAGGCTTCTGCGTTGGAGATGGCATATTCACAGCCTTCCATCATTATTTCAATATCTTGCTCTTCTCTAGCATTTAATTCTTGATATTCATCCACTGCTTCTTCATCCCCTCCTGCTACATTCTGATTTTCACCACTGGGAACAGATTCTTAAGAGGAGGAGGAGGAGAAGCGGTCATAATTCATGAAAACTTGATACAGTTGCATTGGTTCTCAAAACCATTCTGGCTAATTCAAATAATGTCTAAGAAAAGGAATTAGAAATGCCCATGTAATATAAGCCTCACTGTAAGTCAAATAGCTAGGAAACATTGATATTCTTTAATCTAATATCATGCAGCATAAAGATATTCTGCTTAAGTTCATCCATGCTCTTAATCTGTTACTGAGAGATTAATAAATTGAAATTTAATGTTGCTCCATGATTTTTAACCAAGTTGTAAAAAAATCTATTCCTGAAATCTGTACCAACCAACCTGTACCCTCTAGGATCCGACATTAGACCTTAAAACAGTGGATATTTGTTGTTCCTCAATTTAATATTGAGGAAAAATTAGGCCAATAATAATGCTTTATTATTCCTGCTTCCTTCTGATATACCCTGTCTTTAGTAATGATATTTCAGACACAAGATTAAATCTAGCCTCATAGTTACTTCAGTATGACTCATTTTTAAGGAGCATGGATTAATTACCCATTTATAGTATATTTTTATCCAACTCTCTGAAATATACATCAGTCTCTTTGGGGGGAAAAACCCTATGTAGATCAAATAGTACATTTAAATGATTACCTTCTATATAATAAGCCTTCCTTTTGAATCCTTCCAGTATATTGCTGTTCTTATCTGCTTGCTCAAAAATTTTATTAACCTATGTGATGACTGCGCATGAGAACTGTGTAATGGGAAGTAGGAATAACCTTGAGGAGCAGGAGGAAGAGTCGCGACCAAGACAGTGGGTAGAGAAAAGAAATTTGAGTCTGAGGCAGAAATGTAATTTGAGAAAGCGTCTCAGACTTGACCCTCCCTAGTTCTCACAAAGATAGAGATGGGGGGGAGGTGCATTCAGACTTGCAAGATTCCGTAACTGTAAGCCAATAATAAAAGTAGTATTAGCATTCATAACTTTGGTTTTCTAGTCTGGTCTATCTTGACGGGCTGACATCACTCTTGCAAGTCAATATGCTTCCCTCCTCCCTCATCTTCGTGAGAACTAGGGAGGGTTATGTCTGAGAATGTCTGCTGGGGAATGCTGGCTGGGGAATTCTAAGAGTTGAAGTCCATACATCTTCAAGTTGCCAAGTTTGAAAAACATTGCTCTGGATTTACTGATCTCCAAGCTAGCTTTTGTTGTTTCAGTTTTCACACTATTCCTTTTAGAAAAGATCTGGAATTGTTCAAATGTAACCTTTCTAGACTTTCATTTACTAAAGCTATTTCTGCTACTTAGCACTGTTGATTCTCTGACTATCTCATTGCACTGTTTCTCCCATTGTAGTGTTCCCCTTAGAATTTTTATCATATATGCAAATGTCCTCCACGAGGCTTGTTATTTTAGCAAGTAATCAGCAATTTAGCAAGTGATATAAGTTAGAAATAATAAATAAATAAGTAATCACATAGTTCTGAAATTATATCTGGCTCAGTTTTGAGGAGGTAAGTCTAGGCTTGGTCTAGTTTAACCTGTATGAGAACTTGTATGATGGCCTTCAGCCCATTCATTGAAGTCATGACTGAGAAACCTGTGGCACTCTGGATATTACTAAACCACAATTCCTCGTATCCCTCTCTGTTTGCCAGACTGAAAAGGACTGCTGGGAAATATATTTCAGCAATATTTTAAGCTCACCACACCTGATCTGAAGACTATATGTCAGCTAATTTTTCAGCTTATTTATGAAGATAGTGATTTATCTCTTCAACAGTAACTTTTATTTAGGGCATTGTGAAAACCCACTGGAGACCTCTACAAAATAAATAACTACAACATCTGGAGCATATATGGAGAAAGAGAGAGAAAGAAAAGGAGGTGGACAAGCTGTCAAAAGTGAAACCATGCTATCACTATCATGGCTGTTGAAGAAAATGCATGTTAGACATGCAAGGTCTAAGACAGGGTATGATTTATACCTATTTGCAAGTTTTTCAGAATGCTGCTCCATCTTAATTTGTGCTTTGTAGGCTATATACATTTTATTATAAAGTGAAATATTCTTAATATAACTTGGGTGATGTACTACATGCAGTACTAGACTGGCAACAATCCAGCAAATTGAGTATTTGTTTGGATTATTCCATGATTAGCTTCACCAGCAACAGGCTCCAGTGTAAGCTTTTTTTCTAACATTGGAGGCATCATTTTTCATACATGATATGATCATAAGATCCAACTAAAATGTTCCTTATTTTTGCTGTCCTAAGGCAACAAAAGGTAATAAAATCTGGAGCCTATGTTTGGTGAACTAAAGCAGAATTCAATCATGAATGCCAAACAATACATCAGTTTCTTCAGCAAAATTAGTCAGCAGAAGTTGAGTTTGAAATGAGCTCTTCCAAACTCACTAGGAGTCTTCTGATGCTGTTTTGACTTTGTAAGAACATCCCAAAAGAGGACCAGCTGAATCTCAAAATGTTCCCAAAATACTTTCCACTACATAACTAAATGTTATGGACCATAATCTACCATGCTGGTCCAGTGTTTTTTTACTTCCTAGTCTGGGCCTGAGAGAGCATGTCTGTCCCAAAAATCACCCACTGGCTTCCATGCCTAAGGGAAGACTAGAACCTGGGTCTCGCTGTTTTTAAGCCAGCACCTTAACCAATATACCACACCGGCTCTCATTCTCATGTGTGTGTGTTTGTGTGTTCAGTTCTAGGCAAGTCTACCCAAAAGTAAACCTAAGTCAGTTCAATAGAATTTATTCCCAGTTTTGTGTGCTCTGGTTTGTACAGCAATTTAAGTATAGGATTTGGGTAGAATACATTTAATGAACACACACAATTCATGTAGCACCAATTTATCTCCAAAGTACATGATGACAGTGGTCTGATTAAGAGACTTTGAGCAAAATATTGTGTTTCAAGCAAACTGTACTTTTGATCAACAAAGAATCAAATACTTGTTCAACTGTTAACTGAAAGTTCAACCAAAAATTTAGTCTTAACTGTTCACACAAAATGTTAATTCAACAAGCATTGTACTGAAAAGGCAGATTCTGAAAATTCTCACCAAAAAATTATATTAGTTACTGAGTTTTGTGGTCTACCTTCATATTTAAATCCAGTTCAATGGTTCATTGTTTAAAAACTGTTGAGCGATATGTTTACCTGCATTGTCAGTACAATCCTGACAAACCTGAATGAAATATTTTGCTTAACAAAGTGTTTAAGACAATTTTAATAAAGCAAAAGCAACTGAATTAGTTACACAGAAAAAGAAACACAGAAGGAAAAGGTGTTACGCACCTTCGGTGACTTTAGGTAGTTCTGGAGAATTAAAAGTATGAGAAAAGCAGAGGAGAAGAAGCAAAGAATATTAGCTAAGCAGTCAATGAGCACAATGTTTTCTTTTTTAAAAAATGGCAACAATTTGTCTCTGTTAACAAAATTTTGAAAACTTGTGAGAACTTTAAGCACACTACAAGGCAGATTTCTTTGCAACTATGCAACCCCTGGATGATCACGTGAATTATTATGAAACTTAAAACCATACCAACATAGAACTTTAGTAATTAAGGCTGCCCTCACTATAATAAAATTGTGTTCAGTTGTTATTGTGAGAGCAAACAGGTTAAGCCTGCCAACCAGGGTGCATTACAAAGCTGATCTGATAAGTTGTTATAAGTACTGTATTTGACTTGCCAAAAAACTCCCAAACCTACAGAATTTCTTCAGCAGAGCATGTCTGCACCATGATTTTGACTTACATCTTGCACAGGTTTCAACAGAATATCCAAAAAGTGGATCATGACCTAATTCCCAAAACATAAATAAATGACACAACTCATATACAGAAGTAGGATTTCCCTACAATAGGATACGGAAGAAAAAGGCTTTCCAATTCCCATAAAGGTTTTTAGACCATAACTTTACATATTGTATGTCTACCGCTGAAGACTACTTGGAAGACTGAATTAGTTCAGTACACTGATGCTTGCTAACTCCCAAACTGAGGCACAGGTCCACATTAAAGTCATAATTAAGTGGCAGATGGTTTCTGTGAAAGAAGTAGCAGGTTCATTCCCTGATATACATGTGCTGGGATAGGAAGGATCCTGCCTAACGTTGAGGCTGGGTCAGGCTAAGAGTAGGCAGATTTTGGGACTGTGGGATATACTTTTTTAGCTGGAATTCAGAGATCCATTCATTATACCAAATGCATAATGATGTTTGCATATTGAGAGGGTGGCGACAGTGGAATAAATTATATGTTAATATCCATAAATCATGCATTGGATATTCAAATACAAAATCAGAGCTATTTACTGAAATCAGAATTCAAACGGAAAGAATCAAAGCAATCAATTAGTAGTACAGGGACCTGGTCAAATGTAGACAATTAATATATGTAGCCAATTAATATTTAGTCAATTATATGTAGCCAATTAATAGGGAGAAACACTGAGGACTAAGAGAAAAATCATAGAAACAAGGTCAGCCATAGCAAAAAATCTTTTACATTTTTATTTTTGATTGTACTTATTATAGCTAAACACTTGGAAGTTCTATTTATCTACCTTCTGATGGTCTTTGGTGTAGACAGTACTGAGCAAGATGGACAAATGTTGACTTAGCATAAGGCAGATGTCTATGTTTCTATCAGACTATTTCTTGTACTGGTTGCTTATGGGCATAATTTACTGCAGATATTGGCATTTCTTAAGTAAATAACCAGTCAGCTAATAGACAAAAGTTGCTGGTTGACTGGATTCTCAGTACCATATATCCTTTAAATATGTCATGGAGGACTGGAACTCTTTCTGGAACAAAATTAATGGTTAAAGATGTGTAGATGGAAGGATGCAATGAAATATAAATGTGCTAATGTGAGTAAGGATGTAGCCAAATCAAGGAAAAGAACATAAAGCCTGTCATTTTGAATTTCAACTTTAAGGAAAAATGGATTGTAGAACTAAAAATATATAAAATACCAAGTAACAATGCCTTTGGATCACAACTATCCTGTGAATGTAACTTCCATTGAAGTTATTTCATGTACTGAATACAGGATCAGGTTCAGGTTCAAAGACACTTGAAAGTCAAGGAAGCTACTTATTTTAAAGATAACAAAAATAACACCAACCATATGGAATTTCTAAGCAATATTTGCTTAAACAAATATTGAATTTAGAGGTAGCACAGCAAGGATTCATCTAAAATCTTTACCTTCCAGAAGCTGAGAACTAACATTGATGAAGTCAATCTTCTTTCTAATATACCGCTGATTGAGTTTCCAAATACATGAAATAAAAGTATTCTTTTCTGCTATACTGCTAGCAACCCATTTGTATACTTTGTCAAAATGTAGATCAAACTCAGAACTTTCCTGAAAAACGGAGATGAAACAAATGTCAACATACTGCCTTCTTACACAACAGACTCGCAAACAAGTTAAAATATGATAGGTGCCAAGCTACAGAGCAAGAATGCACCTAGAGCAGTGTTTCTCAACCTTGGCAACTTTAAGATTTGTGGACTTCAACTCCCAGAAGTCTCCAGCCAGCATGCTGGCTGGGGAATTCTAGGAGTTGAAGTCCACACATCTTAAAGTTGCCAAGGTTGAGAAACACAACTCTAGAGCAGGGGTCCCCAACCCCCAGTCCGCGGACCGGTCCCGGTCCGTGGCATTAGGATCTGGGCCGCCATGCCGGGCTCCGAACCCCGCCCCCGGTCCACGCGATTGGCTCCCGCCTGCAAACCCCACCCCAAAATTGTCTTCCACAAAACCGGTCCCTTGTGCCAAAAAGGTTGGGTACCCCTGCTCTGCAGCATACTTTTCTCTAGAAGTGTAAATGTGTAGCCTGGTCCTAAACTCACTTACATATAAGTAAATCTTATCAAGTTTACTCGGACCCATTCCCAAGTAAGTGTGCGAAACAATGATAACCCTGATTTTCAATTATCATCAAATAATAAAAGCGTAACAATATATTCAGAGAACAGCTCTATTTATTGCCTTTGCAGAGTGAAGACAATGATCATATTTAAGACATACTTTGATGGCATCCTTGGCGTCAACAACAGTGAGATCCCGAAGCCCCCAGGCAGTCTGCCTCTTGTAGAAATCACCTTTATCAGATTTTTTCACCTTGATCACCTTCACCTGCACTGGGCGTTCGGTTGTCACTGTTAAGGACAGCAGATGATTAAGTTCCACAAGATAATACACATTCCCCCACAAACACACCTGAAAAAAAATCAGCAGTTAAACACATACTCTCCCCAATAAAGAAAATGTAAAGCTTCCAGAACATTGTTCAAAGTGGTTCATAATGGACATGACAGAGACTAAGTCAAGCAAGGACCCTTTCCGAGACATCTTCAGGTCAACAAACATTTCATAATCAACAAATAAAAACTAACTATGAAAGCAAACCTTATGAAAGCATGAACCATCAGAGCGTTGTTTTTTAACCTGAAAACTTGCAGAAATAAATAATCTAAAACCTCTCATTATGAAACAATTGGGAGCCTTCTCTGGAATAGAAGCAAACTAGCTAAAGCTGCTAATAGAGGGCAGTAAAGGATACTGATACTCATCCCTGCTGGAATGAAGAGTTTATGGATTTGTTAGATGTAAATATAGTACTAAAATCAGTGCATATTGCTAATCTGAGTATCAGTGAAGGTGACGTCCGTAGATGATCTGAACACAAAAATGCCTTTATTGCATTCTACTACTCCATGTATCATGGAGAAAACCCATCTATGTGGTCACTAAGAGTTGACATGTGTTGATGGCACATAATCAGCCAATCAACTCCATTTAAGTAAAACTTTGGGATCTAGTGTTCACAGCATATAATTGGTCTGAAAACAATACCTTCCTCACGTTTGTGAATTCAGCTATGAGTTGCTAGTCATAGTATACTATGAAAGTATTTGTTATGAATACTTTCTATCATAAACAGAGAGAGATGCACCAGCTTTTGGAAATGTTATCTTTTAGTCATTGATCTTAAGATCTAAAGCTTGATAGCAAAATCTTTTTGGGGGTAATAAGTAGCAATTGTACAGTGGCTTTTCCTTTAAAAAAAAGCAAGCTGTTTTATTTTATTTAGTGTCACCAATGTACATAGCATGTAATCATTTTTACACTACACATTGAAATTGCCCCAGATGGTAGCAAACATCATCCTAAATTAAGTTATCCCAGGGTACATCACAATCCAATGAGTTAATGACAATTTTTACCTATTATTTTAAATCTACATACCTGTAGCACATAAGAAACAGTTTCTCTTTTTTTTTCCTGCTTTGCAAACATTAACAATGCTCAGTAAACGCTCATCATTTGGAGTGAAAATATCTCTCTGTAAGGCATGCTTGATGGCTGTCATTTTCTCCAAGCTACAAGATAGAAGGTAAAGCTCTATATATAAATAGATATATTTATTTATTTTATTTATTTATTTAATTTTTATCCCGCCTTTATTATTTTTATAAATAACTCAAGGCGGGGAACGTACCTAATACTCCTTCCTCCTCCTCCTTTCCCCACAACAACAACCCTGTGAGGTGAGTTGGACTGAGAGAGAGTGACTGGCCCAAGGTCACCCAGCCGGCTTTCATGCCTAAAGCGGGACTAGAACTCTCAGTCTCCTGGTTTGCCATTGGCTCCTTCTTAGGGCTGAGAGACAGGGACTGGCCCAAGGTCACCCAGCCGGCTTTCATGCCTAGGGCGGGACTAGAACTCACAGACTCCTGATTTCTAGCCCAGCACCTTAACCACTAGACCAAACTGGCTCTCTCTATATATATATACAATATAAAAGATCTGTGCTATTAAATGAATACCAGTATTTTTTTTTCATATTTATTCTTTGAGATAAAATATATTTTAAATAAAAGCTTGTCATAACAAATATTGTTTTCCATTTTCACACTCTAATAATGGACTTTCCACAGTATTTAGACTATGATGCTTTAAAATAAATGATAAAAACATGCCTGACATACTGCAATAAAAGTAAATGTCATATACATATACATTAAACTCACACATATCACAAACGTGGTACTCTGTATCACATCCCAGACCACCTAACAGAGCAATCAGAACTGAATCAATCATTAAATTAAATAAATAAATAAATAAAATCATTAAAGAACTATTTGTCCATTTGAAATATGAAATGTTGCTATATCTGAACAAAAATGGAAAGTGCAAAATGTATATGGAGATTTAAAACAAGAGAGCTGAATCACACAGGCCATAAGTCTATGCAACATACAGCACTTTCATTTAATGGGCACAAAAAGCAGGGACAAGGCAGGTGCTTTGAGCCTGGTGGGCAGTCAAAAACTGGCTGCCAAGGGTAACTTGCCTATTGCAAAACAGCTGTCATAGAGAGCATGGCACATTACAAAACACCAGTTTACTCAAATGTGAATGAAATGTTCTATATTATCTATGCATCTATCATCTATATCGGGATTCCTCAACCAGGGTTCCGCGGCACCCCAGGGTTCCATGAGAGGTCACTAGGGGTTCCTTGGGAGATCACAATTTATTAAAAAAATTATTTCAAATTCAGACTTCACCTTAAAGAGGTATGTTTCTTTCTATATTTTTAGTTTAGGAACACTGTTAGTGCATATATACAGGCCTACCCATGAAACGAATATAATAATTTTGTAACTTCTGGCCTATATTTGGGCCTGAATGGGCAGGGGTTCTTAGGCTGGCCTAACACCAATGTATCTTTAGGAAGTGACATGGTTAATGTGCTCCCCTTGGTCGATTAAAGATCTAGCAGTAGCATTTGCACAACATGCTAAGCCTGGTTTATTTATTTTTATTTTTATTTATTTTATTTATTTGTTTAATTTATCCCCCGCCCATCTCCCATACAAGGGACTCTGGGCGGGTTAAAGCAAGTAAAAATTTAAAAACTATACAAAATTTCTAAAAAACATATCAAGCAAAATAAATAAAGTCCAAGATGGGTTAGAACCGCAGAATAGATCATGGTGCTACGGGGCCAGCCAACCCCAGGAGGCACTGCCACCTCCGTCGTCCCAGGCCCGGCGGCAGAGCCAGGTCTTGAGAGCCTTCCGAAAGGCCAGGAGTGAGGGGGCCAGTCTCACCTCCGGGGGCAAGATATTCCATAAGGCGGGCGCTATTGCAGAGAAGGTACGCCTCCTGGACCCCGCTAGATGGAATTCTCTTGTTGAGGGGGTCCGAAGCATGCCCTCTCTGCATGCACGGGTGGGGCGGGCCGACGTCATCGGGACGAGACGGTCCCTCAGGTACCCTGGCCCTATGCCATGTAGGGCTTTAAAGGTGATCACCAACACCTTGAATTGGACCCGGAAGCAAACTGGCTTCCTGGTTTAGCATGAGGGGGAGCTTATATTGTGTGAATTCAACCCATCTAGTTAGTTTATATTTGGATACATGGTCAGGATCCAAAAATGGGGCAATTAATAATAATTTATTAAATTTATATGCCGCCCAACCCATGTGCTGTGAATGCCGTCAATTTGTACCCCATTTGGCACTACTGCTTCCCCAGAAAACTGACTCATGATTTACATTCCACTTTTGGGGGGGGGGGGAACATCGCTCATTTTTCCTTTCTCATCCCTTTGAATGAAGAATTTGGGCAAGGAAGAGTTTCCCAGGTGAAAGATGGGGAAACCCAGCAGGATTTTGACAGCGGCCCGGTAATACTGATCCTGTAAGAGAAGCCCAGGGCCCCCAGACTCGGGTTGCAAAACTCCGGACAACCACTAGAAGGCAGCAAAATGCAAAGAATTCCCCTTGATGGACGATTCGTGCTCTATCAAGCGGCCGCCCGGAGTTTTGGAGTCCAGATCCGGCAGCCCGAAGAAGAAGAGACGAATCTAGGAAGGAAAGAAAAACGCCAGCCGAAGCAGCGCGTTCTCCGCCCGGCCTTGCAAACCTTCCCCGCGTCCCCGCTTCTTACCCCGATGGTCCTGCCTCCACTGCTCCTGCGAAGCTCCCGGTCACTCCCAAGCTCTAAAGTCCCGCCTTCTCCACCCTCAGCCAAACTTCCTGTTGCTGTCACGTGACAGGCGCGGAAGTATTCCGGAAGGCGCTTTTACAGCTGAGAGGGAGGCGTGGATTGGGAAGGCAGGGAGGCGCGTTTCTGAGCTACTTCAAGTCCTTTCCCCCCCCTCCTTTGTTCTCTTGCTGCCCTTCGAAAAGTTCCTATGTTCTGATTCCTCTGTTGGCAAGCTGGCATATTGGTTCCTCCTTCCCCATGGTTATGAGACAGGGCTCGAGGTTTCTCAGTCTCACCGCTCCTTAAGAGGTTTTCAAATGGCACCCAGTGTAAACCCAGAGACTCTATTTCAGTGTTTTCCAACCTTGGCAACTTTAAGACTTCAACTCCCAGGATTCCCAGCAAGCATGAATTCTGGGAGTTGAAGTCCACACATGTTAAAGTTGTCAGGTTTGAAAAACACTGATATATTTATTTATTTTATTTTTATTTATTTATTTATTTAATTTATATGACCGCCCACCTCCCCCAACAGGGAACTCTGAGCGGTTTACAATAAATATATCTGGACAATCGACTGGGTTACTCTACAACAGGGGTACCCAACCTTTTTGGCACCAGGGACTGGTCTACAACAGTGTTTCTCAACCTCAGCAATTTTAAGATGAATTATAGGAGTACATCAGAGCCAGTTTGGTGTAGTGGTTAAGGTACCAGGCTAGAAACTGGGAGAGTTCTAGTCCCGCCTTAGGCACGAAGCCAGCTGGGTGACCTTGGGCCACTCACAACCTCTCAGCACTAGGAAGAAGGCAAAGGCATGTTGGATTGTAAACATATTCTTACATTTCTGTATATATAAATAAATATATTTCATATTCATATATTAGAAACATATGCACTTGTATTATGGCTCTGAAACCATGTTGTATTTCCTTGAAGAGTTTTGTTAACTTTCTTACCCTTCCTTTCTAACAGGCCTTGATAGATAGCTGTGCCCATAGAAAGATAAAGTGTACTTTCCAAGGATAGCTTCTCCAGGGGAAATATATTGTTTAATAACGGTCAAGGGGCCCTAGCAAGGATGGAAGGAAGTTCCTAATATGGAGTGAAGGAAGGAAATTCCTAATATGGAATGAGGGTAAGGTGGAGTATGGGTAACTGAGTAAGGGGTGGTCTTCTAAAGGAGGAGTTGAATGGAATCTATATAATGTGCTGTAGGAAGGGGGTCCTGCGCGGCCGCCCACCTAACAGCTTGCTGTCATTGCTTTTGCTCTTGGGTGAATAAACTCCTAACTTCATGCAATTTGTCAGTTTCTTTACTCCCGGCTCAGGAACGAACTTGGTAAGATAAAATTTACTTCTAACAGGCAAATCACTTCCAAACATCTTGCCAAGAAAACTGCAGACTTGTCCAGGCAGTCACCAGGAGTCAACACTGACTTGAAGGCATTAGATCTAAAGATATATATGTCTGTGTGTGTGTGTGTGTGTGTACATATGTTACGTACAGCTGGCCTTGTTGCAGAGTCACATTAAGTGTAGATTGTGATGGCAGCACTTTTTGTACCAACGTACTCTGCTTCCATATTGAGGAGGAAAGTACATTGGCATTGTGGTGTAGAGCAGTGTTTCTCAATCTGGGCAAGTTTAAGATGTGTGACTTCAACTCCCAGAATTCCCCAGCCAACTGGCTGGGGAATTCTGAGTGTTGAAGTCACACATCTTATTGCCCAGGTTGAGAAACACTTCTCTACAAGGACACATCCCTAAGAAAGGGAGAAGGAAGCTGTTGATTTTGTTGGAGATTCTGGCAAATCCAGCATGCCTCATCAGCATATGGATGGCTGCTCTAGGATGCAAGCTCTCCATGCTTTTGAGTATGTAGTTCAGTAGTTCTAACAGACTGCTGAATGGGCTTCAGATTTGAGATGTGGGTGGAGTATCAGTTAAAGTGGTGGTGGACAATCCCGGGGAGGAAGATCTAATTAGATGTATGCTCATTTATTCAGAGCAAGCACCTCCCCCCCTCCAACTCTAATTAAATTCAATCATTTCATTAATTATTTTAAAGGAGCGACATAGGCAGCAATTAACCAAAGCAGTCTCTTCCCTCACTGCATCATCCTGCAAGAATTACTTTGAGTGTGTACCTTGTTCTTGTGGGAATGAAGCTTAGGTGTTTTTATTTGTGTATTGTGTATTTGTCTACATTGCCTTGGTATGCAAGAATGCAGAGCAGTTTAATGTTTAAATCAAAATGAACAGAGAATTGACACAAACGTGGCAAAACTAATATAGGAATCTCTTTTTAATAGTTTTCCAGGTCTTTCGGAAACCACATCATGGCACTGAACAGGATAACTACAGTAAGTATAGGATCAGTCCTTGCTAAATGGATGGCATCACAAAAACCAGATAATCATAAAATCTTAATAGAACTCTGATGTACCCATGTGAGAATATTACTCTTTAAGAAGACTATTTTATTCAGTAACCAAATGGTAAGACTTGTGCTTTGCCAACTCCCTTAAGGTAGGTAAAGGTTTTCCCCTGCACAGTCATGTCCAACTCTAGGGGCTGGTGCTCATCTCCGTTTGTTAGCCGAAGAGCCAGTGTTGTCTGAAGATGCTTCCGCGGTCATGTGGCCGGCATGACGCACGTGGAACGCTGTTACCTACCCACTAAAGTGGTACCTATTTATCTACTTGCTTTCGAATTGCTAGGCTGGCAAGAGCTGGGGCGAGTGCGGGAGCTCATTCCGTCACGCGGCGCTCAGTTCTCGAACCGCCGAAGTTGCGACCTTCCGATCGACAAGCCTGGCGTCTTAACCACTGAGCCATCGCGCCTCCTACCAACTCCCTTACCAACACTTTTTAAAAGATTTGAAGCTCATTTTCTGCGTAACACTTTATATACTTATTCTTCCAACCATTCTCAAGTCTGCATAAATGGTGGGGGTGACAAGGTTTAACTTTATATAATGAAGCACTTTTGTCCCCTTCTCTTTTTGTGCTAAATCAAAGTGAAATAGTTGTTTACCTCAGCATCTCACAAACCAAAATCAGCAGCTAAGACAACTAACCCTTGCTTCCCAAAGAATGTCTGTTTACACTAAATGCAGAGGCACCATACAGTATGTGAGAACTAGTATTGTATAGTTGGGCATGGCATGTCCTACAAAAGTTCCATCCCATCCAAGAAATCATAATAGCCAGCTACATGCTGTATGGAAACACTGTCGTTCATGGAAATAATCGTGAAATCTGGCTACAAGCCCATAACAGACCATGAGCATTTTTCAATAATCCACCATTTATTGAATTTTGTATTTTTATATTCATCTTAAAAAAATTCTCTGACAATTAAAAATATACTTTTTTAAAATTATTTTTTCATAGATTTTGTTAACTGAATAACTTAAAGGTATTTGAGCTATTGAACCCTGAATATGCAAACAAGGGTATCATGACATCAATATAAATTTATTATCCAATTTTCATATCAGTGATATTTTAAGATATACATTGTATTTCTGTGAATATACAAATAAGACTAAAGAAACAGAGAAATAGTTGAAATTTAACAAATATAGAACCACATAATTTTCATCACAAGATAAAAATATAATGTGAAAAATAACAATTGCGTAAAGATTTTTTTTAAGAATGAATGGTAAGCATTTGTAGCTCCCTAATTGATTTTGCTTCAAAAAATTCTTAAGGTTCTCTTACAGCAACCAGTACCTTCTCATGTCTATTAAATACTGAGTTAACAATTTGCCTTATGTTTTGAGATTTAGATGTTAGATTTTCAAGATCTCTATATACAAACCAAAAAATAATTACCTGCTTTTGTCCTATTTTGACAAATTGATACATTCCAGATACTGATGTGACTCTGCTGAAAGAAAAAGACTTTTATGTTACCTCAACTAATGAATATATTGTGCCATGAGTTTTTGAGACCAGGGATATAAGATGAGATACTAGAAATAAATATTCAAGTGAATATTGAATATTTGGTAGTGTCAGAGGGAGCGCGCGGAGATGGAGCGGCCTGCCTCTCTCCTAGGCACCAGTGATCCAAGTACTATGCAGCAAATAGACTCCAAACAGAAGTTATATCAAATATCCTATTTACTTTATATACATACGTATTTACAGATCACTTCCACAAGTAACAAATGATACACCATCAACGATACAGCTTTCACGAGGTAAAATGGGAATAATGGGAAATGAGAATGTCTCTGCATATATAGTGAACCTGACCAATCACATTATAGGTCACTCTCGTTATTCACCACACCCAACCTAACTCTAAGCACCTGTTGAATGAGTCACACATGACACATCATTCCTACAACAATGGCTGCTAATTGGGTGACTGTGCAGAATATTTCACCTTTTACCTAGAAATCAAGCCTCTCTGTATAATTTATATCTAGAAGTAAATTCCTGGGTTTATCAAACCCCAACAGGTAGTCCTTCGGGTTCGAAGAAGACATGCTGTTGTGCAGTTCATCTGTAGATGAAGATGAATTACACAACAGAAACCTGTGCGTGATGGAGTTTTAAGTGGAGCAGCCGTTGCACAGGGGCAGTCCCACTCTCTCGGCATAAGAGACCTTAATCCAGTGGCATGGAGAACTGTTACGGCTGGAGACCTCTCCTGGTGCAGTGGATGGCCAGGACGTCTAAGGGTCTTATCATGCTCTTAGCATTCCACGGTGCCTGCTGGGCCTGCCTTCTTGACCGTTGGACCGTTGATCAGTCTTCTCCACTCAATCTGCCAGGGCCGGACTTCACACGCAGGGATAGACAGATCCCCTATCCTCGCCGAGAGTCGAAGACCCGTCAGCTACCCTCACCTGGTTTGGCCTGTCTGCCACGACGGTTTACCGGGATGTGGCCTCTGCACGTGTTACAGCTACTTGGAGCCACAGGTGAGAGCTGAGCGCCAGGTGGGGACCAAAGGTGAACGAGCAGCCCTAAAAAGGGCACGGCAGGCCCCTCCACCAGAGGTGCTAGCACTGAGAAAGAATCTTCTGTTTATCTAGATCCTGAGATCACATCCCTTATCAGACTTTTGAGTAATTTCCCAATTAGAGATCATAAGAAGCAAATTGTTTGGCTCAATGCATGCAACCACTATGGATCTTTATTGATTAGTTTCCCTGTAGAAAGAAAGTTTTGTACAATAACATAAAACAATTGCATGTCATTATATAAGACGTTTAGAGCTTAAGACTGGTAAGCTACATCCTGGCTAGTTCAAATGCAAATAGATAGAAACCATTTGCAGCACCTACAGTGTAGCACTCACAATTTTTTTTATAACCCAGGCATATAAAGCTGGTAACATGCAAGCTGAACACAATTCACCAGCCATAGTTTAGGCTTTTCAAGCAAGCCAAACCTAATAGTTTACAGCATCAGATCGGGAATAAAAGAATTTTCAGCCTTACTGAAGAATTAAGAACAACGTTCAGCTTGGTGGGTCAGAAATTGTGCAAACTTGTGTAAGCCAGTTCTCCCAAACAAGAATATGCGTGTGCATTATGTTTTGGCTCCTTCAGAGACCAAAGCATTGGGGGTGATGAAATGCATGTCATGACTTCATGATGCAAATACTCTAAGTTGCATACTTACATCAGAAGCTGAGATGCAAATATGTAAGGGCAGAATTTGACGTCACTATGCATATATTGTTTTTGCGTCATCACGGCTTGCTGCAGAGTCACTGGACCAAAGGCAGCAGAAAAAGAAAACGTCTTTATTAAAAGCGCCACAGAAAATTATTGCAAGGATAATTAAGCTCCACAGCAATTAATTGCATATATAGTAACAGATGATTTATACACTTCATGCAATTTTTGTAACTTCTATAGGAAACCTGGGGAAATAAGATCATATAAAAGTAACACATATCACATTGTTGTGTAACTTTGCAGCAGAAATGGATACATGGCTGCTGAGAAGTCAGCCAAATGAGTTCAGTGGAGCTTACAGTTAACCTGAACATGCTTTGCAATGCTGAAAAGCCCTGATTTAAGGAAATCGGTACTTAAAACATATTATCAAGACTGAGAGAACAATTGGCTTAAAAATTTTATGAAAAATAGAAACCCTGACAAAGTACTGAATATCTACCTTTTTTAAAATGTTACTTGGTAGTGGTATTCCGGTCTGGATGTAACTGTAATGGTCAGCCTGGCAGGGGACACAGAGACAGACACAAAAGATTGGATGCATAAAAGCAGATTTTCAAAAGTACTAAGCAATCCCCATTATTAGATGACCAGAGGGCTTCATCCTTAATATAGGTAAAATCGAAGTTCACAATCTTCAAGTCCTTCTGCAGGTACATCTCATTCAACTTGTTTAATGTTCTTGTAAAGGCATATTTAGATGCACAGCTGTAAGCTTCCCAACTGTAAACTTTCTTGAAATGCATATCAAACCATGGATTATCCTGAAAGGAAGAGAAATGTTTTTATATGCTGCCTTTCTGTTCAGAAAGAATATTCAAACCAACCTAGAACTTAAAATAACATGCAGGTACAAGGTAGCACCTATAAAACAACCAAGTATACTGTAGAGAACCACTGCCTGGCAAAAAAGATTTGTGTTGCCTGCGCTTCTGAAGACAAAAACAACTCCAAAGCCTTGATGTACAGTAGCACAGAAGGTGGCCCCATGCATGCCAGATAAACAATGGTCAGACAGAGGAGCCTTCTTCAGAAGGACCTCTTCTGTAGATAATACTGCCTAAACAAGAGAGATGGTACCTTAAAATATCAGATCAATTGTGGTTGGAAACCAGCTGCCAATTAATGAGATCTTTTAGTAAGGCATGCAGTCTGACTACTATATTTTGGACATTTTCCAAGGGTAGCTTCAAATAGAGCATCAATCAACAATCAAGACAGGATGTGGCCAAGACAGCATGAGTAAAAGCTCCCTTCAGTGATGCTGAAGCTATAGTGACAAAATGGGCACATTCATGTAGGGTTCTTTTTTCCTTTTTCTTTTTCAACAATAATAGACATGTTGTTTGCCACTGTTATATTCAAAGTTAGTTTTTCAATTACCTTGTCTAACCTATAACCCTGGGATTTCCTAGCATCCTAGTAAAATTCAGTTCTGATTCTACTTAGGTTTTAAAATTAGTCAAGGTGGGTTACTGTAGGTGCTGCCCCCTGGGTTTGCCAAGGTGTGAACTTGCCAAATCCAACTTGCTAATTGTGTAAACATGCTCACCAGGGCTATCACTTAAACATCCTTACCAGCTGTGTATCAAGGAGCAGTCTGTGGACTTGCTCTTCCATGGGAGGCTGAATTGCAATCCCTATGTCTGGTGTCCTACAGAGCAGCCACATCTCTAATGTATTTGGATTCAATTTCAGCTTGTTTCCCCTTAGTCAGATTCAAGATTATTGATTGCTTTCTTGATGTTGAAAGGTAACCCCAAAGTTTCAAATAATATTGATCATATTGGAAAAATAAGATGTGGGACATCATAAATCAATAGACTTGATGTTGAACAGTAATGTAATCCTCCAACTTCACCTTCTGAACACAAGTGAAACAACATACCCAAGGCCAAATCCTTGTAGGAATTCTGGAATGGTAATACCAGAATTCCACGCAGCTTCTTATTAGTATATAACAGAGCAGAAGCGTTCCCATAAACTTGCACAAGGCTTAATCAGTTCAAAAAACACAAAATAAACACACTTCACATGTTAATGTAAAGTAACATAAAAAGAGCTTACAGTTTTATTGTAACTCACAGTTTCTTAGTAGAAACGGTCCATGCGTGCGAGCAATAGGTTCTGACGAGACCCACATGCTTCTTAATGTGGCCCACCTGAATGGAAGTGTGAGCAACGTGGACAGCCATAGCTGACCATCCTCCTTGGTAGGAGATTCAAACAGGAAAGAGGAGAAGAGAAGGGAACAGGAACAGGAAATCAGGATTCAGCCCCTCCCACACAAAGCAAGTAAGATTAGGTTACAGCAGAGGCTGCCTCCTCCTTCAAGCTTGTGTGAGACATGCTTGGTTGAAACCCGATATCTCTAACAATCCTGACCTTGGAAATAATACTATCTTCAAGGAGGTATCAATCATCTCCTCTAACTGTACCATCCTAGCCAACTGAATTAGGTGCAAGGGAGAAGTGTAAAGGGGTGCAGTTCCCTTTAATTATGTTTAGTGGGCGGTTCTGCAAGAGCAATAGATGACGATGGTTAGATGTAGTAGAAAAAGAGCTGTCTGTCTAAAGCAAAGATTGTTGATGTGGAAACTGCAAAACATGTAATTTTCCCCTTATTTCTTAGAAAAGCTCAAGTACCTAGAAAAAGTGAGCCTTATATTCAGTGATATTTATTGAAAAGAGAAAGTATTTCTCTTTAAAAGAAATATGTAAGCTTCTGACTCCTTTACACAGGTAGAGAGGTAATAGTCTTCCTCTCTCCACAGTCCATGCACACATCCTCAAGATTTACAAGCTAAAAAGAATCCAAAATAACAGGACAAACAGCTGCTATGATTATATCCCTATGACCGGACTATCACTGGAGTCCAAACTTAGATGGATCCTATCAACTTTAAAGGTAAAGGTTCCCCCCGCACATTTGTGCAGTCGTGTCCGACTCTAGGGGCCAGTGCTCATCTCCGTTTGTTAGCCGAAGAGCCAGCATTGTCTGAAGACACTTCCATGGTCATGTGGCCGGCATGACACACACGGGACGCTGTTACCTACCCACTGAAGTGGTACCTATTCATCTACTTGCATTTGCATGCTTTCGAATTGCTAGGTTGGCAAGAGCTGGGGCTAGTGCAGGAGCTCACTCCATCATGCGGGACTAGGGATTCGAACCTCCAAACTTGCGATCGACAAGCCTGGCGTCTTACCCACTGAGCCACCACAGCCCTATCAACTTTACCCACAAATAATTGTGATCTTTTTTCAGCAGTGCCAGTGTATTCTGTGTAAAAACAATGGAAACAGAACAATAAACATTCTATGTTGCCTCTGCACAGAACAGGGCTTCAAATGTTCCTTAATCCATGCTTGATCTCATTCAACCTGGGAGTTCCTCTACTTACGCTTCAACTTCACTCAGGTGAACTGAACTCTGTGTGAAGGAAGAGGATGCTTAGGTGTGATAGTGTTAACTATTTGGACTATCGATGTATTCAGCTGACCACTAAGGCTTCTCCAGTATCAGTAACTAATGAAGTTGGTATTTCCCAAAGTGTGTTCAAGAAACCGTCCAATTTCATGGGTATTTGGCTTGGATCATTCCACTCCTGCAGAGGTTTGCATTCCCTGAAAATCTACCTAATACTGAACCTGAAATTCCATGATGCCCTGGGATTAGTTTTACATTCTAGCTATTGTATCATCGTCAACAGAATAATAAAATTAATAAATAATATTAATAATAATAATAATAATAATAATAATATAATTATTAATAATAATATTATTATCTTATAATAAAATGCAGCACTTACAGCATCAGCCTCTTTTCCATCTATCATCTCCAAGTCATCTAGAAGCCATTTTTCAGATATTTCATAGTTCTCATCAAGGCCAGTTCTACAGTATTTTACCACAGATATTAGTACTTCTTCACCTTTTGACACTGCAAGATGAACACTTAGTTTACATGTGCAATATATTTTCGTACAGATACAAAAATAAATTCTTTATCAACAAAAAATGTCTTCTGATGGCATTTAGTGGGTTAGGCCCAGCATTTCTGAGATTCAGCAATTGCAGTTGCTTTTAGCATTCATGCCATTTAGACTAATTTAACCTAATTAATTAAGGTTTAGGGTACCATATCACAATGTACAGTATATAATTAAACAAACTGTACATAATTAAAGGGGCAATTTAAAATTGAATTTGAAGCATATTTACTTGGAAATAAGTTCCAGGTTCAGTTGGACTTATTTCCAAATAAATATATCTAGGACTGCAATCACAACACCAAATTATATAATGGTGTCAAAAATGTACTGATGGGCCAATGTTTGTACAGTTTGTTGCTGATTTTAAAGATAAGTAGTCCTCACTGCATCTAATGTATTGCTGCTAATCTATCTGCTGCTGAAGAATTTCTCATATTATTAATGCCCAATTTTACTTTTGTGTGTTGTGTCTTTTAGCTTGTAAATCTATTGGAACATAGGGTTGTTTTAAATAACAATATTTACTCTGAAAACTTACTTTACCTGCAGATCAGGGAAAACATGATTTAAAGAAAATAAGCAACATGAAGTCATCTTTATTTCGGCATTGACCAGCAAAACAAAGCTTTGAAAAATAGGAAAACAGCCATCTCATTGAAATAACAGTGTAGCCTATATACTATAAAATTAACTATTTTTTAAATAACTAGCACAAACTATAAAACCATGAAATCAATAAAAGTACAAGTAGTCCTTGCTTACCAACCACTCACTCCGTGACCATTCAAACTTACGACAGTGCTGAAAATAGAAACTTATGACCAGTCCTCGAAGTTGCGGCCATTGCAGCGTCCCTGCGGTCACGTTGCAATTCTGACACTTGGCAACTGGCACACATTTACGACAGTCACAGTGTCCTGCAGTCACATGATCGCCATTTGCAACCTTCACAGCCAGCTTCCAACAAGCAAAGTCAATGGGGAAGCCAGTAGGAAGTCACAAGTCACAGTCACGTGACATTGTGCTGAACGACCCATGGTGATTCGCTTAACAACGTAACCAGGCCTGACATAACTGATGTTGTAAGTTGGCGTGGTCATGTGATGTTGCGCTTAATGACCATACCACTTAGTTGCCAGTCCCTACTTTGGTTGGTAATTGAGGACTACCTGTACATACTGTATAAACCTAATAGATACAGATAATCAACTAAATAGACAGTTACAGCTAAAATAGGTGATGAACAGAGATAGATGGGAAACTTACAACAAGAATGGTTGTTGTGGGTTTTCCGGGCTGTGTGGCCGTGTTCTGGCAGTTTTGGTTCCTAACGTTTCGCCAGTAGCTGTGGCTGGCATCTTCAGAGGACAGGAGCACAGCTAGAAGATTCTCTCTGTGCCCAAGTCTTCTAAAGAAGTCTTCTAAAGAATCTTCTAGCTGTGCTCCTGTCCTCTGAAGATGCCAGCCACAGCTACTGGCGAAACGTTAGGAACCAAAACTGCCAGAACACGGCCACATAGCCCGGAAAACCCACAACAACCATCGGATTCCGGCCGTGAAAGCCTCCGACTATACATCATACAATAAGAACATACTAACTTATCTCAGCAGAATTTTGAACTGTGCTACTCGTTAGCCACTATGGCTATACCTAGAGCATGCAATCTTTTTTAAAGTCAAGGCAACACTTGGCTTCGGAATGGTACCCAAGCTGCCTCTACTGGTTGCAGAGGACATTAATGGGAGGGGGTTATATCCTCACCTCCAGCTTGCAAGCATTCTAAAGGCATCTGTAAACGGAGATTGGCCTAATCCAGCAGACTTATTTCTCTAAATTGTTCATGGAGCCATGGAAATAACGAGACTAGACTATATCCTGGCTAATTTTTTACTATGAGCAAATTACACAATTTTAAAAATTGGAGGGATTGCATGTCCTGGCTGCATGTTTCCAAATACTGAGTCTTTTATCAAGTTGTATTTAAACAGTTGCATTTATGTATCAATTAACTAAATGTTTGCAGTTAAAAACATTTGATAACTCACATCTCCTTTTTACATGATTATCAGTTTTTACAGAACGCATTTAGAACACAGGCATGTACATGTCTGCATAAAACCTAAACTTGGCAACTTTTTGAAAAAGGAAAACACACATCTTTTGTGAGAACTAAAAAAAATTCATGAGATCTATGACGGCAATGGGCAAAATGTAATGTAAGGAAAAGTCCAATCGCTAGCCATAATACATTGTAAATCTTTCCAAGTACCCATATTTTACTTATATGGAGAATTGATACATCTCTCTGATTCCAAAGTGTTTTGATGTGTCTTGAGTATTTGGGAAGGAAGCGGACATTAGAAAAAGTTCAGAACGCCCAGAGTCCCTTTCATGGGAGATGGGCGGGGAATAAATTGATTAAATAAACAAACAAACAAATAAATAAATAAATAAAATAAAAAGAAGCCCAAAGCCTTATTGGGTAAGTATAAGCTTTGTCATGTTTTTTTCACACCTGGTCTATACTTGCCCTTAAGTCAAGCTCAGCTTCTGTGGTAGACTAGATCTGGAGGTCAAAAAAGCCTTGCAGAGGGAGGTAATGGCAAACCGCTTCCATATTATTGCCAAAGAAACCTACATCTAAGTAATTTTAAAAGTGATTTTATGATGTTTAAAAACTGTTGGTGCTTCTACAAATAATAGCATTGGATTAGATCCAGACTACATTAGCTCTACTTAGGTCCTGTTAAAATCAATAGAATGAGCTAGCACATGACTTAAGTTCCAACATGATTTTTATATGTAATTGCCCTGCCTCATTCACAGAATTTTACAAGGACCCAGATGGCAACGTCTTCCTGATGGTATATACAATCTACCTTCTCTTAAGCTCTCAGAGACAGAGATAATGCAGATGTTACATTATGTCATGACCTGTGTACAAGGTTTTACACGACTGCCACCACCTCTCTTAGAAGGGGGAAATTTCTCTATTTTTACAGTGTATTCATTTATTTATTTAGAAAAGTTATACCGTATGTCCACCTATCTTATACAAGGTAATCCTAGGTGGCTCACAATAATATTAAGTAAAAACAGGATAAATAAAACAGACAAAACCCCACAATAACACCATGGATCTCAACAATGGCGCTGCAACATCACATAAACTCTCCACACTCTTACATTTGCTGGGTTCACTTCTATTACAGCTCAAAGCCTGAGCAAAGAGCCAGGTCTTCACAGCCCCCCAGAAGGCTAATAGGGTGGGGGACCTCTAAATCTCAGGGAGGAGACTGTTCCAAAGGGTCGGGGCAGCCATGGAAAAGGTGCGTCTCCAATGTCCCACCAGATGACCTTTAAAGGGAGGGACCAGGAGCGCACCCATGCTATCTGACCTGGTAGGATGGCCAGATACCCTGTGTGGTATTGTTCCCTGCAAGGAGGCTGTACATGAGTAGTTTCGTCCTGACTTCGTGTGTCTGAGGAGTTCAGATATAGGGTGAAACCAGTCACGTACTCTCTCCAGATGGCAGGTGTATGTTTGTGGGTGAATGAAGATTGTATCAGCACTGTATGAGAATAAGATAAACCTGAAAAGGAACATAAGAGATGGTCTTCTCCTGATTCAGATCCATTGGTCCATCTGAGTGTCAACTGTACTGACTGGCAGTTGTTCTTCATGGTTTCAGACTGGAGGCATACAAAATAAAAGGCCCTGCATACTTTCTTACGCAACAAAAGATATTCAGCATCCTATCTGGCAATATTCATCTCAGTGATAGGCAGCATGTAGCCAACCTTGGTTGATTTCAGAATCTAAGGAAGGTTGTATGGGGGAATCATCTAGAAATTCTAAGGCTGTAGGCTAGACTGAGAAATCCAAAAAAAAAAAAAAAAAAAATCCATCCCAGACAAAGGCAACAACAAGCCATTTTTGTAACATTGCCAGGAAATATGCTTGGATGCAGAAACCAAAAGTCAAACTTGACTTAAAGTTGTATTTACTTCTATTTACTATTTATCTACTTGCAAGTAAATAAGGCTATATTATACTGTCATTTAACATCATTATACTGAATAACAGCCAAACCGATACCGCTGTCACATGTAAAGGCTAGAACATGCCTAGGGTGATTTTAATTACCTTAGTCTCCCACTTTCAAAAGTAGCACAAAAGATTATTATTTAAGAAATATAATCATAAATCCTTTCAATATATGGCACAAATCTGGATTTTTACTGGGATTTAGCAATTGCTTAGATTTCTTTCAAAATAATTTGTGGTTTACATAGGTCCTTTTTGAGCAATTCTATGATTAATCAGATGGATTGGAACAGAGCTCCTTCTAAAGCTAACGGGAGTGTGGGTGAGAAGATGAAGCCTTGAGTGAAGCAAAGGGAAAAAAGTGAATACTAAAGTAGATTTCAGTGACAGAAATAGATTCTGAATTTCAGAATTTTTCCAATATTTGTTCAGATTTTATTTCAAATGAAGCAGTGGCGTTGCAGGGGGAGGGGGGCTGAGGAGGGGACAGAGTGAGAACGAGCACCATCCTTTTTCCAAGGCATGTCTTGACACTGCATGCATGCCCCAAGAGTGGAACACCAAGGACGTGAAGCAATACTAAATGTAAGAGATCATACACACAAACGTTTGTGTGTGTCTGTTATCTTGAGGAAGTTTATTTTCTAGGCAGGACTTTCCTCAGGATAGATTACAATTTCCTATCAAGTCTTTAAATACAAATAGCATGGCAAGTTTTGTCCCCACATTTATTCTTTCCTTTGAAAAAGAAATCCATTCATTCACCTGATTCTGTCCTTCATATCACTAAATAAAATGTGAAGTTTCATATTATGTTATCCTAACATTCCAGGCCCAAATTCTGCATCAATTCTCTAGTACTCCATAGTGTATAGCACTTTTAATGATATAATAGGCTGCTTCTTCAGTACTTCTGGGGAAATGGTTTCCTTCTGTATTTACACTGTCTGCATATTCTGCATTAAGAAATATTTAGCAACACGAAATGTTGCAATCAGTGCCTCCTTTCATTAATAAAATAATCTCTACTTAACATGTTATTCAGTGGAATAGATATTGCAAGTCTACATTTTCTTGACAAACACAGTTTAGGATACAAAGCACCCGTTTTAAAATAGTGATAATATATCACAAAAAAGTAATAAAAACCATTAGGTCAAAACAATGGAGTACTTCTAAACAAATATGCAGATGTTTCTTGGCTAAGATGTTTTTAAAGATAATTTTTTTCTAAGATATTATGAGATATTTCACATAGATGGAAGTACTGCTCATCAGTATCGCTTTGCTGAATTATCAAAATGGGCCAGTGAGTGATACTAGATTGGCAACTAAAAAATGACTTGCAT
The DNA here is from genome assembly GCA_023362775.1 of Charina bottae. Lineage (NCBI taxonomy): Eukaryota > Metazoa > Chordata > Lepidosauria > Squamata > Charinaidae > Charina > Charina bottae. The sequence continues at coordinate 19,682,937 of JALMGJ010000019.1, read as the reverse complement.
ATGTTATTGGGCTATAAAATATTAAAGTCCAAAATAATGCAAGAACTTACAGCCTTATTTATATTAGAAGCAAAACTAAGAGAAAAGGCTTATTATACTATACAAGAAAAATGCCCAAACTAACAATTTTTGAAAGCCACAGATCAAATGTGTTTTATTAAAATCTAATCATATTTTTGCTGTTTCTCTTTAGAAAGATTTATTCTGCTGCTTCCTATAGGAAAATAAAATTCCCTCTGATTGGAAAATAATCAATTTGGTCATTTTCAACTGAGAATTTAACAACAGAGGCAGATTAATCCTAAATATATTGATCTAAAAATTTCTTAAATGTGAATTACTTTCAGAGAAGGATATTTACTATTTCAGTCAGCATTTGAGGATATTCAGTTTCTCAAGCACAGTATATCTATAATCCACATAAGAATTTACAGACTAGACTGGTAAATCTAAAACATATATTGAGGGAGTTAATCCCACCAAATTTGGGGGGGGGCTGTCTGAGTACTATGAAAGGGATTGTACTATGAATCTAGATTATTAATATTTAAAATTCATGCTTGTGCAGTTGATTAGCCTTTTAATCCTGAACACATTAAAAGATTAATCCCAGTCAGTTACTTTGAAGGAAGCTATACTGATTTCAATAGATCTTAATTCTAAGTAGATACATTTAGGTTTACTTTCTTATTTTAGAATGCTATGGCATTTATTGAAAATCCTCATAAATACAGGCATCAGATATAGATCTTGTCAGATTATAATACTTAACATTTAAAAAGTACTTTAGTATGTTCAAAGCATCAAGTATATTTAAAGCATTTAACATGCACTAATTACTTCAATAACAATGTATGTAGCAGTATCATACTTCCTCCCTAGCAGATAGAGGGACTGAGGCTGAGAATAATATTTTTTCCCAGAACACCAAGTTAGTTAATGGCTAGAATGAATTTTGAATCCGGAATTCCCGGCTTCCAACTTACACTCATACAATATAATGGATAGATGGCAACTAGAGATGGTTCATTTTCCTTATGTCCACAGCCCATTTACCTGAAGCACAGAGGTAAAACCGATCTTGGCCTGAACACTCAATTTCAATGAACCCATACAAGCTTTGCCCTAGCGATCTGAATAGCTTCTTGTTGAGTTCCTCCTTCACCAGTGATGACATTGCCTCCGCTTGTCGTCACAGCTAGGGCTGTTCTGTTTCCACTCCTTTTGCTTCTTCTCCGGTGTGGGTTGCTCCAGAGATTAGAGGGTTAATTCTGTGACCAAACTATCAGGCCACCAGGTTCCAATTGTCCAGCTTGCTGGCTAGAGAATCAGCATTAGCAGCAGTCCCATTCAATGTCCAGCACATCGGAAGTTCCTCTGCTCTGCCATAGTTCGTTGATGGAAAGAAATACCCACTCCTGTGGGACTTAGCAGTCCCCTGGCTATCATGGGGCAGAAGCATTGTTAATACCAAAGCAACACAAAAGCTCCACTCACACTAACTCATTTTGCTTCCATTATCCCACAGAGTTAACAGCTGCCTGGAGGTATTGATTGAGATGATCTTCCATTTAGAATAAGACCATTGGCGAAAGAAGAGACAGGAGCAGAAGTTACATCTACTCACCCGCCCTCCTCTGCAGAGCTGCTGCTTTTCCTGAACACTTAACTTTTCCCACAAGTGTACGTGCATCATTTCAGAAGAAAAGGAAAGCCGGCCAGTTTCTGGCTCCAAACCCTCCTATCAGTTCAGAAAAAAAGCTTTGATATTACATCTAGGTCTCCACTCTCAGGCACCCAGGAAAAAAACTCTATCATCCGGGTTAGAGTACTGTGGAAAGTAACCCTTTCCTTGCTAGAACTTTATTACTGTAATATATCGGTATTATAAATAATTTCCATTTACGGTAATTCATTTCCTTCAACCTCATCTAGAGTTGGGTACTAATCCCTCTGCAAAGACTTTATGAAGCCTTTATTTATTGTATGCAACCCTCATTACTTTTCTATTTTACTTACGTCTAAACTGTTTTTATTTAATACATTTGTTTAAGGGGGTAAAGGGGGAAAAAGGATCAAAAAGTACTAGACTAGTAAATTTCTCTCAGCCAGCCCCCTGCTTTGAAGGAAAGAACTGGAAAAAGAATCCCCATACCTCATTGATATTTAATATATTAAATATCAATTATTAATATATTTAATTCATCTTGGTGCTCATTAACTGCATTTTTTTCTTATCTTCCCCTCTTCTTCCAAAGACCATTAGTAACAAAAGACCATTAAAGCCCATTTTTACAACTGAGGTTTAAAGCAACTTTGTATTTTCTGTGCTATAGAAAGTGTATGTCAGCTAAAATAGACAACTCAGCTTTGTTCCATTGGACATCCGGTGTACAAGAAATTCAAAGGCGGTGTAACAACACACTCTTATCCACGTCTGTACTGTATGGGAATAACTCTCAGTGAGTTCAGCGGGTCTTATTCCCTTGTAAGAATGCACAGGCTTACAGCCAAGCCTGAAATTCCAAATTACAGAATAAGCACCCTGTAGTCAATAGGCTTGTCGTTCGGAAGATCGCAAGTTCGGAGGTTCGAATCCCTAGCCCTGCGTGCGGAGTGAGCACCCGCACTAGCTCCAGCTCTTGCCAACCTAGCAATTCGAAAGCATGCAAATGCAAGTAGATAAATAGGTACCACTTCGGTGGGTAGGTAACAGCGTTCTGCAGGCATCATGCGGCCACATGACTGTGGAAGCGTCTTCGGACAACGCTGGCTCTTCGGCTAATAAACGGAGATGAGCACCGGCCCCTAGAGTCGGACACGACTGCACAACTGTGCGGGGGGAACCTTTACTTACTTAGTCAAATTAAATGCAGCTTAGTTAGCTTTTTGAAATACTGTGGCAGGAGATGATTGACAATTAAAAAAAACCCTGATTATTAGGTATCCAGGCTGTTCTGAAACTGAATTATCTTCAGATTTTGCTCAAAGATGAGCGGGATACAGTCAAAGCGCAGGTAGCAAGATTCTGTGCAGCACCACTAAAGAGCCGACGTAACTTAGTGAAAAACTTACTGTAAATATTTTACTTCCTTTTATAACTATACATTTAAAACTTTGATATTAACACTTAATTTTAATAGTTAATAATTAATAACCATAGGATGCCACAATATATGGAGCTCAACATAATGCAATATAGGCTGTCTTTTTGATTTCATATACAAATGTATCTTGCTAAACTAATTTCAGATATGGATTTTACTTCTTTTATTATAGCTGAGAACTTTTATTGGATACATATGGCGTATTTTTATTTGTACTGGTCTATGACGGTAATAAATAAATTGAAGCACCCTGTAGTCAAATTAAATGCAGCTTAGTTAGCTTTTTGAAATACTGTGGGAGATGAATGACAATTAAAAAAAAACCTTTGGCTTAAAAATAAGACTATTTTTGAACCCATAATCGCTTGTTCACAAATACACATTCAGTTTGAAACTGACCAACCACAATTTTGTTGAGAGCACTTTGCATAGCCTGTATGGTTAGTTTTTGGTTCAGCTTCTTGTATGAACCCAGATAATTGATCAACTGAGGAGTCCATTATGTGTGGGTAGATGTGTGAACCCAATCTTCAACCCTCAACTATTATGCAAAGCGGAAGCATAAAAACTCCCTTAAGATTCTTCTGCACAGCACTGGAGATTCACACCCAGGAACAGTATGAAGAATGAATACCTGAATGTGCTTTTCTGTTATTGTCTCATCTTTGCATGCTTACTTTACCACTCTCTCAACATATGTGATTACCTAAACCAACTAAACTTCAGGGTTAAAAAGAGGTATGTAAATTATACGTAACGCTCCACTGTAAGAGTGACACCCAACTAATTTTGTTAAAATTAATATGATGGGAACAATAACTTAGTTCAGGGAGAGGAGGACAATGAAGAACACAGCATGGGCCACATCATGCATGTAGACAGGGATGGGTTTTAGTGTCAAGTTTTTTAACTCTACATGTCTATTTGAGGATTATCACTACATATAGGGCTTCCCTCAAAATGTCAGAAACCTGTGCTTAGTTTTCAGTGATCACCCAAAAGGAGATTCATGGAATCAAAGAGCTGGAAGGGACCACAAGGATCACATAGTGTAGTGTAGGAAGGAGGCAAGGGCAAAGTGCAGGAAAACCAGTTAAAACCATCAGCAGGCTGCAAACTTGAGAAAAAGTTACTTTTTAGCATAGCCTGGCCACTTGACACCCCCTCCACAACAAGGTACTCTGCTAAGAGCTACTTAGGCTCAAGAGAGGTCTTCCTCTTTTCTTTCTCTTGGGCATGTCCAGGTGTATCTGCCGGGTACAGACAAAAAAGTCAAGATGGCAGCCACAATGGTGTGATCAAAGCCCATCGGGTGTTTAGGTGTGCCGCACACTAATAACAGATAGTGCATTTCTTTTGGCATTGAGACACGCAGCCCGACAACCCATAGGTGGAGCTTCAATTGCACCCTCATGGCCGCCATCTTGGCTTTTCTGACCTGAGGACCTCCCAGACAGGATTGATAGCTGGAGGAGAAGAGTCCCGTTGCTGGTGTCCCCTCCAATTCCAATCTCCAGCCAGTTTGTGCCTATAAAATGGGGAGCAGAGTCCATCTCGACATCCGGCTCAGGCAGCCCCCGTCATCCCGGCTAGGCCCGCCGACAAGCAGAAATCCAACAGATGCAGCACCTGGGCCTAGCAGGAAGGGAAAGCGCACCTCGACCCTCCACCCAGCCCTTCCTCAGACGGGCCTCCGAGTTTCCATGGGGAGTAAACCAACACGCCCCGCTTGAGTGCCCGTCTTTGGGCGCTTGTTTGCGGTTCTCGGCGAGGACAGTAAGAAGGCAACTCCCTCGTCCTCCCCTTTTTCGATCCAGGCACGAAGCCACCCGCCCGGGGCGGCTCCGAGCAACGCTGCAGGGCTGGGGCCATGGACGCCGCGGGGCCCGCTGCCGGGCCGCTCTTTCTACTGCCGCCGTCCGCCTTCCCGGGCTCCCCCAGCGCCCCTTTCCTCCCGCAGGACAAGCCCGAAGCGGGGTCGCCAGGATGGCAGCGGTTCCGCCAAGCAGCCACCGCCGTCGCACATCTCTGCCGCCTGATTTTGCGCGGGAAAAGGTAAAGCGAGCGCGGCTCAGTTCCCGGGACGGCCCCTAGAAAACTCGAGGGAAACTCCGTGAGCTCGAGAGAGGCTGGGGGCTCCTTTAAAGGGTTGGGTGAAGACCTGGTGCCAGCCTGGAGCTAAAGGATGGTGGACCCTCACGGATGTCGCCCTTGTAGGAGGTGGTCTGTGGTGGGAAAAGGTCAGGAGGAGCCTGGCTGCCCCGTTCCCGACCAGCCCACTGTATTCAAAGGCATCAGTTTTGGTCAGCTGTAGTTCCCTTTATCTGATGCACAGAGCGGCTAGCGACCAAACTTGGCCATTTCTAGGGGTGTGGACTTCAAATCCCAGGGTTCCACAGCCGGTCAGCTGGGTGACTTTGAGCCAGTCACTCTGTCTTAGCCCTAGGAAGGAGGCAAGGGCAAACAAAAACTGCAGGGACTTGTCCAGGCAGTCGCCAGGAGTCAACACTGACTCGAAGGCACCAAAAAAAAAAAAAAGACATAGGATTTAAATGGGGATGAGGTGAAGGGACTGCTTGTGCTCGTTGCCCCCCCCTCCCATTTTAAATCCTACATCAGTCTATTCACTCTGCATCAGATGAAGTCAGGCACAGCTCATCACAGCTGATGCCTTGCTGTAAGTGGAAGGAAAGAGAAGAAGAGGACAAGGAGCAAGGTGGATGGACTCAGTTACACTGGCAATAGGTGCACCATTGGCAGACCTGTAAGACCAGGTTAGGGATAGATTGCCATGGAGAAAATCTATCTTTGTGGTTGCTAGGAGTGGAAAATAAATTGATGGCACATAATCAATCATATAAAAATGGGTTCATTGGAAAAGGAACGATCAAATGCTGTTCAGTATTGGCTGTCTCAAGCCCTCAGAGAAAGGGGGGATATAAGGACAAGAATAAATAAAAAGATTGTCCGTTTGGAAAGCCCATCTTTTATCTTGTGGGCATGCACAGGTATAATATGTATCTGCTTATGTATGTGTTTTTGGGTTTTTTTCCCCTTGTGCCTTCGAGTCTGTTGACTCCTGGTGACTGTCAGGACAAGTCCCTGCAGTTTTCTCAGCAAGGTTTTTCGGAAGTGGTTTGCCATTGCCTCCTTCCTAGGGCTGAGAGAGAGTGACTGGCCCAAGGTCACCCAGCTGGCTTTATGTCTAAGGTGGAACAGTCTCCCGGTTTTCAGCCTGGTTCCTTAACCACTACATCAGTGGCTCTGTATGTATATGTGTATATATATATATATATATGTACACTATAGGCTGCATGTCTCGGAAGGAAATGCACCCTGTATGCAGCCTAGCAGCAAACCATAAGCCATGCAGTTCAGATCTCCACTGCTTTTCTTTAGCCTTAGAAACCTTGGCTACAGGCTTCACTGTTATAATAGGCTAAAGGGTTGTAAAGAAGGGAAATTGAAAACATTATCACAGAGGAAGGCACAGTGAGCTAGAGCCAGACATCCTGAAGAGTGAGGTTGAATGGGCCTTAAGAAGCATTGCTAATAACATGGCAGCAGGAGACGACGGTATCCCAGCTGAACTGTTTAAAATCTTGCAAGATGATTCTGTCAAGGTGATGCATGCCATATGCCAGCAAATTTGGAAAACACAAGAATGGCCATCAGATTGGAAAAAATCAACTTATACCCCCATACCAAAAAAGGGAAGCACTAAAGAATGTTCAAACTATTGAACAGTGGCACTTATTTCACATGCCAGTAAGGTAATGCTCAAGATCTTGCAAGGTAGACTCCAGCAATTCATGGAGCGAGAATTGCCAGATGTACAAGCTGGGTTTAGAAAAGGCAGAGGAACTAGAGACCAAATTGCCAATATCCGCTGGATAATGGAGAAAGCCAGGGAGTTTCAGAAAAACATCTATTTCTGTTTTATTGACTATTCTAAAGCCTTTGACTGTGTGGATCATAACAAACTGTGGCAAGTTCTTGGTGATATGGGGATACCAAGTCATCTTGTCTGCCTCCTGAGGAATCTGTATGATGACCAAGTAGCAACGGTAAGAACAGACCACGGAACAACGGACTGGTTTAAGATTGAGAAAGGAGTACGGCAGGGCTGTATACTCTCACCCTACCTATTAAACCTGTACGCAGAACACATTGTAAGGGTTAGCTTAACCAACGCCATTCTGCTTTTGGAAACTGCTTGCGAAAGGGAATTAGGTGAAAGGAGAATTAGATAACGCAGGGCAAGGATGTTTGGAATACCACTAGACGCTCTGTCTCTAGAAGAGAGTTTGTTTATGCTTCCTCACTGCTAGCAATGCAGATTCGGAAACCTTGCACTGTCACTAGGGGAGAGTTTACTATGCTTTCTTACTGTACCTGGGAAACCTATATAATGGTTGGAGCTGCAATATGGGGTGTGGATCTCCTCCCAGACATTTCACTGCCATGATGTCTGCAGAGAGATTCCACCCAGCTTTGCTTGGCCAAATAAACGCTGTTATTTTAATCTCCAAGCCTCGACTCAAGACTGTTTTTGGCAACCTCAGTAACTTGGGTAAAACAGTGTAAGCCAGGGACCTTACAACATCATGTGACATGCTGGGCTTGATGAATCCAAGGCTGGAGTTAAAATCGCTGGAAGAAACATTAACAATCTCAGATATGCAGATGATACCACTTTGATGGCTGAAAGCGAGGAGGAGCTGAGGAGCCTTATTTTAAGGTACTTACTGATTTTACAATAACAATGAAATAAGAATTCAGGCTGTCCATTACAATAGTTTTCCCTGCCCTATACATACAGGGGGGAAAAACAAAGTATCAAAGCTTAGTCAGTAAGGATGTATTTATATAAACTGATCGTTAACTCATGCCATGGTCTGAAAGTATCCCAAATATGCTAGAAAACAGAAGTACTATTTGGATGGTGCTTGAATTATTAGCTTGGGTATTGCTGAGAGGAAAATTCTGAGAGTGCCTTGGACTGCAAGAAGATCAAACCAGTCCATACTCCAGGAAATAAAGCCAGACTGCTCACTTGAGGGAATGATATTAAGAGCTAAACTGAAGTACTTTGGCCACATAATGAGAAGACAGGATACCCTGGAGAAGATGCTGATGCTAGGGAAAGTGGAAGGCAAAAGGAAGAGGGGCCGACCAAGGACAAGATGGATGGATGATATTCTGGAGGTGACGGACTCGACCGTGGGGGAGATGGGGATGGCGACGGCCGACAGGAAGCTCTGGCGTGGGCTGGTCCATGAAGTCACGAAGAGTCGGAAGCGACTGGACGAATAAACAACAAAAGGCAATGCCAAGCTACTTCCATACTGTTGGCAAGAATACTGTATGGATTTGTCCAGAAAGTTACCAGACGTTGGGTACAACTTGGAGGAAACCTACTTTTTAAAATATACATAACACTCCAGATGCCTCAATGCGTTTCAAATGCACATCTACGCCTAGCAACAGGCATGACAAAAGTTGAGTCAAGAGTGTGTTTAGCCTCTCTAAACCTTTGGCTAAAGCTCAACTTTTACCCCAAGGGCCTAGCGCCTCTGATTCTTCAGGATAACTTTCAATCCACATGGATTAAGGCCATTGACTCTAATCTTTTAAAGCTAGGCTATTCCCCATCTTCAGTTCTTGAGATGGAATTCAACCAGGGGCGTGGTGGCTCAGCTGGTAAGATGCCAGGCTTGTTGATTGGAAGATCGCAAGTTCGGAGGTTCAAATCCCTAGTCCCGCATGACGGAGTGAGCTCCCGCACTCGCCCCAGCTCTTGCCAACCTAGCAATTCGAAAGCATGCAAATGCAAGTAGATTAATAGGTACCACTTCAGTGGGAAGGTAACAGCGTTCCACGTGCGTCATGCTGGCCACATGACCGTGGAAGCGTCTTTGGACAACGCTGGCTCTTTGGCTAACAAACGGAGATGAGCACCAGCCCCTAGAGTTGGACACGACTGCACAAATGTGCGGGGGGTACCTTTACCTTTACCTTTATTCCCCATCTTCAGTTCTTGAGATGGAATTCAACCAGGCAAAACAAGAGCTGAAACAAAGGATAAAGGATATAGAACAGGCAATGTATTTTAAAAAAATTATAACAAATATTGTGTAACTTCTGTAGTTCACAGTCTGAAGATCCTTTTCTTGTTCTACAGATATATTGAACAAAGTCCGGTAGTGCAATGGGCAAAATTTCAGCTACAGATGCAAATGAATATCAGAAGTGATCTCTTGTTCAATGTCAGGGATTATTCTAAAGAAAATGTGAGTATTTTTAATGTTTTGTAAGTTTATTATTATTTATTAATTTCTGGTCTTGGAAAATTGATACAACAATTTTTAAAAATCATATATATAAGTTACATAAAAGCAAAGACAATCAAATGCCATGAGGAAGGCACCAGCTGATTATAATGGGCTAAAGCTACAGATGAAAATTTAGCCACCGCCCTTGATACATTTAGAAATTGATCACTTAAAAGGAAAGCAGGGATCTTCTCATCATGATGGAAATTAAACTTTGTAATAACTGGGGTTATAGGTTTTAATCGCCATTGTGTATAAAATGGACATTTTAATAGAATGTGGGATATAGATTCAATCTCCTTATCTGAAGGTATACAAATATGATTTTCCTATGGGAGGTTGAAATATTTCCAGTTATCACCCTAATGGATAGTGCATAATTAAAAAAAAATGTAATATCAGCATTGAGAACTGGGAAGCCCTAACTCATGAGCTTTTCAATTGGAGGTCAGCCTTTATTAAAGGCGCTATGGACTTTGAAGAAGCACGAGTACAGGGCGAAAGGGAGAAACGAGCTAAGAGGAAGGCATGTCAAGCAAACCCTCATCTTGACCGACTTCCACCCGGAAACCTATGCCCTCATTGTGAGAGGTTGTGCTGATCCAGAATTGGCCTTTACAGCCACTTACGGATCCACTGTTAAGATTTTACCCCTGGAAGACAATCTTACTCAGCTACAAGTGATCGCCAAGAAGAAAAAAAAGGATAGTGCATCGATTTGGGCAAGAGAAAAAAGCCGCCTATGTGGAGTGTACGTGATCTTTAAAAAAATAGCTCGGGAGAGTCCAGGAGGACAGGGCACTACTTCTGACTGACTGAATATCTAAGTTCAGGATCTTCTGTCTGAGTTCTGCTAAGATTTTATCAAGCCCTAAAGTAAATATAGCTGTTATCGACAGACCGCAATATATCAGGTCATGATATAGTTTTGTAAGTTTTTAAGCTCTAAAAGTCAAAATACTGGGAATCTTTTTAGGGATTTTGAATAGGTTCTGTCCTCATTTTTATTACAGATATAGTAATGCCTTGCTATCCTAAGTAATACTAAGATATTATATGTGAATCCTTTCAAAGCTATGAAGCGTACTCTCTGAATAGATAAAATATTTAATCCAGTGGTGCTGCCCAGAAAAACTATGTCTGTGTAGTCATCAGAAATTAAGTTCAACTTGAGGGAGTGTTCTCCTACTGTTACTGCAGAGTTGTGTGGCACAATTTATTGTTGGGGAGAGGAATCCATCTTTAAGTCTGCTGCAGTAATATTCTATAGGCTGAGTATTAGACTGTATCTAGCCAACTGAGTTTCAGTTCTAAGCTCTGCATTAGACAGGCCGACTGGCAAATAATAACTTTGAGTCTCATTTTCTTTTCTGCAAAATGAAGATAAAAGGGCTGAGTCTTGAAGGACTATTTAGAGCAGAGCTTTCCAAACTGTGTGTCGCGACACAAAAGTGTGTCGCCACACACAGTCTGGTGTGTCGCCACACAACCCGGAAGCGCTGATCATCATCAGCGCTTCCGGGTTTTCCCGCGGCGACACACCAACTGCAGCGCGCAAAACCAGAAAGCGGCAGCAGCGGTTCTGGGTTTTTGCGCGCTGCCGCACTTCCAGGTTTTCCCACGGCGACACACCAACGCCAGTTGGTGTGTCGCCGCGGGAAAAACTTTGGAAAGCCCTGATTTAGAGGATATCTTCATAGTCGTAAGTATTCATACAGAATATAAGGTTTTCTAATGTCATGCTTAACATTACTTAACATTGTTCAAACTTGCCCCAACCCTGCTGGCTTTTCACAAAGACCTGATTTTGCCATTGAGCCCCAGGGCCCTGGCACTTGGGTGAGCCCATTTCTCAGCTGTGTTGACTGTGGATGTCTGCTATGTGTTGTTGCCCGGCTGCTATTTTATGATATGTATAGTTTTAACTTACTGTTTTTATTTTGTTTATAATTGTTAGCCGCCCAAAATCATGCATTTGTGATGGGCGGCCATACACATTTAATAAACAAACATCTGGAACATTCATTTTTCTGGAACAGTAAAGCAGATCATGCTAACAAAGGATTATATTATCAGTCATTATCAAGAGATGAGATAAAACAGTATTAATATACTGTATTTTAAACAAAATGTTGCTTTTGCTAAATATTTTATCCATTTTTTAATTTAGAAAATTTCTATCTCATTCTTCAATGTTATGGTTCAACTTTTCTTGATTATTTTGATTGTAATCCAGAAGATGATAAGTACATTAGAAGGAAACATTAAGCACACCATATCTTTCTTTGGCAACAAGGTGATCAGAGTGAAGCCTGAAACTGGATGTGCTTCTAATAAACTAACTGTGGCTCATTTCCAGTTAGCGGAGAGCACTTTTCTGTAAAGGAGATCTCTAAGTATAGCTCCCCATACAATAACAATACACAGTTCCAAGACATTTTCTGACTCTTGGGAATGGCTCTTGAAAGGGGCAGAAATGGAAAGGTAGAAATGGAAAAAAATATACATATTGTATAAATGAAATTCAGGACGTTCGATTTAAATTCATTTGTCCAGAATAATGCTGATATTATTAGTAAAATAATGTCAACAGTGCAGTATCTACATTTAAATCCAATCTTATGCATAGAAAAAATAGTTGTGTAGCACTTGAAAACCTGCTGATATATATTGGCATAAACTTTTGTGTACCACAATGGTGTGTTTGAAACTGCACCTGTTTTTGTATGTGCCTTGCATGTGCAATGGACATAAAAAACAGGCAGAGTTTTGATTGAACCATTGTGTCTACCATCTTGACTTTTTGACCATACCTTGCAAACCCAATATCATCTATTAGTTAAACTATGTATACATGAAAACCCTGCAGTAAACTGTCAAAAAAATACAATAATATGGACTGAGACAATTCAGTTAAAGGATGTAAACTAAATACAATAACCCTTAATAATAGCAATAATTATAACACTTATAAATAGTCATAGCAAAGTCAGATTTGCTATGACAATTAATGCTTTTGGTAGCATTGTTTAAAAAAGACTGAGTCATTTGATTATATGGATTCTTGTACATTAAAACTTATGCTATATCAAGGTGCAAGACCATTTTTTTTTTGTTTTTATTGTACCTAAGTTTTCATCTTTTTTGGAAATCAGTTCCACTGGACTACAGACTAAAGTTCTAATCTATGGATATTTAAATGATCCATGCTTAATTTTAAAAATAAAATAAACCTGTTGAAATGATTTGATTTTTTTACAGGTTGTTTTATATAAAACTTATTCTTGATCTTATGTCTCTATGCCATTATCTATTTCTTGAAGATAGTCAAACCAAGATAAACACAGACGTGAAACTATCTGTGACTGCAATGCATACCTGTGTATTGTTCTTACTCCCATGTAACTAGGGAAGCTGTTTAGTTACTGTAAAGATCCCGAATAATGTTTACATTTTCTTTATGTAGCAAAATAAAGATTTTGAAAGACTTACTCATCTGTTACATATATATCCAAACGAAAGAACATGGCAGGACATTCTGCAGGTAAGAGATTAAAAAATAACTATGTACAATTATTTTATGTGATCATTTTGAACACGGTAATATGAAAAAAATATTTATGTTATGTGTAGACAATTCTTGCTTATGCAAGTTTTTGACTACAGTCATTTAACTTATTTTTAACATCTCTCCTATACATTCCAAATTCTGTCACCCTTTCTCCCCAAGTCTCCCAAAAGGTAATAGCCATTTTTAGACATAAATGTTGAGTCATGCTAATTATTTATTAGGTGATACATGTGTACTTCCAAAGATGATATCTATGCTAATATTTTTATCTTTTACTTGTGGCAAATTTATCCTTCAGGGGTTTTTTAGAGCCAAGAGATATTATTTCTTCACAATAAGCTGCATGTAAAGCATTAGTTGTGAGGTGCGCCTTGGACTGTACCTAGAATCCGTTTCTCTTACACAAACTGACAGACACGTAGCTTGTGAAGCAGTAAAGGTTTATTCCAGTATACACAGGCTAACACTTACAAAGACTGAATGATCAAGCAGGCAAGATACATTACATTTAAACATTCCCTTTCCCATTGTCCCTTCAGGTTGACACGTGTTAAGTTCATGCCCTGGGTACTCCGACAGTCGTTCAGGGGAATGTGTACTTTGCCTCCAGGGCTGATGTTAATGCCTCCGCCTTTGTTGCCGTCTCGTTTGTGGCAGTTTCTTTCCCCTCTCATTCCACAAGACTGTCTAGCCCAGGGGTCGGCAAACTTTTTTTGCCGGGAGCCATTTTGACATGCTCGTGCACATTTTGAAGTGCTCGAGAGCCAGGGGGTGGGGTTTGTGGGCGGGGGCCAATCGCGTGGAAGGGGGCGGGGTTTGCGGGCAGGAGCCAATCGCGTGGAAGGGGGCGGGTTTTGCGGGCGGGAGCCAATCGCGTGGAAGGGGGCGGGGGAGGTTTGGAAGAAGAAGGGAAAGAGAGGCTCGACTGCTTCGGCGGCGGTGCTTCCAGGTTGTCGCTGCGGCGACAACGGCTGCCCCTTCGAAAGGGCACGCTCCGGGGACCCCGAAAATGCCCTCAGTTTAGGCAGGGAGGCTGCGCGCAAGCTGTGCCAGCTGTTCTGTGGGGAGAATTTCCACCCCAGGGCAGCGTGTGCATGTGGGGAGGGGAGGTTTCTGCCTCCCTGCCGGAAACGAGGGCATTTTCGGGGTCCCCGGAGCCTGCCCTTTCGAAGGGGCAGCGGCAGCAGCAGCAGCAGTGCTGCCCCTTCGAAAGGGCAGGCTCCGGGGACCCCGAAAATGCCCTCAGTTTAGGCAGGGAGGCTGCGCGCAAGCTGCCTCAGCTGTTCTGCGGGGAGAATTTCCACCCCAGGGCAGCGTGTGCATGTGGGGAGGGGAGGTTTCTGCCTCCCTGCCGGAACCGAGGGCATTTTTGGGGTCCCCGGAGCCTGCCCTTTCAAAGGGGCAGCGGCAGCAGCAGCAGCAGTGCTGCCCCTTCGAAAGGGCAGGCTCCGGGGACCCCGAAAATGCCCTCGGTTCCGGCAGGGAGGCAGAAACCTCCCCTCCCCACATGCACACACTGCCCTGGGGTGGAAATTCTCCCCGCAGAACAGCTGGCGCAGCTTGCGCGCAGCCTCCCTGCCAGAACCGAGGGCATTTTCGGGGTCCCCGGAGCCTGCCCTTTTGAAGGGGCAGCACTGCTGCTGCTGCTGCCGCTGCCCCTTCGAAAGGGCAGGCTCCGGGGACCCCGAAAATGCCCTCGGTTCCGGCAGGGAGGCAAAAATCGCGCGTGCAGGCTGCCGGGCTTCCCGACGCACAGCTGATTGGTGCGGAGAATTTCCACTCGCTTCAGCGCTTCCAGCTTGTCACGCGACACAGAGTTTGGAAAGCCCTGCCCGTCGTCAAGATGGCTGCCGGAGACGGCTGCCAGGTTGCCAGGGGTATGCCCACAGCAACGCACACCATGCCCGCTGCCGCGCCTGCCCCGCCACACTCGCTGCCGCGCCACGCCCGCCACGCCTGCCTGCGGAAGAGCCACACTCAAGGGGCCAAAGAGCCGCATTTGGCTCGCGAGCCGCCATTTCCGACCCTTGGTCTAGCCTAATGACAGAGGCTGCTGCCTTCCGGATGATCATTCCGGAATGATTTCTCTAACAAAAGGGGTCTGTTGTTAGAAACTTTTATGAATAATAGTACGTTATTATAATGGAATAAGGATGTGAGAGTGTTTTTGTTCTTTTACCATTTTTTCTATGCAGAGATCCAACAAATCTAAATGCTGTGTTGGCTGCAGCTTGACAGAGCACGTATGAGAAGAGGCAAATGCTTATACCCCTCTCTTGTTTTCCATTTGTTGGTTTGTTTGTTTATTTAACGTTTTCTTTCTTTTCAAACAAGGGGAGGGAAATTATTTGAAACGGTTGGAGACATAAAAGACAAGTGGGAAAGAAAGTTTTGGTCCTCAGTGCTTCACAACTCAAGCAATAATCTACTTCAGAGACTTGACAGAGAAGTAGGAGGGGGTATTTGACTTTAGATGTCTCCAATTTTGGAAGGAGGTGTAATTAGGATAGTATTTTGGATAGGTAAAGGTAAAGGTTCCCCCCGCACATTTGTGCAGTCGTGTCCGACTCTAGGGGCCGGTGCTCATCTACATTTGTTAGCCGAAGAGCCAGCATTGTCCGAAGATGCTTCCACGGTCATGTGGCCGGCATGACACACGTGGAACGCTGTTACCTACCCACCGAAGTGGTACCTATTAATCTACTTGCATTTGCATTTTGTATTTTGGATACTATCCAACAAAACCTTGCTTTGTAGTTTTAATATAATATGCAATTACTTTCATGTACTAATGTATAAAGACACATTTTGTTAGCTCTCTGTAAAATAGACAGGCTTGTAGATCTCATAGATTTTTTTATATAAGTGTTTCAATATAAAAAGCTTCTCTGTAAAGCAGCTGATAAATATTGACAAGCTTTTTATCTTTTAACATTACATTATGAAATGTAACTTTGTATATTAGGGCATTAACCAACAAGCTGTAGTCTGTTTATATCAAAACCCATGCCAGAGATTTGTTTGACTCAATAAATGTGTTTTATAAATAATTATTTATTGACAGTGACAATATTAGCAAAGTAGAACCATCCATCAGCTAATAATTGGCCTTGCTAATGTAATTATTTGGATTTTTCCATTGCTAATTTGTCAAAAGAAATCAATTTAAAGACAGTATGACTCCCTGATTGGGAGTTCCTTTACAAAAGAAAGCATAACTGTCAAAGTAGAAGTTTCTTTTTATAAAAATGCTTCTGAAAAGAAAATCTATAAGTGTCCTTTTTCATGTCTATTCTCATCACTCACATATGTCATGAGATTCTGTATGTGTTAGGGCAGAGCTTTCCAAACTTTTCATGTTGGTGACACACTTTTTAGACATGCATCATTTCGCGACACACTCTTACAGCAGGGCAGAACGCAGGCACTAGGACCTGCGCGGAATCACAGCAGGTTTGGAGGCAGCCAGGCACAAGGCAGGCACTAGGACCTGCGTGGAATCCTGGCAGGGCAGGTTTGGAGGCAGCAAGGCACAAGGCAGGCACTAGGACCTGCACGGAATCACAGCAGGTTTGGAGGCAGCCAGGCACAAGGCAGGAACTAGGACCTGCGCGGAATCCTGGCAGGGCAGGTTTGGAGGCAGCAGGGCACAAGGCAGGCACTAGGACCTGCGCGGAATCACAGCAGGTTTGGAGGCAGCCAGGCACAAGGCAGGAACTAGGACCTGCGTGGAATCCTGGCAGGGCAGGTTTGGAGGCAGCAAGGCACAAGGCAGGCACTAGGACCTGCGTGGAATCCTGGCAGGGCAGGTTTGGATGCAGAAAGGCACAAGGCAGGCACTAGGACCTGCGTGGAATCCTGGCAGGGCTCGGAGGCAGCAGCAGCTGCAACACACCCAGACACTGCAGCCGACACACTAACATGTCCCGACGCACAGTTTGGAAAGCTCTGTGTTAGGGACTCAACAAAGAATGTTTCACTGATCATTAATTAGAGGTGAAGTAGATCTGTAATTTGTTAAAATATTATTTTAGTTGCATTATGATAGACTTTTCCTAAGTTGCTGCATTATAGATGTATCATAACTGCAAGTCCTATATTCTCTGCCTTCAGTCAAGCTAGCAGGGGATTCTGGGAATTCCAATCAAAACAAATCTGGATTGTGTCTGGTTGTGGAGGTTTTATCTGATTTCTGATATTTCTGCTTTTTGGAGGCTTTAAATTATCCCAGTTTAGTTCTCCTGTGTTTTTGATTATTAATCATAATTTATAGGGTATGCTGCTTATTTAAACTTTTAACTGGGAAAAAAAATCAGTGTTCAACTTCAGTACTGTAATTTAGAAATCAACTGTTTACTGAAGTGGTTGTTGCCATCTTAAAGCATAAACGAAAACCTTCAAGAAACAAATTGTATCGCTTTTGTGATTATTTTATGCTCTTGAACAGAGGTTCCCAATCCTTTTCTCTAGCAGATTGCTAGATCTCTTTAGAAGCTTTGAGGATTACTATATAAACCAGGGATCAGCCATACAAGCCCATAGCATTCAAGATGGACCACAAAAATAAATAAAAATAAATGCCTTAATTGAAACATGGTTGAACTCTTGTAAGATTTCAAGTGAGAATGGCAAAATCTCATGAGGTTATGAGCAGTAACCGTTTTTTTAATCATTTTGCATATGAAAATGCCAAAATGTCACATACGTATGTTGTTGTGCAGGGACAAGCAGTAGAGAGAGAGAAAGTCCTTACACAACTGACCAATTGCAGACTTTTAGTGGTCCATGGATCACAGGTTAGGAACTGTTGCCTTAGAAAGCTAACCCAAGTTATATTGGGGCAATGCAGAGCCAGTTTTATGAACAGAGACAGTTGTGACACGTCAGCTCATTTCCCTGCAACAAGAACTCTATTAAATAAAAAGGTAAAGGTTCCCCCCGCACATTTGTGCAGTCGTGTCCGACTCTAAGGGCCGGTGCTCATCTCTGTTTGTTAGCTGAAGAGCCAGCGTTGTCTGAAGTCGCTTCCACGGTCATGTGGCCGGCATGACGCACACAGAACACTGTTACCTTCCCACCAAAGTGGTACCTATTTATCTACTTGCATTTGCATGCTTTCGACTTGCTAGGTTGGCAAGAGCTGGGGCGAGTGCGGGAGCTCACTCCGTCACGTGGCGCTCAGGTCTCGAACCTCCGAACCTGCAATCTTCCGATTGACAAGGCTGAGCCACCACACCCCACTTACTCTATTATATAGTGCTCCTTGAATTGAATATATGGTTTGGGATTTGTCATAGAGTGATCACTACCACCATTAAAGCAGACTTCCCCTTAGATAGTCTGAGAAACAGTTTAAACTGACATAAAATAGACATTGGTAAAGTAGGCGTATGCAGGCATGAGCAACTGTTGCTATGCATCCAATTGCAAGACTGCTCAGTAGGAGGAATAGTAAGCATGGAGAACGGTTACTTATTTCTACTACTTTTGCATGATACAATCTCTCCGGTGCAAAGGAGGCAATAAGCAGCCAGGAATGCTGCTTTGGAGAGAAGGACTTGCAACCAGAATAGGCACAGATGCCATATGTGGAATGGAAGATTAGTAGGGAAGGAGTTTGAAGTGAGAAATACATACTGAGGCTGAGCTGGGGAAATTAATCTGGAGATAATACCCTTGAAGGAATTTTGGCAGATAGATGTGAAAGAGTATCATAAGAGTTTGAATGATGGTGAGTATTTTCGGAAGCTAATCTGTATTCCTATTAGGCCTTTCTTTCCCCATCCAAACTAGTGGTTTTGGTTCCAAAATTGTTAGTACAGCAATATGCTGAAAGAGGAGTTTGGCAGTACAAAACAGGAACTCGTTTCCTTTACTGTTCTGTATCCTAAACTTCCGTTTCCTTGTCAGTGAAAGTACTTTCCCTGATTGTGTATGAGTTCTGAGAGTAAATACTAGGTTCCAAGTTTCCACCCAGAGTCATTGCGAGTCAGGTGGCATACAAGTTTAATTTATTATTATCATTATAATTCTATGATACTTAGAAATGCCACCATATTAGAGAGTTTAATGTCTTCAAAGCTCTATTATGTTTTGAAAAGTGTTAATAGATTCTTACATCTGGGAATTTTAAAGCTTTCAGATCCTTTGATTAGGTCTCTGAGTTAGAAAATCAAGATTCTTTGCATTCAGTTCTCATAGAAAAGCATAGATGGTTTAAATCTGAAAACGGACACTTTTGTCTCCTTTTCCCATGCACCGAGGAAGAAATGATGGAGTGGCTTATTCTCATAAAGCTAAAATGTAGTTTGCATCAGAACCAGGCCACAATATTTAGAGCATTACGATTTTAGTGATGTGCATAGTGGTAAGTTGATGGAGCCCTGCCTTCCATCCCCATATTGCATTTTTATTTATTTATTTATATTTCTAACTTATATCACCGCCCGTCTCCCCCCATTCCGGAGGGGACTCTGGGCGTATAAGAGCATATAAAATATGTTCTTCTCCCCAGACGCAAGCATGCTTGAAGACAAAGAGAGCTTTTCACAGCTTACCCAGCAATACGCAACAGAAGCTGTGCCAAGCTTTCCTCTACCAAAAGTAAGTAAGGAGCCTGGGTGATGCTGTTGGACAGCAAACGAGATCCATTCCATAAGCTTTCTTCAGAAAGCTGGGTCAGAAGGTGAATGTTTTTCAACAAAGCTGAAATTTTTCCAATTAAATATTTATCATACTTCAGAAACGACCTGCCCCATTAAAACAAAATATTGACAGATAAAAGCTACATAATAATTCTTTGGTATTCCGTGATCCAACAGCCGCCTTCTAATGGAGAGCTTCTAGACCTTTGGTGACTAAGAAAAATACAACAGTATAGATAGCTGTTACTTTGAAAGAATAATGTATAAAGCTACATTAAAGGTGTGCATTGTTTTTTCCTAGCTGACACTTTATAGCCTGTCTATAAAGTTTCCTACAGATCTTCGTTTTGTAGAGTGAACGTTTTCAAGATGAGGACGAAAATCGGAGTGGATTCTTTAGCTATAGTGTCAAGTTTTGTTTGCAATTTACATACAGATAGTCCTCACTTAATGACCATTCATTTAGTGACAGTTCACTCTTACAACGGTGCTGAAAAAACCGACTTATAACCGGTGCTCATAGTTACGACTGTTGCAGCATCCTGTGGTCATGCAATCACGATTTGGGCGCTTGGCAACCAGTTCACATTTATGACCATCGCAGCATCCCATGGTCGCCATCTTCGACCTTCCCGGCTGGCTTCTGGCAAGCAAAATCAATGGGGAACTGCATGATTTGCTTAATGACCACGTGGTCGCTTAATGACTGTGCTGATTCGCTCAATGAGCGCTGCAAAAGTTGTAAAATCGGGTAGGATTCTCTTAATGACTGCTTCACTTAGCAACCAAAATTCGGGTCTCAGTTGTGGTCATTAAGCGAGGACTACCTGTAATGCACAGATATATCCCTTGTGCCACTCATCTGATGCTTAAAATACCCTTTAAAAATAAATGAATTCAAGCACTTTTTAAAATTTGGCCTTTACAACAACAATTTTTTTAATGGGTTTTTAAAAAATGGTTCAAAATTATTCTAGGAATGTGGCAGGACCGTGATTTTATAATTGTAAGCAAATATGTTCTCTCCAAAGATGGATCCTCTTGATTAATGCTAGGGATGGACAGTGTTTCAGATTGAAAGCAGAAAAGGTAATCTGGAGGCAGTGTTGGCACTTCCTTAAAGAAGCTGTGTTGAAATACATTTGAATAGAAGTTCTGAGATGGAAGTGACCTTGCCAAAATCAGATGTCTGGCAAAGCAGTGAAGCTCATGAATATTATGCCTCAGGTTATGTAATTTCCAAAACTGCAAAAATTATTTTCCACTTAATAAGGGGAAAAACCCTTCTAAATATACTGGTTTTTTAAAATCTGTTTAATCGTGTCCAATTCTCGGAGACTGCCTGGATAAGTCCCTGCAGTTTTCTTGGCGAGGTTTTTCAGAAGTGGTTTGCCATTGCCTCCTTCCTAGGGCTGAGAGAGAATGACTGGTTCAAGGTCCCCCAGCCCAAGGCAGGAATAGAACTCACGGTCTCTAGCATGATGCCTTAACCACTACACCAAATTGGCTCTCTAAATGCACTGTAGAGATACTTTAGTTCAAATAAACTAACACCAGAGCAAATATTTGCTAGGATTCCCTGAATTGTATCCACTCAAAAGCAAGAAAAATCTTTGCAGAGGGATACTAAAAAGAGATGGGTTTGGCATAATCTCTGCGATTTTATGGCCTTTACAAGTGTAAGAGTACTTTAATGTACTCTAAAAATCAAGGAGACTAAGTGTTCCTGATAAGATTCTATATGTAAATTAGTAAATCCTCTGGAGAAAATCCTCCAGATTACATGGAAGAACTAACATGAGACTATGCATGTGATTAATAATAAATTTTGGAACAAAGCAAGAGCAATTCCATATTGTCTTTTTCTGACTATAAAAACAAATCTGTACTTTTTTTTAAGCAACAATAACACTTACAACAAACAACTAATTGTTTTTTTGAGATATATATATATATATATATATATATATATATATATGAATGTAGGATTGTTGCTGTTATATAGTTTTATTGCGTCTGGCCTTAGCGCTGTAATAAATGTGTTGTTGTTGCTTAAATCTGTACTTTCATTTTCTGCCTAAAAGCATAAAGATGTTTTTAAATCATTAAACATAATTTAATGATAACCATGATCCATTTTTTCCCCAAAATAGGTGAATATTGAAGGTGGCAGCACTCTATTACAACTTTGTGTTAGACTTAGAAAAATTATATTTGGACAGTGGGCTTTAGGTTGGCTTGACATGAGTACTTGTAACCACTACCTGATCCTGCAGTGTGAGATTTCCTCATTATTGATATTCCTGGGCATACTGCAAGGGCAGCTTAGGTGTTTTGTGCCAGTGAGTCTTGTGACCTAATGAGTGGCCTGACTTCTGTGCTTTGCCCAAAAATATCATGGAGCAAAATCATTCAAGGTCATGTCAGTCCACATCATCTTTTCCAAGTAGCTGGCTTGAAAATGTCTGCTTCTAGAGTCTTGCTGAAATCCATGAAGCAGTAGAATTAAGTGATTAGTTCACTGTTTCTTTGGTGAGAGGAAAGATAATATTTTTATTCTGTCCACTGTTTGTATCATGCATCGGGAGATATTTCTAAAGCTACAATATTCAATTTCTAGTGAGTAAACCCAATGAAACTAAATAGTATTTAGAAGTAGATTTGTAGGATTGTTCTGTGAGTATAGAAAGAAGCTATTAAGCTATTATTAGAGAGCCAGTTTGGTCTAGTGGTTAAGGCAACGGGCTAGAAACCAGGAGTCTGTGAGTTCTAGTCCCGCCTGAGGCATGAAAGCCGGCTGGGTGACCTTGGGCCAATCCCTGTCTCTCAGCCCTAGGAAGGAGCCAATGGCAAACCTGGAGCCTGAGAGTTCTAGTCCCGCCTTAGGCATGAAAGCCAGCTGGGTGACCTTGGGCCAGTCCCTCTCTCTCAGCCCTAGGAAGGAGCCAATGGGAAACCAGGAGTCTGTGAGTTCTAGTCCCGCCTGAGGCATGAAAGCCGGCTGGGTGACCTTGGGCCAGTCACTCTCTCTCAGCCCAACTCACCTCACAGGGTTGTTGTTGTGGGGAAAATAGGAGGAGGAAGGAATATTGGGTATGTTCGCTGCCTTGAGTTATTTATAAAAATAATAAAGGCAGGATAAAAATAAAATAAATAAAAATAAAATAAAAAAATTAAAGTATTGAATATTTAAAATAATTAAAAAATAATTATTAATATTGACATATTCCTAAATATTTGTCATCAGTCTACTGCACACAGAGATATCCCTTTATAAAATTAGTTTCTGATGACATTCTAAATATTTTAGAAAAATGACTTCTAAAATATTGTTCCTACAGGTATGTAGCTGGAACAATCATTATGAAGCAAGGGCATGTGGCAACTGAATGTTATTTACTGTTGTCTGGCAAACTGAAAGTTGTGATGACTGATAAAAATTTTAAAAATGAGTTTTTAACCTCTGAAGCATTGTGTGAAGTGGAAGAAGAAGATTTCATAGAGGTAACTATTTTCCTCTTTATAAAATCAAATAATTTTTTTTATTAAAGGGGAAATGGGATCCAAGAGTCAACATCCATGAAATCTGACAAAGAGTAGCTTTACAGTGTAAGTCATTTAGTGAATGCCAACATCTACTGTATTATTATGCAGAAAATGCCACGAGTCTAACTGATACTCCTCTGAACATGTTACATACTGTCTTGTTGCAGTGACGTCCGATGGAAATTTAAAGTTACAGTGGTGTCAGTGGTCCTAAAATGTTAAATGTTAAAGACTGCACCCCTCCCCCGCCATAAATACAAATCAACATTGATCCAAAACATGAAAAAATAAACAAAATCTCCTTTTAGCAAATGAAAGGTTAGCAAATGGAACAGTGCAGCAGAAGGAGAGAATAATGAACCAACCAACGTAAAATGCAAGAAGAGTTGCATTAGATCACCTGGAGGCTTTCCAGACAATAGGGACTGCAAAAGCATTCTGGGAGCTGTAGTTCCAAGTGGCGGAAGGCTCCCAGACTGAATCCTTCCGAGTCTACATGCTTTGAGCTATAAAATGCGGTGCAGGATTGCACAAGGTAATGTAGCTAACCTGATGAAAATGGCTGGAATTAACAGTATTATGGATTCGGGCAGAGTTCCCATAGGACGGACTGACTGGATACCAATTACTGACGCAGTGATATGCAGGCACAAACGGGAAGAAAGATTTGTATCCTGGCAGAGCTGGCGGAGTGTATGGTTCTGTTACAACTGGGTAATAGATTGCTCCAGGAGGCAGTGGAGGTGGTTCTGTGATGGATAAGGCACTGGTTGCTCAGGTGTCTATAGGCATCTGGCGCATATTGTTCCTCCCTACGTCGGGGTAAGGCAGAGGCGCTGATGGATCCACTGCAGAGACGGGCTCTGGGTGTGCCTGGTACGGTTCCATGTGAGGTGATGGTGGTGCTTGCTGTACATACATCACGGGGTTCCGGCAGCTCTGGTGGTAATACTGTAAACCCAAATTAAAGTAATACTACAAAATCTTTGGGTCTCTAGGCAGGTCACTTCCACTAGGATCACAAGAATAAGGTGGTGTAATACCGCCACTTTCCCCCACATCACTGACAGGAGGAAGGGGAGGCGACTGATACACTGATGGGATTACAACTGGCCTTCCCACAGAATGGGATGCTAAGATCGGAGGCACAGCGTTCTGGGGGGCAGATGCAGTGATACTGACTTGAGTTGAAGCACTGGAACTGGAGGAAAAGATGGCAGCTGGAGCTGTATTCACACAAGCAGAGCTGGATATAATGGCAGAATTCACTATCACCTTCTGGGAGTAACTGTAGGAAGCAGCTCCTTCCTGAAGAGACACACAATTTGTCCCTGCATCCTGCAGAGACAAGTTTGCAGTAGATTCAGTTGCATTAAATACTGTTGTTGTTTCACAGTCTGGATCTGAAGGAGTGTACAGATAATCCTCATGGTATTCCCCATTATCACTTGGTTCATTCTACTATTTCTGAAGAATTCTTCTTGTTCGCTGGGACAGAGCTTGGAGTCCTCCTTGTGACCCAGAATCCTGCAGGAGGAGGAACTATTGGAGCTGGAATACCCTGATTAGATAAAGCAGGAAAACTTGCATCATTCCCTTCTTCAATTTCATAGAAAGTGATTGCTTCTTCTAAACCTTGAGGTTCCTCTCCATTCTCAGGTGAAAATCCATACTGGCACTCTTTATTTACAGATTACATCTGTCTGCGACTACGGCTGTATGAACGTGATCTATACGAGAAGTTATCATAGCTCTAATAACATCTCTTTGGAGTCCTTGGTGCTCTCTGAGCCCTGTTGTTTTCTTGCAGACGTTTCATTGCCAGACTAGGCAACATCTTCAGTGCGAAAAGGATGTGGGACTTGCTCTCTGTTTATATACCATGGCTTGTCCTGCTTGTGTTGGTGGAGGTGTTGTTCTCCCCTTAGGAGTTCCTTGATTGGGCTGTTGTTTGCTGCTTGGTTGATTGACTGAGTTAATAGTTCCTTGATTAGGGTATATTGTGCTGTTTGATTGTTCCTCTGGTGCTAATCTTGGTGTTAATCTTTGCATATCTGGGTATTGATTGCTGGCAAGGAGGTGTTCTAGTCTTTTGGCTTTTCTATTGTCTCTTATGAATGGTATGTAGATGTTGTTTACCTCTATGTGTCTGCTGATGGCTGCTTTGTCTAAGTGCCAAGTTTCCAGGAATTCTCTAGCGTTTTTGGATTTGGCTTGGTTTAAGATGCTCACAGTTTCCCAGTTGAAAGTATGGTTGAGTCTGTCCATGTGTTGTGAGATTAAGGAGTATTCAGCGTGTCTTCTGACTGCTAGTTGGTGTTCATGGATGCGCTCTGCTAGTCTTCTGCCCATCTGTCCTACATAGTGGCTGCTACAGTCCTTACGCTGTATGTTGTAGATAACTCCTGTTTTTTCTTCTTGGGCTACTGGGTCCTTTGGGTTACTTAAGATGTTCTGAAGGGTTTTGGTTGGTTTTTGTGCTATGGTGATGCCATGTGGTTGTAACAGGCTATTGGTCGTTTCTGAGATGTTTCTGATGTATTTGTGTTGTAGTGGGTTGGGTAGTCAGGCACTTTTTGATAAAGTTGCATAGGTATCCATTTTGCTGGAAGATGCTGTATAGATGATCTGTTTCCTTTTTCTGGTGTTCTGGGCCGGTGCAGTGCGTTAGTGCTCGTCTGAATAATGTTCTTACACAGCTTCTCTTGTGGGACGTTGGGTTGTTGCTTTGGTAATGGAGCACTTGTTTAGTATGGTTAGTTAGTTAGTTAGATAAATTAGTTAGTTACCAAAGCAACAACCCAACCAGGCTTCTGATAGGTTCCTCCTTTTCTAGCAGAGACCACATTCCAGGCAGGAACTGGATTGACTTGGGTCACAGGCTTCAAATTTACTAGTGGAACAACATGCTTCTCTGCCAGCTCTTCAATGAAGACAGTTACCATATTATCCTGTCCTACATCCTATATACGGGCATTTTAATATTTACCCCCAGCTTCTAGGCATACCTGACATTTGTCTCCTAAATAGTACTGTCTTCCAGCAAACACCAAGTAATCTGTTTTTTGAAGTTCTTTTCTGCTGTCCAGCCAAACATCGAACTCTATGTTCCGATAGATCTCAGGATCCAAGGCTTTCAATACTTTGCAGGGAAAGGACATCTTTGTGTTATCTGGAGGCTTTGCTTCATCTGTGCCTTGTTTGCATTTTTCGTCCGTTGGGTTGGCTGAATCAAAGCTTTCCCAATCTTCCAATTTCTGGAGAATTTCTGGATGCCCTTTCAGGAAGGCAATCAAAATTTGGATCGTCACTCCTAACAGATGCACAGTTTCTGTTTTTCTTAGCCCCATTTCGAAACATCTCAACGGCAGTTCTCAGTTCCTCTTCATCCACATTGAAGACATTTTTGTACAGAATCTCATACAGGACAGCCTGGCAGATCGCAGCGTTTGCTTGAAATTGTCTGGTATACACAGAATCATAATGGCCATTACTGGAACAACACAGTAGAATCTTGTCCTCAAAGCCGTTGTCCGTAGCATAAGAAGCAGGTTTTCCAGGGTGCCCATAAAGAATGAAGTCTCGGTTATAGATCAGTGAGAAGGCACTGATTTCTAGCTGCCCAGCACTTTCCTTGGGATCCCCAAGTCATTCCAAGTATTTCTCAGATGATCTTTCAACATAGGACTCAAAATTCAATTGATTTTTCCTCACGAAGGAAACACAAGCATTTCTGACTGCCATATGATGAATCTGACAAGCATAAACCTGCTCGGAAATGGCACAGAAGAGGCAAGTGGCGTCTTTGGCCGTGAGCTTGCGGTAGAGCCCCAGGCTGCCCAGGTACTCGTCCATGGTCACCTCACTGAGGGAGGGACTTCTGCCCAAAGTACTTCTTCCAGCCCTTCTGCATGGCCGTCGCCGCTGCGGCTGGGGCGCAATGTGGAGGGAGGAGGGGGCCCTTTGAGCGTGTCCACGGAGCGCACCCGGTAGACTTGTGTTTCTAGACTAGACAAGTCTACCGGAAATCTACCCACACTAACCAAGTGCTCCACTATCAAAGCAATAACCCAACCTCACACAAGAGGAGCTGTGTAAGAACACTATTCAGACGAGCACAAACACACTGCAGCAACCCAGAACACCAGAAAAAGGAAACAGACCACTTATATAGCATCTTCCAGCAAAATGGATATCCACACAACTTTATCAAAAAGTGCCTGACCACTCAACCCACCACAGCAAAACCAACAGAAGCTATGAAAAGGATTACACTGCCATACATCAGAAACATCTCAGAAACTACTAATAGACTGTTACATCCACACGGCATCACTGTAGCACACAAACCAACCAAAACCCTTCAGAACATTGTAAGTAAACCAAAAGACCCAGTAGCCCAAGAAGAAAAAACAGGAGTTATCTACAACATACAGTGTAAGGACTGTAGCAGCCACTATGTAGGACAGACTGGCAGAAGACTAGCAGAACGCATCCACGAACACCAACTAGCAGTCAGAAGACATGATGAAAACTCCTTAATCTCACAACACATGGACAGACTTAACCATACTTTCAACTGGGAAACTGTGAGCATATTAGACCAGGCCAAATCCAAAAATGCTAGAGAATTCCTAGAAGCTTGGCACTCAGACAAAGCAGCCATCAACAGACACATAGAGGTTAACAACATTTACATACCATTCATAAGAGACAATAGAATAGCCAGAAGACCAGAACACCCCTGGGCCAGCAATCAACAACAAGATATGCATAGATTAACAGCAAGATTAGCAGCAGAGGAGCAAGCAAACAACACAATAGACCTTAATCAAGGAACTATTAACTCAGTCAATCACCCAAACAGCACACAACAGCCCAATCAAGGAACTACCAAGGAGAGCACAAGACCCCCACCAACACAGGCAGGACAAGCCAGGGTATATAAACAGACAGCAAGTTCCACTCCCTTTTCGCACTGAAGATGTTGCCTAGCCTGGCAATGAAACGTCTGCATGAAAACAACAAGGCTCAGAGAGCACCAAAGACTCCCCAGTTCAACCCTGAGCTACAAATATTCGCTTCGATTAGTATATACTGTAGCTGACCAATATGCTTTTGTACATTTTTCTTAGTAAATTTATAGAACGGTAGACTGAAACTACTCTTGTTTTTTCAAGGAAACCTGCCTATTGACTAACATAAGACGTCCTGCTTCAGTTATATGTAAATGTGATACCAAACTTGTTGTGGTTGACAAAGAGGTATGGGATATAAACTTCTTTTCCCCCACAAAATATTTTAAATTTGGCAGTGTTAACATTTGCTTGGATGAGTGCATTCCAGCCATAACATTCATGTACAAAATATCACTACATAAATTGTGTTTTTCTTTAGTCTATTTCCGGAGATGTTGGTTTGTTGCAGCAACAACAACAGCAACAAAAAGTTGTCTTGTAGCATGGTAAGATCTAATGTATTAGTTAAAGCATAAATTCTTGTAGACTCAGTTTAACTGGGTGATAGATCATATGAGAGGAAAGAAAACTAGAGCAGAGGTGAATGGAGATGATTAAGCCATCTAACTTTGTGATAATGCTGATTGTAACATCATGGATTTTTATTTTTAAAAAAATCCTTTCTGCAGAAGAAAACAATTAAAAAGGTAGGAAGTGCCAACCTACCAACTGCACCTGGAGCAGCTGAGTGGAATAGCAAAATAGATAACAGCAGATCAACCTCTTCCTTCAGAACTGGGTGCAACACAGAGGCTCAGCAGATCGATAGGGGAGAGGGGATCTCTAGGCCACCTGTGTTGTAAACACAGGGCTATAGAGTACTGTGTTAATTTGATGGAAATTAAAGGAATAGGCACCAACGTCTTCAGAAAGAAGGCTGATTGCCCACCGGCAGGCTTCTTGGAAACTTCTAGAAATATCATTATCCAGCCACAGCAGAATGAGTCCAGAGCAGGCAGACCATCTGATTTGGCAGAGCCTCACTCCACTCAGAAACAGGTAACTAATGCATCCGTCCCTGAAGCAAGCTAAGTCTATATACAGCACACAAAGCAAAAAGGCAAAATGTGTGATATTAATTATATTAATTAATTATTTAGAGCAGTGCCCTAATTTATGCTTTTACTGTAGTCCTGTAAAAGAAGTAATGCACGAGCCAAAACCTCTGCGTTGTTGCTGGTTCCTCTTGAACTGCACATCTATTTTCTCTCCCTGAAAAAGAGGCAGCAGCAGAAGACAGTGAATGGCTAGAGGCTGCCAGAGATCAGGTGCAGCAGGACATTTTGCTCTTTGAGGCTGTTTCTTCACTAATTATTAAGATTTACGCTGCCTTCAGAGCATCAGCCAGTCATCACTCATCACTGTTATTTGAGCACAATGATGGCTGAATGACTCTAGAAGATGTTGTCATGGTTAGAGAAATGGCCCAAGCAGCAGAGCAAATGATAATCCTTGAGCAGCTACATAGTAACCATATCCATTCAGATTATTTGGTACCTGAAGCAGAAAATTTTACAGTTACTTATTTTTCTAGTAGAATGTAAGTAAAGGGTTAACTGACACTTCCTGATAAAAAAGGCAGACAGAAATTTAAGAGAACTTGGGGTTCAGAAGGAGTGTTAGGAGAGGTAGATGACAGCTGGTTAGAAAGGAAAAGGGGGGGGGAAGGAATTCATCGGTAAATGTAAAAAAAAGAAGCATTGGTGGCTCTTATGAAAAATTGAACAACCATTTTGTAGTTAAGCTGGAAGGAAAATTTTGACGTGCTCTTTAAAGAGAAACACCTTATAGGCATCAATTACCTATTTTTGAGTGGAGTGAGGATCTGCCAAATGTTTAATTTTAATGAAACAGCAGGTACAGGAAAGACAGAATGTAGTATGCTTCCCAGTTTAAGATATTACGCTCTCAAGAAAAGAATCTGTAACAGAAGAAATTACACCAGTATAAGATCAAAGCTAAATGTAAGTATTTTAAGTCATCATTTTGGGTAGTAGCAAAGATTTTAAAATATATCTATCTATCCACAAATAAACTTAGAAGAAATTTTGTCATTTCCAATCAAATACATCAGCTGCAGAAATGTAATAAACTTGTGCTTCAGGAGACCCCAGAACAGATTTTTTCCTGACTCTGACTGGCACCAGAGCTGTTCCTGTGTGTGTCACTATGGACTGATGCTATTTCCCTGCCTCCCACTTACCCCAAAACATGCATAAATAATTCCTTAGGCAGGAAAATTCTTTTCGAAAATATGAGCCAAGGTATTATCTTAAACATTGAGCTTTATCACAGTATGAACACAGGTGGCCTCCTGTATTAGAATGGTACATCATTATTCTCACACACAGTGTTATTTTCATAGAAAGAATATATCAAATGTATATAGTAGAACCTTAAGGAATTCATGCACACACACACACAATGATAACTTGATAATTGTTACTTTGTTGATTCCAGAAAACAAATGCGAAACAAGAAATTGTATTTTATCCTTTTGTATAAAAAGATAATTAAATATGACTAGAGTAGAGATCAAGGGTAGATAATACATTCAGTCAATTGAGATAATGGGTCTGTTCGCATAATATTTAACATTTGAATTAAATATATATGTATAGCTGTAATTTACAGATTAATCTAGTGCTGAATGGAAAGTTTGCCTCTCTTTCTCATAGGTATTTAAAATTAAAACTAAGTATAGTCAAATTACTGGACTTCATAAAAGAGTTTAATAAAGTCAGCACTGATAAGCGGGAGAATCTAATGAAGATAGGAACCATTAAAAGCTCAATTATAAACAATTCCAGTTGGGGTGGACAGAGGGCGGGGGAGAAGACAGCCGACGAAGTCAGTGTGGCTGCATAAACAGCTTTTAGTAAAGAAAAAGGGACAGAATCATATAGTCACTCCATATTTATAGAAAGTTAAGTCTAATGAGCTAATGGAAAAGCTAATGCTCAAAATGAGCTTTAATTTATAAAGGATGTTAGGAAGAACAGAAGGACTGCTGCAGAAGTTAATAATTAAACAGAAAAAAATGTAACAACTGCTCAGTGAAGATAGCAAAATGCTAACAGGTAGGCAAATGTAAATCCTACCATTTGTAGTACCCCATCATAACTGAGACATTCTGTTTCTCTTCTATGCCATGCCAATTGGTCATTCTGGTTATGGTCCTGTGGCTTTACAGTTAATCCTCCAATGAAAAACAATTTGTGGTGTCCTGGATGTGGTCTGCTTGTGAAACAGATTTGTTTCATCTAGAACACCACCAAGTGCTTCTGTTTTGGAGGATTAACATCTGGGAAAATGCTGGACTACACTTGGAATGGCCAGATTGGGGTGGTCTAGAGGAGACCATACTGAATTGTAGGTTTTCCACATACCTAACTAACAGGTAACCAAAAACAAAACAAAACAAAACCCACCACAGAGCTGTTCAACCTCTATTTTGGCTCAGTCTTTTCCCACTAGGTAATGCTGAAGGGGCAGCATTAAAACCTGAAATTAATAGGATCAGGTCAGTGAATATCTGTTTTCTTTGAATGAATTTACCTTTATGGAGTCAAATCAGTTGTATAGGATGTAGAAGGAACATGCTGATGGTCTGGCCAAATCTTTATGTATTATCTTTACTGAATCTTGGGGAATTGGTGAAGTGTCACATGATATGAAACGCTTATTGAACTTAATAGAGCTTTCCCTTAATAGAGTTTGAAGGGGAGGTACTAAATATTCACCGTAAATATAGAAGCTATTTAAACACAACAATGAATCAAAATGAAGAAATATAGTATATGAATTACAAAATCAAGAAATTAAACAGATATATTAGGAGTTTTAATGGAGACTTGTGAACAATTAATATTTCTTATGAGCAAATCACTGAAAGAGTGATCATAATGTTGCTTCTGCTAATCACTTCAGTAATAATTTACTTGTATATTTACTTATTTTTTCCAAGTGAAAAAAAATACTAGCCACATTTTAACATCTGAAGACATTTGATTTACTGTCATACTTAACAGTGTATACATATCAGTTATTTTAATCCAGCAGAACTCATGAAGTCCGTAGTTTTTTGGATGCAGTTTATCAGTAACATAATTATTACTACTTGTAGTAGGCACTGTATACTTGTAGTTTTTACTGTATTCTGATACTCTAATACATGAACCTTTTATGTAGCTAATGTGCTTTTATTGAGCGGTTGTGGCCTAGGCTGTTGGCACATTAGGGAAGAACTTGACATGCAAATTCAGTTTAATTCAACAACACTTTTGCAGAAGTTATATTGGGTTGTCTCTGTATTAAAAATTCCTTGACATGGCAATAAAACATATTCCTGTGGTTGCTCAAGATCTGAATTATAAATCTGTGTAGTACTGAAATGAAATTTTATGTGTGTTTTGTAACAAGAGATTGAAAAGGATCATTCAGAGAAAATAAGAGTTGGATTTTCTTCCTCTAGTCTCTGATCCTATTCTGGCCTGGATCCAAAATGCATTTTAATATTCTAGAAGTGAAAGTTGATGGTTTCTATTTTGCACGTGGGTGCATTAATAATCCATTAGCTTGACATATTGTTCATATATTCCTGTAATGATTCTCATTAGAGAACTTAGTGCAGAAGTGCGAATGAGGATGAAAGAACATTATGCTGGTGAGCGTAAGAGTGGAAAAATAATCCCTGAAAACAACACAAATATTATACCTGCCGTTCAATCTCAGCGTTTGTGGAAGAATTTTCTTGTGAGAATCATTGTGGAAAAACCGTGTGGAATCTCTGAGAGAAACTTCGAGAGAAGCTTCATATTAATTTTTGCTGATGTGCTTTTCTGACTGACAGGAGATGGCCAGAAGTTACATGAGGTTGTCAGATAACATGTTTGTGATTGGACACTATCCCCAAAAGCTATTTTATTTATTACAGGTACTCCTCACTTAACGATCACTTGTTCAGTGACCATTCAAAGTTACTATGTTGCTGAATGAGGAGATTTACGACCGGTCCTCGTAGTTGCAGCAGTTGCAGGGTCTCCACAGTCACTTGATCATGATTTGAGTGCTTGGCAACCAGCTTGCAATTACGATGGTTGCAGCATCTCGCGGTCACGTGATCACCATTTGCGACATTCACTTCCAGCTTCTGACAAGAAAAGTTAATGAAGCCGGCAGGAGGTCGCAAATGGCGATCACGCACTTAATGACGGTGAGGGATTTGGTTAACAATGACAACTGGAACTGCTGCAACTGCCATCATAAGTCAGTGTGGTCATGTGACATGCTTTATGACCACGCCGCTTAGCGACAGAGTTGCCGGTCCCAATTACCATCATTAAGCAAGGACTACCTGTATTTATTTATTAAAGTTCAACTGCCCAATTCAAAATGACTCTGGATAGCGTACAGTGTCACAATGTTAAAAACAGATAAATATCAACAAGTATCAAAAGATAAGCGACACAAAAGACTCAGTGTACCTCATGCAACAAGAGTACTGTTGAATATGCCACTATTGGTTAGCCAAGGCCTGGGAGAAAAAAAAACAGTTTTTGAAGGTAATTTCAGGGTGGGGGCCACCAAACGGCATGCTTCTTGGGTCCCACCAAATGGCATCCCCAATTTTATTGAGGGACCTGGAACATGCCGCCTGTGTCAGATCAAACAGGATATGTGGACCCTATGGGAAATAGGTGGTCCCTCAAATAGCTGGACACTATGCCATGAAGGATTTTAAGATGGCAACGAGCAACTTGAATTGCACCCAAAAGCCTACTGGCAACTAGTACAGCTCGTGAAGCAGAGATGTTACATGGGCATACCGAGGCATGGCCATAACTGCCTGGGCTGCTGTATTCTGGACCAGTTTCTGAGTGGTCTTCAAGGGCAGCTCCATGTAGAACATGTTATAATAGCCCTTGAAGGAGTGAAAAATAGTCACATTTTGTCACTCTTACCATGGTAAATCCTAAAGTGGGCTCTTACTTGTAATTGATTGTGCAAACTGCCCATGAGATCCTCGGGAAAACCTAGTTGCCTGAGGTCATATCCAACACAAAATTTAAATATATTCATGTATTATCAGTTATTCTCTGTGATGGTTGTGATTCATCTATAGGTTTCTGCATCTATTCAGTATCTCTTTGGAACTTGCTAAATGTCACAGTGCCCCTGCTCAAAGAGCATGACTCCTAATTTCCGCAATGTGCGGAAGTGGAAGAAGATAATAGAATAGGAAGGACAAGAGACCTCTTCCAGAAAATTAGAAACATCGGAGGTAAATTCCAGGCAAAAATGGGTATGATCAAAAACAAAGATGGTAAGGACCTAACAGAAGCAGAAGAGATCAAGAAAAGGTGGCAAGAATATACGGAAGATCTGTATAGGAAGGATAATAATATTGGAGATAGCTTTGACGGTGTGGTCAGTGAGTTAGAGCCAGACATCCTGAAGAGTGAGGTTGAATGGGCCTTAAGAAGCATTGCTAATAACAAGGCAGCAGGAGACGACGGTATCCCAGCTGAACTATTTAAAATCTTGGAAGATGATGCTGTCAAGGTGATGCATGCCATATGCCAGCAAATTTGGAAAACACAAGAATGGCCATCAGATTGGAAAAAATCAACTTATATCCCCATACCAAAAAAGGGAAGCACTAAAGAATGTTCAAACTATCGAACAGTGGCACTTATTTCACATGCCAGTAAGGTAATGCTCAAGATCTTGCAAGGTAGACTCCAGCAATTCATGGAGCGAGAATTGCCAGATGTACAAGCTGGGTTTAGAAAAGGCAGAGGAACTAGAGACCAAATTGCCAATATCCGCTGGATAATGGAGAAAGCCAGGGAATTTCAGAAAAACATCTATTTCTGTTTTATTGACTATTCTAAAGCCTTTGACTGTGTGGATCATAACAAATTGTGGCAAGTTCTTGGTGGTATGGGGATACCAAGTCATCTTGTCTGCCTCCTGAGGAATCTGTATAACGACCAAGTAGCAACGGTAAGAACAGAGCACGGAACAACGGACTGGTTTAAGATTGGGAAAGGAGTACGGCAGGGTTGTATACTCTCACCCTACCTATTCAACCTGTACGCAGAACACATCATGCGACATGCTGGGCTTGATGAATCCAAGGCTGGAGTTAAAATCGCTGGAAGAAACATTAACAATCTCAGATATGCAGATGATACCACTTTGATGGCTGAAAGCGAGGAGGAGTTGAGGAGCCTTATGACGAAGGTGAAAGAAGAAAGTGCAAAAGCTGGGTTGCAGTTAAACCTCAAAAAAACCAAGATTATGGCAACGAGCTTGATTGATGACTGGCAAATAGAGGGAGAAAAAGTGGAGGCAGTGACAGACTTTGTATTTCTAGGCGCAAAGATTACTGCAGACGCTGACTGCAGCCAGGAAATCAGAAGACGTCTACTTCTTGGGAGGAGAGCAATGGCAAATCTTGATAAAATAGTTAAGAGCAGAGACATCACACTGACAACAAAGGTCCGCATAGTTAAAGCAATGGTATTCCCTGTAGTAACCTATGGCTGCGAGAGCTGGACCATAAGGAAGGCTGAGCGAAGGAAGATAGATGCTTTTGAACTGTGGTGTTGGAGGAAAATTCTGAGAGTGCCTTGGACTGCAAGAAGATCAAACCAGTCCATCCTCCAGGAAATAAAGCCAGACTGCTCACTTGAGGGAATGATCTTACAGGCAAAACTGAAGTACTTTGGCCACATAATGAGAAGACAGGATACCCTGGAGAAGAAGCTGATGCTAGGGAAAGTGGAAGGCAAAAGGAAGAGGGGCCGACCAAGGGCAAGATGGATGGATGGTATTCTGGAGGTGACGGACTCAACCATTGGGGAGCTGGGGATGGTGACGGCCGACAGAAAGCTCTGGCGTGGGCTGGTCCATGAAGTCACGAAGAGTCGGAAACGACTGAACGAATAAACAACAAACATGGAAATTACTGTTTTATGGGTCAGTTTAATGTGTTTTTTTTCTTTTCCCTTTCCCTTTACTTTAGCATTATATTTCAGTCTTCCTTCATGAATAGAATTATTCTCTTTACATGTGATATAAAGTTATTCTGGCAGACCTATACCGGTGACACGTTGCACAGGCCTGCGTGCTATACAATTGGTGCTTGGAAAGCAGCAGTAATCGTGATTTCAGAGCCACAGCCATCAGTTTTAGGCTCTGGAAGGTGAGAAAATCATGTAAGGTAATATATTTTAAGTTTAATTCTCAGAGGAAACAACCACATCAAGAAGGTGAAAAAGACTTCTGAGGGGAAAACAATCAGACCTTGCAACATTGCCTAAGTTGAAATGAATGTCTACAGAATGAAAGTGTTAACAGTTTAGAAGTTCTGCATCCATTTTTAATAAGTTCTAGCTTTGGTAGCTGAATATGTAGTAAATGAAGATACAGGAGGTTGAGTCATCATCCTGGTAACACTGCCAGCTTCCAGACATTAACTTTAAATATTTATGTTTTTCCGTGGTAAAAGTAGTGACACGTACTTTAAAGAGTGAAGTTTCTCCCTGTTCAAGGCAAGGCTTTATCACCTGGCACTGTGGCAGAAGTTGAAAGAGGTAGAAATATTATTTCCACTGTTGTTTTCAAATCAGAGCACTTATTATAGTTTTGCCAGTTCTCTTGACCTTTTCATCATTACTAAGGAATTGAGGATAATAACAGAAATAAATTGGCCAAAAAGTAGCTACAGCTTTCTCTAAAGACTGTACGTACAAATGAATAGAGACAAATTTTAAGAATAATGGTTACAATAATTACAATATTTACAATAAGTGTGCTCTTGTTTAGTTTGGTGTCCTGGGGTTAATTATTGATGGGCAAGTTTAAAATCCCAAATTTTGCTTATATGTTTTTCACCTTTAAAACAGACTTCTATTAGTCTATGAAGGTTCTCAGTCATCCCGGTGGAATTGTCTGTAGCTTGAATCATGTCAACTGGATTTCTATTTTCTCAGTGGAAACGTTTCATTTGGATAAGGAGTGAAACGTTTCCACTGAGAAAATAGAAATCCAGTCGACATGATTCAAGCTACAGACAGACTTCTATTAGGCAGCTTTTCAGATAGAGGACTGTCCTCTACAACTACCTTTAAATTCTGGGGTATGGTTTGTGTAGTCCTTCTCTTCCATGGCAGTTCCCCCCTTCCCTTGCTTTTCAGATATACCCACATAAACCTTAATATGTATCTTTAAACTCAAATTTGAAACCAGTCTTAAACTCTAATACTGAGGATTAATCTAACTATGGGTGATGTTTAACTAGTTCAAATTCAGATACAATACCAGAACATGGACAGTACTTAAAAGAGAAGGATGGTGGGATTCACATAAAGGAAACATGAAAAAGGGGTAAAGGAGATTGCAACCATAATCTATACTATGGTGAAATAGACTATTGTGAAGCACAAAATAGCTGAT
This sequence comes from Charina bottae, assembly GCA_023362775.1. Classification (NCBI taxonomy): domain Eukaryota; kingdom Metazoa; phylum Chordata; class Lepidosauria; order Squamata; family Charinaidae; genus Charina; species Charina bottae. Next base: position 19,645,251 of record JALMGJ010000019.1, on the reverse strand, counting down.
TATAAATAATGAATAAAGGTAGATTTCCTAAAAACATGAATTCTACCCAAGTAAATAATTGGATCTGCTAGAGCCTAAATGTTTAATCTATGAAAGTTTGCTGAAATAAGATGGTAAATTTAGTTTCCCCACCACTACTCTAATGTGGTACAGTTTCAACACAAAGGGTTTTTTTTACATAAATATAACATTTGTTGTTACTTGTTCATTTAACAGGTTTTTGAATGTGCTCTTGCCAACATACGGTATGAACAATACCATGCAACTTGCTGCTTTTTAAGGTAACAGTGCTTACTTTTAAAAAACGTGTGCTTTAGATAAGAGGTGAGCAGCCTCAGATTTATAAAAGCAACTTCGTTGTTTTATAAAATTCTTGAGATCGAGCTACCAGGCTAGGATCTAAATGGATTACAGTAACTCCCCCTGCATTCTTTGAGTCTTATAAATGGAGCATGTGCATTTGATAGGCACAAATCTTCATTTCAGGTTGTTTAGATCAAAGATTATAGTAATACATCAGTCACAGAACTTTGAAATGTTATAAAATAAAACAATTTCATTGAAAATAAAAGATAGACAATAAAAATTAAAACAATATTGTAATGGGAAGCATAAGCTGGCTTACTTTAGTGTAATTTCTGATATCTGGGTTCCATTTTGAAAACAGACTCTTAATCAGCAAAGTCAAGAAAAAAAATTAAAAGTATCTTTCTTGCCTTAAATCAGCTTCTTTTAAACTGTTCTTTAAATGATGCAGCTTGCAAAACAATGTAAGTTGTTTTTGGCATTGTCTCTTCCAGTGTACCCACAGAGAAATAACAATCAGCGCCCTTACCTTTTCTCTATGTCTGTAGGGTAAATGTGTCAATGGCTGAACAGAAATATCATGCCCTCCAACATGATTATTTTTCTTCTGAAAGGAAAAATGGTGTGTGTAACCCCACCCCCACCCCAAAAAGGTATTAGGATTCATACCAGGCACTGGAATCATTATGTTGACTGCATTCAATGTGCTTTGCATCAGACTGGTATGAATTATCTTTAAGTAAAGGACTCTCATGAGAGTTCTCGCATCCCCTATCTTATGATAACCCTGGAAATTGTGACCCACTCCCTGAGAAATGCTGGTTGAATTTTAAGTACATAGGCCAAATAATATCGGGGGGTAACAATTTGGCAACTGGATAGAGGGCTACAGCTGGAGAGAAAATACTACTACTAAACAAAGCTATAGTTAGTCCTCGTTTAGCGACCACAATTGGGACCGGCAACTCGGTCATTAAGTGTTAAGCGAAGCGGCTACGACTGTGCTTATGATCTTACTTCAGCTTTGCTTTGCTTTACAGACCTGCGAAGGTCATAAATGCAAGGATTGGTCATAAAGTTACTTTTTCATCACTGTCGTAACTGTGAGTGGTCGCTAAACGAGGACTACCTGTACTGCATACAGCCTCTCTATTAGTTTACTTGTGAGTTACAGAGATTGTAATTGCCAAATTTATTAAAACAATTTAGATGCTTCTGGATCTAACTGCCCTGATCAATGCACACTTGAGGACCTCATGACAGCGCGACAGAATGCAAATAATGTTGCCAGTTTCTGGGCAAGATCTGTCTAATTTTTATATATTTCAACTTTTATATTTCATATTTTAAATGCTACGTTTTACAGTATGTTTTTAACTGTGATGCTTCTGACACAAATAATAATAATAATAATAATAATAATAATAATAACAATATTAATAATAATAAAAACAATTTCTATTTCCAGTCTTTGCTGGAGAAAAGAGCTATCTATAAACAGAAAAAAAGAAAAGGGATAACATTCCATTCCATGTTTTTGTTCTAAACATAATAGGTGTTAAGTGATTATAAAAAGGAAAACATAGGTCTTTGGATTCAGCGAGGAGTACAGTGGCCACACAGACTCGTAGGCCATTCTGTCGTTTCCAAAGCCTTGGATATTGGCAAGACCATGTCAAACTTGAGCACACTATACTCTTCAGACATGTTTAATATTTCATGCATATATGGGTTATTTTTGCTTTCAAGACTTTAAGCCCATAATTAATATATGCATTTAGCTATAATGTCAGATATCCTTACATCTAGCAGCAACTCAGGAAACACCGACAAATGTACAATGAGATCATTCTACTCCTAATTTAAATGTTTACTAAAGATATGTACTCTAAACGTCTGCATCTAAAATTCTTCACACACTTCCACACATTAGTAAATATATATGTTAGAATCTTCCCACTTTATTTAGGCTCGCATTCCTGTGAAATGCAAAGGTGGTTCAGCTGTAATTTTCATTTGAGGTGGGTGGAGGTGGAGGGAGAGTCGGGAAGACGGCAGTGTGCAGAGTGTTATTTCCACTAGCCGTGCTTATTCAACCATCATTACTAAATCTAATAGACCAGAGCCCTTTTTATTGGTTACAGATTACGTCCCATGATGGGCACATACCAACCACACAGTGTCTACCTAGTTTGCCACTATCCTGTCACAATGAAACAGACCACAGGTTCAAAGGAGCCAGTATTGTCCAATTGTCTAATTGGGAGAAACTCTCCAAGGCTGGACTTTTCCAGTCCTGTCTGGAGATGCTAGGAACTGAATTTTTTTTTATTTAATTTTTATCCCGCCTTTATTATTTTTATAAATAACTCAAGGCGGCGAACATACCCAATACTCCTCCCTCCTCCTATTTTCCCCACAACAACCACCCTGTGAGGTGAGTTGGGCTGGGAGAGAGTGACTGGCCCAAGGTCACCCAGCCGGCTTTCATGCCTAAGGCAGGACTAGAACTCTCAGTCTCCTGGTTTGCCATTGGCTCCTTCCTAGGGCTGAGAGACAGGGACTGGCCCAAGGTCACCCAGCCGGCTTTCATGCCTAAGGCGGGACTAGAACTCTCAGTCTCCTGGTTTGCCATTGGCTCCTTCCTAGGGCTGAGAGAGAGGGACTGGCCCAAGGTCACCCAGCCGGCTTTCGTGCCTAAGGCGGGACTAGAACTCTCAGGCTCCTGGTTTGCCATTGGCTCCTTCCTAGGGCTGAGAGACAGGGATTGGCCCAAAGTCACCCAGCCAGCTTTCATGCCTAAGGCGGGACTAGAACTCCCAGTCTCCTGGTTTGCCATTGGCTCCTTCCTAGGGCTGAGAGACAGGGACTGGCCCAAGGTCACCCAGCCAGCTTTCATGCCTAAGGCGGGACTAGAACTCTCAGTCTCCTGGTTTGCCATTGGCTCCTTCCTAGGGCTGAGAGACAGGGACTGGCCCAAGGTCACCCAGCCGGCTTTCATGCCTAAGGCGGGACTAGAACTCTCAGTCTCCTGGTTTGCCATTGGCTCCTTCCTAGGGCTGAGAGACAGGGACTGGCCCAAGGTCACCCAGCCGGCTTTCATGCCTAAGGCGGGACTAGAACTCTCAGTCTCCTGGTTTGCCATTGGCTCCTTCCTAGGGCTGAGAGACAGAGACTGGCCCAAGGTCACCCAGCCAGCTTTCATGCCTAAGGCGGGACTAGAACTCTCAGTCTCCTGGTTTGTCATTGGCTCCTTCCTAGGGCTGAGAGACAGGGATTGGCCCAAGGTCACCCAGCTGGCTTTCATGCCTAAGGCGGGACTAGAACTCTTGGTCTCCTGGTTTGCTATTGGCTCCTTCCTAGGGCTGAGAGAGTGACTGGCCCAAAGTCACCCAGCCAGCTTTCATGCCTAAGGCGGGACTAGAACTGTCAGTCTCCTGGTTTCTAGCCTGGAGCCTTAACCACTAGACCAAACTGGCTCCCCTTTTTTTGGGTCTTTCTGCATACAAACTGTGTTTTCTGACAACCAACCATAAATCTGTATCTTTCCTTCATGTTTAGTAGAACCCAACCTCTCCATGCCGAGCTGGGTTGCAGCACCTAGCTGACTTTGACTGATTTCAAAAACTTAAGCACAGTCTGGCCTGGTTATTATTTAGATAGGAAACCACCAGAAAAATACCAGGGCTGTAGGCTAAATTGAGAATTCATAATAATGGATATTTTACAGGTTTAGTAGAGTTTAGGAAACTTAAAACTTTTAAGACTCAACAGAGTCTCATTTCTTAGAATAGTATACAGTATACTGTCCACCTTCCTTTTCTTAAGCTTTCGGAACAGAAAGTTACGGGTATTACATACATCATGCCTTCCTGTATAAAGCTTTCCACCCCCGTTTAAAAAATACAGGGGCAGAAATTCAATCAGTTCTGGCTGTTCCATCACGGTAGCACTAGGGGAAAACTTCATGACAGAATTATACTGTTTGTGCTCTTATTCATTTTATATATATTTTTTCTTACCTTCTATATCCCACCCCTCTCCAGAGACTCCCAAGTTGCTAATATCCAAATAAGACTCACAAATACCACAACAATAATATAAAAATAAGGAAAAGGCAAAAACAGATATGAAGGTTAGATACAGTGGAGTCCTTGGTGCTCTCTGAGCCTTGTTGTTTTCTTGCAGACGTTTCATTGCCAGACTAGGCAAAATCTTCAGTGCGAAAAGGGAGTGGGACTTGCTCTCTTTTTATATACGATGGCTTGTCCTGCCTGTGTTGGTGGGGGCGTTGTACTCTCCTTGGTTAGATACATTCCAAGGTGTGGATTGTAGTGCTGTCTTAAAGAGTCAGGTCTTCGAAAGATAGGAGTGCAGGACCGTATGGATTTCAGAGGACAGCATATTCCATAGGGCAGGGCAGCTTTTGAGAATGGATTCATTCCCCCTTGATCTGTCAAGGAGGGGGAAGCCCAAAGCATTCTTTCATGAATTAATTGAATGAGGAAGATTTCCTTTGGAGGACATGGTCCTGTAAGTTACCTGGAGTTTAGCCATACGTAATGACCGGCACCTTGAATTGTATCCAGACACAAATTGGTAAGCAATACAGTGCCCAGTACTGGCATCCTAAATTGCAGCACTACTGTATTGGTTCTCACCTACCACCATATGGGCTGCTGTATTTTGCATCAGCTGAAGTTTCCAAGAGTTTTTTAATGAGAGCCCCAAGTAAAGCATGTTTGGAAGTAATAAGAGCGTGGGTGATTCTCGTGAAACCTTCATGTTCTAAGAAGATCCACAACTGGTGGATCAGCCAAAGTTGGACAAAGCCGCCACCAGCCCTGGCCTCCACCTTCTCAGAAGCACTGGAAGACCAGAAGGACCTCCAAATTGGAAACCTTTTCCTTCTGTGGTAGTTTAATCCCATTTAAGAATTAACTTGGGGAAAACCCAAGAACCAGCCAGTTTCTAGACATACCACCAATCTGTCTTGCTGACATTCAGTTTTATCATGTTTTGCCCTGTCCAAAGCCTTACAACTTCTTAAAGACACAACATTTTAAGGATTTTAATGTTTGCTTTTTCTTATTTTATGGACAGAAAGACTGTCTTTAATTGTTCTTTTCATTATCTAATTGCCCACTAGAGGGCAATAGATACCAGCTAATAAAATCATATTTGGCTAGAAGGAGGAATGATTCTATATGCAAAGGAGAGATAACATGTATTATTATCTAGAGTTACTGGAAACCAAATTCTGACTGAACATTAAGAAAAACAGAAAGTGCTTTCTAACAGCTCATAAAGAATCCTACAAAATATCAAGTTCAACTGGGGAACCAATTTCAATTGAGTAAAGCAGAGCTTTCCAAACTTTTCATGTTGGTGACACACTTTTTAGACATGCATCATTTTGCGACACACTCTTACAGCAGGGCATCATTTTGTGACACACTCTTACAGCAGGGTACAAGGCAGGCACTAGGACCTGCACGGAATCACAGCAGGTTTGGAGGCAGCAGGGCACAAGGCAGGCACCAGGACCTGCGCGGAATCACAGCAGGTTTGGAGGCAGCAGGGCACAAGGCAGGCACTAGGACATGCGCGGAATCACAGCAGGTTTGGAGGCAGCAGGGCACAAGGCAGGCACTAGAACCTGCGCGGAATCACAGCAGGTTTGGAGGCAGCAGGGCACAAGGCAGGCACCAGGACCTGCACGGAATCCTTTCAGGGCAGGTTTGGAGGCAGCAAGGCACAAGGCAGGCACTAGGACCTGCGCAGAATCCTGGCAGGGCAGGTTTGGAGGCAGCCAGGCACAAGGCAGGCACTAGGACCTGCGCGGAATCACAGCAGGTTTGGAGGCAGCCAGGCACAAGGCAGGCACTAGGACCTGCGCGGAATCACAGCAGGTTTGGAGGCAGCAGGGCACAAGGCAGGCACTAGGACATGCGCGGAATCACAGCAGGTTTGGAAGCAGCAGGGCACAAGGCAGGCACCAGGACCTGCACGGAATCCTTTCAGGGCAGGTTTGGAGGCAGCAAGGCACAAGGCAGGCACTAGGACCTGCGCAGAATCCTGGCAGGGCAGGTTTGGAGGCAGCCAGGCACAAGGCAGGCACTAGGGCCTGCGCGGAATCACAGCAGGTTTGGAGGCAGCAGGGCACAAGGCAGGCACTAGGACCTGCATGGAATCACAGCAGGTTTGGAGGCAGCAGGGCACAAGGCAGGCACTAGGACCTGCGCGGAATCACAGCAGGTTTGGAGGCAGCAAGGCACAAGGCAGGCACTAGGACCTGCGTGGAATCCTTTCAGGGCAGGTTTGGAGGCAGCAGGGCACAAGGCAGGCACTAGGACCTGCGCGGAATCACAGCAGGTTTGGAGGCAGCAGGGCACAAGGCAGGCAGTAGGACCTGCGCAGAATCCTGGCAGGGCAGGTTTGGAGGCAGCAAGGAACAAGGCAGGCACTAGGACCTGCGCAGAATCCTGGCAGGGCAGGTTTGGAGGCAGCAAGGAACAAGGCAGGCACTAGGACCTGCGTGGAATCCTGGCAGGGCTCGGAGGCAGCAGCAGTCACGACACACCCAGACACTGCAGCCGACACACTAACGTGTCCCGACACACAGTTTGGAAAGCTCTGGAGTAACGGGTTGGCTTCCATGATCTTAATGCCCCTCCAAACTCAATAATTCTATGAAAATCATTACTCCTTAAGACTGATTAGCAGAGAATTCATTTATAATCATTCATTGTCTAGATAGTTTGACTCAAAGTACAAAATAACAGTGCAATCTGATACACACATCTACACATAATGTGTTTGTGTATATATCCCGAAGCTTACTCCCACGTAATTGGGCATGAAATTGTAGAGCTGTATCTTCAGTTGAACTGGACAGGTGAGAAGGAAAAGGGAAGACACTTGCTCACTGTCCTGCTTATTGCCAGTCCCCCTTCTACATTGCCTGTAGGGACACATATGTAACACTCTTCCTCTTGCTATCTAAATACACAGGGTGACAGGATTTCTCCTAGCCCAAGGTTGGGGGTGGCTGGAAGGGAAGTGATACACAGTTCTGGTCTATGGTGGGTATTAATGAGGGAACAAGCACTCATATGTTCAACATGAACAGGTTCTTTTAGGATAAACTAAAAGAATCCACCCACCATCCTCTGGATTTTTTCTATTTATTATTATATTGTATTTTAAAATGTATAGGTTTTAATTTTAATATTATTATTGTAAACCGCCCAGAGTCTACTGCTGTAGAGATGGGCGGTGATAAATTTGAATAATAAATAATAAATAAATAAATAAATAAATAAATAAATAAATGGAAACAAGATCTCCGAGCAGCAACCATGAAATGTATTGGTTGATGAAACTAAATAAAGTTTACACACACTCATATTATACTCACCCTCACTTACATGCACACAAAAACCCTCTACACTAGGCTGATTGGGCACTAGCTAGGGGAATGGGGACTCTCTGGTCTGGATGCAGGAATGGGTCACTTGCTCCTTTCAGAGTCTTAGCTTTAGACAATCCGGGTTTGCTAGGTAGATTTCTGCTGCTGGCTCTCTGATGGTGATTCCCAGGACCGCAACTAGGGGAGGTAAGTGGGGCATGTGCCCTGGGCGCCACGCTGGGGGTGTGTGCCAACAGTCCTTTGTGTTAGGCCTGCGGGGCGAATCTGGACTTAATGTCACGCTCGCACAGGTTCCTCGTGGGTGGAGCCGCTTTCGTGTGCCCGGCTCCTCCGACAAACTAGCGCTTGCCAGAACGGGAGGGCGGGGGCTCGCTCGCTCTTCTCGCGCGCGCGCTTGGGAAAATGTTACGCAGGTTTGTACACACACTGTAGTGCGAGTAAGGGGGTGTGGTGGAACTTCTCATTTTGGGGGGGGCGTGGAATCCATGTTTGCCCTGGGTGACAAAGACCCTAGTTGCGGGCCTGGTGATTCCAACTTTTCATCTCCACTTTCATGCCTGTTTTATAATTATTTCTAACCCAGGGGATTTTTTAAATCACAGCTTCTCTTCTTTGAAAAATGTAATACTTATTTTCTCACCTGAAGCTGCATCTATAGTTTCTAAGTTAACAATTCAGGATACACCTCCACATTGCCAATGCAACTTCATGCCACCCTCAGATTTTCCACAAAGGACAATGGGATAAGGTCACCACACAATTCCCCCCATGTAGAAAGCTGTACTATTCATGTTGATGTGACAGAGTATAGGATATAGTGTAACACTATACCCAATCTACAAATTCTACGAACAGGGACCATAATTTAAATTATGTCCCTTATAACAGTGGGAACCTTATTGGTAATTGGGAGGGAACAGTTTTTCTCACTTACAATAGACATATTTTGCATAAATTAGGTGATAAATTGAGCACATTGCTTTGGATTTAAGCATGAGAACTTATGAGCCATGTTGGATGAAACTAAAGACCTGCAGTGGCCAACCAGACATACGGCAGAATGAGTGCACAGGCAGAAGATGAGTATTTAGCAGTTTCCATTTGTGTTTACTGGAGATAATATATAGCTGTCATGATTTGTAGTCTTGTGAAGGCTTAGTGGAATGGCTGTGTAGAGAGACTGTTATATATTTCTGAAATACTAACAAATAAATATTAGAAAAATATGATAACAAAGCGTTTAACACAATAATTTGTGATACTTGCCTTTCGTTTCATTTCATTTGTAGCTTGTCAATTTACATTCTTAACCAGCAGATGTCAATGTACTGTAGTGTCTTGTTATCTTAAAATTAGTTATTTTGGGCCATGTAATGCATTGTTAATAGTTAGGATGCAGCTGGGGTATCCTAGGCTGATTAAAGCGCTCTAGGCCACAGCCCAACTAAAATTTCAGATTGGATTGAAAAGTATCCTCAAGCAAAACATTCTCAGAGGAGTCAGTGATCTCACCAAGAACTAGGATTTGAATAACTAGAGAGCCATCAAAGCTTCCCACTATCAAGTGAGGGTTTATTTCACATATTTCAGCTTTGGAACAGATATTTCATTAGCAATTCCAATATATTTTGCTTTGTTTTTCTGCAGGAAACTTCCACTGTTCTCTACTTGGCCACCAGGAAAAATAGACTTTATTGCTCATTGTTCTCTACAGAGATTATACAGGTTGTCATTAATAACACGTATCTTGCCAGAACAATTAATAATAAATAGCAGATTTTCTACAGGTTCAAACATGTTTTATTCATCAATCCCATAATCTGGTACTAGACAAATTACTGTATTTTCCCCAGAAGATGATCCTCTAAAAAAGGAAAAGATTAAACAGAAAAAAAAATCCTTGTAAACACTGAAAAATCTCCAATGGGAAGCTTCCCTATCTTTGGTTGTTGTGGGTCTTCCGGGCTGTGTGGCCGTGTTCTGGAAGTTGTGGTTCCTAACGTTTCGCCAGCATCTGTGGCCGGCATCTTCAGAGGGCAGGAGCACAGACAGAAGCGAAATCTCTGTGCCCAGGTAGAGTGGCAAGGTTTGTTTTCTATTTATAGAGCTACGTTATAGGAGATTAGGTGGGGTTTTTTGCTGTGTTGAAATGTTAACGAGTGGCTGATGAGCGTGATTAGCATGTTCATTGTGAGAAGTATTCCCATGTCCTGGTAGTTGACGAACTCAGTAAACGAACTCAGTCCAACCACCAGGACATGGGAATACTTCTCACAATGAACATGCTAATCACGCTCAACAGCCACTCGTTAACATTTCAACACAACAAAAAACCCCACCTAATCTCCTATAATTTAGCTCTATAAATAGAACATTGCCACTCTACCTGGGCACAGAGATTTTGCTTCTATCTGTGCTCCTGCCCTCTGAAGATGCTGGCCACAGATGCTGGCGAAACGTTAGGAACCACAACTTCCAGAACACGGCCACACAGCCCGGAAGACCCACAACAGCCATCGAACTCCGGCCGTGAAAGCCTTCGACAATACTTCCCTATCCTGTCAATTCTAGCTAAACCAATCCTGGTTTTTTTTTTTTTAAAAATGTATGCATGTGACCCATTTGTATATTGGGTATGTCTGTGTGTGTGCATGTGTGTACACACCTGCCAGAGATCACATTCCAAAAAAAGGCAGGGGTGAAGGGAAGAGATTGCTGCACTGTAGGAAAGAGAAATTCAGAAAACAAAATTGGATGGAGATGGAGGGAGACTGACAGGGAAGAGATGGTTTGTAAAGTTCAGGCATTTGCACTGAACTCAACAAACACAAATTTATACATTAAATTCAGTGGCTGTTACTTGCATGTATTTCTGGCTGTGTTTAAATATTCCAGTCCAGTTTAGCCATTGTGAAATCCTCTGAAAATATTCCCAGTGCAAGGGAGAGTAGAACCCCATCTCTGCCCCCCCCATTACCTCTTCATGTAGAGGTTAAATGTGTGCAGTAGGTTATAGAGAGAGAAAAAAGACTGTTGCTTCTGCTGCAATAAGAGTGAAAACCCTAGAAAAAATTGGATTTGAAAAAGTTCAGATAAAAAAAAAAGTCCACACACTTCAGGATGTTGAAGAAACCAACCAAATATGTACCTTTTTCTCCCATGTAAGAACTTGGATGGAGTAGCTGTTAACAGCCAGTACTAACAGCAAAATGATGATTGAAATACCTACCTAAGCAAAATATTGTTGTACTTTATTTGAGGAATGCATATTGTATCCTTCTTTATGGAAAGATCTCAGGGTGGTTTACAATTGACATCGAATGAAAAGACAATGAATAGTCAGCATTAAAACAGAAACATCAATATGCTAAATGAAACAGCAATTGAAATTCAACATCCCTGAAAGGCAAAATACTCTCCCCAAAACACAATGTTTTCTGGTGTGTTAAAGATGGTCGAAGTGGTGTCTCAAGCCTCCGTAGGGAGCCAGTCCTTTAAATGAGATGTTGTGCCTGAAAATGCCTTCACTACCTCACTTCTCACATTGAGAGAACATGAAAAAGAGCATTGATAGATTTATTACATTATTTTTATTATTTTAAAATGTTGCTCTGCTATTGGAATCCAATATAGTATGATGCATCAAATAAACAAAAACAACAGAAAAGCGTGAAAACAGAAATAATATTTACAGTAAAACCAGTGGAAAATTTGTGAGTAACATACCACCCTCTATACCTCATTAGCAATCCTCAGACGTTCTCTCCAAGGCCTCAAGGCACTGCATTTCTTAAAAACCTGACTCCCATCCCCCCCCAGGTGATTTTTTTAAGGTAGTTTGCGAAGTTTAAAGGGCAAAACTATTTTTCCCTTTAAAAAGTCCCAAAGCTTAAAAAAAAAAGTTTTAAAAGTTTAGACCCAACCCACTGTGCTGATACCACAAGATCATTGCCTGTGTCTTTTGCAGCTCCCAACATGGTACAGAAACAATCTGGATAATCTCCAAGGCTAGATGTTTCCGTGAATTCACCAGGAGTCAAAGGAGGCGTTACTTTATCTCTGCTGTAAAACCTACTGATCTGATCTTAAGAGCTAAGGAAGCTAATATTGTCTAACCACTCTGTCTCCTTTGCTTACTATCTAATCCAGTGTTTCTGAACCTCAGCAACTTTAAGATGTGTGGACTTCAACTCCCCGAAATCCCCAGCCAGCATGCTGGCTGGCTGGGGAAGTCTGGGAGTTGAAGTCCAAACATCTTAACGTTGCTGAGGTTCAGAAACACTGATCTAATCTGAGCCCAGTCTGTCAAGCATAAATGAAATAGAAATGTTTTTGCCATTGCATTTAAAGTTACATCAGCATCAGAGAGGATATGGACAGCAAGCCTGGGTATTACCTTCCCTCTACTGGTTCTGCTACCAGTCAGAACATGAATTCCTATTTCCTCTTCCCTACCAGCAATACCCAAGCTAATAATTCAAGCACCATCCAAGTAGTACTTCTGTTTTCTAGCATATTTGGGATACTTTCAGACCATGGCATGAGTTAACAATCATTTTAGATAAATACATCCTTACTGACTAAGCTTTGATACTTTGTTTTTTCCCCCTGTATGTATAGGGCAGGGAAAACTATTGTAATGGACAGCCTGAATTCTTATTTCATCGTTATTGTAAAATCAGTAAGTATCTTAAAAAAAAACATAATAGCAGTGCGTAATTAATTAATTAATTAATTAATTAATTTAATTTAATTTATTCCCCGCCCATCTCCTATGCAAGGGACTCTGGGCGGGTTACAATAATTAAAATTTAAAAATTTAAAAAATTTAAAAACTATACAGAATAGAAGATATATAAAAATATATCCAATATAAAATAAATAAAATCCAAGATGGATTGGGGACCGTAGCACAGATCATATTGCTACGGGGCCAGCCAACCCCAGGAGGCACTACCCCCTCTGTCGTCCCAGGCCAGGCGGCAGAGCCAGGTCTTAATGGCCTTCTGAAAGGCCAGGAGTGAAGGGGCCAGTCTCACCTCCGGGGGCAAGATGTTCCATAAGGCGGGCGCTGTCGCAGAGAAGGCACGCCTCCTGGACCCCGCTAGATGGAATTCTCTTGTTGAGGGGGTCCGAAGCATGCCCTCTCTGCATGAACGGGTGGGGCGGGCCGACGTCATCGGGACGAGACGGTCCCTCAGGTACCCTGGCCCTATGCCATATAGGGCTTTAAAGGTGATCACCAACACCTTGAATTGGACCCGGAAGCAAACTGGCAACCAATGCAGCTCGCGTAGCAGAGGTGTTACATGTGCCGATCTTATGGCACCCGTAACTGCTCGCGCCGCCGCATTCTGTACCAGCTGAAGCTTCTGGATACTCTTCAAGGGTAGCCCCATGTAGAGCGCATTACAGTAGTCTATGCGGGAGATGACAAGGGCGTGAGTGACTGTTCGGAGGGCCTCCCGATCCAGGAAAGGGCGTAACTGGCGCACAACTCGAAGTTGTGTAAAGGCCCTCCTGGCCACGACTGCCACCTGCTCTTCGAGCAGGAGTCGCGAGTCCAGGAGGACCCCCAGATTCCTCACTGGATCCGAGTGAGGTAGTGCAACCCCACCCAGAACCAAAGATGACAACTTCCCAGATCTAGGGGGGCCATCAATCCACAGCCACTCCATCTTACCAGGGTTCAGTTGAAGCCTGTTGTTCCCCATCCAGACCCCCACAGCCTCCAGACACTGAGATAAGGCATTGACTGCATCACCTACTTCACCCGGGATGGAGATGTATAACTGGGTATCATACCTCATCCCATGGTGACGGATGATCTCGCCCAGCGGCTTCATGTAGATGTTGAACAGGAGAGGAGAGAGAACCGATCCCTGCGGCACCCCACAAGACAGGGGTCGCGGGTCAGCTCTCTCCTCCCCTATCAACACCGACTGGGAACGGCCCTGGAGGAAGGAGGTGAACCAGCGCAAAACCACGCCGCCCACCCCCAACTCCCTGAGCCGCCCCAAGAGTATACCGTGGTCGACGGTATCAAAAGCCGCTGAGAGATCTAAGAGAGCCAGGATGGACGCACTCCCTCCATCCCGCTCTCGCCAGAGATCATCCATAAGCGCGACCAATGCGGTCTCCGTCCCATGTCCCGGCCTGAAACCTGACTGAAAGGGGTCCAGATAATCCGTTTCCTCCAGAATCCTCTGGAGTTGAAATGCCACCACCTTCTCAACCACCTTTCCCAAAAAGGGAAGGTGGGAGACTGGGCGAAAATTGCCCAGGATAGTAGGGTCAAGGGATGGTTTCTTGAGGATATATTTCTTTAATATATCACCTTATCCCCCCAAATTAATACTGACTATAGTGAGAATACATTTTATAACTCTGAAAGAAACTTTTGGTCTAGTGGTTAAGGTATTGGATGAAGTCTGGGGATACCTAAGTTCAAATCCACTTTCAACCACAGAAATTCCTTGAGTGACTTCAGATCTCACAGAATCTATCAGACAGGTTTGTTGTGGGGATAAAATGAAGGCATATCCCCATGTTAGGCCCACTGAATTCCTGAAAAAAAAATGGGATACAAATCTAAGAGAAACAAATTAAATAAAAAGATAGCCATATAACATTTTCTTTTCTTTTCCTTTTTTTTTAATGCTCTGGCACTTTAAACCTAGGAAAGAGATGGAGAATTTGATACAGATACAAACAGTCCTAATATGAGGCATAATTCATAATTGTTGTGCTTCGGCTTTATTAATATAACAGCTTCAAGGAAAAATAAACTACATTGATAAGCACGTGAGCCACAATTTTCAATACTGTGAAAAAAGGTTTCAAGTTGATCCTAATAATACATGACAGGGCTTTTCTGTTACTTTACTGATCAGTTATGCATGTCTTTGCTATATATTTATAATTATGTTAAGATTCTTATGCAGTTTCTATATATATTAGTGGAAATATCTGTTTTCTAGAAATACAATTTAATATTGAGTCCCAGCTTATTGGAAGCGGTATCATATCAAGTACTTTTTATTTCACTTCATATTGGTGCTTCTTTATTTTCAAGATTAAATATTTAGCCTAGAGTCGGACACGACTGCACAAATGTGCAGGGGTACCTTTAACTTTTTTAAAACATATATGAGCAGCAGAAAGATGCCTGGGAAGAAGGAAATGGATATGGTAAAATTTAAAAATGGATTGTGTGTTGCAGATTAATGTCAAAGAGATAACATTCCAAAACACTGGGAGGTGCTTTATAGAAATTCTTATTACAGTGAGAAACTGGAGACCAATACAACTTGTATATGATGCAGGCTGGATCAGAATATAGGCATTATAGTTCAGCTAATTGGAAGAGGCTGCAGACATTGTTTGGTAGAAAAAT
This sequence comes from Charina bottae, assembly GCA_023362775.1. NCBI lineage: Eukaryota > Metazoa > Chordata > Lepidosauria > Squamata > Charinaidae > Charina > Charina bottae. Next base: position 19,630,117 of record JALMGJ010000019.1, on the reverse strand, counting down.
GAAACCACTGAGACATATGACATGGGAATGCATAATGTACAGTTTTCCTCGCATTATGAAAAATAACCAAGGGAATTATGCTACTCAAATTTGGTGTTTTTCGTCCAGTTTATTTTAAACACATGCTCACTGTGTTTCCACTGAAGTCAGTGAGACATCTTGAGACTATGCCCAAACTATTAAATTTGTATTTTAGCTAATGAAAAAGAATAAAGATTAAAGATAAAGAAACAAAGCAGATAAATAACCTTCTACATGTGTTTATAGGGACGTTGCACCGAGGCGGCAAGGCTGGATCCAAGGACAATTAACACTCAAGGTGGTGATTATTCTAATTTCTTAATCATTTCCTCAATATCATTCTCAAAACAGATGATAGGTTTCACTGGCTAACTTGTGCACAATCAAATTCACTATACTATAATCTTTGGAACCATTTTCTAGTTTAAAAACTGGTTCGCACATGCAGTTTGCTGTAGCATTTCCTGGCCTGGAATCATTTGGGCTTTTCAAATGTATTTTTTTCTACAGTTTGAAACTATGTTAATAAATTACCAAGATAGATGATAATTTCAAATGCATGCATATACTGTAGACCTGAGAATATTGTTACAAATTATGGCTTAGAAGTCAGGATCTTGTATTAAAGAACAGGAAGCAAATTTTACAAGCATTTCCTAATTGGCACAACGATACAACTTGAATGAGCCAACTCTGTTTCCTGCTTGATTTTTTTCTTAATTTTAATTAAAACCAAATTTAGCCAAGGTCTACAGGCATCATGAAACTGATTCCTGCAGGTTTCATATCATAAACCTAATGGGATTTTCCCCCAAACAGACGTATTAATTTATTAATTAACAAGTACAAGTAAAATCAAAGAAAAAACAAGGAAGGAATAGAAAAAAAGACAAATTTTTTTACAAGCCTTAAAAATTAGTTCAAAAACTGTTACGCTTTTAGACATATTCTTTACAAGATTAAATATATGTATATGTGTATGTGTGTGTTTGTATGTGTATGTGTGTGTTTGTATGTGTATGTGTATACACACACACACAATTTTAGATAAATAATATTTAAATATAAATAGGTCTACATATTAATTTCCAAATATACATTACAAAGCATCTCTAAACCTGTTCTTAAAAGCTGTTCTTATAATTATGATCTCCTGCATCTTTTTGGTAAATTGAATAAAGCTACATGGAAAGTGACACCTAGATGTACGTTTGAAAAACAAGGACCACAGGTAGGACAATACTTTATATCCTTTTTTATTGTGTGGGTGTATGTGTGCATATAAAGTTCTGCAAGCATACTTTGTTATCTTGCGGTGGAAAAACCTACTTAAGAACACACCAACAGTTAGAGAGGATTTAATGATCATGTTATGAAAGCTAGCAAGTTACAGAAAGGCAATGGTCTCCTGTTACTAAAAACAAAAATGATACAGGTTATTTGAAGATGATTAAAATGAACAGGTTGTAAGCACTTGCAAGCTTAAAAGTGTTCTTAGTTTGAATTGTGCTAGGAAATAGACTTAACAACAATAAATATTTAATAACACCTGAATAATATGTGAATAATATGGGGGCCCGATGGCTCAGCGGGTAAGACGCCAGGCTTGTCGATCGAAAGATCGCAAGTTCGGAGGTTCAAATCCCTAGCCCCGCGTGACGGAGTGAGCTCCCGCACTCGCCCCAGCTCTTGCCAACCTAGCAACCTAGAAAGCATGCAAATGAAAGTAGATTAATAGGTACCACTTCGGTGGGTAGGTAACAGCGTTCCGCGTGCGTCATGCCGGCCACATGACCGTGGAAGTGTCTTTGGACAATGCTGGCTCTTCGGCTAACAAACGGAGATGAGCACCGGCCCCTAGAGTCGGACATGACTGTGCAGGGCAAACCTTTACCTTTACCAACTTGAATAATATGTTCTGAAAAGTGAGTCCTCATCAACCCAGAACACTCCTTCCTTCCTCCATTGAAATAACTCAGAAGTTTTTTTTAATTTTTATTTATTTAGATTTTCTATCCCGCCTTTATTATTTTTATAAAGAACTCAAGGCGGGGAACATACATACCTAACACTCCTTCCTCCTCCTATTTTCCTCCTATTTTCCCCACAACAACAACCCTGTGAGGTGAGTTGGGTGAGAGAGAGTGACTGGCCCAAAGTCACCCAGCCGGTTTTCATGCCTAAGGTGAGACTAGAACTCACAGTCTCCTGGTTTCTAGCCTGGAGCCTTAACCACTATACCAAACTGGCTTTCAGGATATCCGAGAAGTTCATGGGAAGTTTATTTATTTATATTTATTAAGATTTTTTAAATAGAATAATAGAGAAATTGAAAGAAAGAAGAGAAAGAAAGAGAAATAAGAAAGTGCAAGAAATGAAAAAGAGGGGAAGAAACCCAAAGTTAAGAAATATAGGAATGACTCTGACCTGCATTTCAACAAATAATTACAATCTTATTGTCCCTCCTCCTTCTTAGATATTATAGAAGTCCCTTCAGCCCCTAATTTAATCCATGCCTTTCTTAATCTTCAAATCCATAAATCATCATTTCATTTATTTCTTGGTTTCCAGTCCTTCAGAAAAGTTTTTGTTGTTTTTTCTCTGACCAAACAGGTCACTTTTGCCATTTCTGCAAATTCTGACATTTTCACAATCCATTCCTCCACTGTGGGGATTTCATTATTCTTCCATCTTTGTGCATACAACTATCTTGCTGCAGTTACCATATACAAAATCAATCTAACATGAGTCTTTTCTAATTCATTGTCCATAAGTCCCAATAAAAAGGTTTCTTTGCAACATTAATCTTTAATATCCTTTGCATCATTATGTGAATTTGTATCCAAAATTTATTAGTTTTCTCACAAATCCACCATGCATAATAAAATGTACCCTCATGCTTTTCACATTTCCAATGCTGGTTTGAAATAACTTCGTACATCTTTGATAATTTATCTGCTATAAAAATTTTCTCTTAGATGATGACACAGTGTAAATTTGCTACCAGTTACCCACATCCTCTCCCAAGTGTCCATATCTCTATTATATCCCAAATTAATAGCTCATTTTGTCAGGCAGTCTTTAACCTGTTCTTCTTCTCTTTGAAATCTTAACAAAAGTTTATTCATTTTTGCTTTTACGTATGTATCATTTGTAGATAATTCAATTTCAAATTCCATTAGGGTTAGGGTAACAGTTACAACCACATGGCATCACCGTAGCACATAAATCAACAAAAACCCTTCAGAACATCGTAAGTAACCCAAAAGACCCAGTAGCCCAAGAAGAAGAAAAAAACAGGGGTTATCTACAACGTACAGTGTAAGGACTGTAGCAGCCACTATGTAGGACAGACCAGCAGAAGACTAGCAGAGTGCATCCACGAACACCAACTAGCAGTCAGAAGACACACTGAATACTCCTTAATCTCACAACACATGGACAGACTCAACCATACTTTCAACTGGGAAACTCTGAGCATCCTAAACCAAGCCAAATCCAAAAACGCTAGAGAATTCCTGGAAGCTTGGCACTCAAACAAAGCAGCCATCAACAGACACATAGAGGTAAACAACATTTACATACCATTCATAAGAGACAATAGAAAAGCCAGAAGACCAGAACACCTCCTTGCCAGCAATCAATACCTAGTTATGCAAAGATTAACACCAAGATTAGCACCAGAGGAACAATCAAACAGCACAATATACCCTAATCAAGGAACTATTAACTCAGTCAATCAACCAAGCAGCAAACAACCGCCCAATCAAGGAACTACCAGGGAGAGTACAACACCCCCACCAACACAGGCAGGACAAGCCATGGTATATAAACAGAGAGCAAGTCCCACTCCCTTTTCGCACTGAAGATGTTGACTAGTCTGGCAATGAAACATCTGCAAGAAAACAACAAGGCTCAGAGAGCACCAAGGACTCCACACTTTTTCAAGTAGTGTGTATATTGGTAGGGGTCAGCATTGCTTTGAAGTTTAATGGGAGAACTGCTTTTCTATGTGATTAACTTTTAGTTACTTTCTTCTTACAATTAACCTTTTAAAATAAATTGGGAAGAGAGACCCCAATCTTGATAACAGAGCTTTACATGTTATTCAAAGAGGAAGCTCCGTAATAGAGGATTTGTATTTGTATTTGCAAGATTATAGAAAAAGTTAGGTAAGGAAATGGCCCCTTAAGTGGATGCTGTGGCATGAATATCTTCTTGCATCCAAAGACCACATTCAGGCCTTCAAGCACCTTTCCCCATATAATCCATACTGCAGTCTAAGAATTATAATCCAACACATTTTGGGATCTTCTTCCTTCTTAATATGTTAGCCCTTCGAGGTGATTCAGACAAGAAGCACAACTATGCGTACTAAGTCTATCTTTATTGTAAGGTTACATTAACAGAAACTTGCAATTTCGGAAAGTATTTCTCCCCTCCTCTCCTTTTACTCTCCAATAACGAGGGAGGGTCCCTTCTGAAACGCTTCCCATGCCTTCCCTCCTTCTGTGGGCTAAGAAATCTTCTACATGCCGGTTCTCCAGTCTGCGGCTCTTCCTCCTGTTTCCCAAGGTCATTCCCACATACCATTACATAATGCTTCTGCCTCCAGTGCTAAGCATTCTCTATCTCAGAGCTTTCCAAACTTTTCATGTTGGGGACACACTTTTTAGACATTCATCATTTCGCGACACACTCTTACAGCAGGGCATCATTTCGCGACACACTCTTACAGTGGGGCACAAGGCAGGCACTAGGACCTGCGCAGAATCACAGCAGGTTTGAAGGCACAAGGTAGGCACTAGGACCTGCGCGGAATCCTGGCAGGGCTCGGAGGCAGCAGCAGCTGCGACACACCCAGACACTGCAGCCGACACACTGACGTGTCCCGACACACAGTTTGGAAAGCTCTGCTCTATCTCCTGTTGTCCTTTCACCTAGGTTTTTACAAATATTAGGATAAAACATGCAAGCAAAAATGACAAGGCGTGATATATAGTTAAATCTTTATAATTCAATTTTGAAACCATATTTTTGTCATCTTTTCAAAGTGCTGCAATTTGAGCTCTGGATGTAACAATTTTACTATCAATTTCCAGATGTTTTGATTATGTTTCCTGCAGTTTAATCACCTGTTAACAGATTGATTATCTAAGTTAAATGTGAGAAAGCTGCCCCCTTGGTGTTGTTGGACAACAGGAACTAGGAACTATTGCCCCTGAACGTTTCCTTTATGGGTTGTCTTTGATCAGAGCTACAACAAAATCTAGAAGGTGATATGTTCCCCATAGTTACTACAGGCAATAAATAAGCTTGGCTTTATTTAAATCAGTGTTTTTCAAACTTGGCATGCTGGCTGAGAAATTCTGGGAGTTGAAGTCCATGCATCTTAAAGTTGCCAAATTTGAAAAACACTGCTTCAAACACTATAAAGCAATAACACGAACTCAAATAAATGTTTCATGCTAAAGTATATTTTGTAGATTCTTCCGTAATGCAGAAGCTGGGAATATACCTGCATATAAATGTGTTATATTTGTGTGTATGTATATATACATACAGAATTTAGCTTCTAAGTATTCCTGCTTACTATTTTTAGAAACAACCTCTACATTCTCTAAATCTTACAACTATGAAGATTAACTTTCACATAGAATGTGTAATGTGTGAATATCAGAAACCAAAAGGATAGCTAAAAACACATTTTATAATGGGACTTCAGAATCTGCTTAGGCTCTTGCCTTATAACAAGAAACAGCAAAATGAATTATTGTGAATAGGTATATAAGAAGACAATATTTTGTTTCAATATATTTTAATATTGAGTAAGAAATAAATCCCATTGAGTGCAGTGGGACTTACTCCCAGCTATGTGTATAGCATTGCAGCCAAAATGTACTTACTGTAACTTAATATTTTCACAGAGCATACAGGTTTCTTGTGCAGAATTTCAGTTCCTTTGGCACAAAATTGGGGGTTTTATAAAAAAAAATTAAGAAATTATATAAGTCTGACTTACTTGCAGCGGCAAGGTCCAATGATTTGATGACTATCTTTTTTTCTCCATTTGTTTCATATTAATTACAGCTACCAAAATAAATTAAACAAAATGTTCCCTTTAGTATATTCAGTTATGCTACAGTTACCTTTGTCAGTTTAGTCAAAGTGAAATCCTTAATAATTATTTTTTCCTAACTATAGTTTGCATCATTAAGTAAATGGTTAACCTTTAACACACTTTTTCTTTTCAATGCAGGTAGCTTCATTAGCTCCCCGGCTGCTGAAGATAAGAACTCTTGAACAAAGTGATATTTTTGTGAGTATTAGAGAAGTACAAGCTGGTTGAGCTAGAAAACACATATGTATTTTTTTAAATGCTGCAGATATTAAAAAACTCATTTTTTTAAAAAAAAATCACATTGTATTACACGCATATAATTAAAAATTACACATCTGGCTCCAAAAAGTTGCAACAGAAAATAAAAATTTGAACCGGGCTTCTACTGCCCTCCGGCCTTCTCTGTGGATGATCTGACCTTATGGAACAGGTCAGAGATACCCTTGGGCCCTTTTCTCTTGGCATTCCAAAAGGCATGGAAGCCTGTTTTTTAAGCAGTCTTTGATAGTAAAGTTGAGGGTGACCAGGCTATTTAACTATGTTAAAGCTGACCTTTAGGAGGATGGTTGGTTATGTTGGGATGTATGATACACCCTGACTAGAACGTTCTGAATGGGCCATGTAGTATTTTTAAGAAATGAATGACCAACTGACTGAATGAATGAATGAATTTGTATGAACAGCTTCCACAGCAGATTCAACAGACTTAGACAAAACTACATATTGATTCAATAAATGCCTATTTCCCAAATTTCACCTGATTGCAGGAGCCAATAGTTTAGTAGGCCTGAACTGCATGAGGCAATGCCTAATCGTTTCTACACATGCTAATGCGTTCCTACAATTGCCACCTCAGTTATTTTTGAAGTCAGACTAATTTCCAGTTTTGGTAGCCAGCTGAAACAACAAGAGGTATTTTTGTTTTATTTGCTTGTTTGTTTGGCAATGAAGAATCTTCAGGTAAGGGAACGGTAGAATCTCTTCTTGTTCATGATTTCTCACTCCTCTGCATTTCTTTTATGTGGTTCCATTTCCTCCATCTTGTTAAAACAAACTAAATTTGGCCTGGACTTTGGTCAAGGAGAAGTGGTGGTAATCACTGCTTCAGAGCATCTCCCCGGTTTTAAAAAGCTTTGTGTCCAAAGTAGGATCTGGTGGATGTTCTGTCAACTTTTTAACACAAAGATCTTCAGAACAATAGGCTCTTTCTTTCTTAACATCTCGTACCTTATAATATTCAGACATACAAGTGGTTCCAAGGCTGTTTTAATAAAGTGTGTTTGTCTTGAGGAAATTAATAACTTTATACTTTAGATTACGCTAATGTTCAAGTCTCAATTTACACCACAATGCATATATATATTTATGGTTAATCTAAAATAAGTGGAATGCCCAAGAAAGTAATAGCATATTTAATCATTCCACTACTACTAATTTTTAAAATATCTATTATACAAAGGAAAGTAAAATGAAGAATTCCTGTTTTTAGTAGCTGGATGGTATTCTGTAGTAGGAAGAATGAGACTCAGAGCCCTAATTTTTTGCTCTTTCTAGAGGGGTAGATTGAATCAACTGGCTGGCATGATGTGGAAGATTGTTTACTCTGAAAAATTGAAAACAGTGTTATTAGCATTAAGTCATTCATCTTCTTAAACTATTTGCCATTACAGGGACTGGCCAATTTAATGGACAAATTCTGTGTTCTTCAACTCAGTTTGGTAAGTCATTATTTTGGAAAAAAGAAAATTAGTTTATCCTACTTTAAAAATAATGTTAAGACTGAAAATCAGCCTACATTCCCAATTCAGAAATCAGTACTCTCTGTGAAAAAGGAGAGGATGTAAATAAACTTAACCTTTAAAAAAGCAATGTAAATTCAATTCCTACAGGTGGAAAATCATGAAAAAAGGCAAAGTATTTCTCCCCTCCTTTCCGTTTCCTTCCTCCCAATATTGTGTTTTAGCTAGTGACTTCAGTAGTTCTCCAGGACCATTTTACAAATGCAAGTCGTATAGCCTAATTATAAATGCAAGTCATATAGCCCGATTTCCAGATCTCTTTATAATACAAATAGTACCAAGGTAAGGAATAGGTATAGGGGCGTGGTGGCTCAGTGGGTAAGATGCCAGGCTTGTTGACTGGAAGATCGCAAGTTCAGAGGTTCGAATCCCTAGCCCAGAGCTTTCCAAACTGTGTGTCGGGACACGTTAGTGTGTCGGCTGCAGTGTCTGGGTGTGTCGCAGCTGCTGCTGCCTCCAAGCCCTGCCAGGAATCCATGCAGGTCCTAGTGCCTGCCTTGTGCCTTGCTGCCTCCAAACCTGCTGTGATTCCACACAGGTCCTAATGCCTGCCTTGTGCCCTGCTGTAAGAGTGTGTCGCGAAATGATGCATGTCTAAAAAGTGTGTCACCAACATGAAAAGTTTGGAAAACTCTGCCCTAGCCCCATGTGACGGAGTGAGCTCCTGCACTAGCCCCAGCTCTTGCCAACCTAGCAATTCGAAAGCATGCAAATGCAAGTAGATGAATAGGTACACTTCGGTGGGTAGGTAACAGCGTTCCGCGTGCATCATGCTGGCCACATGACCGTGGAAGCGTCTTCGGACAACACTGGCTCTTCGGCTAACAAACGGAGATGAGCACTGGCCCCTAGAGTCAGACACCACTGCACAAATGTGCAGGGGAACCTTTACCTTTAAGGAATAGGTGGCTGAAGGAAGGAAGCAAAAGAACAAAAGAGCATTGTCATTAAATAGTCTCTCACTGCTCTTCTGATACAGATCACACCGCATCCACTCCACTCTTCTGAGGCCAACTGAAGTAGATAATCACCATTAGGCAATATGACACAGAGCTGCAATGGCTTTGACCATTTTAAGGACAATCACAATGCTAGACATTTTTATTGTTTACTGAAAAAGTTAAGATACAATTCCAAACAAGAACATTTTACAGTAATAATAGATTTTAGGATAACAAAGCAGTGCTACTTTCTTCCCCTCTACTTGCTAACTTACAAGTGAAAGAAGTACTACAGTAGTGGGAATTATTACTATGGAAGCAGCCAGTTCCACTGATGTTTTTCTTACCAAAGAAGTTTTCTGGGGAAAAAACCCCTAGTTGTTGACTTTGGTAATATATACATGCCTATAGAAGTAATGATTTGGTCTACTTACGCCAGCATATTTCTTGCTGGAGTGTAACCATATTATTATTCTTGAATTACATTCTGTTTGTGGTAGCAGTGTTGATTATCAAAACAATGTAGTTGTTATGACTACTTTGTTTTTATACTCTTCAGGTATCTTTTTTCTTGTCTCTTCATTTGACTTGATTTAAATAACATTAAGATGCCATTTAAAAATCCTACATGTATGTAGCTGGTTTCCCAGAGTGTAATGAATTTATGAAATTAATGAACAAGAAATATGATGTAGGAAATGATATGATCCTGGGGCTGTAAGCTTAAGTGCTACAAGGAATAACAGAGGAGAGCTTCAGTTCAAAGCATACTTATCAGCATTCCAAATAGAACTTTTTTATTCATATGTGGGGTAAATTACCCTTCAAATTCTAGCCAATGCATTGCTACAATTCATTGAGAAATAGCAACACTTGAGAACGGCAAGCAATTAATATTTAGAATAACTGGTGAAGTGCTTTCATACATGCTCACATTATATTTGCCATTTAAAATGTGTCATCCTTCAGAAACATGTAACGTACAAATCAGTTAAATTGGAACTTTTGTTATGAAACATAGTGTTGGTTCATATATGGATGTTTTCCTACTTTGAAACCAGGGATTGAAAGTGTTTTTTTTCCCTGATTAAAAGAAAACTTTGGGTAGTGTTATTCAATTATTAAGATCAGCCCTAAATAATCTTTAATTTAAATTGTGGGTTAGAAATAGCAGACATGAACAATGCATATCTGCTAGTCATTTATTAGACAGTAGCATTTCCTCTGAATGATCTCTTCATTTTATTTGAAAATTAGAATATATTGTTCTTTAAACAAACCATCTTCTTGATAAAAATGATCAACTTTGGATAAGATTACTCTTCATCTTGACAGTGAATAAGTTCTTCCATTGTTGGCTAAGTTTAAATATGTCTTCTTATTTTGGCAAGCATTTATGTGTACTGATTAATACTTTAACTACCTCGATGCCTTTTTTTGAGATCTCAGATTTATTTTATAAATAACACAATGGACAGAGTATAGCCTTAAAATATGGGTTATTTATCTTGCTTAGGAAAAAAAAAGATTGTTACTGTTATTTTCATGTTTCCACAGATCAGTGAAGGTGCAGAGTGCCTATTTATTCCCAAACGACTGTTTCTGGAGGAAGCAACAGCTAAATCCAGGCAGATAGCATTGCAGATGCTCAGCAGTTACCCCACAGAGGGTATGATCCAGGAGAGTTACATTATACAGCAAGCATGGAGCAGATACAAGACCAAACTTATTGGACAACACCTTAAATAGCATGCTAAGCAAGCAGTCTTCAAAAGTAGTAATAGCTAGTAAATATATTTTATATGCATTGCAAGCCAAGCTTTTGTCCAGATAAGAAAATACTTATTTGTGAAAATACTTGACTATTTCAGCTTCTTTTCTATAGTATAAAATGGTTTTATATTCAGTGGTGAACTTATATCAGTTCTTGAGATGTTGGTCAAAATATCTTAAAAGGACACCAACACACCAATACCCAAGGGGATGCGCGTTGGCATAAGATTTGCAATTACTAACTTATTTTAGAAATAAGAGTTAGAAATATTTATAAGATAATGTAAAGAGAAATCTCCCGGAGTCCTTTGGGATAAGGGCAAGTTAGAAGCATTGTAAAACACATACATACATAAAAAGGTAAAGGTTCCCCCTGCACATTTGTGCAGTCGTGTCCGACTCTAGGGGCCAGTGCTCATCTCTGTTTGTTAGCTGAAGAGCCAGCGTTGTCCGAAGACACTTCCACGGTCATGTGGCCGGCATGATGCGCGCGGAACACTGTTACCTACCCACCAAAGTGGTACTTATTTATCTACTTGCATTTGCATGCTTTCAAATTGCTAGGTTGGCAAGAGCTGGGGCGAGTGCGGGAGCTCACTCCGTCACGCGGGGCTAGGGATTCGAACCTGCGATCTTCCGATCGACAAGCCTGGCGTCTTACCCGCTGAGCCACCACGCCCCATACATACCAGTAATTTGTATACCTATATAATTTGCTCGCCAAATCCTTTCCTTTATTATGGTTTTCTCAACCAGACTTAAGATATCTTTTCCATGTATGAGTGTCCTATATAAAATAGAATGCATGTCTTCCCAATATATTTACTGTACAATGAGTTGACCATTACTCAAACACAAGTGATTATTACTTAAGCAAATATCTGGTTTAATCTGTCTAAATTGAGGAAAGATAAAATATGTAATTTCTTGGCTTACAAAGACAAATACTTAAATTGCGGTATGTACCACACTCTTCTTTCACTTTTGCCTTTGTGCAAACCCATTTCATTTAGAAATGTCCACTGATTAGTTAAATGGCAAGTAATGTGCAAGGTTTGGATGACACTTTTTCTTGTGCAGAATTATTGAAAAATAAGTCATGGTCTGGGTTTATTATTATTACTATTATTCCAGGACTCTCCTCCCCAGATCAGAATTTGTTCTCCATTAATTATGACTCTTGTTATAACCCATACTAAATTGTTGTAAATCTGTTCCCGTAATTGATGATACTTCCAGCACACATTGACCACTGGCTAATTATTTCCGTCTGGAAAGTTACCATTCATAATTTCCCATCCAGGTTTTTCCCCTCTAAAGTAGCAATTTAATAAAAATACAAATATAAATATAGTTATTGGCAAGGTACCTTTTTTAAATAATCCCAATTGAATTATGTTTTTATTCAACTAGTAAATAAACTGCTATATGGTATAAACTTGATTTCCTCTGAATTTATAAAACGCATTCCATAATTATTAAGTGAGAAAAAGAAGTTTTGCCAAATGGGAAATGTGTTACAAGTGGCAAAAATATATTTAGTAAATGAAAAAGCTTATCCCATGTATGGTGTGAAAATTAGGAAAATGAGAAACCTGTCTATTTTCCTCAAGTAGTAGACAAGCTCATTCACCATGCTACTGAATGTTTAAATTTTATTGCGGATATTGTCAACTGGAACAGATCCAGCAGCAGCGAATATGGTAGGGTCGGGCAGGCATGAAACAAAATGAAGCTCTTGTATCACATTTGAAGCATTTGTCTTAAATTCTCATTTGTTATGTCTATATGATTTGGTCTGTATCTGGCAGCCCTTCCAGTAGCTTCCAAAATGAAAGGAAGGGAATTCTCACCAGGGGACCTTCAGTTGCATAATCAGCAGAAAAAAAGTTGCCAGGGCATATTTGTATCATGGCAGCGTCCAAGTGGGAAAGGCCACAAGATAAACCTATGGAGTAGATACACATTTTTCAAATTTCATATTTATTTATTGTATGGCACGTTCACATCACGTTACAATAAAAAAACATAGAGCATAATAAATATGAAATATAAAATATAGACGAGAAAATTACAAACATATGTCTAGGTTACAAATACAGTTTTTTGCTTCAGTTGTCACAGCCAGGAAATCAGCAAAGTCTCCATTGTAGGCTCGGTTTTGACACTCTGTCACTATATGTTGGATAGTTTGTTTTCCGACCCTGCAGTCACAGTTCGATGATGTTGTTTTGCCCCACTTATAAAGGGCATCTGCACATCTACCATGACCCGTGCGAATTTGGTTCAAGGTTGTCCATATCGCACGGGGCTGGTCAAATCCAGGTGGTTTTTCCAAGATGCCGGGCAAGCTTCGGCATTGTGGAGGGCAATTTCCTAGCCAATGTTGTTTCCACGTGTTGTGGATATTGAAATCGTCTTCTAGAAGAGCTTTAGCGGTAGAAATGGCTGGATGTCTCGATCTCAGCCTGTTTCGCTCCAAGCAGGCTACGTCATTTAGTATTGGTAGCTGGGGATTACCAATAATCTTCCAATATTCTTGAAGAAGGGCGCTCTTTCGTCCTGCATCCGGAGGTGGTATATGGCTCAAAACAGGCAGCCAGTATGTGGGAGTAGGTCGTATCGTCCCACTAACGATGCACATTGACTCATGCAGTTGTGTATCAATCTTTCTCGTGTGCGGGCTATTAAGCCACACTGGGGCACAGTACTCTGCTGCTGAGTAAACCAAGCCGAGTGCAGACATTCTCAGCATATCCGCTGTCGAGCCCCAGCTAGTGCCACATAGTTTGTGTAGAATGTTGTTTCTACTTCTCAGTTTGGCAGCAGTCTTCATCAGGTGTTCTTTATAGGAAAGTGTCCTATCCAGTGCGACCCCAAGATATTTGGGATGCATGTTATGATTGAGCCGGTTTCCCTTAAATCGAACATTTTGCTCTCTACGTGCTGATCTATTACAAAAGTGGAAGCATGTTACTTCCGTCTTCCCAAGTACAGAATAGAACCCTGAAATAAAGGGGGGAGAAATATGAAGAAAAATAATTTTGCACCTGAATCATAATTTTAAAACAAAAAACAATTAAAATATTATTAACTGCAGGCTTTTATGGTTTTCCAAAAGTATTCAAGCCCAGTGGGAGAGTTTTTGAAATGACTGATGATGTAGACCAAGGACAATATCCATGATTCAAACTAGTATTTTGACTGGAGGGTTTTGTTTTGTTTCAGCTGTTTTCTTTAGAGAGATACTCCCAAGTAAAAAACAAAGAACAGGCTTGAATTTGATCCAAAATAGTTCTGCACAAGTAATTAGATTTAAACTGTTGGAAATCAATACAACTAAATCCATTTTAATGCAGCACTTCAGGCTAATTGAGTAGTGAGTTTGCATAAAAGTATCAATGGCTTATCACACGGGGGTTCTCATTTGGTAAGAGTACACAAAATATTCTGTTTTTCTGTTGAGTTCTTTAGCAGGATTGTATCAAATATACCTAATTTGTGACCAACCTCACTGAATATACTATAATTTGCAAACCAAAATTTCCCACTCACCTCACTCCCTGATTTTGCAATTTTGCTACCAGCAACTGGTATTCATGAATATGCTTCCTCAGGAAATGGCATGTAGCCATCATCTTTGTAGCTTTGACATTAGACACATGTTTTGCCCTCAGAGTTTTGTTATGGTTAATTTTATTTGTTTGTTTTCTATCCCGCCTTTATTATTTTTATAAATAACTCAAGGCGGCGAACATACCTAATACTCCTTCCTCCTCCTGTTTTCCCCACAACAACAACCCTGTGAGGTGAGTTGGGCTGAGAGAGTGACTGGCCCAAGGTCACCCAGCCGGCTTTCATGCCTGAGGCGGGACTAGAACTCTCAGTCTCCTGGTTTCCCATTGGCTCCTTCCTAGGGCTGAGAGAGTGACTGGCCCAAGGTCACCCAGCCGGCTTTCATGCCTAAGGTGGGACTAGAACTCTCAGTCTCCTAGTTTGCTATTGGCTCCTTCCTAGGGCTGAGAGAGTGACTGGCCCAAGGTCACCCAGCCGGCTTTCATGCCTAAGGTGGGACTAGAACTCTCAGTCTCCTAGTTTGCTATTGGCTCCTTCCTAGGGCTGAGAGAGTGACTGGCCCAAGGTCACCCAGCCGGCTTTCATGCCTGAGGCGGGACTAGAACTCTCAGTCTCCTGGTTTCCCATTGGCTCCTTCCTAGGGCTGAGAGAGTGACTGGCCCAAGGTCACCCAGCCGGCTTTCATGCCTAAGGTGGGACTAGAACTCTCAGTCTCCTAGTTTCTATTGGCTCCTTCCTAGGGCTGAGAGAGTGACTGGCCCAAGGTCACCCAGCCGGCTTTCATGCCTAAGGTGGGACTAGAACTCTCAGTCTCCTAGTTTGCTATTGGCTCCTTCCTAGGGCTGAGAGAGTGACTGGCCCAAGGTCACCCAGCCGGCTTTCATGCCTGAGGCGGGACTAGAACTCTCAGTCTCCTGGTTTCCCATTGGCTCCTTCCTAGGGCTGAGAGAGTGACTGGCCCAAGGTCACCCAGCCGGCTTTCATGCCTAAGGTGGGACTAGAACTCTCAGTCTCCTAGTTTGCTATTGGCTCCTTCCTAGGGCTGAGAGACAGGGATTGGCCCAAGGTCACCCAGCCGGCTTTCATGCCTAAGGTGGGACTAGAACTCTCAGTCTCCTAGTTTGCTATTGGCTCCTTCCTAGGGCTGAGAGAGTGACTGGCCCAAGGTCACCCAGCCGGCTTTCATGCCTAAGGTGGGACTAGAACTCTCAGTCTCCTAGTTTGCTATTGGCTCCTTCCTAGGGCTGAGAGAGTGACTGGCCCAAGGTCACCCAGCCGGCTTTCATGCCTAAGGTGGGACTAGAACTCTCAGTCTCCTAGTTTGCTATTGGCTCCTTCCTAGGGCTGAGAGAGTGACTGGCCCAAGGTCACCCAGCCGGCTTTCATGCCTAAGGTGGGACTAGAACTCTCAGTCTCCTAGTTTCTATTGGCTCCTTCCTAGGGCTGAGAGAGTGACTGGCCCAAGGTCACCCAGCCGGCTTTCATGCCTAAGGTGGGACTAGAACTCTCAGTCTCCTAGTTTGCTATTGGCTCCTTCCTAGGGCTGAGAGAGTGACTGGCCCAAGGTCACCCAGCCGGCTTTCATGCCTGAGGCGGGACTAGAACTCTCAGTCTCCTGGTTTCCCATTGGCTCCTTCCTAGGGCTGAGAGAGTGACTGGCCCAAGGTCACCCAGCCGGCTTTCATGCCTAAGGTGGGACTAGAACTCTCAGTCTCCTAGTTTGCTATTGGCTCCTTCCTAGGGCTGAGAGACAGGGATTGGCCCAAGGTCACCCAGCCGGCTTTCATGCCTAAGGTGGGACTAGAACTCTCAGTCTCCTAGTTTGCTATTGGCTCCTTCCTAGGGCTGAGAGAGTGACTGGCCCAAGGTCACCCAGCCGGCTTTCATGCCTAAGGTGGGACTAGAACTCTCAGTCTCCTAGTTTGCTATTGGCTCCTTCCTAGGGCTGAGAGAGTGACTGGCCCAAGGTCACCCAGCCGGCTTTCATGCCTAAGGTGGGACTAGAACTCTCAGTCTCCTAGTTTGCTATTGGCTCCTTCCTAGGGCTGAGAGACAGGGACTGGCTCAAGGTCACCCAGCCGGCTTTCATGCCTGAGGCGGGACTAGAACTCTCAGTCTCCTAGTTTGCTATTGGCTCCTTCCTAGGGCTGAGAGACAGGGATTGGCCCAAGGTCACCCAGCCGGCTTTCATGCCTAAGGCGGGACTAGAACCCTCAGTCTCCTGGTTTCTAGCCCGTTGCCTTAACCACTAGACCAGAGCTTTCCAAACAAAAGTGTGTCTCCACACACAGTCTGGTGTGTCGCCACACAACCCGGAAGCGCTGATCATCATCAGCGCTTCCGGGTTTTCCCGCGGCCACACACCAACGGCGGTTGGTGTGTCGCCGCGGGAAAACTTTGGAAAGCCCTGCACTAGACCAAACTGGCTCTTTTATACCTCTGTAACCAAGCTATTATGGCCAATTCTGTAGGCTAGGTTCAAGTCTTAGGAAATGTAAAATATCTTGAAATAACATTATAAATTCAAATGTGGACCATCATGGTCCTGGCACCTATCAGGCTCAGGGAAAATAAGTATCAGTGTCTAATGGATGTTCTTTTTAGATACATTCACAGGGAGAAGAAGTCAAATTCCTTGTCCAGTCAACATTGACCTCCAAACTGCATGGGAACAGTATTTCCATTTTGAACCATGATTCCAGAAAAGAGGCCCTAGGTATTGAATTTATAAAATAATGTTTAAAATATAATAATATAGTGTGTTGCTTTATAATAGCAACACACCTGACCTAACTAGATACACCAAGATCAAAATACCCAGAATCATGGACTTCATCAACCTCTGCCTCACCACCTACTTTCAGTTTGATGGACAAGTATACCAACAAATCAAAGGAACGCCTATGGGATCACCACTCTCAAGACTCATAGCAGAGATTATAATGCAACGTCTAGAAAGGATAGCACTCCCACGCATACAACCCAAAGTATGGATCCAGTATGTAGATGACACCTTCATCATAATAAAAAGGGATCAACTGGAGGAAACACATGGAACCATCAACAACATCTTCAAAGGAATAAAATTCACAAGAAGAAAACAACAACACACTACCCTTCTTGGACATCCTCATCAGTAGAGGAAATGAAGACATTCTAGAAACACAAGTCTACCGGAAAACTACCCACACTAACCAAGTGCTCCACTACCAAAGCAATAACCCAACCTCCCACAAGAGGAGCTGTGTAAGAACACTATTCAGACGAGCACAAACGCACTGCAGCAACCCAGAACACCAGAAAAAGAAAACAGACCACTTATATAGCATCTTCCAGAAAAATGGATATCCACGCAACTTTATCAAAAAGTGCCTGACCACTCAACCGACCACAGCAAAACCAACAGAAGCTATGAAAAGGATTACACTGCCATACATCAGAAACATCTCAGAAACTACCAATAGACTGTTACAACCACACGGCATCACCGTAGCATACAAACCAACCAAAACCCTTCAGAACATCGTAAGTAACCCAAAAGACCCAGTAGCCCAAGAAGAAAAAATAGGAGTTATCTACAACATACAGTGTAAGGACTGTAACAGCCACTATGTAGGACAGACCGGCAGAAGACTAGGAGAACGCATCCACGAACACCAACTAGCAGTCAGAAGACACGATGAAACCTCCTTAATCTCACAACACATGGACAGACTCAACCATACTTTCAACCGGGAAACTGTGAGCATCTTAAACCAAGCCAAATCCAAAAACGCTAGAGAATTCCTGGAAGCTTGGCACTCAGACAAAGCAGCCATCAACAGACTCATAGACGTAAACAATATTTACATACCATTCATAAGATACAATAGAAAAGCCAGAAGACGAGAATACCTCCTTGCCAGCAATCAACACTCAGATATGCAAAGATTAACACCAGGATTAGCACCAGAGGAACAATCAAACAGCACAATATACCCTAATCAAGGAACTATTAACTCAGTCAATCAACCAAGCAGCAAACAACAGCCCAATCAAGGAACTACCAAGGAGAGAACAACACCCCCACCAACACAAGCAGGACAAGCCATGGTATATAAACAGAGAGCAAGTCCCACTCCCTTTTCGCACTGAAGATGTTGCCTAGCCTGGCAATGAAACGTCTGCAAGAAAACAACAAAGCTCAGAGAGCACCAAGGACTCCACAAAATAGCCTTTCCCAACCTGATGCTGTCCAGATATGTCATATGATTAATTCTCAGAATTACCAACCCACATGCAGTTCCTGAACTTGCTTTTGGGGATCCCAGGATTTCCTCCAACCACAACTGCCAAAAAAGTGGCAGGGTTTTCTATTATTTTGTGGTGGAAGACAGGAACAGTAATGTTGGTCCTAAAATAGGCTATTGGGGGGGGGGGTGCCTTCGAGTCAATCTTGACTCTTGGTGACTGCCTGGACAAGTCCCTGCAGTTTTCTTGGGAAGATTTCAGAAGTGGTTTGCCATTGTGTTCTTCCTAGGGCTGATAGAGAGTGACTAGCTCATGGTCAGCTGGCTTTGTGCCTACAGATGGACTAGAATTCATGGTCTTTTCGTTTGTAGCCTGGTGCCTTAACCACGACACCAACCTGGCTTTCAGGCTTAGCATATTTAAAATTCAGATTAGGAAGAGAGCTGACTTTCTATTACCTCGTCTCGTTCTTCTTTTCTCCCCGCGAAATAGAATAATAGAGATGGATGGATGACATTCTGGAGGTGACGGACTCGACCGTGGGGGAGCTGGGGGTGGCGACGGCTGACAGGAAGCTCTGGCGTGGGCTGGTCCATGAAGTCACGAAGAGTCGGAAGCGACTGAACGAATAAACAACAAAAGGGGCCATTTAGGGTACGGAGTCCAATCAGCTGCATGAATCCAAACTAAGCTTATTTTAGCCTCTGCTTGAACACATCCAATGAAGGGGAACTTGACATCTTTCAATGTAATTGGTTCCACTATTGACTTGTTCCTCTCTTAGGTCTTCCTTGCATCCAGTCAGAATCTTCTTCCTTTAAATCCATTGTTCTACTGTATGTTCCACGATCTGGAATGATGAAAAATAGGTCTTGGCTTACCTTCATGTGTCATCCTCTCAGGTTCTTAAAGGATGTTATTATATCCCCCCTCCCCCACCAGTCTTCCCAAAACTGAACATTCCCAGATTTTTCACTCTATCTATCTATCTATCTATCTATCTATCTATCTATCTATCTATCTATCTATCTATACCCCGCCTATCCCCTCCCTAATGGAGGACTCTAGGCGGCTTACAACATCATTACATATATTTTAATTATACATCCATATATATTACAATACCCGCGCGATTAGGGAGGGGGTGAGGGAACCGGCTCTTCTTTCTAGGCATCGGAACTACAAGCCCCAGAATGCCTCGCTTTCAGAGCCGGCTGCTGACATCCCGGAAGTTGTTAAATTGGGATCCGTCCTCTGCCGCCGTCCTCAGCCGCCATCCACGGGCTTCTCCAGATCTTTATCTTCGGTTCCGAGGCGACTCCCCGACAGGATGCCAGCATATTGCCCCACGTGAGTGGTACCCATTTATCTACTTGCTATTTAGCTTTCGAATCGCTGGGTTGGCAGAGAGCTAGGGCTAGTGACGAGAGCTCACCTCGCCACGCGGATTCGAACTGCCGACCTTATGGTCAGCAGACTAACAGCTCAGCGGTTTAACCCGCTGAGCTACCACGCCCCTTTTCATGGGACAGTTCCCTGATTACCCTCACTGCTCTTCTCTGAATCTGTACCAATTCTTCTTAAAGTGTGGTGCCTGTAACTGTACAGAATACTTGAGGTGAGTGGGCTCAATGCAACCCAGAATTGCATTTGCCTTCTTTGCAGTCATGTTACGGCTGACTCATATCAGTTTGTAATCAACCACTATTCTGAAATCTTTTTTCACCAAGTATGCCCCAACCTATAATTGTGCATTTGACTTCTGTTTCCTAAGAATCTGTCTTTGATAACTTTTCTTTACTAGGATTGTTCCTGGTGGTATCTCGCTTATAATTCTCCCCATTTTGTTTTCATTCAGTCCTCATTTTAACTCAGATGCCCTCTACAATACCGCCTGATTCATTTATTTAGATTTCTTGAGCAGGAGTGGATACTTTTAACAGAACAACCCTTCCTTACTTGTACTGTATTGCAGGGGTCCCCAGCCTGTGGGCCGTGGCCTGTTAGGAAGTGGGCCGCACAGCAGGTGAGCGGTGGTGGTCAGCGCAATTGGCTCCTGCCTGCAAACCCCGCCCCCGTCTGTGCAATTGGCTCCCGTCTGCAAACCCCGCCCCTGGTCCATGCAATTGGCTCCCGCCTGCAAACCCCGCCCCCCTGGTCCACGTGATTGGCTCCTGCCTGCAAACCCACCCACCCCGATCTGTGGAAAAATTGTCTTCCATGACCGGTCCCTGGTGCCAAAAAGGTTGGGTACCCCTGCTGTATTGCTTCTGTTCATTGTCAACAAATTGTATCTTCTATTGCTATGTTCAGATCATGAGAGTCATCCCACCAAGTCTCTTTCATACCTTTTAAATCATTTTTGCCTTCCTGTACTACAAGTTCAAGATCATTTTATTTATTTCCCATTCTCTGAGCATTAGAGTATAGACAAGAAAGCCATGAACTTTATGAGCCAGTATTCTGATTTTTCTTCTCATGCAGTTTAAGAGGCCCCATTTCAGCAACACTTCTACTTTCTACAGGGCATAAGTCATTATCTTGCTCCTTTATTTGTTTTCCTGATGATGAGCTGCTTCCTCTCTCAGCTCCTGTTGCAGTGCTTCCTTTCTTTCATCTGGTGAATCTTCATCCTCTCTCATCAGCTGAAGTGCGGCCACTCATTTCCAATCCGCTGACTGTTTCTTCAAGCACTACTGTTTGCTCATACTGCAGATATATGTCTCCAACAGCAGGCCACAATTACAGACTCCTGCCAGTTCATCTTCAGTTTTGGTTTTTAAGGCACCCCTATCAGAAAGGCTCCTATTTCTTCTCGCTCCTTTCTCAGGTTCTCACATTAACCAAGTACACATTGTTGGCTTGGAGGGACATTGGCTAAGCATTCACTCTTAGTCCCTTCTACTAAAGCCCACTGGCAAACTCTTGTTAGCTGTATCTGTAGTGAACTGCAGAGGGAGATGTTAAGAACAGCTCCTAGCACCAAAATGTTATACATTCCTTTTTTTATAGTTTAAACTTTATTGATTTTCAGAGTATAGATAAAATACAAAATAGAAAATACAGAAAAGCATGAAAATAGAACTAAAGAAAAAAGAAGAAAAAAACTATAAAGTGCAAATAGACAGAAAACAAAGACGGAAAAGTGACTTCTGACTTTCCCCAATACAGATATAGATAAATATACAAAAATAATCTCTTACCAATGATTAAACCATAGTAACATTATTTCTATTAAAATAAACCAATTAATCATTAAAACCCAAAATCAGAACATCATTTTTTTCTACCACAAGCAAGTACTCTAGAAGTGGTTGCCAAACAGATAAAAATCCAGAAACTGAATGTTCTCTAATTAATGCTGTCAATTTAGCCATCTGGGCCAGATCCATTAATTTAACAATCCAATCTTCAACCGTAGGTATCTGTGGATCTTTCCATCTCTGTGCGTATAAAAGTCTTGCAGCTGTGATCATATATAAAAACAAAACTCCATGTTTCTCCAGCTCCTTCTCCATCAAACCCAAAAGGAACAGTTCCGGCTTTTTTTGTATATTCACTTTTAAAATCTTTTGAATAATAATACATATTTGATCCAAATTTTTTTTGGCTTTCTCACAGGTCCACCAGAGATGATAAAGAGTTCCTTCTCCCTGTAAACACTTCCAACAAACATTAGTTACACCATTATACATTTTTGATAGTTTATCAGGGGTTAGATACCAACGATACATCATCTTATAAAAGTTCTCTTTTAAGTTATAATTTAAGGTGAATTTCAAACCTTTATTCCACATATTTTCCCATTGTTCAAGCATAATATTATATCCAAAATTCTTAGCCCATCTGATCATGCATTCTTTTACCTGTTCATCTTCCAAATTCATCTGTAACAACAAAAATGTTATACATTCCTGATCTTTGGAATGAGTTTCCCTAATTCAATAACTCTTCAAATGTAATCCACAGAGGTCCACTAGGAAGTCTGCTAGTAGAACTAGCTAGACTACCCATGTTTACCAGCCAGAGCTTCCTGGCCTCGTCCCTACCTCCCTGCATTCAGTGACAATTGATTGCCAGGATATGTTGGGAAGCAGAGCTGGGGCAGCCAAAGATCTCTGGCCAGCTGATTGCTGGCACACCTGGAGAGGCACTGCTGGGGAAGTGGGGATTGTTGGCACATGGCCTGTCCTTGCGCTATTTGCGTCCACGGGTGAAGCCATAGCCCTCTTGCCACCTCAGCCCCAGCCTCCCCACATGCAGTGGCATTCAAGTTCTAAAGAAATACTTCATTTTAGACTGCATTTTCGGTACAACATTTAGTTTAAAAAGGCCTTCTGAAATGGAGGGGGTGGAAAAGCATATACAAATGCAACAATAATCATAGTTTTATTTACCAAAAAGGGGAACTCCCGTGCTTTTAAAGTCATAAACAAGGGGAGGGAGGTTTTGTTTATATTGTCCCTACATTTTCTGAACATTTATTTGTGGTCCACAACTGACCACTAACACCAATGGAGTGAGGTGTTTTATACATTTTACGAATAAATAAATAAGTTATAGAAAGTTTGAGAAAGTTTGAGAAACTATGTCTTAATCCATAGCTCATCCCACTCACCTGGGATTAGCAGAAAAGACATTGAGGAACAGATGTGTGAAAGCACCTACAAGTTAAATTCTGACAAGTGTTCTTTAAAAATTGGAGTCACTGGACTCTTTCTTTCTTTTCCTTGATTTGTAAGCCATAGTCCACAAAATATCACATACCGGTAACTAAAACTTTCCAAGTGAAACTTCACAATGAAGTTGTCTAGAATTTCTGTTGTGATTAACCATGATTAAGGTGAATAAGCAAGTGGTGGCTGAAAGCACTATGCCAAGAAATGAACAATTTGAGCCTGCCACCTAACTGTCATGTAGTCTCTAGAATGCTTTATAATTGGTTAGTAAAAATGACAAAAACAAGACACCAAACACCAGGGCTCCTGGCGCACAAAGAATCTGGCTTCGTGCAAACTCTATGAGTTTGACAGGAATTTCAAAGCTTAAAACAAACAGTTTTATTTATTTAATAACAGATTATTAGTTTACCAGCAAATTGCCATCAGACTGAATTACTGTAGTATGAAGAGGAGAGGGCTTGTATATTGCATTCAGCTGTTGATCATGGCAGAATAGATGGCACGTCTTCCTGTAAGGAACTCACACCAACCTGATTCCACTCTTTCTTTGCTTCATTGGCAATGATCCTGGTAGTAGATGGGGTTGTGAGAAGCAGGGAGATGAGTTGCTGTTCTTCCTTTCCATAACAAAGTCAATTGTCAAACGTAGAATAAGAAATGAAGTCAGGGCTATATAAAAAAAATCAAGCTCTGATTTCTATGACCCCACATTGAATGCAGCCTCTAGATCAGGGCTTTCCAAACTGTTCACGTTGGTGACACACCAATGGTGGTGCGCGAAAACCTGGAAGCGCCGCCACTGCGGCAGCGCGTGAAAACCAAGAAGCACCGCGGCAGTGGCACTTCCGGGTTTTCGCACGCCACAGTGGCGGCGCTTTCACGTTTTCGCGCGCCGCTGCTGCCGTGGTGCTTTTGGGTTTTCGCGCGACACACCTGGGCCCCGCAGGTGACACAGTACTGTGTCGCGACACACAGTTTGGAAAGCTATGCTCTAGATGGTCAGATTAAAGGTAAGGAACATGCCCCCCCCATTCTAACTTAGAAAGAGGGATTTCTTTTCCCCATTTGGAATCTGTCTTTTTGTGTAGGGATTGTTGGCGGCGACAGTTTGACCTGTATGACTCCTCTAAAGTTCTGGAGATGGCTTCGGATCAGGAGAAGAGAATCAGTCTTTTGCTCTTCCTCCGTGATTGTGGATCTGGATTATTCATATTCAATGCAATGGGCAAGTTCTATTCCAGCAGCTACTCTGTCTCGATATATAGTAATGTTTACCATATACAGTACATGAATTCTAAATATTATAGTGAGGGATAATGTGAAAAACAAATCCTTGTTAACTGAAGCCCCATTGACTTTACTCTGCATCCAGCCCATAAGTTTTATTTCTGCATATGCGACATCAGCTATAGCTCTCCGAAGTGGCAAGCTATGTTCCATGAGGCAATTTAACTGGGGGGACAAATTAATAGTAACACTTGTACTGAGGTTGATCATTTATGGTATGGAAAATTGATACTCAATCTCCCAGGAAGTTCTCTTACAGAAAGCTCATTGATAAAAAATGAAATGGCGCAAGGGTGCACTACTGAGGCTTACACAGGAATCTTCAATGTGCATTATGCTCAAGGAAAATGAGACCTTCCTAGAAAAGAGGAAAGACTAGCAAAAAAATTCCCCACAAGCTCTGTTGTTCTTCATAATGAGTCAATAATGTGCCCCTGCCCATGGAGAATTTTTACTTAAGGAAAGAGTATTGTTTCCAAAAGTTATTCCTGCAGACCCATTTTAATATATTGAAATAGGCATGATAACTAGTGGCCAAGGCAGATATATTTATTTATTTATTTATTTATTCCCCAAATATTCTCTCAGTGTGCAAAACCAATAAAATTTTTATTCAAAGCTGTAAAGAGCTGGGGCAATAAGGAAAGTGAACTTCAAGTTACTATAGTATTAGTCTCAAGATAAAAATGTCATAGAAGATGTAACTATGTAAGCCAAATTATTATTTTTCTCCCAAGCCCACAAAAGAGCCTCTTGAAGATTAAGCTTAAGGAGTTTAATACCTTTTTACTGTATACGTCCAGAAATAAGACATCTTTTGAGATTTCACATAGTATTAAGATAAGCACTCCCATTTAATATGTGTGTATAACATGTCCAGATAAAACCTTTCTTCTGATTTGCACTGAAAAGGGCAGTTTTATGTTTAACGTACAGAATTATCTTTTTTGTTGTTGTTGTTATTAGATATATTTTAGTATGCATCATTACAATATGTTATTAACTAAATTAAGTATGTTGTGTTAAGGAGCTTGAATATTCAGAGCAGTGTGAAACAAACAAGATACCTCAGTACTGAGCCTCTGTTCTTTAGTTAAATATTTGTTTACATATTCTACTTTTTATCATCTAGCTCACTTTATGACAAATCTAAAGCAGAGAAGATGCAAAACAAGATTTTGTATAAGGTTATGCAGGGATAGATAATTCTGAACTGTTTTTCAAAGGTTTTGGCATGACTTAAGGTGTCACTGAATTTCTGCAACAGGAGCGTACGTAGACTCTTCCTAATGGTTAGACTTTGATTCCCAAATTTTGAATGGGGTATGTCCTTATTG
The DNA here is from genome assembly GCA_023362775.1 of Charina bottae. Lineage (NCBI taxonomy): Eukaryota > Metazoa > Chordata > Lepidosauria > Squamata > Charinaidae > Charina > Charina bottae. The sequence continues at coordinate 19,604,350 of JALMGJ010000019.1, read as the reverse complement.
GCCAGTTCCTGATGTTAAGGCATTATAGGAATTACAGTGGTTGCTGTAATTTTGCTAGGCCAAAAGTAGAGAATTCGATCTGATGTAAGGACCTAATCTAACTTCCACCTGCCTGATTGTCAGGCATTGAGTATTAAGGAAAGGAGGTGCTACCCCTGCTTAAAGGCTCTACTCTGTCGTATCATTCAGTACTTTGTGCAAGAGGAAGGCCAGTCTGCAAGGCAAATCTCTTAACTAGCAATGAAATAAAATCCTACAGGAAGTTAGTGGAAAGTGCACGTAAAAATGCATATAGTCATGAAAATAAGAAGCCAAAATATATTAACAGGGACAATTGCTTGTAAAAATAGACACATTCACCAACATTATATTAGGAGAACTATATGAATTTTCAGGCATAATTTGCTTTTATGAATACTTTTAATTTGATGTTGAAATAGGATGGAAGAATAAGCAAGTAAGAGAATCCAGAACTGACAGAGTTGTCTGTTATGTTTATTAAAGCTTGACTTAATAGGTTGAGAGATTTTTTTTAATATACTGGCCAATCATGTGGTACTTTATCAGATTAAAAAAAATTAAATGACTCTATTTTGGATCTGTCGAAGGATCATTTTACATAAAAGTTCAGATGTAAGAAATTTTATAAATAAACCCTAGCTGACTTTGAGATCTTTGCATATAAAGCAAGTTTTCTACTATAGGGTTACTCAGGACAAGGCAGCTTTGGACAAATCCTAAAATTTGTGGTGTTGTGTTCTGCTGTGGTACGTTAATGGGTTTCCAAAAGTAATTTTCTGTGGTACGTTAATGGGTTTCCAAAAGTAATTTGTTATGCTTGCCGAAGAGGTTTGAAAAAGTGGCCCAAGGCTAGTAACAAACAATAGATTTTTCACATAAACGTCGTAAAACTATTTCCAGAATATATAACTTCATGTTTAGGCAGGACTGATTGTATCCTTTGGGGAAGGTGAATGTGGCATACAGATATGTCTCTCCTCTGTCACTGGATGGATCGTTGATCTGAGTGTTGTGCTAGTTTGGTATTTTATTATCTTGTCACCAAACAGGGAAGTATTCAACTAATGAATGGTATGAATGTCAAAAATACCAGGTTAAAAAAAGTATCCAATTCAAACACTGAATTCCAAGGCAAGCTAGTACCTCTTGATACTACACACTGAGGATATTCTATGCATTCTGTGCATTTCCCATAATGTGAACACTTAGATGAATTATCTTGTTACTGATTAATTTTTAGTTTGTGCCACATTTACCAATTCACACTTAGTTGATACACAGGTGTATGTTCAGAGATGGTTGAAAATAGTTGTGATATTTTTTTAATTTACAGAATAATCTTGGTTCATGGGTCTAGACTGGAGAAAATTTATTATCTGAGAATTCAAAAAAAAAATCCATATATTCTTCATGAAAATGTGATATTTAAAATATAATTCATTGTTCAGTCTGTTAGATTTTGAGGTAAAGAGGGAGAAGAAGGAACCACATCTGATTTCTCACAGGAAAACACTTTAAACAATTCATTAACTTGAAACAAAACAAAACTGATTATTTTCCAAACAAACCAGTCATCATTATAAAAACTGGGCACATTAGTGAGAATGTGCTGCTACAGCTCTTTAGCATATACCAATAAGTGTAAAAAATGTGCACTTTCAGCCCTTTATAACTTTTTACCATTTTTGTACTGCTAGAATATAACATTCAACAGTATTCATGCTGTACATCATTGGTATTAGTTGCAGCATAGCTGCCCAACATTTACAAAAGTACCATATAATTCATGGTTACTGTTACTGTCCAAGATTTCAGTGTAACTGAGTCGGAGGAGTAATGGTGGGCCATGAGGCAATAGCTTACAGCACTCTTAGAAAAAAATCCATAATTACTCCCACACATTAAACTACTCACATCGTAGCACAGGCCACACAGACCTTCCCATAACGACTTCAATAATTTTTTTGCATTCCAGCATTTCTGCTGCTGTGGCATGCCTGTAGATCCATTCTCTGTGGAGATTTGTAAAAAGACAAAGTATATATTCATAAAATTGGTCAATCCATTCAATGCTGATGGCTGGTATGATGAGTGCTACCAATGGGAAGATATTCATTAATGTCCGACCCTTCTGACATTTCTTTGAAAATAAAATTCCTGACAAGAGCTTTCCTTGAATTGTAAACTAGTGTGCAAAATGGGCACAAGTTAAGCAGGAAGGCTAAAAGTACTGTATACTAATTCCTTTTGCAGTATCTTATTTGGGTAAATCAAGGTTTTCTAGAATTGCTACTTTAAAAAAGCACATATTGATTTTTAAAAGTGGAACAAATATAAAACCCGGATTTCAAGAACCATGGAAAAGTTAGCAGGTCATCCTTCCCATTAAAATATACAGTTTTAAACTTGATTGTTTTTTTACTTGCAATGAAATAACTTTATTTTATAAAGTTGTAAGGGCCGAGCATTCTTTTATTTTAGATATAAGTTAAAATTTAATTGTGAGTAATTTGTACATTTATTTCTTGCCTAACCTAGCCCCAATTGGGGGGAGGGGCTACATAAATTCATGTATCATTTTAGAGGGGTCACAGCATCGCAGAGATTAAGAAATATTGTCCTTGGGAACATTGTATGGGACACTGCTATACTATAGCAAAAAATAAAATCTGGTGACATTTTTCTGACTAAGAAATTTTATTAAAAGGCAGAAGCTTTCATGAGCTGCATAGAGTGGCTAGATTGATGCAGAATTTCTTGTTCCTGGGGATGTCTGCTGGAGGAAGCTTTGGCAGAAAGCATATTCAAGCAAACTTAACCCCAGAAAAATATTGCTACATTGGCAATGTACCAAATAAAATTCTGAATGAATTATAAAAATTACATCAAAATATTGTCTCCTACAGTAGGGGTGGGCAGTCTTTCAGTCTTGTATGACATGATATACTTAGTAAGGCAAAAAGTGAGCATGCCCAAGTCAAAATTATTTGCATTGATTTTCTCAATATGTTGCTTCTTGTCACTTTCCTAATCCCAGTCTCGATATATTGATTCTTAACTTATGCCCATTGTAATAAATTATTCATCAGTTTATACCATTCATTTGGTTAATCAATTCACTCAGTATATTTGGTTTCACTTAAATTGAATTTCAGTAAGATATTTCATATTTCTTTTCTAAATTTATTCTCAGAAAAAAATATAGCCAGAGGATTTCTAATCTGAAGTGCATTCTAGAAGTACAGCCAGTTTGGTATTAAAGGATCCAGTTAACTAGAACTGTCAGATTGTTGTTCTCTGAAATAGAGATATTCAAATTTTGGTCATCCTTTTGACTCAAATATTAATCCAAGTGGGACAAAATCTAAATAATGGCTCTAATGAAACCAGATTGTAGAGCATCTGGGACTATAAATATGGATCTCTCTTTTAAAGAGTGCAAAATTGACTACAAGAAGCTCTCGTTCCAACATTTGGCGGTGAACTGTATTATCTCCACATGAAATATTAGTGTTAATTTATGGCTGTAAAAGAAGAGAATTCCAGGGGTCAGACCTAAACCTCTGTTTGGGGATGGCAAGGGAATGTTGCTTGCCAGTTCCCCTTCTATCCTGCTGTATAGGGGTGTACAATTTGTTTTAGGCTGAGGTCTACCTTTCACATTTGTGTGAAAGTCAGCATCTACTAGAAAAACTGGGCAGGATCAGAACAAAAACTAAATCAGAAGAACTTGTCCTTCTGTTTAAAAAGACCCCAACTTCAGAGGGCTGTCTGTCTAGCATGAAGGACTCATTGGTGAAGATCATGCTTCATGTTGTCCTCTGCATGTGAGATGAGGGCATCTCCTTCTGCTTTTCTCCCAGGCTATGGAGTGCATTTCCATTTCAATTGTCTTTAACCTTCATTTTTTCTTCCAGGCTTTTCCAGCCAGGCCTTTTAAAAGGCTTTGTTAATAACAATTTGAACTATTTTTATTTGGTTTATTTATATTTTATCTTAGTCTATTAGCTGCCTTGAGTGTCCTGTGGGCAAAAGACAAAATATAAATCCAGATAATAAATATGCCAATAATACATTTTGATTTAATTTAAATTATTTATTTATTATTTATTTAAAGTGAGCTGCAATTTTCTGATGGGTTCAGAGGGATGTATCCAAGGCTGAGTAGGGCATGTGTGATCTTGAAGTCATAGATTATGTATCTCTGCCTTATATGATGTTATTTGAGGCTAATACAGAAAATGAATCAACTCAGATCTAGGCATGAAAATTCAAGGACAATCGAGATAGTCACAGTAAGTCAGGAAAACATGGAAAATCCAGAGAGATGCTGTCATCTCACACGCAGAGGATAACATGAAGCAAGATCTTCACCAATGAGTCCTGCTGGGTGACATTTTCCCCTTGTAGCAGCGGCCTCAGCAGGATCCAATGCTTTCATCAACGTGATGAAAGCAATGTCACAGCACAAGGTCTGCCCTTTTCATACTTATATATAATGTCATGATATGCATACGAAAGGGGCAGAACTTCTAGTGCAACACTGCCATCATTCCCCCCACTTCCCATCTTCTTGGATACAATCTAAATATGGCTCATCTTGACACAAGACATGAACAACATACCTTATTTGTTGGTCGATAGTATTGACTTGTATTCTATAATACCTCTGACTGCAGTGTATAAATAAGAAGCATTCGAACTCTTGCAAGCTAAAAAACACATACTCTCTCTGAAAAGAAGGAAGAAAAATATGGGGAACACTTGATAAGCAGATTAACTGATAGTATTGATATAAACTGGCACAGAAATAGATGCTTCATGTTGAAGAAGACAAGGCATTATTTGTAGACTCATCCTTCCACTAATGGAATCCCAAATTAAATCTACCCAATATATTAATGTTTGCCACCCACTGTCTACATAGGATGAGAGAATGACATCCCTTTCTTTGAGTACACTGTCTGTTATATATGTTTGTTTGGGTTGCAGAAGCTTGGCCTATGATACTCTTTTTGCTGTTTCAAAAATTTAATATAATTCTATCTACCCCTTTTTTGCTTTTATCAATTAAGTCCTGTTGTGGCTGAAATAAAAAGATAATTTATTTTTAGGCCATCTCTCTGGCCCTCTAGATATGACAGAGACCAAGTCCAGTTTCTCCATTTACATAATCCCATCATACCCAAGGAAGCTATTCTCTTCCCAGAATAAAGCCTCCTAATCCTTTCCTTGCTGAAAAGAAAGGAATATTACTCACCTTAACAAAGGCAGAATGAAATTGGAGAGTTAGAAAGATGACCTTGACGGAGTTATTCAGGAACCATTCCCTAGGCAAAAAGGGCTGAAGTGCTTTTTAGTCCAAAATGAAATAGCATTCAGAAGCAGCTCAATCAGACTTGCAAGACTGATGTCAATCCCACTAGGTCAGAGCTTTCCAAACTGTGTGTCACGACACAAAAGTGTGTCGCCACACACAGTGTGGTGTGTCGCCACACCACCCGGAAGCGGTGGCGCGCGTGTGCATGGCGGCGGCAGCAGCGGTGCGGTATCCGTGCTTCCGCGTTTTAGCGGAGGCTGCCGCCGCTGCCACCACCGCCGTGCACGCGCGCACCACCGCACGCCCCCGCACCGCCGCACACCCACCCACGCCGCTGCCGTGCACGCGCACGCCCCCCGTGCTGCCGCCGCCGCCACCACTGGCATGTCGCCAGCGGCGGCACTTTGGAAAGCCCTGCACTAGGTAGACCAGACGAGGAAATCAATTCCACAAGTAGGCTGAAATCAGTTTCATTGAGATTGACTATGATAACAGAATCTTGCAAGTCTGATTGTGTACCTCCACCTCCTACTTATACTTAAGTGTATTAGGGAGGCATCTGCCTGAGCTGCTTCCAAATGTTATCTCATTGTTCCGGACTTTAAAAAAGGCTTCAGCCCCTTTTGTCTAGGTTCCTGCACATCTCGGTCAAGAGCATCTCCTTTACCCTCTACAGGCAGTGGAGATAACTGTAGTTGTCTGAGTCTAATAAGGAACAAGGAACAAAAAATGTAACTTACAAAAACCTAGACTAGAGTTTCCAACAGATTTTACTTTGTCACTTGTAATAGAGTATGCCTGAAGAGGCATTCTTGGTCAAGTTGGATGGCCTACAGAATTCTCCCTTTCTATCCTTCCCTTCCAACAGAATCAACTGACCGTGGAAAACATTCTGCCTAATGGTTAGCTAGGGGTTTCAGGGATATTTTGGCCCTCATTTTGAGGTGCTGCTGATCCTCCAGGCAGGTGTTCCATCTCTTGGGCAGCCAAGACAAAACAATATTGCCCTGGGACTGGGCATGCAGAAGTCTCATGCCCGTATCAGACTTAGGTACAACTAAGGGCAGGTCTTGGTTGCCTCAGCAGTGAGTTAGGAATGAAATAGAAGTGACCTAATGAAGGCACGTCCCTCAAAAATGATCAACACATAAGGTATCTTTCAGCTGCAGCAAGCAGGATGTGAGGCTGAGCAGTGTTCATTCCCAATTTTGCCCATGATTTTTCTGCTCCCCTGCTGTTGTTGTTTTCAGTCCACATTTTACATGGAGTTGGCATCCTACACAGACTGACATTTCCTCCAGCTTTCTCATGTATCCCACTTTAAGTAATAACAGCAACATGTTCAGCTCAGTGGACTCCTTAATGATCCCCAGTTCCCTGGCTTTGCTTAACTCTAACGATCTCTGATGCTGAGCATAGCGAATAAAGCTTTAAGGTAAGGTGGGGGGACGGGAACTTAGGATGTTCTGAACTACAACTTCCAGCAGCCCCAGCTAGCACAGTCAGTTAACGGAACTGCATTAGTAGTTCAGCGACATCTGGAAGGCCAAACTCCTGCTTCAGTGGATTACTTCTGTTGTCTAACTATTGTTTTAACGATAGGATCCAGCCGGCTTGGGAGGGCGGGACCGAGCGAGGGACGGAAAGCCTGTTTTAATTATATGTGTCTGTAGAGCAGAGCTTTCCAAACTGTGTGTCGCGACACAAAAGTGTGTCGCCACACACAGCGTGGTGTGTCGCCACACCATCCGGAAGCGGCGCCGCGCGCGCCGCCACCGTGCGCGTGCGCACCGCCGCACGCCCCTCCTGCGCCGCCACCGTGCATGCGCGCGCCGCCGCACGCCCCCCGCGCCACCGCCGTGCGCACGCGTGTTGCCGCCGCCGCCACCGGGTGTGGAAAGCCCTGCTGTAGAGGGATACAACAAAACCGGGTCAGAAGCATCACCCCCCCCCAAAAAAAACCCTTACAGATAATTTACAGATTTTTGTAGTTTTGTACACCATTCTAACCTGGTGAAGCTATTTATTTATATAATCTTGGTCTGCATGAAGCAGTGGGGAAAGAAAACAGCTTAAAATAAATCATGCCCACCACCATGTTCATCAGTTTCTGTTATGCATTGTTTTGCTACGCAAGAGAAAGTATATAAAAGTAGGAACTGTTGGTTTTTACAGATCTGCATACCAATTTTTTTTAAACATCATGTTGTGTGATTACAATAACAACATTTAAAACGAGAAGTGCATCAGCATTAGGAAAATTGCAAAAGCTATTCTGAAAACAATAGAAAGGGCTGTGGTATGATAATTACTCTTATTTTAGAAGTAATTTTCTAAAGCAAAATGGAGACTTGTAAAAGTTATATGGATCATTTGTAAATATATGTATGATAATTCTGGACACCCTTATGGCCTCTAAAATGAGAGATGATCAGTAATGGTTAGGAAATAGCTTAAATAATTATCCTTTTGTTCAGTCACTCTGATTTTACACTGCCATGATAGTCGTGGGCTGCATGGTTTTGTTTATCTCATAATAATGATCTATGTCTTGGTTAACAAAAACTGCTTCTACATCTTATTCATAAGGAGAGTTAATTATTTACTGTGCTGGGATGTACTGGCATCCCACGTGCTGATTTTCTTCCTTTCCGTAGAATGTACAGGATATTGCCCCCAGGGATTATTTATTCTGCTTGAACTTTGGAGATACCTTCTACATCATCTTTACTCATCCATGTTCACTAATTGGGCAACATATCCCTATTTAAAATTCTAATGAGCGTTCCAACTTCTTCCTATTATTGTTGCTCTCTCAAATTCTATTATCTTGGTGATACTCTAGAGCCATACTCAGCATAAGCAACTTTCTGCTGCAGTGGATAAGAAAAACGGGAACCTGGACAGGATGTGCTGGAGATTCTACTCCTTCAAGCTTTTTCATTGCAATTGCAAATTATCAGACTTGGTATGACCAAAGACATCACTTCCTTGGGGAGGACATGGCTTTCTCCTTCTCTCACTCTATGAAATATGAAAGAAGGTTTGCAAAGTGGGAGACAGTCAGTGGCCATTCAGAGCAGATCACTGACAGCTTCTCGAATAGGTATTGTTTCTATGCAGACTGTATATTATAACAAACTTGGAGAAAGGGAACAGTCAAAAGTGCAAGATCCTCATGTTTCTCCTGCCTGCCCCTTCTCCACTCTCACATTTTTTATGTTCAAAAAATAAGAGTATTTTCAAGAAAACGTATCGTCTTCTATGTTTTTATCTGCTCTCCAATGGAAGCCAGTAATTCAAAAAATGAAAATTTGTCAGAAGATGGTATTGAAATAGTCCACGTTTGCTTAATAATTTGATTCTAAATAGATTGTCACAGGGAAACAGTTACAGAAATCAAACGGGGGTGATTTTGGAGCAAATATTATTAGATGTGAGCAGTTTAGCTCATTTCCTCTTAATTTCATTAGCTGCATTCTCCCCATACCCCTAATGTCCTATGTCCTCCAATTATGGAAGAAGGGGCATTGTTTCTGGTAATACTGAGGGATATTCCTGATAATACTGAGGGATAAACCGCCCAGAGTCCCCTTTGGGGGAAATGGGGCGGTGATATAAATCAATCAATCAATCAATCAATCAATCAATCAATAAATAAATATTCCTCTACCCTTCCTTAATGGGCTGCACTGAAAGAACCACACTGTTGTCAGTGAAGAATGCAAGCACATAGTGTGGTACATCAAGTCTACAAATAATGAGTTGCGTCTGTGCAGACTCTGATATAACCAGACAGAATGTAATTGTTTTTCTTTCCAAAGTACACAGCTCACTATTCCTCTAGATGCATCCTGTCTAAGGAAGGAAACAATGACCTTAGCAAAACGTCCATTAGCAATATTTGTCTTGCCAAACATGCAGAGGGTATACCGTCGCATTTTGTTTCTTGTCCGGGGTTATTATTTTGCATATATATTCCTAAAAAAAAAAAAGGTAAAGGTTCCCCCCACACATTTGTGCAGTCGTGTCCGACTCTAGGGGCCGGTGCTCATCTCCGTTTGTTAGCCGAAGAGCCAGCGTTGTCCGAAGACGCTTCCACGGTCATGTGGCCGCATGACGCGCGCGGAACGCTGTTACCTACCCACCGAAGTGGTACCTATTCATCTACTTGCATTTGCATGCTTTCGAATTGCTAGGTTGGCAAGAGCTGGAGCTAGTGCAGGAGCTCACTCTGTCACACGGGGCTAGGGATTCGAACCTCCGAACTTGCAATCTTCCGATCGACAAGCCTGGCGTCTTACCCGCTGAGCCACCACGCCCCCTTTATATATTCCTAACCAGTAGACAATCTTCACTGAGTCTCTATGGGTCCACGAAAGAGAAGGGAAAATTACCCATCCAATGGAAGTGATGTTTTATTCCACCACTTGAGTTTTGGTGCAGTGTCATGAATTTCAATGGTACTTGCATAGGACAACTTCCATTGAATGACTTAAATGCATTTCTCCCTTGAATGTTTTGGCAAGACCTCTCGGAGAAAATTTCTAAGAGACTCACAAGTGGATAATTTTTTTTCTACTCATCAATGACTGATTATTATAAGGTCTATTTTTTTCTCATCAGGAGAGGAACCATTTTACTATGTTCTGATTAAGATTGTTTAAAATATCTAATTTGGATTAAAGTGTACTTCTTAAAAGAGCTCTTTAAATTAGATCACCTACTGAGGACTGTTTGCTTCACCTGTGAATTTTTCACATAGAAACTGACAGTTTAATTTTGAATTAATTCAGTATCAACTGTGCAGATGTGTGTGTATATTGTAAACTTCCTGACTTAAACTCAGCAGAAAGTACCCTGTCTACTCAGCATGGCTAGATAAGAAAATTTAAGCACTATGGGTGGACTTATTTTATTAAGTTTTAAGACAAAGATGAAAGCTACGAAAAAAGAAAAAGCTACAAAAAAAGAAAAAAGAACTAAAAGGATGTGAAAACAGAAGATAATTTTTTTTTCAACATTACAGAAAGACGTGACTTCTGACTTTTAACAGCAAGGATATACAAAAATTTTCTATAATCAATCTCTTACTCTATATTAAACCAAAACCACATTATTTCTATAAATCATTCCACTTTGGCACATTATAAAAATCACTAAGTACTCCCTCTCCTTATATTAAAATAAAGAAAAAAATTCATATAAACCTCCTAAACAACTTCCCCCCCAAAAGATAACACTTATTTAATTATTCCCTTCCTACTACTATTCTATACATTTCTGTCTACTATAATAAAAATCAAACTAAAAAGCACATAAATTGTCTGCCATTATACTTAATAGTACAACAATTTTAATAATCTTAATCTTAATAAACCCAAAAAAGAAAAACAATTTGAAACAGTAACCTTAAATCAAATCCTTAAAACCATCCAAATAAACAATTTTTATACCCTAATAATCTTAATCCAAATCCTTAAAAACAAATAACATCAGTCAAACCCTAAAAGCAATCCAGGTAAACATTCTTGAACCCTTATCCCACTTCAAAGTAAACCAGAGCATTTACATATCCCCACAATGTGCACAGAGCTTTTCTCTTGAAAAAATAAAACAGCCCAACTGCCCCCCTCAAAAATTCCAACTTTTCTTCAGAAAATCTCCCATACATAATGACCCCTTCTTTTTCATGGCATTTCACCAGAAAATCAATTTCACTTATGGCTTGCAGATCCTTCTCTCCCTTAAATTTCTCCAGTTCCACTATTCAATATTCATCCAGCATCTCAACAGAAATCCCAATCTCATTCTTAGAAGAAACATTTCTATCACTGTTGAATTCCTCAGTTTTATCCACTATATCCCCAACCAGATGACACATTTTAGACCTCATATTTTCCACGATGTCCTGAATGTCTTGTATAAAAGCTTGGTAGGAGTCAGAAAAGATCTATTTAAAATCTTGGTGGAAGTCAGAAAAAAATTGTTTAAAATCTTCCATGTCTCACACAGTAGATTATGACACCCCCTAGGAGCTTAACCAGTGAAAGTTGAAGATATGGAAAAGGTCCAGAGTGTATTTACACAAGCGAAAGTGAGATAAGCAAACAAAAAAGTTCCCAAGGGAAAGTAGAAACAGAAAGCTGAAGTTTTAAATCAGCCGATTCAGCGTGTAGGAAAATGCTAATATCTTCAAATTTAGTACAAAAATAATAACAGGAAGAAAATTGTTTCCTCTCAATCCTCCTTTATATTTGAAAGGAAAACGAATTCCAAAACTTAAAAAAGAATTTTTTAAAAAAAGTAATCCCAAAAATAACAATAAGCACCAAGAGAGCCAGATTCTCCTCACTGTAGAAAGCCTCTATTAGGGAACGTATACTTTTAAAAAAATATAAATTTGGTGGCTGTTGTGGGTCTTCTGGGCTGTGTGGCCGTGTTCTGGAAGTTGTGGTTCCTAACTTTTTAAAAAAGGAGCGAAACGTTTCCACTGAGAAAATAGAAATCCAGTTGACATGATTCAAGCTACAGACAATTCCACCTGGATGACTGAGAACCTTCATAGACATATTGTGGACATCTTCAGAGGGCAGGAGCACGGACAGAAGTGATCTCTGATCTCCGATGCCGGCCACAGATGCTGGCGAAACGTTAGGAACCACAACTTCCAGAACACGGCCACACAGCCCAGAAGACACACAACAGCCATCGAACTCCGGCCGTGAAAGCCTTCGACAATACATAAATTTGGTGATTTAGAAATGGGGTGTCCGGTCTTAGTGTCCCTTTAAGGCTACAGCGCGGCTTGGAAAATGATGACGTCCCTGCCTCCCAGCTAGCTCTTACCAGTCGAACACGAAACGCTGTTTGTGATCTTCTGGCTACAAGCAGCCGTCCGGAGGACAGATGGGGTGATTCCAGGTGTTTTCCTTTCTCCAGAGAACACTCCTGGGCTTCAGGAAAACCTGCCTGAGCCCCAAAAAAATTGCCGCATTGTCAGTTCCGCCCGCTAAACCCGCGGACACAGCTGCTCAGTCCGCCATGTCCCCACCGGAAGTCCCAAGAAAATTTAAGACACTAAGCAGCAGACTGCTCTCTATCAAAACAAGAGTGCAGTCCCGTCTTATAAGGACTGCAGTTTAAATCCAGCATTTCTCTTGCCTTTTCCACCACTTAACAGATCCCTTGTTTTGCACTTCTCCAGCTTGGTGCTAGGTTGATGCTGACATAACCAGCACTCTAACTCCCAGTATATATACTGTCATTTATAGAGATTCCGCTACCAAAATCCAGAGTTTTTCAGGAATAGAAAACAATCAGATAAAAAATAGTATATTGATCATTTTCTTATACTGTACAAGTTATATAGGCCTAGAAATGACTTTATTTATTTGTTTGTTTGTTTGTTTGTTTGTTTATCATATTTATATGCCGCCCATCTCACAAAACGTGACTCTGGGTGGCGTACAATAAATACCATAAAGTAAACAATATTTTTTAAAAATTCTACAATTAAAAACATTATTATTGTTGTTGTTGTTGTTGTTGTTGTTATTGTTATTGTTGTTATTATTATTATTATTATTATTATTATTATTATTATTATTATTATAAAACTAAAGGGCTAGGAGAGAGCATAGATGTTACAAACAATGTAGCCACCTCATTAAGTCACTATTTCCTTGAGACCCCCAAGCCTGTTGACACAACCAGGCTTTGAGGGACTTTTGAGGGGCCAGTCTCACCTCGGGGGGGGGGGATGATGTTCCACAGGGTGGGTGCCACAGCAGAAAAGGCCCGTCTCCTGCGTCTCGCTAGGTGTAGTTCCTCAGCAGGCGGGACCCACAACATACTTCTTCTGCCAAACCTGATGGGACGGGCAGATGTAATCAGGGAGAGGCAGTCCCTCGAAATAACCCAGCCCCATGCCATGAAGATCTTTAAAGGTGAAAACCAGCACCTTGAATTGGGCCCAGAAGCAAACTGACAACCAATGCATCTCGTGGAGCAGAGATGTAACGTGTGTTATTCTAGGGGTGCACATAACTGCCCGCATCTCCACATTTTGTACCAGCTGAAGCTTCTGGATACTCTTCAAGGGAAGCCCCAAGTAGAGTGCATTACAGTAGTCTACCCAGGAGGTGACCAGGGCATGAGTGACCATGATATGATAGTAGACATTTGGCAACAAAAGTATAGTGATGATCTATGGATGCCATTGCTCATATTCTGAGTGATTTATGGGACATCCAGAAGTGGTTGACTGTCAGCAACATTCCTTTAATTGAAATATACATATTAAATAGTTATGCAACATTATTGTTGCATAATTTGGTCATAATTCTATTCTGTACTTTTTTAAAATACTCTATTTTCCTTAAAGTGCAAAACATGTCAATTTTTTACAAAGCACATTGATATAGAGCCAGTTTGGTCTAGTGGTTAAGGTGCTGGGCTAGAAACCACGAGCCTGAGAGTTCTAGTCCTGCCTTAGGCAGGAAAGCCGGCTGGGTGACCTTGGGCCAGTCCCTGTCTCTCAGCCCTAGGAAGGAGCCAATAGCAAACCAGGAGACTGAGAGTTCTAGTCCCGCCTTAGGTGTGAAAGCTGGCTGGGTGACCTTGGGCCAGTTCCTCTCTCTCAGCCCTAGGAAGGAGCCAATAGCAAACCAGGAGACTGAGAGTTCTAGTCCCGCCTTAGGCATGAAAGCCGGCTGGGTGACCTTGGGCCAGTCCCTCTCTCTCAGCCCAACTCACCTCACAGGGTTGCTGTTGTGGGGAAAATAGGAGGAGGAAGGAGTATTAGGTATGTTCGCTGCCTTGAGTTATTTATAAAAATTATAAAGGCAGGATAAAAACTAAATAAATAAATAAATAAGTGTGCAAAGCTGGGTCAGAAGAAACTATTTGCTCATTGGATCCTCTAAGCAAAGCATTTGATGCACTGCTGCCTGTATGTAAATAAAGACTTACACGCAGCTTGGGATCCATAAGGTTGTTTTTGTTATTTTCCTAGGTGCAGACTCAAAGTTCACACTATGCAAGGACATTCATTAAAAAAAATCAAAAGGTCAATAGCTTAAGGCTAATCAGATGTTATAGACTTTTATGAATTATAGGCCATCTCAACTGCTTCAGACATTAAAACCAAAGAATTGTCTTATGGGGACAATTAAAATCCATCCATAGCAGTGGTGGATAATCTGTGGCCATTGGCTGCGTATGTATAGCAAGCTTTTTTTTTTTGGTAGCTTTCATTGCTTTTGCTCAGAGGTGCAATTTCCTACCTTTTTGAGGTATAATAGAGGATCTGTTCTGTTAATACTAGCAAAATGTAGACGGAAAAAAACAAGGGAAAAACCATTCCAACTCTTGATTTAGAGATACAGAGTGATACTTGATTTATGAGCTATTTGTAACAAAGCGTTCTTATAAACTTCCCTTTTAAATGAAATGAGTTTCTGCTGATATAAAGACATTCTTCTGTAAAGCGTTAGAGTTCATTTCTCTTAGTTTACTCCTATTACTCTTTCCTCAGTTTAGGAGGTAAAGCAAAAACCACTTTTTTAATTCCAGAGTAGTCTTTATGAACTTGATAATCCAGGCAAGTGTGCATAGACTTCATTTCTTAGTTTCCATGTTGAAAATAATAGTTTGAGGTTAATAATTCCACCACTTATTACGCTTTATGCATATCACATAAATGCTTTCAATTGAAATTCAGACTTTCTAAGAATTCTGTGACTGCATACTTTTTTCTTTTCAGTATGGAAAAGGGAATACTGTCCAAAATTTAATTAAAAACGAAGTCTTTGGTGGTTTCCCCAAACCTATCAATTTGTAATATCTGCACCAGCACCCCTATCAAAATATATTCCCATGCTGAATACTCTTTCTGTAGTCTTTCAAAGAAGGAAAAAAAGTATTTGAGAATTTTCCTCATCCCATTCTCTTACATGCCCTCCCCATTTTAGTGGCATTTCCCCCTTCCCAGAAAAGGTCACGGCATTTCAAGTCTTCACTTCCCTGTGAACTGCCATGAAACCCGAAGCCTTGAAGTAATGAGTTGTGTCTGCTTTGTCATTGGATAGAAACAAATACTGTAGGGCAAAATCAAGGCCAAGAAGCATTTGCCCCATCAGTGACAGTTTAGTGGGTACTGGAGTTCAGAAAATTAGTACAAAGCATATTCCAAAGGGCAAAGAAACATGATGAGCCACATGCTGTTGTCATTCTTGAAACATCCGTGTGGCTTTCCACCTTCAACCTTTATGATTCAAATTTTTTTTAAAAAAAATAAATAAATCCTTATTTGATTAAGTTGGAAATCAAGGCATTGCACTCTTCGTCTTGTACTATCTGCTCATCCTTTAGACTATTTAGGCCAACTACAACATTTTATAAACTAGTAAATTTAGGAACTGTGGCATGTGGGGTAGGTGCAGGGGTAGGGAGAGAGAGTACCAATCAAAGAGAATATTTGTAGCTCAGGGTTGAACTGTGGAGTCCTTGGTGCTCTCTGAGCCTTGTTGTTTTCTTGCAGACGTTTCATTGCCAGGCTAGGCAACATCTTCAGTGCGAAAAGTTTTTTCGCACTGAAGATGTTGCCTAGCCTGGCAATGAAACGTCTGCAAGAAAACGACAAGGCTTAGAGAGCACCAAGGACTCCACAAAAATAGTTCAAATTGTTATTAACAAAGCCTTTTAAAAGGCCTGGCTGAAAAAGCCTGGAAGAAAAAATGAAGGTTAAACACAATTGAAATGGAAATGCACTCCATAGCCTGGGAGAAAAGCAGAAGGAGATGCCCTCATCTCACATGCAGAGGACAACATGAAGCATGATCTTCACCAATGAGTCTTCAGTGCAAAAAGGGAGTGGGGTTTATATACCATGGCTTGTCCTGCTTGTGTTGGTGGAGGTGTTGTTCTCCCCTTAGGAGTTCCTTGATTGGGCTGTTGTTTGCTGCTTGGTTGATTGACTGAGTTAATAGTTCCTTGATTAGGGTATATTGTGCTGTTTGATTGTTCCTCTGGTACTAATCCTGGTGTTAATCTTTGCATATCTGGGTGTTGATTGCTGGCAAGGAGGTGTTCTGGTCTTTTGGCTTTTCTATTGTCTCTTATGAATGGTATGTAAATGTTGTTTACCTCTATGTGTCTGTTGATGGCTGCTTTGTCTGAGTGCCAAGCTTCCAGGATTTCTCTAGCGTTTTTGGATTTGGCTTGGTTTAAGATGCTCACAGTAGCCCAAGAAGAAAAAACAGGAGTTATCTACAACATACAGTGTAAGGACTGTAGCAGCCACTATGCAGGACAGACAGGCAGAAGACTAGCAGAGCGCATCCACGAACACCAGCTAGCAGTCAGAAGACACAATGAAAACTCCTTAATCTCACAACACATGGACAGACTCAACCATACTTTCAACTGGGAAACTGTGAGCATCTTAAACCCAGCCAAATCCAAAAACGCTAGAGAATACGCAAGGAACTATTAACTTGGTCAATCAACCAAGCAGTAAACAACAGCCCAATCAAGGAACTCCTAAGGGGAGAACAACACCTCCACCAACACAAGCAGGACAAGCCAAGGTATATAAACAGAGAGCAAGTCCCACTCCCTTTTCGCACTGAGGATGTTGCCTAGTCTGGCAATGAAACGTCTGCAAGAAAACAACAAGGCTCAGAGAGCAGCAAGGACTCCACAGGGAGACAGAGTCTTAGGTAAGTAGGAAATAGGAGTTTTTTTAGAAGTATATATGCTTCTGAGGGTTTGAAATTGCTGGCCAGGTGCACTTCCACTTTTAAATCTCCCGTTCTGAGGAAGGCGGTGACTGGCGGGCTCCAGGGAGTGGGAGGCAGTTGCATGAAGAAATTGCTATATAATGTATGTTGTCTGGGTTCTTGCATCTGACATTGGGACACAAGAAAAGCCCGGTCTGTGTCACGTCTTGCAATATGCTCCCTGTATTTTGTTTCCCTTAATGATGAACCACAGAAGAGCTGCAGCAAACCCCAACCCTGTTGTGTGACCCCCCGCCCAGATCCCCCAAGATTGTACTACCAATGTTCAAAAGGAAACACAGATCTGAAAACAAGATTAATGTCAGAATCTCCCATGATCATGTCTGTTTAAGCCACAAAAGATCAGTATCCAAAATGAGAAATCTAAAACTGGAAATATCCTTTTAATAAGGATGTGTTTATTCCTGCAAGACCTGCAAATTAATTGCATGAAGGAATTAAACTCAGCCAGATGCAAAAGCACATGCCCTTAACGTTCTCCCCCATGGAATGTTAGTGTGGCTACCAAGCACCGGAGCCATGAACTTGAAAGAAACTGGATCTCAAATGTGAGCAGAGGCACACTGCCTTCACTGAAAAATGTTTGGTATGGGGAATAGTTCTGGTAACAACAGATGGAGAAAAGTAGAGTATCAGAAATTTAGAAATGCACTTGTTTCCAATGTTTTCAGGTTGAACTTGATAATGTGAAATAGCAGCAGAACTTCAGGTCACAGCATGATCTTTACTTGTTGAGGCTGAGATATTAATGCATGTTCAAGTGCAGCAAAATAATTAATATTGGGAATGCATATGATGCATACATGATCAGCGCAGTGTTTTATCTTTCTGAGGAAATGATCAATACTGACTAATCAGGGGGTGATAAATTGCAATGCCCAAAGCTGAGTGAATCAGCCCAAGAACCATGAAACAGACTGTGGAAACAGCAGAGCAGTCTCTGATGCAAGCTTGGGGTCCTGGTCATCTCAGCTCTCTCATTCACGGGTCAGGTTCAGGCCCCATGTTTCTTCAGCACCACCGTCACCAAACCCTTTCTGCTGGGGTTGACATCACTGTTGGACTTTGAAGCCATGACAATTCTGAAATGGTGAAATGATGTAACATCAATTCAGACTTTACCAGTCTCCTCGGAAGAGCTCAAGCAATGATCTTCCATTCTATACCTTAACTCAGAGCTTTCCAAACTGTGTGTCGCGACACGTTAGTGTGTCGGCTGCAGTGTCTGGGTGTGTTGCTGCTGCTGCTGCCTCTGAGCCCTGCCAGGATTCCCGGCAGGTCCTAGTGCCTGCCTTGTGCCTTGCTGCCTCCAAACCTGCTGTGATTCCACGCAGGTCCTAGTGCCTGCCTTGTGCCCTGCTGTAAGAGTGTGTCGCGAAATGATGCATGTCTAAAAAGTGTGTCACCAACATGAAAAGCTTGGAAAGCTCTGCCTTAACTCCTTAGTTATTTGAAATTCACTATTGAAGCTGGAACTTTTCCTTTTCTGCATGTGTTCTATGGCTAAATGATGGTACTTTCGGTTTTAAATCATTTCCCTGATATTAGATCTGACATCATAAGGTGATTCTTTAGGTGGTGTAACAGCAGCCATGAGATGGGTGATGAGGAAGCCCAGAATCCCTCCATTTTCTCAAGTTACTCTCTAGTCTCTGCCCTCCCAGCTATGCCCTTTGTCCCCTTCAGGAAAAACAACAGGAGGGTGAAGCTCCATGTTCACTGTTTTTGCACTTGCCCCCCGCCTCCATTAACATCAGCAAGGTGAGGAGATCTATATGTACATTATATAGCAGCATGTTAATAACCTCTTAATGTTAATAGGAGCCAAGAAATCAGGATTCACAGTGCCATGAAAAATCCATATGCATACAGTGGAATGTGTGAAGGTGCCCCTGATTTCATCCTGTTGTTAATATGTTACAAAGTCATGGAGCAATGGGCATATTGTTGCTCACCCTGTGGATGTGGGAATAAGGTAAAGGTAAAGGTTCCCCCGTAAAGTCGTGTCCGACTCTAGGGGCCAGTGCTCATCTCCGTTTCTTCGCCGAAGAGCCAGCGTTGTCCGAAGACGCTTCCACGGTGATGTGGCCGCATGACGCGTGCGGAACGCTGTTACCATCCGACTGAAGTGGTACCTATTCATCTACTTGCATTTGCATGCTTCCGAATTGCTAGGTTGGCAAGAGCTGGGGCGAGTGCAGGAGCTCACTCTGTCACGTGGGGCTCAGGTCTTGAACTGCCAACCTTCCAATCAACAAGCCTGGCGTCTTAACCATTGAGCCATCGCACCCCTTTTGGATGTGGGAATACGGCTAGGAAAATTCACTCATCTGTTTCCCAATCACCCGGTTGTATAGGCTGGCTGTGGAATTCTGGGAGTTGGAGTCCACAGGTCTTAAAGTTGCTGAGGTTGAGAAACACTGGTATAGGCAATACCCTTCAGATTACAGAAGACTAACACGTTTTTATGTGCCTCATTAAAAAAAAATCCATGCAAAGAAAAGAAGTGCGTCAGGAAGAGGACCGCCTAGGATCTTTCTCCTAGAAAACTAACTTTTCTGGAAAACCCTGAAGACTTTTATCCCCCTCTGCTCAGCTTTCATGCTATGTTAGGGGTAATGTTATACTTTTATCTGCTGGAATTGATTTATACAATTAAACATTTTACATGTGATTGCTTTGCTGTTTTCTATGGTATGGGCTATTATAAGCCGTTCTAAGGAAATGTGTGTGGGCATGAAATTCACCCTATAGTATTGAATACATAAATATGAGAGGAAATTACTACAGAGGAATGTTCAGTCTGTATCTTGAATTGCCCCGTTTTCCTAGACTATAATTCTCCTGCTGATCTTTTTGTTGTTTATTCGTTCAGTCGCTTCCGACTCTTAGTGACTTCATGGACCAGCCCACGCCAGAGCTTCCTGTCGGCCGTCACCATCCCCAGCTCCCCAATGGTTGAGTCCGTCACCTCCAGAATATCATCCATCCATCTTGCCCTTGGTCGGCCCCTCTTCCTTTTGCCTTCCACTTTTCCTAGCATCAGCTTCTTCTCCAGGGTATCCTGTCTTCTCATTATGTGGCCAAAGTACTTCAGTTTTGCCTTTAATATCATTCCCTCAAGTGAGCAGTCTGGCTTTATTTCCTGGAGTATGGACTGGTTTGATCTTCTTGCAGTCCAAGGCACTCTCAGAATTTTCCTCCAACACCACAGTTCAAAAGCATCTATCTTCCTTCGCTCAGCCTTCCTTATGGTCCAGCTCTCGCAGCCATAGGTTACTACGGGGAATACCATTGCTTTAACTATGCGGACCTTTGTTGTCAGTGTGATGTCTCTGCTCTTAACTATTTTATCAAGATTTGCCATTGCTCTCCTCCCAAGAAGTAGACGTCTTCCGATTTCCTGGCTGCAGTCAGCATCTGCAGTAATCTTTGCGCCTAGAAATACAAAGTCTGTCACTGCCTCCACTTTTTCTCCCTCTATTTGCCAGTTATCAATCAAGCTGGTTGCCATAATCTTGGTTTTTTTGAGGTTTAACTGCAACCCAGCTTTTGCACTTTCTTCTTTCACCTTCGTCATAAGGCTCCTCAACTCCTCCTCGCTTTCAGCCATCAAAGTGGTATCATCTGCATATCTAAGATTGTTAATGTTTCTTCCAGCGATTTTAACTCCAGCCTTGGATTCCTCAAGCCCAGCAGTCGCATGATGTGTTCTGCGTACAGGTTGAATAGGTAGGGTGAGAGTATACAGCCCTGCCGTACTCCTTTCCCAATCTTAAACCAGTCTGTTGTTCCGTGGTCTGTTCTTACCGTTGCTACTTGGTCGTTATACAGATTCCTCAGGAGGCAGACAAGATGACTTGGTATCCCCATACCACCAAGAACTTGCCACAATTTGTTATGATCCACACAGTCAAAGGCTTTAGAATAGTCAATAAAACAAAAATAGATGTTTTTCTGAAACTCCCTGGCTTTCTCCATTATCCAGCGGATATTGGCAATTTGGTCTCTAGTTCCTCTGCCTTTTGCCTTTTCTAAACCCAGCTTGCGGAAAAATCAGGCAATAACTTCCCAACACATTGAAGAATGCTGTGATAGGAGACGGAACATTTTAAACGCTCTCATATGAGAAAGACATCTCCCTGCAAGCAGAAAACTAGCCCAGAACAAAGAACCATTCTCCTTAACGCGCAAGCTTTTTTATTTCTTCTCCTTCCTACGATTTTTTTTTTAAATAAGGGAAAATCATTACATAAAGGCGCACTCTCTCTCCCTTTCATAGTGTCACCTTCGGACTCTGCCGAAGCAGAGCAGGAAGATGAAGAAGGAAAGATGTACGGGGTGAGCGAGGCACACACGCCTCGCTCTTCAAAGGTGCCTGCGGCCGCACGATCCCCACGCCTTGGGGGGGATTTCCCCCCGCGATGCCCTTCCCCAAGACCTTCCAGGGGACTCGTTCTGCTGGAACGGTGGCCCTCTTCCCGGGCAACCTGCGGAGCGGCGGCCGCCTGACTCCCGGCGTTGGATGCTCTCCGAGTTGCCCCCAAAGGACGCAGGTGGGGGGGCGGCGCAAGGAGGGCTGTGCGGGGCGCGGGGGGGGGGGCTGACCTCGCTCCCGGAGCCCTCCAGTCGCCGCCTTCCTCAGAACGGGAGATTTAAAAGTGGAAGCGCGCCTGGCCAGCTATTTCAAACCCTCAGAAGCAGCAGAGCGGCGCGGGAAAAGCGCGCGCGAGGGGAGCGAGAAGCCGGTCGGGGTAAAGCGAGGCACCATGCGGAGGGCAAGCGCTTACTGGACGCGGCCGGAGCAGCGACCGCCGCCCGCTACAGCATTTGCCCAGGGCGGCGGCGGCGGCAGCAGCAGAGCCGGTCGCCCCAGCGGGAGAAAGCCTGGCCCGGGAGCGCCCTGGAGCTTATTGCTCGCCCTCATCGCCTTTGGGGCGAGCTCCTGCAAAGGTAAGGGGCAGACCGGGCCCTTTTTAGCCAGTCTGAGCCCTCCCCACTCAATTTCTTCTTTTTGCATCCGACCTCACTGAGATTCCTTCCCCCTCAAAAAACACTTTTTGGGCGGGTCCATTGAAAGCAAAAGCCCCAATAATGGAGAGTGTGTGGGGAGACCAGAAATACGCCTTTTCATTATACCTTTAGGGAGTAGCGCGTTGCTGCTTTGAATGAAAAACATTGATCATTTTAAATACTAAATTCTTACCTTGGGTGGCCCTGCTGTGTGCGGGGCCCGCCCGGGGATTCCCCCCTTTAAAAAGGCCATAATAAAGGGAAAGGTCTCTCCATCTTTCAGCTGTTTTGGAAGTTTCCTATCCAAACACCTGTCCCTCTCAATCTTATTCAACATTTCCATTTCCATTGTAAAAGCCCCCCCCCCCCAACTTCTCCAGGATTTTAATATAGGCAACTTAGATTTTGGGTTAGGTATCATGCACCATATAATAAACAAGGCAAATGTTGGGTTAGGGTTAGGGTTTATTCTTTTTTCTTGATAGAAAGCTGTTAAGTTCACAGTTGGACTAAGCTGCTTTTCTTACACTGTAACTTATGAAAAGTTACTAGAAACTCTAAAGGTGTGTCATTTACACCAATCAAACTTGGACTTGCTAAATGAAATATCTAAATGGAATATTTCATCTCGTATTTCCAACCCTGTTCTATTTCTTAGGAGTTTCTCATCAATTGTTAAAAAGGACGTCCTGCCCTTCTTAAAAAAAGAACTCAAGACAGATCCTGCATATATACATACTGTAATTCCAAAGCTTAAGTCAAATCTGGCGGCTGTCTGCCACAGTTACAGTAGCAAGAACGTAATACCAATTTTAAAACTCTGTCCCATTCTAATTTACTTCTAGCAACGAATGTCGTTTCCACTGCAAAGTTACTTATTACAAAAATGTAAGCCCCACTAGAGCAACACCATTTTTAGGCCAACTAATAAATAGTCCGCAAAACACTGAATTTTCAAAAAAGAGTTGACATCATGAAGAATGTGATACCAATGAATACGTTAATTCTTAAATAGAAGCCACAGCAGAAGTAAGTCTGTGCAGTAGCATAGAATATGATTTCTTCTTCACACCATGCAGGCATTACCGCATTGAGATACCAAGCAGGTCAAGGAATTCATACTTAGCTTTTCTAAATATTTTCAGGTATACCTATGCCCATTTAATGAAAAGTTCCAATTTAAAACATAAAAGTTAAACTTACTAGTAGATCTCTCATGCTTGCCACTATTGTACGAAAGTGAGTTGCTCCTGGAGATACATTTTGTAAGACAAGTAGGATAAAAATATTTTAAAATATCCTGGTTATTTATTCACAAACCGTTCCATGGTTTAGAGTCCTTATTTCACTGAGAAGTGCCAAAGGAAGCTCCAGCTGATAGTATTAGTCAAAGCACACCAAGAAATATATTCATCTGGAATGTTCATATCTAACGTAATCTAGCCTGATCTGTATTACTTGCTTCATATTCTTAAATGAAATCATATTCATGCTTACAACTTCAAAATATGAAAAAGTATTACGGAGAGAACATGAATAATGACAGAGTCTTGTGTGTATCTTGTATGTGTCTTTGTGTTTCTATGCAAAGTCTTAAATAAGCATATGCATTGCCTGGTTAGTAGAATTTTAATGTGGTGCTTAGCTCTGGCAATCTCTCTGTGTAATTCCCTTTCATTTCTCTGTTGCTTCTTCTGTGACTTTCCTCCCACGTTAAAAAAAAAAAAGTGGAATATCTGCAAAATACTTTTTAATTAGTAGTGCTAGGAGCCTTCCATATGGAAGCATCCAGAGTCCAACTGGCAAGCGTTGCTCCTGTGCGTAATAAAATCGTTTACTAACAAGCTGTAAATGGGTATTTTCTTTCTGTCCTCATTTTACAATGCCCTATATATAGTTATCTGGTAGTAAAGCCCACTGACTACAATTTACTTCAAAACAGACATGCATAGGATTATAAAAAATCAGAACCGATAAATTACTGTATATCTTTCTGGGCATTTATTTGTTTTATTTAGGAATAATGAAGATTCACTGTCACATAAGTAAACTTGCGCACATACATACCCACCATGCTACTCCCTTTCGAGGTGAGCAGTGTGATGCAAAGCACAAAAAAGGAGTATAAAATAGTAAGCAAAGGAAATTAATTGCATGAGATAAGAAAAGGAAATATTTCTAAATCTGGTTTGCACCAACACTAGTCACTATTTCAGTGCTTCCCAAACCTAGGTAAATTAACCAAAATTGGGTAAAAGTGATTTTTCTTTGGGTTGTTGTTGTTCAGTCATTTAGTCGTGTCCAACTCTTTGTAACCTCATGGACCATAGCACGCCAGGCCTTCCTGTCCTCCACTGTCTCCCGGAGTTTACTCAAATTCATTCATGTTCATTACATCGGTGATGCTCTCTAACCATCTCATCCTCTTCCGTCCCCTTCTCCTTTTGCCTTCAGTCTTTCCCAGCATCAGGGTCTTTTCCAGTGAGTCCTCTCTTCGCATTAGGTGGCCAAAGTATTTGAGCTTCAGCTTCAGTATCTTTGGGTAATGACACACAAACCCATTAAATTGACTTAAAGTGTTTTACTTACCTTGGGTAAGAAGGTCTTTCTGATAAGCAGTTTTGGATAATGGAAGGAAAAAGTTTGGGAAGCACTGCACTATATTCTCCATACCTTTATATTCTTGCAAATCATCCCTGCTGCCCATTTGTACTTCACTTCATGTGCTTCAAAAACTCAGCACACTCTTTCTGGGGATTTTGTGAATCCAATTCACCCTTCCTTCATAGATATACTTTGCAGTTTCTCCATATGACCAAACCCCCTCAATGTACTTATTTTATACTGGTTGCTCATTTTGTATTCAAACCACATTCCTTTAGGATCGATACATTTTTTTATAAGAACTTTATTAGAATTCCAAAGAAGAGTTAACATACAAAATATGGAATACAGAAAAGCTTGAATATAGAACTAAAGAAAGAAGAAAAACTTCTAGCAAGAAAATATAAGAAGGTGACTTCCGACCTTCTCCAACACAGATATAAATGCTTATTATACAAATTTAATCTCTTACCATTAGTTAAACATTTGCTAACATTATTTCCATAAAAACAAACAGTTTAATTGTCAGAGCCCAAAATCAAAGCCTCATTTTTTTCCATTACCAGCAAATAGTCCAAAAGCGATTTTCAAATAGAAACAAATCCAGTCACAGTATTTTCTCTTATCAATGCTGTCAATTTTGCCATTTGCACCAGTTCCATTAATTTAACCATCTATTCTTCCCTTGTGGGAATTTGTGGATCTTCCCATCTTTGTGCATATAAAAATCTTGCTGCTGTTATCATATACAAAAACCAAGTCCCATATTGTTTCTCAAATTGTTGGTCCATCAAACCCAAATACATTTTTGACCTTGTAACATCTTCTTTTATCACAATTCTTACGTATCCCATTCCCAGTGCAAATAATTTTGGTTCTCAGTCAGCAACTGAAATACTGTATGTGGGAATGACCTTGGGAGATGGTGGGAAGAGGTGCTGCCAAGGAAACGATCAGATAAGAGAGGGCATAGCCCACAGTCGCATAACGGGAAGAGAAAGAAACCCAGAAAGGAATCTCCCTAACTTATCAGGCTGTAAAAGAGACAGTGGGAGTGTATTGTCGAAGGCTTTCATGGCCGGAGTTCAATGGCTGTTGTGGGTCTTCCGGGCTGTGTGGCCGTGTTCTGGAAGTTGTGGTTCCTATAGGAACCACAACTTCCAGAACACGGCCACACAGCCCGGAAGACCCACAACAGCCAGACAGTGGGAGATTTGTACTTCCAGATTTGCAAGCTTCTGTTAATGTAGCCTTACAATAAAGTAGAATTAGCTCATCTGGTTGTGTTTCTTGTCTGGTCTACCCGGGAAGGCTGACAGCAACACAGCATCATCTGCATAGCCTAATACACATGCATATACATCTCCAACCAGTATAATTCAACATCATCATACGCATTGACTGATTGATTGATTATGTGCCATCAAGTCGTTTTCGACTCCTAGTGACCACATAGATTTTCTCCATGACGATCTATCCATAACCTGTTCTTTCAAGTCTCCCAACAGCACT
Source organism: Charina bottae (assembly GCA_023362775.1). Classification (NCBI taxonomy): domain Eukaryota; kingdom Metazoa; phylum Chordata; class Lepidosauria; order Squamata; family Charinaidae; genus Charina; species Charina bottae. The sequence goes on along the minus strand of JALMGJ010000019.1, from coordinate 19,578,076 downwards.
CATCACCACTGTAACTGAGTCCACCCACCTTGCTGCTGGTCGCCCTCTTCTTCTCTTTCCTTCCACCTTTCCCAGCATTAGATCCTTTCTCAGAGAGCTGGGTCTTCACATAATGTGTCCGAAGTAGGATAATCTGAGCCTGGTCATTTGTGCCTTGAGTGAAAATTCTGGATTGAATTGTTTGATGATCCATTGGTTTGTTTTCTTGGCTGTCCATGGTATTCTCAGGAGTCTTCTCCAACACCAAAGTTCAAAAGCATCAATACTCTTCCTATCCTGCTTTTTCAAAGTCCAGCTTCACTTCCATAGAGTGTCACAGGGAATACCATGGCTTGCAGAATTCTGATCTTTGTATGTATTGACACATCACGACATTTAAATACCTTTTCCAAGGCCTTCGTAGATGCTCTACCAAGTGCTAGTCTGCGGCGTATTTCTTGGCTGCTTGTTCCATAACTTGACTGCTTGTTCCATATGCTTATAGTTCCTTATGAATAAGCATTCCGTATCCATAAATAGTTGAAATAATAAGGATATTACATATCTTTGTCTTCCTCTCTGCTCAATGCTGAACCCATTTGCTAAGAATACTTTTTATTCTCATGCATGTTTTAGTTCTATCATGCACCACATTTACCCCACTGAGCAACCAAACTTCATCTATATGTTTGTACAAAACCTCAATATTAAAACCTATTCACTTTATCATAGGTAAAGGTAAAGGTTCCCCCCGCACATTTGTGCAGTCGTGTCCGACTCTAGGGGCTGGTGCTCATCTCTGTTTGTTAGCCGAAGAGTCAGCGTTGTCCGAAGACGCTTCCAAAGACGATTCACTTTATTATACACTTTATCTATATTACAATGATGATTGAAGTTTATTTAAAGTTAAAGATCAAAATACTTTCTTTAAATCAGTGAATGTTCAATAGACTTACATTCATACATTTTTCATGCTGAATAGTAGAATTCTGGTCTGCCTACCACCTGTGCATAAATCCGCATTGCACTTCCCAAATTTTGTTCATTATTAGATCTGTACCTTTCTGTCAGAATTCTGCCAAATACTTAAACAAACTAATCCCTCCATAGTTTTTGCATTAACTCTTGGTATCTTTTCCTTTGTATATTGGAACAGTTGCATTCTGTAGTCAGTAATATCATAAATAGCAGCAGAAAATTTAAACACAGATAATTTCTTTTTATTTCCAGGTGTACCAGTGGCATCCCATGTTCTCCAAGGAGAAAAAGTATGGAATGAGGTAGAGAGCAATGTTCCTCATATTGCTTCTTTCAGGATTCTTTTATTTATAATATGGTTGTACCAATGCCATTTGTACTTTAGGTTAAAAAAACAGTTTAATAATTAAAGATTCTAATGGGGAACTGATACATACTTTATTTTGTAATACACAATAAAAGACTCAATTTCTTTCATTTTTGTTCAGCTGAAAACCTTACTATATCTACCTTCTTATCAATCTTTATAGATGGATGATAAGTGTTCTGCTTACCTGGCCAGAGATACTCTGCCTCAGGTCAGTTGAGTTTAAAACTATTAATAATGCAAATATGTTAATTTTTTCAAGGAGGATGCTTTCAGTTCATTAATCTAGCCTCTTTTCTTAGCTGTCCAATGCACTTGAAGAATTTTGCTTTATGGTTCTGGAGTTTCTACAGAAAGATAAGGTAACAGCAGTTTGTACTTTGTACTGTATTGTACTGTATTTTTGAATATGGTAGCCAGATTCTTCTGTAATGTTCTATAATTACTTTTCAAGCAAATCATAAATGCCGATGGATTCTCAACTTTGTGGCTCCCTGATATCAGTCGTTGCAAGACTATTCACAGACTGGTAAATTTAAATTAGGAATATGCAAAACTGGATGGTCTGTTCTTTCTTTGAAGCATGTCAACCTGGCTATTTCAAGAGTGACCTAGTGATTTTTCCAAAATGTAATCTTCCAGACTAGAAGTGGCTTGCAGAATGTTCAGTTCTGTACATCCGTAGTTTAAATGGTTAGCACAGTCATTGTTCAAATTGTAAGTTAGATAGATATTTTAAAAATCTTATTCTGGAAGTTTTGCAAACTGGCTTGCATATACCTTGAAGTTTAGAATTAATTTAAATTCAGTATTTATTGTATTACATAGCAAGACAACCTTTAGTGGAAAATTGGGCTATGTTCTTTGTGGGGTTGAAAGACTTCAATGTTTATTCCTTTCTAACATTTTTTAATGTTATTATTTAATGTTAGAAAGGAATAAACATCAATGCTTATTCCTTTCTAACATTACTGACTTGGATGCAGAATTCAGAGAATCTCAGCTGCATTATCATAAAATGAAAGTTTCTAGTACTTGAGATTATTTCTAGTCTTATTTTGCAATGGTGGTATTACTTGGAGAAATCACACATTTTATGTAGTATGTAGTGAGATTTTGAAGGGCAAGGCTTTAGTGTTCTTTTAAAACCCATACACAAGCAGCATAACAGATAAGTAAAAAATTCCAATACGGGATGGAGAATGTTGGTTTTTGTGGGCTCAGATTTTTGATATGACTGTCTTGTTTGCATGTCATGTTAAAATACGATAGGTGGGCAACTAGCCCTCTGCCATAAAAAGTGTGTCCGTCTTGAACCTTAGGGAGCCCCATTCAATTTCCTCATTAGTCAGCTGATCAGAGGGATTAGCTGTGCATCAGGAAAAGGATAAGTTCCTGCTGCCCTTTAGAATATCTATGAACTGCTCCATAGATGGCCAAAAGGCCAGATTGTTGGGTCCCTTTTTTAAATGGAGAAGGTCTAGTGGGTTCCTGAGAGAAAGAAGGCAGCCGACTCTAGAGCAGAGTTTCTCAAACTTTGTGGGGCTGTGACTGCCTAAAATAATATAGCATAGCATAACCAATATACTAGATGCCAGAATTACCAGCTGGCATAGTGGGTGGGAAAACACTTCTCCCACCCCTTCCATCTCCCCAAAATGAACCTTAGGAAGAGCTCAGATAAAGAGTTGAGAAATTAAAAAAGAAAATTCTTCAGGGTCAACCTTTTATTTCTTTGTAATCTAGCTTTTAAGACCTTGCTGTCTTGTCTTCTATATATTCTCCTCCTCCTCCTCCCCCTCCCCCTCCTCCTCCTCCTCCCCCTCCTCCTCCTCCTCCTCCTCTCCCCCCCCCCTCCTCCTCCTCCTCCTTTCTGGACAATTGTTGGGATGAGTGGTAGAGAAATCATTGTAACAAAGAAGAACTCAGCAAGCATAAATGTTGGGACCTATTTGTATGGAATCACCCTCTTGGTTTTAGATTCACCTTTCACCACTTGGTCCTTTGGGACCAAGAACTTACCCATCCAAGCAGCATGGGGGACATGGGCAGGCATGTGTGCAGCCTTGAACTACAACCAAGTTAGCTCATCCTCCTTACCAACCTTTCTTCGAGTGATCTTGCCAAGGCTGTTCTTACCTTTGCTTAGTTGAGGAGGCAGGAACCACATTTGCTGAAGTAACACAACACCACCTTCACAGGCGGAGAGGGCTGTCCCTGGCCAAAAGCTGAAGAAGGACGGAGTGCTCCTGAATCCCAGCTCTTTGACTTTTGGGGAAAGGACCTCACTGCTTCCTGTCTGTCCCAGTGACCTGTTTAGGAGGCTTGAGTGAAGGCTGAGGTCTGATGGGGTGTAATGAACAAAAATGGGCTACTCCTGAACAGTGTGGCCTTTGAGAATGAAAGTTGGGGGTCTCTTGGACTTTTGGCTCCTGCTTGAAGAGCAGGAGGCAGCTGTGGCCAGGAAAGCTTTTGCATAAATCCATCTGATACACCCCATGCAATTGGTTCTGGGTAAGGAGGCAAAAGTGATACACCCCATGCAATTGGTTCTGGGTAAGGAGGCAAAAGTGATACACCCCATGCAATTGGTTCTGGGTAAGGAGGCAAAAGTGATACACCCCATGCAATTGGTTCTGGGTAAGGAGGTCCTGCTCACACTCACTCATACCTTGGTCACCTCTTGCTTGAAATATTGCAATATGCTCTATATTGAGGTGCCCATGAAGATCATTGGAAGGTATAACTGACCTAGAATGCAGCATCTCAGGTAGTCATGGGTGCATACGTGTAACACCACAACTCTGTGAGCTGCATTGGCTCCCAGTAGGCTTCCAGGTGCATTTTGAGGTGCTGGTTACCATCTATCAAGGCTTTCATGGCACATGGCTGGGTTATTTGTGGGTCTGTCTATCCCACAAGATTATTTCTGCCTGTCCCACAAAATCCAACCGTTTGGGCGTCCTTTGGGTCCCCTCCATGAAGAATGTCATCTGATTGGAGCAGGAAGCCTGCCTTCTCTATCACAGTGCCTGCCCTATGGAGCAGAATGCTCCTGAGATTTAAATGACCCCAACACGGCTGGCCTTCCATAAATCTTTGAAAACCTGGTTCTTCCCCTGTTCATTGCACCAGAGTGTTTTATAATGGCTGAGATTAGGATTGTGGTTGGGCTTAATTGTACTGTGTTTTTCTGTTTGGTTTGGTTATCTTTTGCCTTTTTGTCTTAACCCTATGTTAGCTGCCCAGAGTCACAAATTGCAAGTTGAGTGGCTATATAAATTGATTGATTGATTGAATCAATCAATGAAAATACAATGAAGTGCAGGAGTGAGTTATAGGTATCCACAGCAAGACACAATGACAAAAGAATGACATGTGCCCAGTGATGTCACAGTGTGATCCCTTTCATATTTGTATCCTGATGCCAGACACAAATATGTAAGTCACGAGTTCACGTCCTGGCATTATGAAATACTTCGGATGACTTATTCCCACTTTGGACTTCTATAGAATAAGCCACAATAAGTGAAATGTATTTATTTATTTATTTATTTAATTGTTATTTATTTAATTGTTATTTATTTAATTGTTATTTATTTAATTTTTATCCCGCCTTTATTATTTTTATAAATAACTCAAGGCAGCGAACATACCTAATACTCCTTCCTCCTCCTATTTTCCCCACAACAACAACCCTGTGAGGTGAGTTGGGCTGAGAGTGACTGGCCCAAGGTCACCCAGCTGGCTTTCGTGCCTAAGGCGGGACTAGAACTCTCAGTCTCCTGATTTACCATTGGCTCCTTCCTAGGGCTGAGAAAGAGTGACTGGCCCAAGGTCACTCAGCCGGCTTTCATGCCTAAGGCGGGACTAGAACTCACAGTCCCCTGGATTCTAGCCCATTGCCTTAACCACTGGACCAGAGCTTTCCAAACTGTTTGTCGCAACATGTTAGTGTGTCGGCTGCAGTGTCTGGGTGTGTCACGGCTGCTGCCTCTGAGCCCTGCCAAGATTCCGTGCAGGTCCTAGCACCTGCCTTGTGCCTTGCTGCCTCCAAACCTGCCCTGCCAGGATTCCGCGCAGGTCCTAGTGCCTGCCTTGTGCCTGGCTGCCTCCAAACCTGCTGTGATTCTGCGCAGGTCCTAGTGCCTGCCTTGTGCCCTGCTGTAAGAGTGTGTCGCGAAATGATGCATGTCTAAAAAGTGTGTCACCAACATGAAAAGTTTGGGAAGCTCTGCACTAGACCAAACTGGCTCCAAACTTCCCTCCCTTCTCCCCAAAAGAAGTCTTTTGAAGTTTTTTCCTTCACTTTAATGTAGTTATTTGTGTCACCTATGGTTTATATTAACTACAGTTATTTTGAATTAACTGTATTTCAAATTATTGAATTATTGAATTAACTGTATTTGAAATTAACTTAATTTCAAGCCATGGTTTACTAAAGTTGTGTTTAGGAACTAACCGAAGTTAATGTTAACCATAGTTTCTGGTTTGTAAATGAGCACTGTCAACATTACTGTATATTAAATTGTAATATAAGTTAGTCTTTCCCTCTCCCAAAATGGTCCTTGAAACACTTGTTATATAAGTTATGTTATAGATATCTTCATTTCACCTTATCATTATTATGGAAAATACTACAGCTCCCTCAAAAAGTGTGCCATCTCCCAGCAATTTATTGTTGCCTACCAAAATATATCAATAGAGAAAATAGAAAATATGGAGAAATATTTGTAAGGCAATAGGTAGATTTTTGTTTTAGTAAGCATCCTTAAAGTTAACAGTCCATATGTCTTTTGCAAAACACATGATTGAATTCTGTTTGCTCGACTATTGCCACGGTCTATGTAAATTCAAACTTCTCAATCAATTTTATGAAGAAACAGAGAGTGTAATAAATATATGTTTAATATGATGTGGTGATCCTGGAGGGAAATTGAACCGAAAGTAGCACAATCTCTATTATGAATATATATTAACAGTGCAATTGTACAACAGTGCAATTATTCAGAAATAAATCCTGTTCAGTATAATAGAGACTAGAGTCACATATGTATCTGACTACAGCTGCCCGTCAACATAACAAGACGTGTGAAATCTAGAGGACCCCTTCTATTGATTGAAGTGCATCTCTATGCACTTCCTCTGAAATACCACCCCAGTCCTAAAAATCTGTTCTGGGGAGGGGATCTGATAGCCACCTGGAATAGATTTTGAAGGTGATAGGGCTGGCTGCAAAGTAAACTGGATAGGCAGAAAGAATGTTTTCACTCACACTCTTGAACCATGTGATTTAGGGAGGGTGCCAAAGGATAAAATGTCTGTTATTAAAATAATTATTATAATTCTTTTCATAGGAGTTAGTTGAAAGGGATAACATTAAAAAGGTAAGTTTTTTTTAAAAAATAATCTGTTTGTTTGAATCACATGTTGTCGAGAAATTCACCTCATTTCATTATGTCTGAAAGTAAAATTCATTTTGAATTTCTTTGTCCAGTTCTTATTTCATTATTCTAAGACTCATAATACAGGGAGCTCAAATTATCAAGTAAGTTGAACTGTCCTTTCCCTGTGAATAACAGATTCTTATTTCTTTAAAAAACAACAACTATTATTTGGATTTTATTCAGTCCCTACCAGGCAAAGGTCAAATGTAGCCAATTTGTAGCAAATGAGCCAGTTTGGTCTAGTGGTTAAGGTGCTGGGCTAGAAACCAGGAGCCTGAGAGTTCTAGTCCCACCTTAGGCATGAAAGCCGGCTGGGTGACCTTGGGCCAGTCTCTGTCTCTCAGCCCTAGGAAGGAGCCAATGGCAAATCAGGAGACTGAGAGTTCTAGGTCCTGCCTTAGGCATGAAAGCCAGCTGGGTGACCTTGGGCCAGTCCCTGTCTCTCAGCCCTAGGAAGGAGCCAATGGCAAATCAGGAGACTGAGAGTTCTAGTTCCGCCTTAGGCACGAAAGCCGGCTGGGTGACCTTGGGCCAGTCCCTCTCTCTCAGCTCAACCCACCTCACAGGGTTGTTGTTGTGGGGAAAATAGGAGGAGGAAGGAGTATTTGGTACGTTGGTTACCCGCTGATCCACCACACCCCTAGTGCTGAGGTAACACTATCCAAATTTAAATTAATCCAAATTCCACACTATATATTATAATGTGTAGAAAAGTGTTCTTTCATTCCCTTTTCTTGAAAGGAGGAAGAGTTGACAACTTTAAGATAGGGCTGGGGAATTCTGGGAGTTGAAGTCCGCCTATCTTAAAGTTGCCAGGGTTGAGAAACGCTGCATTAAGGCATCCACCAGAGTGAGAGGGGGAGCCCCAAAGTCAGAATGGTGGGCACAACTGTGCAACCAAAGCCCCATTCCTATTTCACATGCTTGCAATGCATGCTTAAACGGGGTGGGGCTTTGATTGCACCATTGCGTCCACCATCTTGACTCCCACCCCGCCCCACCCCTTGGACACCCTTGTTAAAAAAAGGTAAATGTTCCCCCCGCACATTTGTGCAGTCGTGTCCGACTCTAGGGGCCGGTGCTCATCTCTGTTTCTTAGCCGAAGAGCCAGCACTGTCCGAAGACGCTTCCGCGGTCATGTGGCTGGCATGACGCGCGTGGAACGCTGTTACCATCCCACCGAAGTGGTACCTATTCATCTACTTGCATTTGCATGCTTTCGAATTGCTAGGCTGGCAAGAGCTGGGGGGAGTGCGGGAGCTCACTCTGTCATGCGGGGCTAGGGATTCGAACCTCCGAACTTGCGATCTTCCAATCAACAAGCCTGGCATCTTAACCGCTGAGCCACCGCGATAATAATAATAATAATAATAATAATAATAATAATAATAATAATAATATAATTTATTTCATTTATTTGTCACCCAACTACCAGCAACTGGGTATTGTTAGAAATACTAACAAAGCTTACAAACTGCATATCAAAATAGGACAAAGGCTATGTTTGCACGATATACTAAATGACAGACTATCCAACCCCATTTTAAAACAGGGTATTGTGCAAATTCAGCCTGTGCAGTTAATTTATAGTTCAGTGTGTTGTGGGAAGGAAACTGCAACATGTTGATGAAAATTGGTTTGAATCAACCATAGTTCAGTTAACCATTAAGTATTTGTGCCAAGATAGCCAAAGAGTAACAGTAATAATATATACCCCTAAAACTGAGTTTGCACATTACACTAGGTTGGAATTCTTTATCCATTTTTTGTTTCCATAATGGGCTGGTTCACACATAGCAATAAGCCATAATGAATGAATTTATTCACATTAAGCCTAAAAGAAACAAACTACTTTGTTTAGTATTTGTGAATTATGCCTGAAAGTCCTCATTCAAACTTTTTACCACAAAGAAAAAAAAAGTGAAACAAAACTTAAAATGCTCTTAATTAAGGTCTTTTTAGCAGAACGTCTGGATGTAGTTTTATAATCCACCTCCAAGATGTTCACAAGATGTTGGTGTAATGTTTTCCATTTATGGCAGGCAGGCAGGCATATCCATTCATCAGGCTTGATTCAGGAGGTTTGTAGAGCCAGACGGTCTTGTGATGTGCAAAAGGATGAAAATAATGTCTTTATTACTTTGCCACAGTATTTGGGATTTTGAAATCTATTCTTTTCTTAGGAAGAACTTCGAATACCTGGAGGAGTTCAAAGTAGGGGATACTTTATGTTCCGAGTACGTCAATTTCTGTTTGTTTCAGGCTCATTGCTATATTACAAGACAATAAATGAAACCCATGTTGAGAATTGAGACTATTCTTTGGGAATTGAGACTATTCTTTGGGAATAGTCTTTTGGCTGGTCCATAAATTAGAACCACCAATAGTGGGATGGCAGGTGATGCAGCCGAGTTTATCATCTTCATGACTCTGCTTTAAATTTACAATACAACTGTAAGGCACTCCATCCGATATCTGTAATCTCCCTACTCTAGAGTAACTCACAGACACATGAGTTCTTAGAAGTAGGATAGTTTATTACAGGATACAGAAGCTAGCACGAACAAAGACTGGAATGGCGATTCTGGGAACAAGCAGCATATTTAAACCTTTCCCTCCCCCAGGGTCCTTTGCTGCTGACACGTGTGGTCAGGTCTACCTGGTCGCTCCGGCAACCGCCTCCCAGATGTGTATTCCCGTGCGTCGGGTGGATGTCAGCTTCGCACCACTTCCAGTCTTCTGAGGAGCCCTTTGTCTGCCTGCCCTTTTGGCAGAGATCGGATGATCTCTGACATGCTCCCGCCCCAAAACTCACCCCCCCGGTTCAGTGGGGTTTGTCTGGGAATTCTTTATGGAACTTCTTGACTAATTTAGGGGTGCGTGTGTGTTTGGCGCTGACCCATTCCTTGTCTCCAATTGGTAGGTGTTGCCACTTCACTAGGTACTGTAGCTGCCCCTTGTGTCGTCTGGAGTCCAGAATTCTATCAATCTCGAAATGTGGTTCGCCCTCCACCAACAATGGGGGGGGGGGGGTTCCTCTGGTTCAGGGTGCCAGTGTTGTGAACTGTGGTGTTGTTTCAACAAACTGATGTGGAACACAGGATGCACCTTTCTTAGCGCTTGTAATTGTAATTTTGCCGCTACTGGGTTGATGACCTCAATGATTGGGAATGGACCTATGAATTTTGGTGCCAATTTCCGTGATGGTTGTGTTGTCCGCAGATTTTTTGTTGACAAATACACCTTGTCTCCTACTCTTAATTCCCATTCTTCCCCCCTCTTACGGTCCGCATATTTTTTGTAACTAGCTTTGGCTTCCTTCAATGTTTGCACCATGACTGGCCAATTGCTGCTTAGTTTCTCTATCCATTCATCCGCTTTTAGGGGTTGTGGCAATTCCGTATTGTGTGACATGGCCAGTTCGGGGATAGTTACAAAATCCTGCCCTGTGGCGACTTTGAATGGTGAAAACCCCGTGCTTTGATGTACCGCGTTATTGTAAGCAACCTCTGCGAACTGCAACAGTTCCGCCCAATCATTCTGTTGGTAGTTAGTGTAACATCTAAGGTATTGCTCCAATGTAGTGTTCAGGCGTTTGCTCGCACCATCTGTGCAAGGATGGAACGCACTGCTGAGCCCCTGTGCCGCTCCAATTAAAGTCAAAAAAGCCCGCCAAAATTTGGAAGTAAAAGTGCTGCCACGATCGCTGATTATGCGTTCCGGCGTTCCGTGGGCTCTATAGATGTGTTGTATGAACAGTCTAGCTAGTTTTTGAGCATTCGGTATTCCTTTGCATGCAATGAAGTGTGCCTGCTTGGAGAATAGATCAGTGACTACCCAAATTGCCGTGTTCTTTTTGCTCACCGGCAAATCTACTATGAAGTCCATGGCAATTTGCTTCCATGGCTGTGAGGGGTTTGCTACTTCCTGCAGCTTCCCTGTAGGTTTCCCAATTTTCCTTTTGGCCATTGCGCACACTGGGCATGAGCGCACATAGTCTTTAACATCAGTGCGCAAGGATGGCCACCAAAATTTGCGTCGGATTAAGTGTAGCGTTTTTACGAAGCCAAAATGCCCTGCCGTTTTGTGATCATGATGCATGGTTAAGACCTTTTGCCTTAAGGGCTCAGGGACATAGGCTTTGTTGTCCTTCCACCCCACTCCATCCTTCTCCACTAGGTTCTGTTTGTTCTCCCCCCACCAGGTGTCCGTTACTGTTGCCGCCCGCAGCTCGGCTGTCCACGGGTCGCTTTCAGCCGCACGCTTTGCGGTGCTGCGGGTGATTGCCATGTTGCCCTCCCCCCTCCCGTCTGTTATTGCTGAGCTCTGTGCCTCCACTGGCTGGGAGGGGATGAGGGATTCGATGACCTCTTCCATTTTGCTCTCATGTTGCGGCAAGCGTGATAACGCGTCTGCCAAATAGTTTTTTCCCCCAGGAAAATACTTCAACGTGAAGTTGAATCTGCTAAAAAATTCTGCCCACCTGAGGTGCTTAGGGTTCAACTTCCTGGGTGATTTGAGAGCTTCCAAATTTTTATGGTCCGTCCACACTTGGAACGGCTCTGCTGTGCCTTCTAAGAGATGTCGCCACGTGCTTAGGGCATGTTTGACAGCGAAAGCCTCTTTTTCCCAAATATGCCATCTTTTCTCCGTCAGGTTAAACTTTCGGGAAATGTACGCGCATGGCCTTAATTTCCCCGTGTCATCCTCCTGCAAGAGTATGGCCCCCACTGCACTAATAGATGCATCTGTGTGTATCATAAATGGTTTGTCAGCTTCTGGGTGCTTGAGTATGGGTTCTTTTGTGAACATTTCTTTTAGGCTATCAAACGCTGCCTGGCATTCCTGTGTCCATACGAGTTTCGTGCTCGGTGATGGGGCTTTCGCGTTTGCTCCCTTGCCTTTTGTCTTTAATAGGTCAGTCAGGGGCAGTGCGATTTGCGCGAAATTCTGAATAAATTGCCTATAGAACCCCGCAAAACCGAGGAATGCTTGCAGCTGTCTGCGAGTGCGGGGGGGCTGCCAGCCCAAGACCGCTTTGACTTTCGCAGGATCCATCTCGATGCCCTCATGCGAAATGCGATACCCCAAGAAGTCTAGTTGTTCCCTGTGAAATTCACATTTCTCAAGTTTTACATAAAGCTTAGCCTCGAGTAATTTCTCAAGCACCCTCTTAACCAACTCCATGTGTTCCTCCAGATTTTCAGAAAAAATCAGTATGTCATCCAAATATACAATTACCCCTTTGTACAGAAATTCATACAATACTTCGTTTATGAACCTCATGAAGATTCCCGGTCCCCCCGCAATCCCAAACGGGAGCACCCTGTATTGGAAGGAACCCAATGGGCAATTGAATGCAGTTTTCCATTCGTCCCCCTCCCTTATGCGAACACGATAGTAAGCTTCCCTAACATCTAGTTTTGTGAAAATTTTCCCCTTAGATAGCTGAGCTAACATGTCTTTCAGCAATGGGAGAGGGTACTGTCTCGTAACCGAAATTGCATTAAGACCCCTGTAGTTAGTGCAAAGCCGGAGGGACCCGTCTTTTTTCTTCCTGAACAATACCGGGGCTGCAAGTTGGCTGGCTCAATGAACCCCCGTGCCAAATTTTTATCTATGAATTTGCGCAATTCTTGCAGTTCTTTTTGCATCATGGCATACATCTTGGGCTTGGGAAACGGTGCCCCTGGGATGAGGTCAATGGTTGCGTCTGACTGCCTATGGGGGGGTTCTTGCTCACATTCCTTCTTATCGAATATCTCTGCTACCGGGAGGTATTTCTCCGGAATTGTGCTTGTGAGTGTGCCACCCCCTTGGTCCTGCTCCCCCTCCTCAATTTCCATCCCCGTTGCCCCCAGCTCAATGCCGCTAGGTGTGCTCTCATTGTCCATCTCGTGATAAGTCCCATCCGTAAAGTCCAAATCTCCTGAGACCCAATCCACCTTGGGGTTTCTTGCCCTCAACCATTTCAGTCCTAACACAATGGGTCGTGTTGCAATGGGAGCCACTAGGAACCGCAAAGTCTCTACATGAGTCCCCAAAGTCATTTGCAGCCCTTTGGTGTAGAACTCCACTGGCCCCCCCTTCAGTTCCGACCCGTCCAATTGGCAAAATGTGATGGGCGTTTTGAGCTTAAACAGGTCCAGTCCCATCTTTTCAGCTACGTTTGGGTGCATTAAGTTTCTAGAGCAACCTGAGTCTAGCATTGCAACCCCCACATACTTTTTCCTCCCACCCAAAGTCCTCAACTGTACCTTTAGGTGCATTGTTGGGGTGTTGCGACTACTTCCTTTGCGCCCCTTTGTGGAGGTCTGTCCTGTGGCGCTCATCAGAACAGACCTGGCTCGTTTCCCGCCATCTGGATTTCAAAGTCAGAGTCATCGCTGTCTTCTTCTAGGCCCGGATTCTGCCATGGGTTCATGGTTGTCACAGCCGCTCCTTTTCCCTTGATGTGTGTTGTTTTGAGGGTACATCTGTCAGCTGCCTTTTTCGCCGGAGGTTTTTCCTTAACGCTTGTTTTCCCCTGAGGGCAAGCACTTCTTCGGTGTCCCTCCTTCCCGCAGCGGAAGCACAGTCCCTCTCTTGCCCGACAGTCCTTCTCCTCTTCCCAATTCCGCTGTTTCACGTTCGAGCGAGGCTGGTTAATGAAAGTCCCCTCGTTCCTCTGCCTGGATTGTACGTTTCTGATACTTTGTAACTGTAGTCTGTTACTCTCAATTTTCCCAGCTAATTGGATCCACCCCTCTAAAGTTTCAGGGTCATCTCTATCTAAAGCCTTTTCCAGTAAGTCCTGTTTTAGGCCATATTGAAAGTGTTCTATCTTTATCGATTCTGGCCAGTCCGGCAGATAGGATAATAATCTTTTAAAGTCCATAGCATATTCAGCTACTGTCCTAGTTCCCTGCCTTAAGTTCCGGAGTCGGGCCCTAGCTGAGACTTTGGTCAGCGTATCTTCAAACCATTTCCGGAGGGCATACATGAACTCTTGGAAGTCCCTTAGTTCCCTAGCCCTCCTGTCATGAAGTGTTACCAGCCAGTCCCCTGCCTCGCCTTCCAGAAAACTGGAGACGTATCTAACTTTGCTCTCTTCCGTTCGGAAGGTGTATTCGAATTCGCTCATGAACCCTTGTACGTGAGTCAAGAAGCATGCTAAATTCTTGGGGTTGCTGTTGAATTTCGTTTTTAGTTCGCCCATTCCAAATGGTGTATGTGCCCCCCCTGGGGTCATGAACTGGTTGTATGACGGGGTCCTGGGTGCTCTGTTGTAGGGGTAAAATTCCTCCTCTTCACTTTCGATGTCTCCCTCTCCCTCGGGTGGCCCCAGGTTCAGTTCCCGCCCTTTGGGTTTATCTACATTGTCCATTACTTTCCTAAAGGCAGCGCCCAATGAGTCCATTTTATTCATCAACATTCCTATATTTAACTGCACATTGGACATCTGTTCCTCCAACCTTACGATGCGCTGGGTTGGGGTGACCTTCTTCTGGTTTCCTTTTGCCCCTTTCTCCGCTAGCCCTTTGCCTACAGCTACGGACCATCCCTCTAGCTCTGGTTCGGTGCTGCTTTTCTGAATAGGGGTATTGGTTACCTCGATATACTTTTCTTTGCTCTGCGCTTTTCTGCTCTCCATCCTCTGGTTGCCTGCGGAGCTGGGTCCTGCTTCTTCTTCGTAGGTTCCTGCCACCTCTGCCGGTTCCATTGCTTGCCGGTATCCTCTGCCCACTTGCAGCTTGGGGGCGCTGGTCGCTGCCGCCGCTTTTCCGCCAAATGGTCTCCGCCTCATCTGCCGCCGCGTGGGATCCACTGCCCGCTTGCCCGCCGCTGAGCTCGCCGCCTCTCCGCTGCTTGTGCCCGCCGGCCTCCGCTGCCGTCGTCGGGTTCCGCTGCCGCTCCTCCGCCGCCGCTCAGCTGCCTGGGAAAGCCGGGGAAGCCGGACTCCGCCTCTGCTGCCGCTCCCACCGCTCAGCCGAGGGACCGCCGCCTCTCGCTGTCTGGCGCGCTGCCGCTGCTCCTCTGCTGGGAAATCCGGTTCCTGCTTCTGCCGCTGCTCCCGCCGCTCAGCTGAGGGATCGCCGCCTCTCAGCTGTTTGGCACGCTGCTGCTGCTCCGCCGCTGGGGAAATCCGGTTCCTGCCTCTGCCGCCGCTCCCGCCGCTCAGCTGAGGGATCGCCGCCTCTCAGCTGTTTGGCGCGCTGCTGCTGCTCCACCGCTGGGGAAATCCGGTTCCTGCCTCTGCCGCCGCTCCCGCCGCTCAGCTGAGGGATCGCCGCCTCTCAGCTGTTTGGCGCGAGCTGCTTGGGCCGCCGGTTTCCGCCGCTGCGCTCCTGCTTCTTCGCTGCTGCCAGGGATCCCCGCCTCTCAGCTGTTTGCGCTGCCGGGGAAGCCGGTTCCTCGCTCGTCTCACCTGGTCTCCTTCTGAAAATTTTTTTCCCAGGTCTCTGCCCAGTGGGTGTAGAAGCCGGTCTCGACCGTGAGCTGTTGGTTTCGCTCCCGGGAAAACCGGTTGGTTTTTTCATTCCAGTCTTTATGTAAGGCACTCCATCCGATATCTGTAATCTCCCTACTCTAGAGTAACTCACAGACGCATGAGTTCTTAGAAGTAGGATAGTTTATTACAGGATACAGAAGCTAGCATGAACAAAGACTGGAATGGCGATTCTGGGAACAAGCAGCATATTTAAACCTTTCCCTCCCCCAGGGTCCTTTGCTGCTGACACGTGTGGTCAGGTCTACCTGGTTGCTCCGGCAACCGCCTCCCAGATGTGTATTCCCGTGCGTCGGGTGGATGTCAGCTTCGCACCACTTCCAGTCTTCTGAGGAGCCCTTTGTCTGCCTGCCCTTTTGGCAGAGATCGGATGATCTCTGACAACAACCAACTTAAGAGACATAGGATGCTCCTGTTTTTCGACATGCAGTGGCAAACCAGTTTAGAGAACAAAACTTGAATATGGTTGTTCTCCTTCAACTGTGTTATTTCTCCTGCCTTCATTAAATTCTTGGTTGGGCACATTCAGTTCTGTATATGTGCTTATACACAAAAAATACATGCAGCAGAGTAGACAGGAGGATCTGGCAAAGAAATCTCTTTGGGGGATAGTAGGAAATTTAGATGTAGCACTTCCAGCATTTGCTGAAGAGACCAACGAAAAGCCCTGAGAATAAAGAGGTATACAGTAGATGTACCTGACTAACAGTGCCAGCTGCTCTGACTATCTGTCAGAGAATAATCCTGCAGTCCTCAACTGGAGATTATCACTTTTGCCCTCCAGCACTGTATGTTCTGCTGTATATATAAATGTAAATGCCCAGAAGTTAAATCAATGAGCTAGAAAGAGTTCGTGATTTATATACTTCTGTGGGCCAGTTTACAGTCTGAAGGCTAGTTTAAGTAAAATACAGGTCAAGATGGCATTTTTGTTCACTTTTGCTGCTTTTCTCCTTCATTTAGTAATGAAAATCCCAAATCTGTTCTCCAGCATTCAGCTGTAATTAAAACATACAAGCAATCTGTAGAAATCATTAACATGTTACGAATTTGTTTCGAATCACCTTTAGTTTAAATTCTTACAGAGGCATTCTAAAAGATACTATTTGTCTATCTTTCCCTTTTCTTTTCTAGCCACGTAATGGAAGGAGATCAGCTACTTTCAATTAAAAAGGTATTTATCTTATTTTTTGTTTCAAAGAAATAATGCTTTATACAGCTGTATGTAAGTGTGTGTGTGTGTGTATATATACAAACACACATTCCTTCCTAACCATTCTATTGAAGAAGTTTAAATAAGTAAGTGGATAAAGATTAAATTTCAGTATTTTAAGGCAACCCTTCCCCCAACAAGAAGAACAACAATTTAAAAAAAAATTCAGACTGAAACAGCTCTATTGCCCAGAATTCTGTTCTGGGGACAAAATCTCCTTTTCTATCATGTCCTTCCTAATGTGCAGTGGAAGAACATATTGCTTCTATACATTACTCCTTCTATACGTCCTAGTTCTGTCTGTTCAGAATTGGGTAACCACCTGGTAATTCAAAAACTATAAAGGTAATCTATTTCTATCTGAGCCATATGCAGTTTTTTTAAATCCCTTTCGTGGCATCACTTTTGTTGATAGAGCCACATACTGTAGGTATGTAGCCGTCCTTGGTCTTCATGGGTGAGTCTGTAGGTTTGTTCCCATACCATCACCCCTTGACTTCAGAGCCTTCGGGCCTACAGAGAGACACTTCTTTGCCTGAGTGGGAGGGCAACAAAAGTTGTAATTCTTTGAAAGACACCACATTTGTGGGAGGGAGAGAGCTACTAGGAGCAAACAGATTCTTGGAGAAAGTCTGGGTCAGGTTGAAGACTAAGTCTTGAAGCTCTGGGTTAGAGCGAACACAGATTTCAGTAATGGATTTGGTCAATCAGTATCAGAAATATATTAATATTCTGCCAGATGTATAACAGTTTAATCCATTTAAAAAGGGGTCTGTCATAAAAATGCCATGTAATTGTTTTATATATTATTGTAATGAAATATTTTTTCTCTCTTCAGGATTGTTTCTTCCTGGATCTAGCTATCATTTTTAGGGCTGCAGAAAAAATGGACATCTTATTTGCTATTAAATGTCAACTTTTTTTTAAAAGATATTCTATCCACAGTGCAAAATTCTTCTAATTAAAAATGCGGATCTTCTGCAAGTTTACTCACAAGAAAGCTATTGTTTAATGGGGCTTACACTCACATAAGTGTGCACCGGTTTGCAACCTAAAGTGCATTTTTTTTAAAGCATCTTAAAATAATTCTGTTCCTTCATGTTACAATTTTTGAAATGGTGTGTAATTAAACTATAAACAAAACAGTGTTGTAGTTGCATGCATAGGACCTTGTCAGAGTGAATGCTATATATACAGTTTTTTTCCTCCTTTATTGTAAATAAAAACATTCAGTAGAGAGTTGCTTTTAATGAGAGTATTTTAATGAGAATGTGGCTGATTTTTAGTGTCATGCTTTTCATACTTTGGGTCTTATGATTTGCAATTAGGCTTAAGTGTTTTTGTAATACAACTAATGCACTAATATCCAACATACCTTTAAATGGGTCCTTGTTGCATATTGTGATGTTTCTGCTGTTGAAGCAGGACAGCAATGGAAATGGAGTTAACAAAATTGAGAAGAGGAATGTTCAAAATCTTGACTTCATCTCTTTGTTTTACCATCCACACTTCTTAAACATCCCATTCCCACGGCATTCAACTTTCCTTTATGACACACCCGCTTATACATAGCCATCCTACCCACTCACTATATTTGCAGTTCTTAACATTTTTCCATCCGTTTCCTCATCTTTAGTAGACATTTGACTAAAGAACAAATTCATCTACTTGCTCTAATTTTTTGACATTCCGCCCAGAGTCACCGTGTGTGAGTTGGGCGGCCTTATAAATCTGTTTAATAAATAAATAAATAAACAAACAAATAAATAAATAAAACTTGCAACGGTTCACTGCATTTTCCCTGTCAAAGGCAACTAAACAAGCAGATTCAACCATGTCTTGTGTTCACCTTCCATTCATTCTGTTGGAAGGTGTTCTAATGTTTTTTCATATGAGATGTTTACATCTTTTTCTGAAGTTATCCTATTTCCACTCTCATTTCTATCACTTTTTTCTTCTTCCATGTCCATTTCCCCCAGGATCCATTCCTGATACTACCAAAAAATGTCCCACATTCAGAACTTTTGTATCTGTCACTAATATTCTGTGTCATAATAAACAAATAATCATGTTTTTAGTCTTAGTTTTGCCATGTGTATATGTGAATAGACTTATACTTAAACCATGTATTGTAACCAGACTTTTTTCTAAGCAGATACTCAATCAGTCATTCTTGAGTCTCCAAATGGCCCAACCACATGTTCTGTACTGGCTTACCTCATTCCTAACCATTCATGCATATCACCTAACGGAGTAACTTTTCCCCTGGATTACATTTATTTAAAGTGTTGCAGACTTTCTTTTCCGGAACGCATATCGGATTCTTCCATTATCACTATTTATTGGAGCATATTGGAGCATAGCTTGCTCCCCCTTGAGGGGGGAGATGGGCGGTGATACAAGTTGGACAAATAAATAAATAAAATAAAATTATCACTAATTTATGGATTCCTACTTTCATACATCTCCACAACAACCTAGGTACACTGTCATACTTTCTGACATACCTTTAAATCCTTTCATTCATAATTAAACCTATACCTTCACTTTCCTGCATGTATTCATCATCTCCACAAGATCATGCTACCAAAATTCATACCTCTTACATCCTTCCTCTTCCTCTTGGTTAATTCATGCTCTTGACCATTGACTCCTCTCACATTCCAAGTCTCACTCTTCCATATGGCGTGGTCAACATCAGATGGGCTTACAGATAGTGATTTCCTTTGCCCATCATGGCTTTGGTGAACTGAATGCTTTGTAGTAAGACAGAAAAGGTGTAGACTGAGTTACCAGTCTTAATCATACTCATGCCACCTTCAGCATTCCTTTCCAACGGTAAGAACAGTAGTGGTCAGTTCTGGCATGTTTTGGTCAAAGCACAACTAAAGTCTAATTTTGCCCAAAGCATACCCACAACTATTCTGTGCAAGATATGACTGCTAATCTAGGGCTCCCTTTCAAGACAACATACTCTTGCCCACATGGCATCATCAGCTAGGAGTTACATGCAGTGTGCCGACACACACTGAGGCTGCCTCCTGTAGAAACCTACTGTAAAACCTTACAAAAAGCGGAATCATGAACCACGAGTAAAAATTACCTTTGGAAAATATAACTAACAGTAGCCAGTTTTGCAACAAACTAAATCTATTCATGTCAGAGGAGTAGCTGTATTAATTTATCCTTGGAGAAAAATCCAAGCCTTTTATACCTTAAACATAACATTTATCATCAGGTAGCACTCCGTTTGTGCTTGTAATCCCCACTGGGTTAGCCTAGGAGATTGGTTTCAGCAGGAGGTCATAAATGTGGAATCCATGAAGTTACAATAAAGTGCCTTAGTTCATGTGTTTTGTGTCTCTCTTACTACTGAGTTTCCGTTCAGTTTACATCTACCACTCGCAGAGAAGAGACTGATAGGACAGAGACTGGAATATCAGAGTGCTGAATTCATGAACTATCCATTATTACCTATTTCTTCTGTTGCTTTTGCCTATGCCTTTTTCCATTACAGAGACTCGTTTTTGATAGTATCTATGGTAAGAGGTCTTTCAGAATTCATGGAATCATGGAAAGGAAAGGTTGCAATGGACCTTGGAGATCATGCCCAGTGCAGGAATTCACTGCTACGGTCCTTCTGGCTCCTCCCACATTCTGAAGCAGTTGGGTTATTCAGTTGAAAGCCCAAGTAGATGTAAGCTGGTGGCATCGTTCACAAACATTGCACCGCCAGGGGTCAGGAGATCAACTTTGCAACTCCTAAGTAGGGCACCATGCAGGTCAGAGCCAGAGCAATATGGTATATCTATATACCGAGTATATTCACTCCTATCCCTTCAGGTAGCAATAGTTTACAATTGAAATTAAAACGGGAGTGGAAAAGTGCTTCATTTTCAGGCTGTTCACAGGGCCAATTGAGTAGGACATGAAGTACTGCTTTTCTTCTTTGCTTTGTCCCACATTGAGCTCATAGGTTCTTGTTACGAAAGGGTTGTGATAGATGTTGTTTGGGAAAAGAAACTACTGAAATATTACTGCCTGGGAGAAGAGAACAGTGAGACCGCCATCCTAAACAGCTAAGTCTTCTCAGTTGTGATTTAAAATTGCACTACACAAGGGTAAATGCTCCCAGTGATGGGAGCATAGCCAGCAGTAGCTCCACATGTAAAATATCAAAGCAAACATTTAACTAAATGGTTCCTAAAGTGTATTGAATTATAATAGGCATACCATATATACGCTGCCTAAATCCAGAATACTACTAGATGGCTGGGAAAAAAAATACAGATATTGTATGTGTACTTAATATGGTTAATTTGGATTTGGCTTACAGTGATGCATGAACTCAGCCTAACAAAATGGTGGGTTTGTTAACCATGCTTTACAACTTAGTGTACTGTACGAGCTGCACGAATTGTATTTGCTATCAAAACCAAGATTAAATAACCATAGCTTAGTTTGATGCATGAATCCTCAGAAAGAAGTAGTAGGA
Organism: Charina bottae; assembly: GCA_023362775.1. Taxonomy (NCBI): domain Eukaryota; kingdom Metazoa; phylum Chordata; class Lepidosauria; order Squamata; family Charinaidae; genus Charina; species Charina bottae. Next base: position 19,557,109 of record JALMGJ010000019.1, on the reverse strand, counting down.
AGGAAAAGAACTGTTAGGGCATATGTTGCTTTAGATCAGTGCTTTTCAAACCTCTCAGCTTTAAGATGTGTGGACTTCAACTCCAGGGCTGCAACTGGGGGGGGGGGCAAGCAGGGCATGTGCCCCGCTTGCACCGTGCTGGGGGGGGGCGCCAAAAGTCCTTTGTGTTAGGCCTGCGGTGCGAATCAGGACTTAATCTCACGCTCGCGCAGGTTCCTTGTGGGTGGAGCCCACCGCTCAAGCAGGCAGGAGCGGCTTTTGTGCGCCCGGCTCCTCCGACAAACTAGCGCTTGCCAGAACGGGAGGGCGGGGGCTCGCTCGCTCTTCTCTCTCTCGCGCTTGGGAAAATGTTACGCAGGTTTGTACACGCCGTAGTGCGAGTAGGGGGGCATGGCGGAACTTCTCATTTTGGGGGGGGGGCGTGGAACCCATGTTTGCCCCGGGTGACAAAGACCTTAGTTGCGGGCCTGTTCAACTCCCAGAATTCCCCAAACAGCCACACATCTTAAACTTGACAAATCTGGAAAACACTGCTTTAGATGGAGAAGGCAGGAGAAAATATATATGAATAACAAAGCAAACAGTGTATGAAGCAACAACTAATATTTTAAAAACACACCCAGGTTCAAGTTTGTCTGCAAGTTTTTCTCAACTCTAACGGATTAAATTCAGTGAGAAATGAAAAATAAAACACTATGGGCATCCTGTAATGAAAATGTTTCATACATTCTGCACCAACCATAACATAGATAAACACTTCCAGAACTGAGCAACACTAGAGGTTCATTGGACAATTACATACTTTTTAAATGATAGTATATTTTGTTCCGTAAACATTCCTCACGAATCTTAAAACATCTAAACAGATTTAGGACATATAATTTATATTACAAAGCTATCACAATTTTGCGCTACTGTAGCTCTCAAGGCTCCTGTACCTCAATGTTATAATTAAATGGGAAGAAAATTTAGGTCACAATATTCAATTAGAAAACTGGGAGAAAATGTGGCTAAAAGACTTAAAGTTTACTTTAAATTATAATATGAAAGAAAACTTTTTTAAAATGATGTACAGATGGTACATAACCCCTAATTGTTGTTGTTCAGTCGTTCAGTCGTGTCCGACTCTTCGTGACCTCATGGACCATAGCACGCCAGGCCTTCCTGTCCTCCACTGTCTCTCGGAGTTTACTCAAATTCATGTTCATTACATCGGTGATGCTATCTAACCATCTCATCCTCTGCCGTCCCCTTCTCCTTTTGCCCTCAGTCTTTCCCAGCATCAGGGTCTTTTCCAGTGAGTCCTCTCTTCTCATTAGGTAGCCAAAGTATTTGAGCTTCAGCTTCAGCATCTGTCCTTCCAATGAGCAGTCAGGGTTGATTTCCTTTAGGATTGACTGGTTTGACCTCCTTGCAGTCCAAGGGACTCTCAAGAGTCTTCTCCAGCACCACAGCTCGAAAGCATCAATTCTTCGGCGCTCAGCCTTCCTTATGGTCCAACTCTCACAGCCATACATTGCTACTGGAAAAACCATAGCTTTAACTATACGGACCTTTGTCGGCAAGGTGATGTCTCTGCTTTTTAATATGCTGTCTAGGTTTGCCATAGCTTTCCTTCCAAGGAGCAAGCGTCTTTTAATTTCATGGCTGCAGTCACCGTCTGCGGTGATCTTGGAGCCCAAGAAAATAAAATCTGTCACTGCTTCCATTTCTTCCCCTTCTATTTGCCAGGAAGTGATGGGACCAGATGCCATGATCTGGGTTTTTTTAATGTTGAGTTTCAAGCCAGCTTTTGCACTCTCCTCTTTCACCCTCATCAAGAGGCTCTTTAGTTCCTCTTCACTTTCTGCCATTAGGGTGGTATCGTCTGCATATCTGAGGTTGTTGATATTTTTCCCGGCAATCTTAACTCCGGCTTGTGATTCATCCAGCCCGGCATTTCTCATGATGTACTCTGCATATAAGTTAAATAAGCAGGGTGATAATATACAGCCTTGTCGTACTCCTTTCCCAATTTTGAACCAGTCGGTTGTTCCATGTCCGGTTCTAACTGTTGCTTCTTGACCCACATACAGGTTTCTCAGGAGACAGGTAGGGTGGTCTGGTACTCCCATCTCTTTAAGAATTTGCCACAGTTTGTTGTGATCCACACAATCAAAGGCTTTAGCGTAGTCAATGAAGCAGAAGTAGATGTTTTTCTGGAACTCTCTTGCTTTTTCCATGATCCAGCGAATGTTGGCAATCTGATCTCTAGTTCCTCTGCCTCTTCGAAACCCAGCTTGCACTTCTGGTAGTTCTCGGTTCACATGCTGCTGAAGCCTAGCTTGTAGGATTTTGAGCATAACCTTGCTGGCATGTGAAATGAGCGCAATTGTACGGTAGTTTGAACATTCTTTGGCATTGCCTTTCTTTGGAATTGGAACGTAAACTGACCTTTTCCAATCCTGTGGCCACTGTTGAGTTTTCCAAATTTGTTGGCATATTGAGTGCAGCACTTTAACAGCATCATCTTTTAGGATTTTAAATAGCTCAGCTGGGATACTGTCTTCTCCGCTAGCTTTGTTGTTAGTAATGCTTCCTAAGGCCCACTTGACTTCACTCTCTAGGATGTCCGGCTCAAGGTCAGTGACCACACCATCGTATTTATCAGGGATATTAAGATCTTTCTTGTATAGTTCTTCTGTGTATTCTTGCCACCTCTTCTTAATCTCTTCTGCTTCTGTTAGGTCCCTGCCTTTTTTGTCCTTTATCATGCCCATCTTTGCACAAAACGTTCCCTTGATATCTCCGATTTTCTTGAAGAGATCTCTAGTCTTCCCCATTCTATTGTTTTCCTCGATTTCTTTGCATTGTTCATTTAAGAAGGCCTTCTTATCTCTCCTTGCTATTCTCTGGAATTCTGCATTCAGTTGTTTATATCTTTCCCTTTCTCCCTTGCCTTTTGCTTCCCTTCTTTCCTCAGCTATTTGTAAAGCCTCATCAGTCAGCCACTTTGCTTTCTTGCATTTCTTTTTCTTTGGGATGGTTTTAGTTGCTGCCTCCTGTACAATGTTACGAACCTCCATCCATAGTTCTTCAGGCACTCTGTCTACCAGATCTAATCCTTTAAATCTATTCCTCACCTCCACTGTATATTCATAAGGGATATGATTTAGGTCATACCTGATTGGTCTAGTGGTTTTCTCTACATTCTTCAATTTAAGCCTAAATTTTGCAATAAGAAGCTCATGATCTGAGCCACAGTCAGCTCCAGGTCTTGTTTTTGCTGATTGTATAGAGCTTCTCCATCTTTGGCTGCAAAGTATATAATCAATCTGATTTCGGTATTGACCATCTGGTGATGTCCATGTGTAGAGTCGTCTCTTGTGTTGTTGGAAAAGAGTGTTTGCTATGACCAGCGTGTTCTCTTGACAAAACTCTATTAGCCTTTGCCCTGCTTCATTTTGTACTCCGAGGCCGAACTTGCCTGTTATTCCGGTTATTTTTTGACTTCCTACCTTAGCATTCCAGTCCCCTATGATGAAAAGGACATCTTTTTTTGGTGTTAGTTCTAGAAGGTGTTGTAGGTCTTCATAGAACCGGTCAACTTCAGCTTCTTTGGCATCAGTGGTTGGGGCATAGACTTGGATCACTGTGATGTTGAATGGTTTGCCTTGGATTCGAACTGAAAGCATTCTGTCGTTGTTGAGGTTGTACCCCAGTACTGCCTTTCCCACTCTTTTATTGACTATGAGAGCTACTCCATTTCTTCTAAGGGATTCTTGCCCACAGTAGTATATATAATGGTCTCCTGAATTAAATTCGCCCATTCCTGTCCATTTTAGTTCGCTGATTCCCAATATGTCGATGTTCAATCTTGTCATCTCATGTTTGACCACATCCAGCTTACCTTGATTCATAGTTCTTACATTCCAGGTTCCTATGCAATATTGTTCTTTACAGCATCGGACTTTCCTTCCACTTCCAGACACATCCACAACTGAGCGTCCTTTCGGCTTTGGCCCAGCCGTTTCACACTTTCTGGAGCTACTCGGAATTGCCCTCCGCTCTTCCCCAGTAGCATTTTGGACACCTTCCGACCTGAGGGGCTCATCTTCCGGCGTCATATCTTTTAGCCTTTTGATACTGTCCATGGGTTTTCTTGGCAAGGATACTGGAGTGGTTTGCCATTTCCTCCTCCAGTGGACCACGTTTTGTCAGAACTCTCCATCATGACCTGTTCTTCTTGACCTGACTTCATTGAGTTACGCAAGCCCCTTCGCCACGACAAGGCAGTGATCCATGAAGGGGAACCCCTAATACATTGTCTAAAATGAATACTATGTTATCTAATAAATGTTGGAAATGCAAGAAAGAAGTTGGCACCTTTTTTCATCAATGGTGGACGTGTCAGAAAACAAAAAAGTATTGGGACATAATATATCAGACTATATGTGAAATACTAGAAGAAGATATGAATAAAGAACCAGAACTCTACCTGTTGGGATTTATAAAACCAGAAATACATAAGAAGCATGGGAAACTATGACTTTATTTAATAATTGCCGCCAGAACTATTTTTGCTAAACATTGGAAAGAGGATTTTATACCTACAATTGAAGAATGGTTAATAAAAACGATGGACCTAACTCAAATGGCAAAACTGACGGACCAATTGAATGACAAGAATATGGAGGAATTCAGCTTTTGTTGGAGCCCTTTCTACAAATTCATAGAAAAGACTCAAAAGGTCCAATTGGAATTATAATGTAAATAAATGTTAGAGATTATAGTTGTTTATAAATAGTTGAAGAAAATGATGATGAGAAAGTAGGAAGTCCTGTTTTTGTAGTTGTTTTTTGTCTGGGTTTTTTTTTTTGTATTAGGTGAAAGTAGGGTAGAGAAGAGGGGAATTAGGAAGTAGAGAAGGTATGAGGAGGAAGAGGAGAAGGTGAAGAGAATAGTGAGAAGAGAGGAGATAGAAGTTAAGTTTCAAAGGGATAGTGAGAGATAGAGTAGAGAGAAGAAAGAAGGGAGAATTAAGCAAGTTAGGAAGGAGAATTAACAGTTTGTCTCGAAAGAGGGGTGAATGTCATATTAATGTGTAAGTAACGTTATGTTTGTAATGTAATGTTATTTTTGTATTGTCATATCATTTTTGTTATGTGATGTGATGGATAAATAATAAAATATAAAAAAAATGTTGGAAATCTTACTTTATGAGAATGTTGAACTTTCGACACTTCCAGTGGGGGGATTGGCAACTTCAGACGTGTCTCCGCGAACTCCGTGGTTGACCCGGCAATACGGACTTTTTTGGGCTCAGGCAGGATTTTCTAGAGCCCAGAAGTGTTCTCCGGATTAAGGAGAACCCCAGGAATTACCCCATTGGTCCTCCGGATGGCTGGAAGCAGCCAGAAGACCGCAAAACAGCGTTTCGAGATCAACTGGTAAGCTAGCACCTGAGAGGCAGGGATTGCCATCATTTCCTAAGCCTTAAACGGACTCAAAAGGTGCCTACCCCATTTCTAAAACACAATTTTTTTTCTTTTTTAATTATTATTAAGGAGACGTTCTTTGCAACAAAGAAATGCAGAATCTCTTGGTGGTTTTCATTACTTTTGGAAGTTATTAATTTGTTAATTTGGCATTATATATATATATATATATATATATATATATATTCTCTCTTTTTTCTTTTTAAATTGTATTGTTGGATTTAAAGACTTTCACCTGTTTACTGTTGCTTTTTTCAAAGTCTGAAGGATTACAAAAGAATTACCCACTTTGTTGAATTTGCGGAGCTGAGCTTTGATCTATCTGCTTTCCTGTGAGAAACGGCTTTGTTTACCTTTATTTCCCCCCCCCCCTGCTAATTAACACTTTCTTTCTGAAAGAAAGCCTTTTGTCTAATATCCTGAGGCACTAGAGGGCGCCATAACGTTCTGTGGAAGGATATGGAAGATTTTAAAGATATTTTTAAGGAGCTGTACCTCAAGGTTACTTATGCTTTGGACCATCTCTTGGAAAGTTATTTGGAAAATAAGGTCCTGGTCTCAAAGAAAAAAATGAGGAGTAACATCCCAAAGGCAAAAAGTGAAGGGAAGAAGATTCACCTCTGGAATGTTAATTTTGAAGAAGGAAAAGCTTTGGGTGTAAAAGGAAAGGAAATGACTGCATTCTTGGAATATTGAGATCAAAGACAAGATTTACTGTAAGCCTCAAGGGATGGAAGGTCCTTGAAGATGAGTTGGACTTTACAGGGCAAGTTGAGGATTGCAAGGAGAAAACCTTGTGTGTAAGAGTGAGATATATAAATCCCTTAGTTTACTTTGAACTGGCTTAACTGTTTAATTGTCTTTATTAGGATGGTCTTTTAAAAGTTTAGACAGATGTTTTTGCTTTTGGGATAATGAATTTACCTTGGGTAAAAGGATATTAAATAAGGTTATTGTTTACAGTAAATATGTAATGGTAGAGATATAATGTTTAACTATATAAATGCTTTGGTTAGGGGTAAGATTGAAATGAAGAAGGATAATGTGTTTAACTATATAAATGTTTTGGTTAGGTGTAAAATTGTAATGAAGAAGGATAATATTTGTTTATCTGTCTATTAAGGGGGGAAAATTTGTTATGTTATTATATATATATATATATATATATATATATATATATCTCCCCATTTCAAGGGAAATAATGCTCATTCCAGTTTGAACTAGAGTAAGAGACTGATATTGACTTATTTATACCTTTGTTGTAGAAAGTCAGAAGTTAGTATGTATGTATTATGTAGTATGTAGTAGTCTTTTTTTGTATTTTCATGCTTTTTAGTTCCTTTTTTCTCTTGTAGTATACTTTATTTCATTTCTTGTAGTTTTATGTATTTGTTGAAAAACTTTTTTTATATACTTTTTATTAAGATTGTAAAATATACATAGTTAAAAGTTAGAAACGAAACGAAAAGAAATTTGTTGAATTTGTTGTATTTGTTAAAAACTTAATAAAGAATGTTGAACTTTCAGTTAGAGATCTTCCATCTTTCCAAAGAATTATAGATTCAGGATTCCTGAATGGGTGACAGTTAACGAGATACAGAATAAATTTAAAGCTGTACTGCAGACAAATGCACATATTATTATAATTATCCTTTACAAATAAAGTGTTGTGATTTTTACTAGCCCTGTTTATCTCTGTTTATAAAATTATAGAGATGTAGAAAATTGCATACATTATAATATTTCAACAAAATTAAATGGATTATCTGGGTGTTTCACTGTTGCTTTAAATATGGGATAATACACACTCTGATTTTATATACCATATATTAAAGGCAACTTCATTTTCCAACTGTTGATCCTCACAATGGCAACATCCACATAACAGAGAAGGAGTGCCATCTGGGAAAACCCCAGGGTTTGCAAAATTAAAAAGAAGTTTAAAATCCTGAGGACTGCATAACCTGAGTCAACACAAAATGCTGAGTCACTGTTGGAGAAACAATAGAATATTGTGGGGAAAATAACCAAAGAGGAATATTTCACATTGCAAGATATTACAGATTCAGCTTGTATTTAAAATTATCCATACTATTTAAGTGCTCTCATCATCAACCAAACCTTTAATTCGATAGTGCTAATTCCGTCTCATGTAGTTGTCTGCTGCCTACTTTAAGTCCATGCTTAGCTGAAAATTGTTAACTGTTTCAAAATCCTCTAAGTCAAATCTTCAGTGACAGGTTTTTCGTTAAAGCCTGCTTCAGTTTGAGTTATGGAAAGTCATACCTTATTTCTAAGTAATCCAATTTCAGCATTCAAGAAAAGATTCATGAATCCTTATTTGAAGAAGGGAGAGACAGGCGCTTGCTTCTGATTTAATTTATTGTCTACCTAGAGGTTCAAGAAGCCGAACAATTTCTGCAATGTATCAGAGGTTCGGCATATAAACCATGCCTGCTGTTTGTAATGGTTTTTAATGGCTTTCTTCACAAATATATTTCTCTGAAGCAGCCACTTGACTGAAATGGGATTACCACAGAAGGAAAGGTTTATGAATTATATTGGGCCCAAATTTTTCTCTAGTCAAACTCTAAAAAAGAAACTTAAATACTTACTATTTAAGCGAATAGATCTGGTACTTTGCTCTATTTTGTGCTTTCGCACTCTATAAAACCAGCAAGCCGGGCCATCATTCCTCCAACAGGGTGCCCTTCAAACATGAGGGACCAATTCATCATCATCAACATCAACCTCTCCTGAAAAAGAGTTGGAGAATATTTGTGTTATAATCCTCCTTTAATCAAATGATAACATTTGTGCCTCAATCTTCTACTGCTGAAAAGGTTTTCCTTTCTGATCACCTAACCTTTCAACTTAATCTCTTGATGGCACATAATCAATTTCTTAACACAGGAGCACCTAGGCTCTACACCGGTGCTTTCCAAACTACCACCATTGGTGACACACCAATGGCGGCAGAGGTGCGGTGGCATGCGCGGCGGTGTGCATGGTGGCGGTGGCGGCGGCGGCCTCGTGTTTTCCGCTAAAACGCGGAAGCGCTGATGGCACGCCGCTGCCGCCGCCGCCACCATGAACAGCGCCGTGCATGTCCACTTCCGGGTTGTGTCGCAACACACTAAAGTGTCGCAACACACAGTTTGGAAAGCTATGCTCTACACCAAAGACCATACATTCTCTACAGTTAATTTGGCCAAAGATGGTCCTTGAAGTACCCAAACCATTGTGGACTTTAAAACAAAATATTTTGGACCTGCTGTCTCTTGAGCAACTTTAAATCTTTTCATAGTTTTCAAGAACAGTAATGGTGCTTTGATATATACTGACTTGATCAGTATTCTTTTAGTAGTAACTCGGATTAAGAACGCTACATCTTGAAAGTCTGCTTCTGGATTATCAATGATTTGCCTAAATGGTCCATGCATGGAATACTCTGAGAAATGAACAAGGATATTATATAACATACATCAAAAGAATAACAGGATGGGTTCAGTTCCCTTTTATTATATTTCCAGTATTGTGAACTAAATATATTCCTTGGTTACCCAATGATTCAGCTATCCTTTGGGAAAAAAATATATTCTAAGATTCAAGAGTTGTAAGAGAACTGATTTGGGAATCTAGCAGGCACCACAAGTAGTGTCTACCAGGACATTGATGCCTATGGACATCCTTTGTCAACTCCTGTTTTAGTAGGTTAAGAACAGTGCCTTGAAAGTTACTTGAAGAATATAGTATGTAATCAATACATAAGTACATGTAATTAAGCCAGAATGATCCAGTAATGATCAACTAACTGAAGTTTCTAAACAGATTTCAAATCAAATTTAGATGTATAATCAGTGGAGCAAATCAATTTCTGTAGGATAGAAGCAGAGAAGTGTCTAATGAACAGAGGAAAAGAAAACCCAGTCTTTTGGAGCAAAATGCTGCTTTCAGCTACTTACCATCTCATATCTGGGTAGCAGAAATTCAGTTGAAACATTTCCCATCGCTGTCTTTTCCCAGGAGAAGCTGTTCCTGTTGTTATCTTCTATGGGAAAGGTTATTTTGCAATTAAATAGCCATCTTATTTGGGGGGAAAAAAGGTTCTTTCAGCTTAAAATTCTCCAGAGGACCTCTAGGGAAAGGAGGTGGAGAAGGGAAGCCAAGGCTATCTGTAAAAAAAAAATGTGGCAATTAACTTCTGGCCTTCTGAGCTATGGGACCTGGACCTTAGGTAACTTTGCAAGGGTTCTGATGAAGAGGAAGAGGCAAAACATGTTCTGTTGCACAAGCAGATTCCAAGCCAGATGACTGTATACCATAACTTGGCAATATCTGGGACTTTTCTTTCCAAAGGATCCCAACGAAGATACAGAATGGAATGACATATTAAGAGATTTTGGGATCCTGCCTCCAAAAGAAGAGGTGAAGGATGAAGTTGAAGAAATGGTTTTACGTTTGCAGAAAGAAGCAGAAGGTAAGGCCTGGCTTTCATCAATTATTAAAATTAACCTCCTCTCGTCTCTGCAGCAAATTAGGCACTTGAATATGGTATGTAGATAATATAGACTCTCTTCAGAAAGCAAGGGGAAGCTGCTGCCTTGGGACCCACAGGTGGGGGGGGGCACCGGGCTCTCCCATGCCACCTGTTCCTTGCCCCATGTCTTTACACAAACATGATCGCCCTAGGTAGGGCTTCCATATCTGAGCTGCAAAAATCCAAATGCCCACGACACACGGTTCTTTTGTATCTCTTTCCTGCCATATTTAGTGATCATTCAGATTTTTGCAGGCCAGAAAATGGTAACCCAGATCTATCTATCTATCTATCTATCTATCTATCATCTATCTATCTATCTATCTATCTATCTATCTATCTATCTATCTATCTATTATTTCAATTTGTATTACCGCCCATCTCCTCCAACCAGGGAACACTGGGCAGTTCACAATAAAACAAGTTAAAAATATAAAATTACAACATCAATAAATTACATATAAATCCAAATAGAAAGATGTTAATAATAAGGCGGGTTTCATGGCACCAGCCACTCCCAGGAGGAACTATTGGCATTCCCATCCCAAGCCAGGTGGCAGAACCAGGTCTTCAAGTTTTTCTGGAAGGTCGGGAGCGAGGAAGCCCACCTCAGTTCCGGGGGCAAGGTGTTCCAAAGGGCGGGCGCTACTGCAGAGAAGGCCCACCTCCTGGACCCCGCTAAATGGAACTCTTTAGTCGATGGGGTCCGTAGCATGCCCTCTCTGCATGACCGAGTGGGGCGGGTCGATGTTCTGGGGATGAGACGGTCCCTCAGGTAACCTGGTCCCATGCCATGTAGGGTTTTAAAGGTGATAACCAACACCTTGAATTGGACCTGGAAGCAAACTGGTACCCAATGCAGCTCACTATTGCTGTGGCTCCTACCACCTTCTCTTCTACTGCACTCCAAAGCCCACTGCTGTCTTAGCAGCAGCAGCATGCATCTAGAAGAGTTCTTGAAGGCTTTGGACAGTTCCCCAGAAATCTTTGGTAGCTGTTTTTTTTCCTTTTCTCTCTCCCATCCACTTTCTTGCTTGTGTAGGAATGAGGGGAGAGAGAATAAGCCATAGCTGGGATGCACAGATCTGCACGGCCACTAGTTGGCAGCAAAGGGAACATTCCAGCTCTTTGCTGTCACCTAGTGGCTATCTATATTTTGCAGTCCAGATCCAGCATGCTTTTTTCTTCTGCCCTTTCACGCAGCCTGAGAACTCAGCACCTGCGTCTTGCACCATTAAGGGTCCTTCTGAGAATTTTGCTTTGGGGTTCAGAGGTTTCAGCTCCACTTCCTGTCCCTTCCTGGGTTTCAATCAGAGTTGATCTCTACATTCAGAATAAGGGGGATAGCACGGAACTGAAATACTTGGAAGCCCAGATGAGGGAAGCTAGTCTTTGCATTCACCAATATTTTAAGCAAAGCCCATGAGAAGGTTGTCTGCTGCTGAAGAGGTTCCGAGTCAATCTTCTCCTTCTCTCCTGATGTCCTTGTTTCCTGCAAGGGGGGAGAGCTTATTCCATTTGGGAATATTCAAATTGGACAAGACCTTTTAGCAACAACTAAGAGGCAGAAAGATGGAAACCTATTAAAAGGTAAAAAGGTTTTCCCCTGCACAGTCGTGTCCGACTCTAGGGGCCGGTGCTCATCTCCGTTTCTTAGCCGAAGAGCCAGCGCTGTCCGAAGACGCTTCCGCGGTCATGTGGCCAGCATGACGCGTGTGGAACGCTGTTACCTTCCCACCGAAGTGGTACCTATTCATCTACTTGCATTTGCATGCTTTCGAATTGCTAGGTTGGCAAGAGCTGGGGCGAGTGCGGGAGCTCACTCTGTCACGCAGGGCTACAGATTCGAACCTCCGAACTTGCGATTGACAAGCCTGGCGTCTTAACCACTGAGCCATCGCACCCCCTATTATTATAGGAAACCTATTAATATCTTCAAAAGGTGCTTCAGACCATGTGGGGGATCTGCAACACCTTGGTGCAGGTGCAAGTGCATCCTGAGGAGATAAAAAAAGACAAGATGGCGGCAGGACCATGCAATAAAAGGCCCACCTCTTTGTTTAATGTGCATTGTTTCCAAAATGCATGCTGCTGCTTCTGGACTAGAAAGAGCTGAAAGTGTAAAAGCTATGGATGAAATTTCCGTAAACCCTGTGTTTCCGTTGAAGGTTCAGTTAGAGATTCTACAGAGGGGAAATGAATTGAGACTTGAGTCCTGTAAATAAGAAATCCACATATAAACATATAAATTGCCTAAATCTTACTAGGAAATTACATACATGCTGCTCATTTGCTTTTATTTGTATGCACATATAAGCAATATCCTCTTCCACTGCTTTAAATTGTCTTCGGTATCATTCATCACGATTGTTTCAAAATGAATTGTAAATAAGAAGCGTGGATCTTGGGCTTGTTATTTTGCTATATATTCAATAAATTTCTTTCTCAGACTTCCCCAAAGGAGCTCAGACAATGCTCTTTCCATCTGATGTTCACAACAACCCTGTAAGTAAAGGAAGCTTTGAGATGGAGAACATTTGAGTCTGAAGCTTCTTATTCATAGTCCGACATTCCACCACCACGCTGCCTTTCACCCACAAGCCCCTTTACCTCAGGACTTTCTGCAACAACTTCAATGAATCTCCAAATTTCACAGAAGAGAGCTGAGTTTTAAGACTGGAAAAATAGTAATTTCACTTAAAGAGGCCATTTCACAAGCTACTTCTGAAATGGGATTTAAAGGAGAGGACCCTGGCATGAATTTATCCAATTTTCCTTTTGAATCTCAAAAAAGGAAGGCTTGATTTGTTATCTAGTTTTTTCCCAGAAATAGTCAAGTGGGGCACTTTCTTATAGCATTTGGTTGGATGAAAATTATTGTTTCTCTTTCTAGTGAAACCTTATGAAAGAATGAATCTGAAACAACTCAAAGAGGCTGAAGACGATTTTGATGAGGAAGATTTAAAAGCTGTTGAAATGTACAGGTATGTCAAGTTCTAGAGATCAGGTGCAAAATCACCAGTAAGACGAAACATTCTATGCTGGGAATTAGATATTTCCCTATCAATAAACAAATCATCATCATCATCATTATCATCATCATCTCAACCTTTAAATGTATGGAAATAGTTACAGTTAAATACATGGAAACAGTTATTTCTTGGACTAACAAATATCTATAGGCAAGTAGCGCCATCTACAGCTCCCACTTTCAAAAGTTAATTTTCACTGAATCCCCATCATCTGAATAATGGATGTTTGTTCAGATTTGGTGAGTACTTCTGAGTACTCTTAACCTGAGTACTTCCGCTTTCTATACTGTTTGCATCACATATTTTGAGTTTTCGAAACTTCTGTGATATTACTCAGGGGAAGTTTTATTTATCTTAAGTAAAGGTAAATGTTTCCCCTGCACAGTTGTGTCTGGCTCTAGGGGCCGGTGCTCATCTCCGTTTGTTAGCCGAAGAGCCAGCATTGTCCGAAGATGCTTCTGCAGTCATGTGGCCAGCATGACTCACGCGGAACGCTGTTACCTTCCCACCGAAGTGGTACCTATTCATCTACTTGCATTTGCATGCTTTTGAATTGCTAGGTTGGCAAGAGCTGGGGCGAGTGCGGGAGCTCACTCCGTCACACGGCACTCGGGTCTCGAACCACCGAACTTGCGATCTTCCGATTGAAAAACTTGCCGTCTTACCCGCTGAGCCATCGCACCCCTTATGTTTAGTAAAAAGGTAAAGGTTCCCCCCGCACATTTGTGCAGTCGTGTCCGACTCTAGGGGCCGGTGCTCATCTCCGTTTGTTAGCCGAAGAGCCAGCGTTGTCCGAACACGCTTCCACGGTCATGTGGCTGCATGACACGCGTGGAATGCTGTTGCCTCCCCACCGAAGTGGTACCTATTAATCTACTTGCATTTGCATGCTTTCGAATTGCTAGGTTGGCAAGAGCTGGAGCTAGTGTGGGAGCTCACTCCGTCACGTGGGGCTAGGGATTCGAACCTCCGAACTTGTGATCTTCCGATAGACAAGCCAGGCATCTTACCCGCTGAGCCACCACGCCCCTACTATCTTTAGTATGATTGCTCTAATAAGAAAAATCAAGTGACTGAAAAGTTTTCTAGCACCATCTGAGTCTTGCATGCATCTATTTTGAAACAAGCCCAACAGTGTTCTGTGTTTATATAGGGCCGCGGCCTGAGTACATTTAAGTTATATTACTTTCCCTTTTATTTTAGAATGTAACTACATTCTTTTACATTCTATTCTTATACATCTGTTTGAAATAATATAATAACAAAATGCAGGACGTTGTAATATGCAGACTTTCAAAAAGAAATAATTGCCTATACCAGAGATGAGCAATTTTCTGGATCACAGTTTCTTTTTTTCCAAATTGACTGAAAGGGCCACGGGGTATGTTCACTGACATCATGTTGCCATAAAAATGGGCAGGCCAAAATTTTCAACTCATTCTGGGGTGCTGTAAGAAAGCTTGAAGGGAAGTATGGATACAAACATTTAGGGCATTGGGTCTGCCCTAAAAACGCCCCCCCCCCCGAAAAATTACCCTATTTTATCAGGAGCAGTTAAAGAGCGAAACGGATGCTTTAAATCTCTGCAGAGTTTAATAGCCAGTTTATTCTTTAAAACTGGCCCCAAATGATATCCCCCTCCTGAGTTGAAAGCTGGCGGTGGTGTTTGGGAGGCCTTGTGGGGACATTAAAAAGTAAAGGTAAAGGTACCCCCCGCACATTTGTGCAGTCGTGTCCGACTCTAGGGGCCGGTGCTCATCTCCGTTTGTTAGCCGAAGAGCCAGCGTTGTCCGAAGACACTTCCCTGGTCATGTGGCCGGCATGACGCACGTGGAACACTGTTACCTTCCCACCGAAGTGGTACCTATTAATCTACTTGCATTTGCATGCTTTCGAATTGCTAGGTTGGCAAGAGCTGGAGCTAGTGCGGGAGCTCACTCCGCACGCAGGGCTAGGGATTCGAACCTCCGAACTTGCAATCTTCCGATCGACAAGCCTGGCGTCTTACCCGCTGAGCCACCACGTGTGGGGACATTACGGAATGGAAAAGGAATGGGCAGGCTCTATGTGGCCCACCCAGCAGATGCAGGTCCCCCACCTCTGCCCTATATGGCTCAATGCCACAGAAGGGATGCCAAATCAATCACTGCACTTTTGAACTCTCTTGTCCTTAACAACCTTCATTTCTGAAAATCTCTAAGGAACGGGAGTGATACCTTACCCCAGTGCTTTCCAAACTGCCGCCGTTGGTGACACACCAATGGCGGCAGTGGCGGCAGCGCGGGGGGGGGTGCGTGGCGGCGGCGTGTATGGTGGCAGCCTCGCTAAAACATGGAAGTGCTGATGGCGCGCTGCTGCTGTCGTCGCTGCTGCCGCCGCACACACCACCACCCCCACGCCACCGCTGTGCACGCCACCGCCACCGCTTTGCGACACACTAAACTGTGTGTTGCGACACACTATAGTGTTGTGACACACAGTTTGGAAAGCTATGCCTTACCCCCATATTTCCATGGTCCCTCTTCCCACTTGTATTAACGGTTATGATACAAAACGTTTCCCTTACGTTAGGAAACAACGTTTAGAAGAATTAAAAGCTCTACAAAAGAGGCAAAAATTTGGAGAACTGAACGAAATTTCTGGGGATCAATACGTGAAAGAAGTCACAAATGCGCCAAAAGATGTGTGGGTTGTCATCCATCTGTATAACTCAAGGTAACAGAGATAAGTATGAGCTTTTAGAAAATTTATACTGTGAATGCAGTAAGTCTTTCCACACCCTGATGTCATTCTGCTAACAGAAAGGCCTGCAGTGATGGGACACACTCATTCCCTGCTCCCCCAATTTCACTTCCTGGTGTAACTCCAAAGCTTACCTGGGAAGGCGGAGGAGCCTCCAGAGAAGATCTAGATGAGGCTGCATAGAGGTGTTTATAAAGGAAGAGAGCGATGGAAAATCCTGCAATAGGAATGGCTTTCACTGTTGTAATATTGGATGTCACCTAATTAAACCAACCAAATACAAGTCACCTGAAAGGGAAAAAAAGTGGCTGTGTGTCATTGGACAAACACTGAAGCAATTCCTAACTGGAGGAATAGTTTCCGGGGGAAACTATTTCTGTATATATCAGGATAAGAGATACTATCTGTGGTTCAGTTGGGCATATAAGCATTTCCTTAAATGTGCTCCTTCTCCACACGGACAGACTTTTCTGTTTAAATCAGACTCTTGTCATCTAGTCCGTAAGCCCTGGTTCATATTCAAGTTATTACATAAGGTGGGGGGACATGAACCTAAAATGTTCTTCTGGATCCTGTTATACCTAGCGATCTACAACAGGTGGCTGTGTGTTGCACAGCATGAAGAAGCCGTTAATTATATGATTCATTCATTAATTTTTATTCATTTATTATTTTAATTATTTATTCATGACAAATAATATTATTTATTATTACAAATTATTATGACAAATATTATTTATTTTATTATTTATTAATTATTTATTAATCTGATCAACAATAAATAAATGGTTAATTATTAATTAGATGATTTAGAATAACGTTTGGCCTGGCTGTCAGGAAGGAGATCCATTGTGGCATCTATGGGCATCCTTGCCTGTGTGTGCTAGAACTATTCTGAACCAAATTAACTTTCCTTAGTAATGGATCATAGATGTGCATGCGCACACACTCAAGTATCAGGAGGTTTGGTAATTGACACAGGAATACATAAACTCCACTTAGCCAGGGATGCATCCCGTAATGGCGCTTGAATACAAACACGGTGCTATTTCCAGCAGATCCGGTCTGTGGGTCTGGAGTTTGCTTTGGAATAATAACATGTGATGCGCTTTTGCTTGCATGAGATGGAGTCTGTTAAAGCACCGCACGCCAGATCATAGCTGGACAGAATCCCAGCCTAATGCAATACAATCCATTTTAAATGAAATGTAGTGTACCTGCCAAAAGGCAACTGGAACAAAAAAGAAATCTGAAATCAGACTGACATGTTTATCAACTGCGTATGTGGACTTACAGGCAATAATTGACAGAGTAATCCAGTATTTTCAGATTCATGCATAACAAAGATTTATTATTAATTGTGTATTTCTGTTGGAGATTAATCCTCCTCCTCCTCTCTCCTTCTTCTCCTTCTTTAGCATTCCAATGTGTGCATTGGTTAACAGGCACCTCAGCCTACTGGCCACACAATTTCCAGAAACCAAGTTTGTGAAAGCTGTTGCCAAGAGCTGTATTGAAAATTATCATGATAGGTGCTTACCTACAATATTTGTCTATAAGGATGGTAAAATTGAAGGCAAGTTAATTGGAGTTACGGAGTGTGGAGGAACAGCACTTACAGTAGAAGGTAATAGTGGTTTTTATATATATACTGTGTGTATGTGTATGTGTATATGTGTGTGTGTGTTTGTGTGTGTGTGAACTAGAGGATTGTACAAAAGAGAGCCAATGTGGTATAGTGGTCAAAGTGAGACCCAGGTTCGAGTCTACCCACGGTCACAGAACCCCACTGGGTGATTTTGGGCCAGTCGATCTCTCTCTCAGCTTCCTCTACCTCACAGGGTTGCTGTTATGGGGATGAACATTAAGAGAAATCTCCATGTAAGTTGCTTTGAGTTTCTGGAGGAACAGTGGGATATAAACAGTGAGAGCCAGTCTGGTGTAGTGGTTAAGATGCTGGCCTTGAAACCAGGAGATTGTGAGTTCTGGTCCCGCCTTAGGAATGAAAGCTGGCTGGGTGACTTTCAGCCAGTCACTCTCTCTCAGCCCAACCCACCTCACAGGGTTGTTGTTGTGGGGAAAATAGGAGGCAGGAATATTAGGTATGTTCACACCTTGTTATATATCAAAAATGCTTGATAAAAATATAATAATAAATCTAACAAACATAAAGTTCATTTAAACTTTTAGTCCTTCCTGAGAATCTTATGCATTCCATGCTAAGTCCCATCAGATGTGAGAAATGATACACGTTCATAAATAAATGTGTGTGTAACCAGTGATAAAAGGTTATACACATTAGTATTACTGTAATAATTTCTCTTTCAGTTTCCTTGAATAGGCTTTGTTGTTTCAGACCTTGAATGGAAGTTGGCAGAATTTGGTGCTATAAAAACGGATTTAGAAGAAAACCCCAGAAAAGGTGTTATGGACATGATGATGTCTTCGCTTAGAAAGGCTTCCATAGATGACAACCAGAGTACTAGCAGGGCTTGTGAAGAGACAAATGCTGCTGATGGAAATTGTTAACTTCTCTACATCTGTATGTGGTCAAATTAGTTTGGACTCAAAACCACTTATAAAATCAATATTCAGCCAAAATGGCAGTTGTACCCATTTGCTGTACCATCAACACTCAAACATAGATGCTTTCTGCTCCAGTCCAAAACTTGGTGCCCATCCTCATTCTACTCTCGGATGAACCAATATCCCCATGTTTGCATGCTGATTCAATGGGCCTTACTCTAATAAGAGTGTTTAGCACTGCAACCTCATTTGCCAGCATTGGCATTTCAAAGTATTGAAAAATACAGGCAGTCTCTTGTTTCAAAGTCTTGACGTTGTGCTTTTTCCAAGATCATTTTGAAATTAGAATGCTTAATTTGTTAAATATCCTGGTACAGGTATATGAAAATATCACAGACTGAATACAGAAACACACAATCAGATGGGTGAGTTATATTCCATGGCTTCAATGCCCTTTTGGAGGGAGTAAGTGCCTGGACTCCCTATTTAAAAGAGATCCATCTAAAGGAAGGTTAATTATTTGAAATGTTCAGATAGATTCATCAGTGTCATTCAAAACAATAAAACTAATTAGGTAAACTATACTACAACTCATTATATGGGGTTTTCCCACACATTCTCATTTACTGGTCTCAACAGACAAAAAAAAATAATAGAAGGGTAAAAATTATATTGATCTAGGATGCAGTTTGGAGAAAGTGGGTGCATATACAGTATGTGGCTCCAATCTGCAGAGAAGATGTTTAAACAGATAGTAGAGATAGATGGCTTGGATCCATACAATGATACACAGACCAAACCATTGCAACTTTCTTAATTTTGCCAAGCCAAATTAAGTGTTCTATTAAATTCAGAAAAAACACAAGATATATGGAATGCAGATAATCTTGCCCATTCACCTTCTTAGTCACAAAAATCTTTGGAAGGAAATTCTCTTGAATTGTCCTCACAACCACTTAAATGAAGTTGGCCAAGTAGGAATGCCCTTTTCGGATTACTATCATCTGAGCTGTATGACTAGTTCCCCCTCTTGTGATGATGACAATTTAATGTCAATTTTACATTCAACTGGTATTCTTCCTGGAATTAACCTCGGATTTCAGAGGAATAGCCATATTAATTTGTTGATGTAAAAATAATCAAGAATCATGGCAATCTGCAATTTATCTAACACCAGAGGCATCTGTATACTATCTGGAACAGTATCCTATTAGCACTTTAGGGCACGGTGAAGAATTTGTGATCCTTCCAATGCTACTGAACCTCAGTTCCCAACAGTCAAGACTGTCAGTCATGAAGAATGCAAGAATTTATTATTCAGCAACAGTTTTACCAATATGAAGTTCCTTACCCCTTAGAAAATTGATGTTTTTATAGCCAAGCTTTTCCCACTTGGATGTCTTCAGAAATTCTCAGCTTTGGCCATGCTGTTTGGGGAATTCTGGGAGGTTCACACGTCACATTAACTTTTGATGTCCTATGTTTGGTTTGAGCTTACATGTATGAACTGAACTATTATGGTAATTACCTCTACTTTATAGTTGTGTCATGTGTGAACCCAGCAGCTGAATTATGCTGTGCGCATATCCAGGAGAATTTGTGACCAGGTTATCTTAAATTCTAAGATAGGAATTTGAAGGAATATGTTTCTGGGAACAGTTCTCTCAATTACTAGATCTGTTGTCTCCTTTCACACATTGCATGGATGAACTGTTGAATTATCAAATGGACTTAGCTCAATAACGGGATTTCTTTATTTTTACACTGTATATCCTGTGTGATGAAATTATCTCACTAGCGATTTCTTTGTACTAGAAAGAGTATCTTTCATTCATTCTCAAGACATGTGAATTTGCCTGAATCAGCTAGGGCTGAGCTAAGTTCCTTTATTATATTATAGCAGAGGATTTGAGTCAGCTTTAAACAAGCTGATTTTCTCTGTGTGGGTGATGAATGAAATTGGTATGAAGGATCACTTCTAATGCCTATTCACAAAAGAAGCAATTAACAATTTTATTCAGCAGAGGCCTTATTTAAGATTGAAGCCATTATAGCTGAAGCTATTAATAAAGATGTTTGCCGATGGCAGAAAATGCTGGAATTATGATTGCAGAAAGTCATAGGGGTGAATTAAGTACCCCCCGCACATTTGTGCAGTTGTGTCCGACTCTAGGGGCCGGTGCTCATCTCCGCTTGTTAGCCGAAGAGCCAGCGTTGTCCGAAGACGCTTCCGCGGTCATATGGCCGGCATGACGCACGCGGAACGCTGTTACCTACCCACCAAAGCGGTACCTATTCATCTACTTGCATTTGCATGCTTTCGAATTGCCAGGTTGGCAAGAGCTGGGGCTAGTGTGGGAGCTCACTCCGTCACTCAGGGCTAGGGATTCGGACCTCCGAACTTGCGATCTTCCGATTGGCAAGCCTGGTGTTTTACCCGCTGATCCACCACGCCCCTATTATTAAAGATGTTTGCCGATGGCAGAAAATGCTGGAATTATGATGGCAGAAAGTCATAGGGGTGAATTAAGATTGAACTCAACCACAAGCCTGCATTTGGTTTCCTCTGTAGGTACTTGTTTCAGCCTCTTTTCTCCAAGGCAACAAAACCATCTCCAATAAACAATCCAAACTCACGACATGGGGACACACTTTTGGTAAGGAAGCAACATTTCACTAATACTTGAAAAGGGGCCAGTTAAGTGTTGGGAGAGCATTATGGGCTCCTGCATAATCCTATGCATGGAATTCGTAACTGAAGGTGGAACAGCACTGTAGTCTCAGTAAAGATAAGCAGATACGACTGTGGTTCTGCTTCTTTTGAATAGGGCTCCACCTGAAATACAGACTTACTGTGATGGAGTTCGGGCCAGAGGAAGGAGGGAGCACATTCCAGGGAGATAAGCTGTTCTCACAGCCTTCAGAGCCTTGACTGGCAGACAGAGAGAGTTAGAGTAGCCCCGCCTGGGGTACTTACCCTTAGGGTTGGAGTTCCTGGGGTATTTACACTTAGGGTAGTTAGGATAGGTTTAGCCTGGCGAGATTCTGCTTTATGGTAAGAGTAATAAAGACTTGGAGTTGGAATATCAGCTCAGCGTGTTTCTTTGCTCGATTCCCTGACACTTACTCTCCTAAATAGATAAATTAAAACAAGAGCTAAGAATTGGAGCTATGGCAAGCCATAAAAGGAACAAGCTCTAATTAGGAATGCCACATGCAAATAAACAAAATTAAGTTCTTGGGTGGTTCATTAAATGTTTCCAGTTAACTAGGGGTTCATTTAGAACAAACATTTAAATTGTCCCTTAACTCTGCTATATATAAACCCACAGCCACCATCAAGCCAACCTATTCCTTTTGGTAAAAAAAACCAAACCAAACCAAAAACTTCCCTGAACCTTCCTTGGCAAAGGGATCTTGCTGAAGGAAACCATGCCTTTTCCCCAAAGCTACAAATATTTTCTTTTCATCTTCCAGAAAGTGTTGTTGCCTCCAGGTTCTTTCTCACATTGTGAGGTTCACGATCTTTATCATCTAAATCCAGTAACTTACAACACAAGCCACGAGGGATATGTGTAGCTCTTTATTAGATCAGTATCATGCTCCATTAAAGCCATGAATGGGTTCTACTTCCTCCCACTCCCTCCTTTAAGCATTCCTCCCTCCCTTTCTGTCCCACCCCTTCTTCTCAGCTTCTTTGATGGCTTTCATCCGGCCTTGTGTATGCCAGTGCTGACAGTTCTTTTGTCACTGGTTTCTTGTGTTTCCTGCATTGGATGGGTACGTTGCTGTTTGTTTTCTTGGGGCTTGTGTTTCCCTCCCGTCTTCTGTCCCTCTTCTGTCTCTCCTCCTCCCTTCATTCTCAATCCTGTGTAAGGTTGGAGCACCCAGTTGCAATTAGCCATTGCTTCTGGGTTTTCCATCCTTACACACGTTTGAATCAGCATATCAAAATAGACATTTGCAGCTTTTCCTGAAAACAGCATGACCGCACGTTTGGCATTTACTCACAGTGAGAACTTATTTCACTTGCTAGTTTTGGCCTACCATCCAGACAAAAGAACTTCACCGGAGAAGACTTAAACATTGTTTCCCTATTTGGTCCTTTAAGGGCATTATCAATGCTCTCTCTTACCTGGAATATACTGGGTCTCTAAATTCCTTCACCTCCTTTGGGGCTGATTTTTTGGTTCTTAAATGTGGCATTTGTTCCAATTACAAAATGTTTTTTTTTTAAATTGGGATTACTAATATTAATTCTTAAGTTTGGTATTTCTCTTTCCCAATACATATAGATTCCTCTAGATTAAATACAGGCACCAGAAATGTCTGATTCACCAGTAGTTATTTTTCTTCTATCTTTATGTATCTGCAAAATTTTTATACCACCCCAATTAATCAACTTTTGGTGGTTCACAAAAAACTAGAATAAACAATCTATAACTCAACCCCCTTGAACCAGCATGATATAACTTATAGATGATTAGGGTCAGAACTTTCCAGAATGGCAAGGATGAAGCTTTATTTTTAAATTTGGGACTTGTATTTATACAGTTTATGTATTTGAAAAATTATGTGGGAAGCCAAGATTGTTAAGTGTTAATCTGGTTAAAGTTGCTTAGCAACCTTGGAGAAAATATTAGTTATGAACAAACAACATAAAAGGAATACACCAAGCTTTCATGATACCAAGCCATGCATGTGGTAATAGTCACAAGTTCTGCAAGGCGTAAATTCTAACCATCCATTTCCAAGCTATAAACAAGTCCTAATGTTTGAAGAAACAGGATAGAAAGAATATTGGCACTTATGAACTTTGGTGTTGGAGACGACTCCCGAGATTACCATGGGTAGCCAAGAAAACAAATCAATGGATCATCAAACAATTCAACCCAGAGTTTTCACTCAAGCCACAATATGTGAAGACCCAGCTCTCTTTGGAGAAGGCTCTAATGCTGGGAAAGGTGGAAGGAAAGTGAAAAAGAGGATGACCAGCAACTTGGACTCTGTTACGGTGGCGATGACTGCACCATTGGAAGACCTGAAGGACCAGGTTAGGGACAGATCATCCTGGAGAAGATCTATCTATGTCGTTGCTAAGAGTCGGCGTTTTCCTTTTTGGCCACGGCCTCTACTAAAGGCTCCCCCGTGCTTCCAAGTTTCCTCCCTCGGGGCACCACAATCTTTTCAAGATGCCATGTGTAAAGCAGCCCCCTTAACTCAGGCGGATGCTTTTAACAAACATTGCAATCCGGCATAATCCCCACGTGCTATACTGGTTTCTCCTTGGAATAAACTGTAGCTTGAATCATGTCAACTGGATTTCTATTTTCTCAGTGGAAACGTTTCGCTCCTTATCCAAGAAGCTTCTTCAGTCTGAGCAAAGTTTGTAAGGGAATCCTTAAATATGTTTCTAGGGTGGCTGTGTGACCTTGCACCTGGGGCTAGGTCATGGTTATTTTGAGATGTTTATTTCTAAGTCCCTTTATCATCCAAAGGAGGATCGTTAAGATTACCATGCTGTTGTTGAGATTGAGAAATGGTCTTAATCTTCCTAGGCACAGAAGACAAAGCAGGAAGGAAAATGGGGGAAAGATTGTGCCTGAGGCCCCCACCTCTATTCAAAAAAGGATTTTCCAAGTTGGCATAAATGGATTCCTTGACCCCTTTCAAACCACTTATCTTCCCTGTCTAAAATGTGAACATTAATGTCCTCAAATGAGTGTCCTTTTTCCTTTAGATGAAAGTTTTGGATGATAAAGGGATTTAGAAATAAACATCTCAAATTAACCATGAGCTAGCCACAGGTGCAAGGTCACACAGCCACCCTAGAAACATATTTAAGGATTCCCTTACAAACTTTGCTCAGACTGAAGAAGCTTCTTGGATAAGGAGCAAAACGTTTCCACTGAGAAAATAGAAATCCAGTTGACATGATTCAAGCTACAGACAATTCCACCTGGATGACTGAGAACCTTCATCGACTCCTTGGAATAAATGCAATCCAATTTTCTCCGCGCTTAACCACGCGCATGCGCACCGGCGCCTTCTCACAGCGCCCTTTTATCCTCTTCGCGCAGCTCCAGTTCCTCCCTCACCGCCTCGCTCCAGCGAGGTAATCTGAGGTCAGGCGGGCCGGCCTAGGACGCCTGCGCAAGAGGCCCGTTCCCGTAACGTTTCGGCAGCGCACGCGCATCGCACCCCTTGTCCTCATTCGGCTCTTGACGAAGGGGAATCACCCTCGGCAGCTTGGGCTGGAGTATGAGCCCATCGCGCATGCTTAGTAGCCACCAGGGACGTACAGGGGGAGGGGGGCTCGCCGGATCGGGCTCCGCGCTCGCTCCCGCTGCGGGTTGCCAGGAGCGCACGCGCAGAAGGGGAAGCTTTCCCAGGCTTGGCGGCGGCGGCGGCGGCTACTGTTTTGCCGGTAAGCACCACGGTGGCGCATGCGCGGTAGCTAGAAGGTCGCTCCTGAGGCCTGGGGGACCGCCGCCGTCGCTCCTGCTGCTGAGGAAACGAGGGCAGGTCGCCTCGTGGATGGTGGGAGGCTGCACCCCGCAGCCCCGCAGCCTGAGGAACGAGGGGCAGAGTGAGGAGACCCGCGCGTGGCCGGGGGGGGGCAGGGCGGGGGGGAGACAGTTGCTGCTGGCGCCGACATCCCTCTAGACTAGCAGCATCCTCACCCTCCACGGCGAGGGCTGGAGGACGGGTTTACGCCGCGAGCGGGCTGAGGTAAACTTTGACAGGCGGGTTGGCGCAGGGCTATGATCTCAGGCGCCCCCCCCCCAAGGCCTCAGATGACCCGCAGTGGACGCCGCTCATGCCCTCTGGGGGGAGCCCTTCCCTTCGCTACCCGACCCGGCCACTCCCGTCCTCGCCGCTTGGGCTCCATGGCAAGGCGGGGACGGGGGAGCCCTGCAGTTTCATAACGGAGACCCAAGCCGACGGCAGCCTTTTCTTCCCTTCCTCTGGCTGGGGCTGCGGAGGTGCCCGGTTGCCGCCGCCGGGCTTCCCGGTGTGGGCACGTGCGCGCGAGGGGATCCCGTCCGCTTCTCTTCGCCCGTCCGCCGTGTGGCGTGGTGGGGTTGCCCCGACACGCCCTCCAAGTCCGGTCGCCCTTTTTTTTTCTTTAACGGCGTCCTAGGGATACGGGCGGGGAGGGGTTTCCTCGTCTTCCCGCTTGTGGAGGGGCGGCCGAATTCTCCAAGGGTGGCCTGAGGACCCCACACCCACAGGGGCTCCGCGAAGTCAAATAAATACATATTTTGAAATGTCTCAGTTTTAATTTCTAACACAGTAAATATCCATGGGTATAACCCACATAAACCAAAGCTCTTGGGGGGTCCCGGATCATTTTTAAGAAGGTAAAACGGTCCTGAGACCAAAATGCTTGGGAACCGCTGATCTAGGGCATTGGATCAGCCTGAAGCGGGCACCCATTCCTTAGCTTTTTTCCGCAGTTAGGACCCGTCCCTGCCCTCTCTTCTGCAAGGGGGTCCGCTTGATATGGGTACTGTCAGCAATAATAACTTCTTGGTGCCATTGCGTTCTTTTAACAATTGGGCTCTGTCTCTGCTCCTCCTCTAATCTTCCTGTGCTTTTATGTGTATGTGTCTAAATTTGCCTACTGTGGAAAATCGGTGTAGAATAACTGACTCCTCTTCATAGTGAATGGTTAGGAAGCTGGGAACACCTTAAGTAAATGCTATGGAATTCAGCCACACATTGTTTGCCTGTACAATATATGATGTTCACAGAGCACCAGCTATCACACAACACTGTGTCCCTTGCTTAAAAGTGTCTTTTAAGTGCTCCTGCTTAAGTGAGAACCTATTTGTATTTGGGTGTGTGCAGTTTTGATTGTCTTGAATCTTCAGTTGTAGTTTTGTGTATGCTTTCAAAAATCCTTAAGATGAGAATAGCTTGAAGATTAATAAAATGTCAATTGTATGGTTTTGCTGTCCTGTTACTACAGAGCCAAGACCTTGTCCCACTTTTCTCTCAACAAGCTCAGTTAAGTTCATATGTATGTTCCAGTGGTCTCCCATCCAGGTATGACCAGGTTCGTAGAAGGCTAGTTTCAAGCCTTCAAGGGCATGATACCATTGTCAGTATACCTTAAAATGTTTTCATATCTCATAAAGCAAAACAGAACACTTTATCTTGTTTCATTAGTGATAAGGAAACCTTTTTGAGTTCTGCTGCCTAGTACTTTGAGTTAGGTAAAGGTAAAGGTTTTCCCCTGCACAGTCGTGTCCGACTCTAGGGGGCGGTGCTCATCTCCGTTTCTTAGCCAAAGAGCCAGTGTTGTCCAAAGACGCTTCCGCGGTTATGTGGCCGGCATGACTCACGCGGAACGCTGTTACCATCCCACCGAAGTGGTACCTATTTATCTACTTGCATTTGCATGCTTTCGAATTGCTAGGTTGGCAAGAGCTGGGGCGAGTGCGGGAGCTCACTCTTTGAGTACTTTGAGTTACAAGACATAATAGTCAGGAGTAAAAGCAGTTTTCAAGCAGTGCAAGTAAGAACTAGAACAGAAATACTCTATTTCTCTCAGGTTCATAAGGTCTGATACCATCATTTCTCTTCTGTGTGCTCTGTTTTGCTGTAAGCCTTGGTGAAATTGCAAGGTTGGTCACATTACAAATCTTCATATTGTTTTGAACAGACAACATTGTTTAAAGAGGATTAAAAGTTGGATGCCCAATTTTTCCTGCACCAAGGGCCACACTTGCTATTTGCCGTGTTGGAGGCCACATTTCAAAAAATTGTGTATAAGACAAAGACAAAAAGTAAAATTGATTTATTTTAATTTATGTTTAAATTTAAGTAATGTAATACTTAAATTAAGTGTTTAATATTTTTCCCTTTCTATCAAATTAAAGATTAGAACTTGGTAACTATGGACATTTGGGGGGCTGCAGGTTATGCACATCTAAATGTAGTTTATTCCAGCATTCACTGTAATAAGTAGAATATGCTAGGAACTTTTAGCTGTGTAACATAACTGGTTTATTTACTGTGGCCATTTTATTTATCGTGTGTTTGCATAAAGGGGGGGGGGAATAGGAAACATTCTGAACATACTGTATTGCGTTCATAGTTCCTGGAGAGGGTTGAGAACTTATGTCAAGCTTTTATTTAACAGCACTGCTGCCATGTATCATTACAACTGCTCACATTTTTCTGTCAAAAGTTTGGAAATTATTTTTTATATCTTTTTAATGATATAATCTGAATCATTAAAACCAATATCACTGCAATATTTTCTGTTATCTTATGTTTAGCACAGTTGCTAAACTTAACACTGTGTATTTTCAAGGATAATAAATACTCTGATAATGTAATGAATATAATAATGTGGTTATTCAAGAAATTATAAAAAATAAGCATTAGGCTGGGCCAGAACAATGGTTCAATAAGATCAGAATTGTTTGTTCTGTTACTAGTTGATCATCTATTGTATATGGCAAAAAACAAAACACACAATTGGAGCATAATAGCAATATTCTTTAGTATTAGTCTCCAGAAAATGCTTTAATATTAGTCTCCAGCATCTCGTGCATGGAGGTTATAATGCTGACCATATTGAATATCAGTATTGACTCATTAGTTTTCCCATGTATTCATTCGCAACTTTTTAAATAGTTCACAGTTCCAACAGCAGTCCTAAGATCATTTACCAAGGAATAACTATCACTGGGGACTTACCTCCAAAGAAATATATTCAGCTTGGGCGTTTAAGACTTTATGATAAGTATATTATAAAAATGTGTTAATTCTGCCATTAGTTATTTTAGTTGAATTATACTACACTTTTATATTTTGAGCATATGTGCAGATTTCTTTCCAATTACTTTTGTCCCACTCATAATTTATACACCCCATCAGGTTCTGTGGCTTTCTTCATAAACATAAAAAAGCAAAACAAATCCCCCATACTGAATTGGTTTGTTCTGCACAATGTTAGTTTTTATTTTATTTTTTTGCATTATCTAAAGCATCTTTAGATAGTCCCCCTTGAGGGAGATGGAGCGGTGATATAAATCAAATTATAAATAAAATAAAATAAAATAAATAAATCTTGGTTTTATCTGCAAAGTGGCCAATATATGTTAATTTTATGAGGTTATGTATTATTTTAATAATATTTATTTTGAGAACATCATATATGTAGCATTGTGAAGGGATAAGTTATTTATAGGTGACTGGGACAAAGCATTCACCTTCCATCACTGAACTATTAGTCTTTTTTTGTACTGCATGATGATTTATGTCTGGCTTCCTTTATTTAACTGTAGTTTATCCCCCTTTCAGATTAGATTCTATAACCCTATCTGGAATAAAATATCTGAGTACCTTTTTCATATTCAGTATAATAAGCCAGCCTGCTCCTTGGTGCATGCCCTTACAGGATAAGTTTGCAGGATTATGCAGGTGGGCAAAGTATGTTAAGAACAACAGGATTGGAAAATTAGCTTTATGTATGCATTTAAAGAGTAAAAGTGAGGAGGATGTATGCTTTTCAATTAAATTTTGATGACTTCAAATAAAAAAAAAGAAAGTCTTGTCTACCACGATCAAATTAGAATTCCAAAGAAACTCAAAGTATTATGGAGGATGGAAGAGTAATTGGCAAATGGTTGATGTACATGCCCATGAGCTGTTTCTGCAGGTATTCATGATACTGCTTAAAGGTAAAGGTACCCCCTGCACATTTGTGCAGTCGTGTCCGACTCTAGGGGCCGGTGCTCATCTCCGTTTGTTAGCCAAAGAGCCAGCGTTGTCCAAAGACGCTTCCACGGTCATGTGGCCGCATGACACGCGCGGAACGCTGTTACCTACCCACCGAAGTGGTATCTACTTGCATTTGCATGCTTTCGAATTGCTAGGTTGGCAAGAGCTGGAGTTAGTGCGGGAGCTCACTCCGCATGCAGGGCTAGGGATACTGCTTAGGTTTGTATAATTTGACTTCTTCATTTCTCTGAATGCTTAAAATACATGAGCAGCTTTTGACCAGACTGTCTCTCCCTTTACAAGAATTCAGTAAGTTCTTTCTTAGATCTAGCAAATTAGTTTGTTGCTATGGTCACATCAATTTGTGAAATTCCTGTCTATTCTTACCAAATAGAAACTTGAGAACTAAAGCTGCTGGCAAACACAAATAGAAAAGCTGCAAATCTCTGAAGAAGTTGAATAGATCTCATGCTTGGGAGATGAGATTAGTTTTTTAACTTTTATTTTTTTTATTGAAATACAAGGGAGAAATGCATATTTAGTGCAGTATTATGCAGTATATGAAAACAGATGAAGCTTTCTCCATTTCCTATCTGATACCCATGTAATTATCCATTCCTCTATTACATACTGTCCATTAAGCCATATCTACTTTGAGCAATTATGACGTCTTTGTCCATTGAATTTTAGAGTTGAAAGTGGCAATGAAACATCAAATTTGATCCCCATTTTAAAATCAGAGGTGTTGGATATTTAAAGGACAAGCTAGCATAATAAAGTCTTTCTATTTCCCTAAGTGTTTACAACAGGGATAATCAATGTTTTGGTGACCATTGACTACCTTTAATATTATGGGGGTCCTGAAACCCACAGTCGATGGGGTGATGTGATGATGTAAAGTGGATGGAGCAATGATGCAAAGTGGCTTGAGAAATACATTTCGAGTTTTTTTCTTAAATACATAAATCTTCTTATATTAATACAGCATATTTACTATATTGTCCATCTGTACACCCACACTACCAGTTTCTAGTAACTCTACTACCAAAGTTCAGCAGAATAATTGGTGGCAGATTTTTGGTTGCAGCTTGCCTTTCTTTGATTGAAAGCCATTTTTACATTATAAATTCTTCTAGTAGTCCTATGCGTCTTTACACATCTAAAAGCACAAATACATGTTGTGCTAAGCCATAATATGGTTTATCTGGTTTTATCTTAGAGTAATGTGTGAATACAGCTATTATATAATCTCTATTTCCATCTGTATTGTTCCCCCCCCCCCCCGCCTGAAAATCATTCTGCCAAAATTAGGCCATTTTGGCTGCATCATTTTGACTGTTTTGGGGGAGGAGGTTAAGATTGTCCTTCTTCTAGTCCCTTCCATTCTTATTTATTTATATATTTTAAAGAGAAATCTTGTCAATAAAACTTGAGCATTGTTGCTGGCATGATCTCAGGAGGCTGGGAGAAGACATCTGGCTCCCATATTTCACACAGTAGGATTCCTCCAAAGTATATGTAGTGGAAAAAATGGTGTTAGATAAGGCAAATAAGAGATTGTTACCTTGTCGTGGTGCTGGAGCTTGAGCACCTCAATGAGCACCATGAGCTAAACCGTGAAGGGACACCCAAGACGGGAAGGTCATGGAAGAGAGGTCAGACTAAATGCGATCCCTGGGGAAGGTAACGGCAACCCACCCCAGTATTCTTGCCGTGAAAACTAAATGGATCAGTACAACCAGAGATATGTCGGTATACCATCAGAAGACGGGACTTCCAGGTCGGAAGATGGTCAAAATGCTACTGGGGAGGAACAGAGGATAAGTTCAACTAGCCCCAGATGTGATAACGCAGATAGCTCAAAGCCGAAAGGACGGCTAGCGGCCGACGGTGCTGGTGGTGAACGACGAATCTGATGTTCTAATGATCAACACACCATAGGAACCTGGAATGTAAGATCTATGAGCCAGGGCAAATTGGATGTGGTTATTAGTGAGATGGCAAGATTAAATATAGACGTTTTGGGTGTCAGTGAACTGAAATGGACTGGAATGGGCCACTTCACATCAGATGACCACCAGATCTACTACTGTGGACAAGAGGACCACAGAAGAAATGGAGTAGCTTTCATAATTAATAATAAAGTGGCTAAAGCAGTGCTTGGATACAATCCAAAAAATGATAGAATGATCTCAATTGGAATTCAGGGTAAGCCATTTAACATCACAGTGATCCAAATATACGCCCCAACCACAGATGTTGAAGAAGCAGAAGTAGATCAGTTCTATGAGGATCTGCAGCACCTACTGGATAATACACCAAAAAGAGATGTTATTTTCATTACAGGAGACTGGAATGCTAAGGTGGGTAGTCAAACGACACCTGGAATTACAGGCAAGCATGGTCTAGGAGAACAAAATGAAGCGGGACATAGGCTGATAGAATTTTGCCAAGACAATTCACCATGCATAACAAACACTCTCTTCCAGCAACCTAAAAGAGGACTTTATACATGGACTTCACCAGATGGTTGACACCGAAATCAGATTGACTACATCCTTTGTAGCCAAAGGTGGCAGACATCTATACAGTCAGTAAAAACAAGACCTGGAGCTGACTGTAGTTCAGATCATGAACTTCTTATTGCACAATTTAGATTCAGACTAAAGAGAATAGGGAAGACCCACAGATCAGTTAGATATGAGCTCACTAACATTCCTAATGAATATGCAGTGGAAGTGAATAATAGATTTAAGGGACTAGATTTAGTAGATAGGGTCCCGGAAGAGCTATGGACAGAAGTTCGCAACATTGTTCAGGAGGCGGCAACAAAAAACGTCCCAAAGAAAAAGAAAACCAAGAAGGCAAGATGGCTGTCTGCTGAGACACTGGAAGTAGCCCAAGAAAGAAGGAAAGCAAAAGGCAACAGTGATAGGGGGAGATATGCCCAATTAAATGCAAAATTCCAGAGGTTAGCCAGAAGGGATAAGGAATTATTTTTAAACAAGCAATATGCAGAAGTGGAAGAAGATAATAGAATAGGAAGGACAAGAGACCTCTTCCAGAAAATTAGAAACATCGGAGGTAAATTCCAGGCAAAATGGCAAGGACCTAACAGAAGCAGAAGAGATCAAGAAAAGGTGGCAAGAATATACGGAAGATCTGTACAGGAAGGATAATATCAGGGATAGCTTTGACAGTGTGGTCAGTGAGTTAGAGCCAGACATCCTGAAGAGTGAGGTTGAATGGGTCTTAAGAAGCATTGCTAATAACAAGGCAGCAGGAGACGACGGTATCCCAGCTGAACTGTTTAAAATCTTGCAAGATGATGCTGTCAAGGTGATGCATGCCATATGCCAGCAAATTTGGAAAACACAAGAATGGCCATCAAATTGGAAAAAATCAACTTATATCCCCATACCAAAAAAAGGAAACATTAAAGAATGTTCAAACTATCGAACAGTGGCACTTATTTCACATGCCAGTAAGGTAATGCTCAAGATCTTGCAAGGTAGACTCCAGCAATTCATGGAGCGAGAATTACCAGAAGTACAAGCTGGGTTTAGAAAAGGCAGAGGAACTAGAGACCAAATTGCCAATATCCGCTGGATAATGGAGAAAGCCAGGGAGTTTCAGAAAAACATCTATTTTTGTTTTATTGACTATTCTAAAGCCTTTGACTGTGTGGATCATAACAAATTGTGGCAAATTCTTGGTGGTATGGGGATACCAAGTCATCTTGTCTGCCACCTGAGGAATCTGTATAACGACCAAGTAGCAACAGTAAGAACAGATCACGGAACAACGGACTGGTTTAAGATTGGGAAAGGAGTACGGCAGGGCTGTATACTCTCACCCTACCTATTCAATCTGTACGCAGAACACATCATGCGACATGCTGGACTTGATGAATCCAAGGCTGGAGTTAAAATCGCTGGAAGAAACATTAATCTCAGATATGCAGATGATACCACTTTGATGGCTGAAAGCGAGGAGGAGCTGAGGAACCTTATGACGAAGGTGAAAGAAGAAAGTGCAAAAGCTAGGTTGTAGTTAAACCTCAAAAAAAACCCCAAGATTATGGCAACGAGCTTTAACTGGCAAATAGAGGGAGAAAAAGTGGAGGCAGTGACAGAGTTTGTATTTCTAGGCACAAAGATTACTGCAGACGCTGACTGCAGCCAGGAAATCAGAAGACGTCTACTTCTTGGGAGGAGAGCAATTACAAATCTTGATAAAATAGTTAAGAGCAAAGACATCACACTGACAACAAAGATCCGCATAGTCAAAGCAATGGTATTCCCCGTAGTAACCTATGGCTGCGAGAGCTGGACCATAAGGAAGGCTGAGTGAAGGAAGATAGATGCTTTTGAACTGTGGTGTTGGAGGAAAATTCTGAGAGTGCCTTGGACTGCAAGAAGATCAAACCAGTCCATACTCCAGGAAATAAAGCCAGACTGCTCACTTGAGGGAATGATATTAAAAGCAAAACTGAAGTACTTTGGCCACATAATGAGAAGACAGGATACCCTAGAGAAGATGCTGATGCTAGGGAAAGTGGAAGGCAAAAGGAAGAGAGGCCGACCAAGGGCAAGATGGATGGATGATATTCTGGAGGTGACGGACTCGACCGTGGGGGAGCTGGGGATGGCGATGGCTGACGGGAAGCTCTGGTGTGGGCTGGTCCGTGAAGTCACGAAGAGTCGGAAGCGACTGAACGAATAAACAAAAAAAGGCAAATAAATTACCTCCTCCCAAATCTACTTTCCCAGGGAAATAAACTTTAATCTCAGCCATAAAACACTTAGAAGGGCAAGAAATGTTGATAGAGCTAGAAGATACTAATAGGTGAGCAAAGGCCCTGGGAAGCAAGGTCAGTATAAGATAAACCTGTAAAAGTAACTCTAGAACAGGGGTGGGCAACGTCAGGCCCGCAGGCCGTATAAGGCCCCCGGGGCTCCTGCCTACCTAAGGCCCGCGGGGCTCCCGCTGGCAAACCCCGCCCCTTCCACACGATTGGCCCCCGCCTGCAAACCCCGCCCCCCAGTGCTTGTGATTGGCTCCCGCCCGCAAACTCCGGCCCCCGGTCCGCAGAAATCCCAGAAACCCCGCCCCCCACCCACCCCGGTCCCCGGTTATAAATATTCAAATGGCCCTTGGCAGAAAAACGGTTCCCCACCCCTGCTCTAGAAAGAAACCATGCTCATGAAATATTGCCTCTTTGTTCTCTCAAATACACCATTGTCTGTATAGAAAGGCCCTCGTTAGCTCATAGTATTTGCCCTAACTACCTCATTGACCTCAGTAAACACATGATGAACTGCTATATCCAGTCAAATACTTTGCTGCTCTATCCAGTATATGTATTTTCTGATTTCCATATAATTCTATATAGAGGGTTGCATTCTTGTCCTTTTTTAGGTTAGCCTCTGCTCCCTCCATTACTGTAATAAACAATTTGTATTCAATAGTAGAGTATGTCTGATCCCCATTAGAAAACTCTCAAGAGAAATTTCTCCTACATATGCATATAAATTTGATTTTTTAACAAAACAAACCTATATACGTATGTCTATTCAGAATTAAGCATATTGAGTTCAAGAGTACTTCCATATTAAGTGTAAACAGGGATATATTCTTTTCTTTTATATCAAACTATGGAATATGTACATACAAGTAGAAGCATTTTAATTAACCATGAAATTCTATAAAAACATAGAATTGCAGTTCTCTAAGAAAATGCAACAAATTCCATGAAGTAAGTATTAACTATACCAGCATTTCTTGTCCTGTTGCCTTCCTCACTTTTTGAGCTATAAATCCTACTGTAGTAAATGATCTAGGATGAGGGTTATAAGCATCTGTAGGGAACCACTTTGGAGACAGCTTAATTAGATTTTGTGGAAATGTTACTTTTGTTTTAAAATGTAAAAATGACATAATGTAGCATAAGTTATTTTATAAATTGTAACAAAATCTAATTATAGGTTTTAAATTATGGGTGTATCTGAATACAGCTTTTAAAATTAATCCTTCTAATTTCAGTAATGTTACAAGCTAAATAAGTAGAGTCTGTCTAAGTTTTTGAGAACGTTATCAGATGGTATTAATTAATAAGTTGGTATCATGTCAGAGACTAATAATACTGGTTTTTGAATAGTTTAGTAGATTGTGCAGCATTTTGAATTTGATTTAGAATAAGTGCTTCAGAATTTGCAGGAGTTGATAGAGATGGAAGTAGTGTATGAGTTTAAGTAATTACTGTATCAAACAAAATAACTTATTTTTCCCAAGCCTTAGTTTAGTAATTTCTCTCTTGCTCATGTGCATTTGTGTTGATTAGTGAGACTTGTCCCCAAAAAGTCAAAATGAAACAGCAAAGCTAATGGTAAAATACCCACAGTTTTGAAATATTTTTTGAGACTGAACTTTATTTGCAAAGAAAAACGTGTTGTATTCTCCAGATTCATAAATTGTATTCTCAATATTTTTAAGGATATGTAAATTGGCAAATGATACTACAGATACTTTTGACAGCTGGTTGTATAGAACCTTTAGAACCAGTATCAGTACCTAAGCACTGGTTTTAGTTTCTAATTTTTTTCACTTGTTACTGTTTTTCTACACCTGAATCTGGAACTTGAGCTGAAGAATGCTAATATACCCAGGAACCAAGCTGTCCGTTTTGCCACACATGCATGTTTTTGGTTCCTTTGTCTGATCTGAAAAAAGCTAAGCAGAATGACACCTGGTTAATACTTAAGTGAGAAACAACCAGGAAATCTGTGAATTTTTGGAATTTTGGTTAACAGAACTGCATAGTTAACTTCATGGAATAACAGGTATCAAGTTGGACTAACGGGAGTCTTTATCTTGTGCTACAGACCCATAAAACAAACAAGCAAATACATGGAAGTATTGCTTCACATAATCATAATTAATATATGTTATTCAGTGTCAAAAGGTATTGTGCAAAATGCATTTGCTTCAGGTAGGGAACAGATTAAATGTAAGTTGTTATTTTGCCCTGTTAGTGAACATATTTTCATAGAACCATGCCTTCAGCTCTGATTTATGATGATAAAGCTGGTTTTGTAGAATTGAGGACCCTGTGGGTTGAAAATAAACAAAGCTGTATTGCTAACCGAGTCCCCCGGTTGGGGGAGATGGGCGGTCATATAAATTTAAATAATAAATAAATAATCAAGTTCACTAGTATGTGCCACTGTGGGTTAGCTTTTCCTTCTTTAGTGGCTTAGTGTTTGAGTAGGAATCCTGTGCTATTAATAAGTGCATGAAAATGAATTCTAATAAGACTGTAATGGTTACAAGAGTTGAAATTCTTTATTTTTAAATAGCTGTTAAATTCCTGAAAAATGAGACATTGACTTGCTCTTTTGAGGCTGCATTGGTGAAAATAATAGTAAAACATTTTAAAAGTAATTGTGCCATTGTATTTTACTTAGTAGTTTGATGAATAATAGGGTAAATCTAAAGTGCTTCAGGAATTTATTTGGAGTTGAATACAAATATTCAAAAGTAAAGACTTTCCATCATTACATATTTCTAAGGAATGGAATAATTCTTCATTTGTATTTTTGACAAGGAATCATTGACACATGTTTTTAATTATAGTGTTATGTTAAATTTATCACTACAAACTTAAAATTTAATGGATTTTATTTTTAAAGATTATATATACACTGTGTGTGTGTGTGTGTGTGTGTGTGTATGTGTGTGTGTGTGTGTGTGTGTGTATATATATATATATATATATATATATATATATAGTTTTAAATATTACACTTTAATTTTAAATTATAAAGTAAATGTGCAGGTTGAATACAAAAATAGTTTATGATTTGGAACCAGTTCACAGGTTTAGTTCAGATCTTCCATTATTTCTTGAAAGCAATGGGAAAAAAAGAGTAATAGTCTTCATAGAGCTTTTTTTGGAATGACCCTGTTTGACTTTGGAAGCATTGTTTAGGATTAATAGTTTTAAAATTATGAATTGTGAAAAAAAAGAATGGTTTTGGGTTTAGACGTGCAGATTAGTGGAAATGAAGGTACATTTCTGATATCCTACAATAAGTAAGAATAATCTTTAAAAATATTTTGCCTAGTAAATGAGTCTTTAAAAATATCACCAGACATACAGTATTTGTTGTTGTTGTTGTTCAGTCGTTTAGTCGTGTCCGACTCTTCGTGACCTCATGGACCATAGTACGCCAGGCCTTCCTGTCCTCCACTGTCTCTCGGAGTTTACTCAAATTCATGTTCATTACATCGGTGATGCTATCTAACCATCTCATCCTCTGCCGTCCCCTTCTCCTTTTGCCCTCAGTCTTTCCCAGCATCAGGGTCTTTTCCAGTGAGTCCTCTCTTCGCATTAGGTGGCCAAAGTATTTGAGCTTCAGCTTCAGCATCTGTCCTTCCAATGAGCAGTCAGGGTTGATTTCCTTTAGGATTGACTGATTTGACCTCCTTGCAGTCCAAGGGACTCTCAAGAGTCTTCTCCAGCACCACAGTTCGAAAGCATCAATTCTTCGGCGCTCAGCCTTCCTTATGGTCCAACTCTCACAGCCATACATTGCTACTGGAAAAACCATAGCTTTAACTATACGGACCTTTGTCGGCAAGGTGATGTCTCTGCTTTTTAATATGCTGTCTAGGTTTGCCATAGCTTTCCTCCCAAGGAGCAAGCGTCTTTTAATTTCATGGCTGCAGTCACCGTCTGCGGTGATCTTGGAGCCCAAGAAAATAAAATCTGTCACTGCTTCCATTTCTTCCCCTTCTATTTGCCAGGAAGTGATGGGACCAGATGCCATGATCTGGGTTTTTTTTAAGACATACAGTATAGTGTCTGATAAAGGCTGTAGATTTGTTTACTAAGACCACCAAATGTGTAAATATACTGTAGTAGGTTCAACTAAAATTGTGAATCTTGTCACTTGTAGCTTGACTTATATTAAAAAGAATAAGGATGTTAACTATCACCTCTCTAGCTGACCATTGTTTTAAGATATTCTTCTAGCCTGCAGAAAACATAATTTCATTTCATTTTATTTTTATTTAGTATATTTGATTAATTGATGGATTATTTGCCACCAAGTCAGCATTGACTCTTAGTGACCACAAAGATAGACTTTCTTCATGCTGTTCTGTCCCTAACCTGGTCCTTCAGGTCTTCCAACAGTGTACCCATTGTCACTGTAACTGTCAGACTCGCTTTGCTTGCCTGCCATGTGTGTGAGCCAACACGTGTCAATCAATATATAGAAGCCGACTCATGTCAGCCTCCTTTGTAGCCAGCTACTTTGCACCGAAAAGAATCGCCTCCCTCACATTCCTTCGCTGACTGGGAAAAACCAAGGACACTGATAAGACACCTGAACTCTCATTAAACTTAACAAGTTGGGAGGGGGGAAGATCAAGAGTGAGAAAACGGTTGTTGTTTTGAAACTAACAAGGGATGAAGTCAGAGGGATGTTTTAAGTTTGAATGCTTGGCGCCAAATCTGGTATTCAGAGCTTTGCAGCTGTTCCATGTAGTCGTAGTTTAATAAATGAATTCTTTTAGCATTCTGATGAATTGTCTGGAGAATTTCTTAAGTTAAGATACTGGCACTGGGACCATCACAGTAACTGAGTCCATCCACCTTGCTGTTGGATGTCCTCTTTTTCACTTTCATCCCACTTTTCCCAGCATTAGAGCCTTCTCCAAAGAGCTAGGTCTTTGCATAATGTGCCTGAAGTAACTTTGAGCCTGGTCATGTGTGCCTTGAGTCAGAACTCTGTGTTGATTTGTTTAATGATCTATTTGTCTGTTCTCCTGGCCATCCATGGTATTCTCAGGAGTCTTCTCAAACACCAAAGTTCAAAAGCATTGATATTCTTTCTGTGCTGCTTCTTCAAGGCCCAACTTTTGCTTCCATAGAGTGTCACAGGAAATACCATTGCTTGCACTTTTCTGATCTTTGTTAGAATATTTGCATGTTGTCATTTAGTTTCACCCTTTCTGAGACAGCTCACAAAGTTCATAAGAATAATGCCAGCAGAAAAGTTAATTTCAGAACCAAAAAAAATCAAATTAAGATTTGAAATCAGGTTTTTCAAAACTGAAAAAAGCAAAAAACAAAACAAAACAAGCAAAAGCAGAAGAACCTTAATAGCGTTCCTCAAAATCCTGGAAAAATAATTTTTTAGCTGAAATTAGAGATATCCAAAGTGCCATTTGATTACCCTAAGCTTATTTGCAGGCAATAAAATAATATAATAATTTGTAACTTTTAGTGTTGTATGTATAGTTCAGTTACTGTGAGCATTTATTTGTGGGATAATGCTGGCTTATAGGGTTAAGGCGCAGAGTAAACAGGCAGAGTGCAGCTTTTATGGCTAAAATGTTTACTTGTAATAAAGGCAATAAATGTATATTCAGTTACATTATTGCAAAAAGGAAAAACAAACTTACAAGCAGAGTTTCGTGTATTGTTTCCATTGACAGACATGA
The DNA here is from genome assembly GCA_023362775.1 of Charina bottae. NCBI lineage: Eukaryota > Metazoa > Chordata > Lepidosauria > Squamata > Charinaidae > Charina > Charina bottae. The sequence continues at coordinate 19,517,540 of JALMGJ010000019.1, read as the reverse complement.
AGGGGCTCATGCCATGGCCTACACACACAGCCACGCATAGCTACGCACTTCCCAGTCTTCAGAAGTAGAACACACACACGAACATGGCTAAAAGACCGGACAGAAGTCAAGAAGCATAGACCCATAGTTCACAGCTGAGATATACACTTGTTTCAGCTTTCTGATTGGTGGAACCTTAGGATCAGAGGGTCACAAAGCTTTTTCAGATTTACAAAGCCTAAAGCTTTCAGGATTGCACATAGTATAAACCGCCATGAGGTGGCGGTGTCACACCTAACCAAGCATACTGTCTTCCCCCGGGAGTTCCCATGGGATAGTTCTTAGACTGAGACATAACATCACGTGGTGCCTTGGCTGGCCAAGGCTGCCCACCTGTGCCTTCCTTATCTATTGAAATGTTTTGAGAACCCTACAGAAGAATAGAAAACAATTTGCAATTCACAGGAAAACCCTGACACCCCTCCCAAATTGCTTTTGGCACACTGTAGCAATATTGGAAACTGTCATTTTTCAGGAACACAGAGACACAATATATTTTATTACAAATCATATTTGCTCAAGTCCCAGCTTTGTGGTCATGGTTGCATGTTTTTCAATGGTCAAAGCTTTCGTGAACACGTCTGCCACATTTTGTTCTGAGGCACAATATTCTAATTGTATGAAACCTTGTACAGCATGTCTAACATTCTTATACTTTACATCAACATATTTTGTGCGACTACTCACATTTTCTGACAGAGCAAGACCAATACATGCTTGTGAATCTTCATATACAGTGTAAGGCAAGTTTATGTTTACAGTTAGATCATGAAATAGTTGATTACACCAACGTAGTTCATTTACTGCCTCACTGAGGACGGCGTATTCTGCTTCCGCGGTGGAAATTGCCACTGATGTTTGCTTTCTGGAGCGCCAGGCAACAGAAGACCCAGCAAACTGACACAGAAAACCACTCACAGATTTTCTATCCCCCTCCTCTGCAAAGGAACTATCAACATAGATCACAGTCATTTCAGGCTTAGTAGCTGACACCTTAAGGCAGAGATTTGCTGTGCCTTTGAGATAACGTAGGATTCTTTTCAATCCTTGCCAGTCTCGCATAGACGGTTTGGCTACCTTACGACTTAGCACTCCAACTGGGTAAGCTAAGTCAGGACGTGTCCACTGTGTTAAGTGAAGTAAACTACCTACAGCAGAGTGATATGAATCAGGGTGGGGGCAAGGTTCCTCACACGTGTCACTCTGTAGGAAATCAAGAACCATTGGGGTTTTGGTAGGTTTTGCATCTGACATGTCAAGCTGAACCAACAACTGATCAATTTTTCTCTTCTGACTCAGATAAAACTCACCACTCTGAGATCTAGAAACTTCAACACCAAGATAGTATTTTAGTTTGCCCAAATCCTTCAGCTGAAAATACTGCCTCAGCTGATTGGCAAATTCTTGTACAAGGTGTACAGATCCAGTTGCTAAGCAAAAATCATCCACATAAGTAAGAAGTACTGTATAGTTACTTCCAGAACCTCTTATGTACACACAGGGATCAGCAAGTGACTTTTTAAATCCCAGTTCTGTTAAAGCTGCATCCAAGCATTGATGCCAACAACGACCGGCCTGCTTTAACCCATAAAGCGCCTTGCGTAGTCTGTAGACTTTCTGGGAATTGTCACAAGTATAGCCAGGAGCCTGCTTCATGTACACTGTTTCAGGGAGATCTGCATTCAAATATGCTGTGTCAACATCAAAATGATGGACAACCATTTCACGCTGTGCAGCCAGAGAAAGTACCATACGTAGAGACTCTGGCCTAGCTGTGGGTGCATAAGTGAGATCATAGTTTAAAAACCTTTATTGTGAAAATCCCTGAGCAACAAGCCTGGCTTTGTACTGCACTGTATTATCAGGAAGAAGCTTCTTTCTGAATACCCATCTGGAACCTACAGCTTTCTGGGATGGGGGCAGGTCAGTGACTTCAAACATTTTCTGACTCACCAAAGCCTCAAACTCATTATCCATAGCTGTGTTCCATTTCTCCTGCTCCTCAACAGGCAGGAGCAACACCTCTTGAAAAGACTGAGGTTCACAGGTAATTTGACACACACTCACCTGCTGAATCACAAATCTGTCAGGCTTCACACCCTTTGTGGAACGAGAGGACCTATGAGGAATGACCACTGTGCCTTCCTCATCACTGTCTTCTGTCTTTTCACTACCTGACTCCCCCTCCAGGTCCTGAACCTGCTCAGGTGAAATTTCTTCTTCCTTCACCTGAGGGGACCTTTTCACCACACTAGGAGATTGGGGAACAGAAGGTATCTGGACTGGTTGTTGTCCATTTACTGGAGCATGGACAGTAGGTGTTACAATAGATTGCAACAACACTTCTGAACTAGCATTTAACCTTTCCCAACCAGTAGGATGCTCAAAATTAGCACTTCTGGAGATTACCACTTGACCATAGCCTGAAGAAAAACGGTAACCCTTAGATCTTGATGAATAACCAACAAACCTTAAGCGCTGTGCTTTTGGTTGGTTCTTCCTTCGCTGAGACTTGGGGATGTGAACATATGCAGATGTTCCAAAGACACGCAGGTACTTCAGCGAAGGGCGCTTGCCAAACAAAAGGAAGTAAGGAACTTCACTTACAGATGAATTCCACAACCTGTTGGTTAGATACACTGCAGTCATGGTAGCCTCACCCCAGAAATGGGATGGCACCTGAGCCATCAGGCTATTTTAAATGGTATTAACAACACCAATCTTCCTTTCTGCTATTCCATTCTCAGCTGGAACACCGACATTGGCAAGTCTATGGGAGATTCCTTTCCTACGAAGCCAATTCTGGAACTCATGGCTTAGGAACTCTCCACCACGATCAGACTGAAACTGACCCACTTGATAACCATAGTTTCTCTCTACCATTGCTACAAACTCCCTAAAGCGAGCAAAGGCTTCCGCTTTAGACTTGAGTAAATAACAAAACGTAAAGCGAGTATGGTCATCTACCAGAAGAAACATGAAACGTGCCCCTTCTTCACTTGGAGCATAGGGGCCAGCTAGGTCTCCATGAACCAACTGAAATGGTCTAGTTGACACTCTGTCACTTTTCCTAGCAACAATCATTCAATCATTGGCGATCACTTGTAGCCGAGTAAGATTGTCTTCCAAAGGTGAAATTTTAACAGTGGATCCGTAAGTGGCTATAAAGGCCAATTCTGGATCCGCACAACCTCCCACAATGAGGGCATAGGTTTCTGGGTGGGAGACGGTCATGATGAGGGTTTGCCTGACGTGCCTTCCTTTTAGCTCTTTTCTCCCTTTCGTACTCGTGCTTCTTCAAAGTCCATAGCACCATTAATAAAGGCTGACCTCCAATTGAAATGCTCATGTGTTAGGGCTTCCCAGTTCTCAATGCTGATATTACATTTTTTTAAATTAGCTTTGAGAGTATCTTTGAATCTCTTTTGCTGTCCACCAATATTCCGTTTTCCATTCTTAAGTTGGGAGTAAAGTAGCTGCTTTGGAAGACGATGGTCAGGCATTCGAACAACATGACCGGTCCAGCGAAGTTGATGTTGGATGATCATTGTTTCAATGCTGGTGGTTTTCGCTTCTTCTAATACGCTAACATTAGTCCGCCTATCTTCCCAAGTAATTTGCAGAATTTTTCGGAGGCAGCGTTGATGGAATCTTTCAAGAAGTTGGAGGTGGCGTTTGTAGAGGGTCCATGTTTCACAGGCGTACAGAAGGGTTGGTAGTACAATGGCTTTGTAAACAAGCATTTTGGTCTCCCTGCGAATGTCCCGATCCTCAAACACTCTACGCTTCATTCGGGAGAAAGCTACACTCGCAGAGCTCAGGCGATGCTGAATTTCAGCGTCAATGTCGGCTTTTGTAGATAGATGGCTGCTGAGATAAGAAAAGTGGTCGACATTTTCTAGTGACACACCTTTAAGCTGGATTGATGGCGCTGCGGAGGGATTGGTTTGAACTTGGTGGTAAAGCACTTTGGTTTTTTAATGTTAATCGAGAGGCCGAGTTTTTCATATGCTTCTGCAAAGATGTTTAGGATAGTTTGAAGATCTTCCTCGGAGTGTGCACAGACTACGTTATCATCAGCATATTGAAGTTCTATAACAGAAGTTGTAATTACCTTATTTTTTGCTTTCAGCCTACTAAGATTAAAAAGCTTTCCATCTGTTCGATATATAATTTCTACACCAGTAGGAAGTTTCTCTTCAACAAGGTGTATAATCATAGCAATGAAGATAGCGAATAAGGTTGGAGCAATAACACATCCCTGTTTAACGCCGGATTCCACTTTAAATGGATCGCTTTGAGAGCCATTGTTATTCAGGATTGTTGCCATCATGTCGTCATGGAGTAACCGCAAGATGTTCACAAATTTATCAGGGCATCCGATTTTCAGAAGGATGGTCCAGAGAGCAGTACGATTTACAGTATCAAAAGCTTTAGTCAGATCAATAAATGCCATGTACAGAGGGCGGTTTTGCTCCTTGCATTTTTCTTGAAGCTGTTGTGCAGTGAAGATCATATCCACTGTTCCCCTGGAAGGGCGGAAGCCATTTTGCGTTTCAGGGAGGATGTCTTCTGATACAGATAGGAGACGGTTTGCGATGATCTTTGCCAGGATTTTGCCTGCTGTGGCTAGAAGGGAGATGCCTCGATAGTTTCCACAGTCTGTTCTATCACCCTTTTTAAAGAGAGTGATAATTATGGCATCTCTAAAGTCTGCTGGAATCTCCTCCCTCATCCAGATTTTTTTGATGAGCTTATGAAGTTGTTGTGTAAGTTCAGGCCCACCTTCTTTAAAGACTTCAGCAGGAATCCCATCAGGTCCACTAGCTTTGTTATTTTTCATTTGTTTAGTGGCTTTACTGACTTCCTCCAAACTAGGGGGTACTGCAAGCTCATCTTTTATTTGTTTTTGCGGGATTTGCAAGAAGACTTCATCGGCCACAGTAGAGTGACGATTAAGGAGATTGTAGTAATGCTCTTTCCAGCGCAGTGCAATAGACTCTTTGTCCTTTAGAAGTTTAGCACCATCTACCGAGCGTAAGGGATTTGTACCATGGTTTGTTGGTCCATAGAAGGCCTTTATGGCATTAAAAAAGCCCCGTGCATCATGAGCATCTGCAAAATGTTGGGTTTCTTGGGCTTTTTTTATCCACCATATGTTCTTAAGTTCTCTAGTTCTTCTTTGGACTTCTGCCTTTGCACTGGCGTAGATTTTTTTCTTAACGGCACAGTTAATATCTTTTTGCCATATCTGGAAGGCTTTCCTTTTCTTGTCAATAATATGTTCAATCTCACTATCGTTCTCATCAAACCAGTCCTGATGTCTCTTAGTCTGGTATCCGATAGTTTGTTCACAGGCTGAAATAATAGAAGTCTTCAATTTAATCCAGTGTTCCTCAACAGTTTCAGGAAGTTCCATAGGCAGATGTTCCTTGAGAGTTGATTGAAAGCAAGCTTGTTTAATAGAATCTTGAAGGGCCAGTGTATTCATTTTACGCCTTGGTTTTCTTCCTTGGAGCCTACGATGAGGGACAATCTTTATGGCCATTGTGGATTGAATTAATCGATGGTCTGTCCAGCAGTCATCGGCGCTCGTCATAGCTCTGGTGAGAAGTACATCACGGCGATCTCTAGCACGGACAATTACATAATCTAAAAGATGCCAGTGCTTCGACCGTGGGTGCTTCCATGATGTTTTAAATTTATTTTTCTGGCAAAAGAGTGTGTTAGTAATGACAAGGTTATGCTCTGCACATTTAGTCAGAAGTAAGATTCCATTCGTGTTGCTGTTGTCAACTCCTTCTTTCCCAATGATCCCTGGCCACAAATCAAAGTCACGCCCAACTCTTGCATTGAAATTGCCCAGGAGGATAATTTTATCCTCCTTTGGTATCTCTGATAAGATGGTGTCCAGCTGGGTATAAAATTTTTCCTTGATATCCTCATCTGCATGTAGTGTTGGTGTGTAAGCACTTAGGATAGTTGCCTGTTGGTTTTTGGTGAGTTTTATTCGGAGAGTTGAGAGTCGTTCGTTAATCCCAGTGGGAACTTCTGACAAGAGCTTCACAAGGTCGTTTTTGATAGCAAAGCCTACCCCATGTATTTGTCGTTCTTGTTCAGGCAGTCCTTTCCAAAAGAAGGTATAACCTCCTTTTTCTTCCTTCAACTGTCCTTCTCCTGCTCTTCGAGTTTCTTGGAGTGCTGCTATATCAATATTAAAACGTCTCAGCTCCCTTGCAATAATGGCAGTCCTACGTTCAGGTCGTTCACTATCCATATTGTCTTGCAGTGTCCGTATATTCCATGTTCCAAAATTCATGTGTTTTTTACGACTGCTAGATGGTGACCCCACTGGTCGCGGTAATCCAGTCAGGGAGAAAATGAGGCAGACTATGTTTAGGGCACCTTTTCTAGCCCCCTCCCCATATGGGGTGAGCAGAGTGGATCCTAAATAGGGCTGCTCAGTCGTGGATACAGCTGCCGAACTACTCAACTGCCTCAATCCTTGAGTCAGGGCGACTGAATCCGTATCCACCGCCCATGTGCTGGTTCATGACTAGGAGCTTCCGGATTTCACAGTCCTGCCCCCGTTGCCATTCATCAATCGCCATGGGACTTTTGGTTGTTTTGGGTTTGGTGTGGTTGGAAGACGCCTGTGCGTGAATTTGTTTTATGTGTGGAGATCGGTGCACAACGATCAGCACACAACCTTCACAGAAAAAGGCTCTAATCCAATGGCATGGATACCATGACGATTGGTGACCTTTTGTCTGCTGCAGCCTTCATCCGCCTTCGCAGCCGTTGTAACAATACACCTTGTTATCTTCCGCCTGTTCTGCCGTTGAGGACTTTCTGATGGGATATACGCTGGCTTAAAGGGAAAAAACTCGAGGCTTGAGAATAAACAGACAAGAATGCAGCTTGTAGGGCTAACAGTGTTTACTGGTAGCATAAGGCAATAATGTATATACAATCACATTATCGCAAAAAGAAAAGTTGAATATACATGGTACAGCATTGTCAAAGGAAAAACAAAAGCAAACTTATAAGCAGAGTTCCGTGTATTGATCCCAGGACCAGAGTTCCTGCCACGGCCTATGCCCAAAGCCAGGCATAGCTCACTCTGCCCAGTCCACGGGAAGTGAACACGTGAAGAACTACATGGCTAAAAGACACTAGAAATCAAGAAGCATAGAACACCATTTTGCATGGTTGTATATTCAGTTCTTCTAGCTTTCTGATTGGCTGGAAGTTAGCTGTGACACACACTAGGCCTAAAGCATTAGGCCTAAAGCACATAGCATGACCTGCTATTGGGTAGCAGTGCTGCATCTAAGCACTGAGTTCCCCCCCTCCTTGCTCTCACAGGGCAAGGCTTCCCACAGAGGAAATCAGGAGGATTTGTTCTCATGGGAAGATCCAGAAACTAGCCATAACAATACACACGTGACCGTTGTTATCTTGCACCTGCACTTCACGTCACCATGAGAGGCCTTTGCTTTGTAAAGGATGCAAACCAAAACACTTTTGCTTTGTAGAGAAACCCAATTTGATAATCTCATATGAGAAATCTGACACTTTCTTGGATCGTTCTTAGTCTGGTTCCTCCCCCTGGACCTTACCGCCATGGGTGACCCTACCAGGAGTACATGACTCCCGACGGCTTCGCTCACAGGGTTCATTGGGAACACACAAGCCCACTCACCACAACAAGGTGACGATCCAGCGAGTGAGTCCTAGCAACAGGCGCAGCCTTGATCTTAGATTGTTTACACACAGTACAATCTAGAAAGTCTTCACATTTTCTGGACCTTAGCTCAGGATACACCTTGGCCATCTGGGACAAACTTCCCCACCCGGGATGTCCCAGTACTCTGTGAAAATAATGAATGCATTTATGATGTGGGGGAACGTTGGAAACACAATTTCCAGCCACAATCTCCTGCTTAGGAAGCATTTCATACAACTGATTCACTAATTTCCCCCTAGCACATTCAATTCCATCTTTTTCAATAGAACATCCAGTACCCTTGAATACAACAGTATACCCAGACTTGACCAGGGCTGGAACGCTGAGGAGGGAAAAATCAAGTGTAGGAACACATAACACATTTTGCACACTTATCCCCAAACAAGGAATATATACTTCACCCTGAAAAGACACATCAGCCATGGATCCATCAGCTAGAGCAACCTGTTGGATTTTAGGCTTGCATTTTGTTAACAATAACTGTTCATTGTTCACAATGATTTGGCTGCAAGCCGAGTCCAATAGCCAAGTCTCTGGAGATCACTTACTCACAGCAGTTAGCAGAGCAGAAACTTGGGTACGTTGTCTAGGTGGCTTCCCCTTCTTTCAAGCAAACCTCTTGCCACTGGCATTACCCGCTGGGCGAGGTGGCTGGGGACAGTCTTTCAGGAAATGCTGAGAAGAATTACACCGATAACATATTCTTACAGCACATGCAGACTCTGTTCCAGCAGGAAAACGCTGTTTAGAAGTCTCAGGAACAGCAACAGATGGCTTACCCTGCATCTTCTCTAGGTCACGAGCTTGCTGTATCTCCTGGAGCCGGTTTGTAAGATAATCCACAGTAAGGTCCTGGGGTCGTAACGTCTGAGTTGCCTCGATGAGCATATCAAAGCTGCTGTCCAAACTTGACAATATGATGCACGCTCTCTGAGTATCTGGCACCACAACGTCTCTCTCCGCAAGTTCAAGAAACAAAGTCTTGAGTTTATGGAGGTGGGTCATCACATTCCCACCCGGCTACAGCTTTAAATTGTAAAGCTGATGTGATAGTCCAACAATGGCAGCAGAGGTTTGTCTTGAATAAATGGCTTTAAGAGCTTCCCAGCACCCATGTGCAGTGTCTAGGTTGCTGACATGCAGTAACTGAGATGATTCCAGTCCCAGAATCAAATTGCCAGAAGCACGGTCCAAATGCAATTGCACTTCCTCAGAAATGGGACCTGCTGGAGGTGGGTTTTCCACATATCGCCACAAACCTTCTTTTAAAAAGAATGATTTAATTTTCAAACACCAGGTCCGATAGTTTGTGCCATCTAAGCGCTCAAAAGGCAGACTAGTCAGTCCTGCAGCAGCCATGCTGACCACTCAAAGAAAAACACGTTTACTCTAAATGCAGCCTCAAAAAACAAACCCCCTTTTACAGCCAGGTAAACGCAGCAAAAAGCGTAACTTCCTCACTGGGCAACCATAACCTGTGGGATAATGCTGGCTTATAGGGTTAAGGCGCAGAGTAAACAGACAGAGTGTTTAGCTTTTAAAAGTTTAGCTTTTATGGCTAAAATGTTTACTTGTAATAAAGGCAATAAATGTATATACAGTTACATTATTGCAAAAAGGAAAAACAAACTTACAAGCAGAGTTTTGTGTATTGTTTCCATTGACAGACATGAAGGGGCTCATGCCATGGCCTACACACACAGCCACACATAGCTATTCCGGGGAGTTCCCATGGGATAGTTCTTAGACTGAGACATAACATCACGTGGTGCCTTGGCTGGCCAAGGCTGCCCACCTGTGCCTTCCTTATCTATTGAAATGTTTTGAGAATGCTACAGAAGAATAGAAAACAATTTGCAATTCACAGGAAAACCCTGACATTATTATCCATTTTTAACTTCATTCTTTAATCCAGAGCTTTCCAAACTGTGTGTTGCGACACAAAAGTGTGTCGCCACACACAGAGTGGTGTGTCACCACACCACCTGGAAGCGGCGGCGCGCGCGTGCACGGCAGCAGCAGCAGCGGCGCGGGATCAGTGCTTCCGTGTTTTAGCGGAGGCTGCCGCCGCCGCCATGCACGCGCACGCCGCCGCACGCCCCCCGCACTGCCGCCATGCATGCGCGCGCTGCCACACGCCCCCTCATGCCGCCGCCATGCGCGCGTGCCGCCGCCGCACTGCCGCCGCCGCCATGCGCGCGTGCCGCCGCCGCACTGCCGCCGCCGCCGCTGGTGTGTCGCCAGCGGCGGCACTTTGGAAAGCCGTGCTTTAATCTATCAATCAAATATTTATTACAGTCATAGACCAGAATAACATTTTTAATAAATTGTCACTGATTACAGTTTTTAAAATAAATGTATGTATATATTGAAAAAGAAAATATATGGATAAAATTTTAAAAAGAAACTGTTTAAAACTATAGAATATGTAGGACATAATTGTGGCATCAGAACTGATTTAAATTTTGTACTGAGATAGCATATATGTGAGGTTTGCAGGATTTTTCTACCTGGCAAAGCATTTTATGCACAATATACATTTATGTTGCTTGGAATATTGCAGTGAAATTTTGCATTCCTGTAGAATTGGTTTCAGTTCCAAAGACCTTCATACTCTTCTGTCTGGGTTTGGGAACTTTGTACTTGTAAGTACGTCATATGGTTGTTTCCTCAAGTTGCTTGGCAGATGATTTTAAACTATAGTTACTGTCCAGAAATAGTCTGTCATATGGCATGAGGGCATGATGTAAAAAAGTAAACAAAATCACATACCAAAATAAGCCGAGTCCTAATGGTTTAGAGCAGTTCCTGTTTGTTCTGCACTGACAGATTGCGGATACAGTCCTATCTCTTTATTTAGAGGAAAGCTTCACTGTGCTTATTGGAGTTTATTATCTATATGTTTTTCACTTGTGTTTTCTGGAAGATAAAAATTTGGTTTGCAAGGGCAAATCCAGAAATATTTGTTCTGGCTTTGTAGTAGTGACTTTTCTTGAGAGACAATTGTGTGGTTTCCCAGTAGCAGCTCTCATTCCTGAAAGAAATCAAATCACTCACCAAGAAGAAACATGAAACGTGCCCCTTCTTCACTTGGAGCATAGGGGCCAGCTAGGTCTCCATGAACCAACTGAAATGGTCTAGTTGACACTCTGTCACTTTTCCTAGCAACAATCATTCAATCATTGGCGATCACTTGTAGCCGAGTAAGATTGTCTTCCAAAGGTGAAATTTTAACAGTGGATCCGTAAGTGGCTATAAAGGCCAATTCTGGATCCGCACAACCTCCCACAATGAGGGCATAGGTTTCTGGGTGGGAGACGGTCATGATGAGGGTTTGCCTGACGTGCCTTCCTTTTAGCTCTTTTCTCCCTTTCGTACTCGTGCTTCTTCAAAGTCCATAGCACCATTAATAAAGGCTGACCTCCAATTGAAATGCTCATGTGTTAGGGCTTCCCAGTTCTCAATGCTGATATTACATTTTTTTAAATTAGCTTTGAGAGTATCTTTGAATCTCTTTTGCTGTCCACCAATATTCCGTTTTCCATTCTTAAGTTGGGAGTAAAGTAGCTGCTTTGGAAGACGATGGTCAGGCATTCGAACAACATGACCGGTCCAGCGAAGTTGATGTTGGATGATCATTGTTTCAATGCTGGTGGTTTTCGCTTCTTCTAATACGCTAACATTAGTCCGCCTATCTTCCCAAGTAATTTGCAGAATTTTTCGGAGGCAGCGTTGATGGAATCTTTCAAGAAGTTGGAGGTGGCGTTTGTAGAGGGTCCATGTTTCACAGGCGTACAGAAGGGTTGGTAGTACAATGGCTTTGTAAACAAGCATTTTGGTCTCCCTGCGAATGTCCCGATCCTCAAACACTCTACGCTTCATTCGGGAGAAAGCTACACTCGCAGAGCTCAGGCGATGCTGAATTTCAGCGTCAATGTCGGCTTTTGTAGATAGATGGCTGCTGAGATAAGAAAAGTGGTCGACATTTTCTAGTGACACACCTTTAAGCTGGATTGATGGCGCTGCGGAGGGATTGGTTTGAACTTGGTGGTAAAGCACTTTGGTTTTTTAATGTTAATCGAGAGGCCGAGTTTTTCATATGCTTCTGCAAAGATGTTTAGGATAGTTTGAAGATCTTCCTCGGAGTGTGCACAGACTACGTTATCATCAGCATATTGAAGTTCTATAACAGAAGTTGTAATTACCTTATTTTTTGCTTTCAGCCTACTAAGATTAAAAAGCTTTCCATCTGTTCGATATATAATTTCTACACCAGTAGGAAGTTTCTCTTCAACAAGGTGTATAATCATAGCAATGAAGATAGCGAATAAGGTTGGAGCAATAACACATCCCTGTTTAACGCCGGATTCCACTTTAAATGGATCGCTTTGAGAGCCATTGTTATTCAGGATTGTTGCCATCATGTCGTCATGGAGTAACCGCAAGATGTTCACAAATTTATCAGGGCATCCGATTTTCAGAAGGATGGTCCAGAGAGCAGTACGATTTACAGTATCAAAAGCTTTAGTCAGATCAATAAATGCCATGTACAGAGGGCGGTTTTGCTCCTTGCATTTTTCTTGAAGCTGTTGTGCAGTGAAGATCATATCCACTGTTCCCCTGGAAGGGCGGAAGCCATTTTGCGTTTCAGGGAGGATGTCTTCTGATACAGATAGGAGACGGTTTGCGATGATCTTTGCCAGGATTTTGCCTGCTGTGGCTAGAAGGGAGATGCCTCGATAGTTTCCACAGTCTGTTCTATCACCCTTTTTAAAGAGAGTGATAATTATGGCATCTCTAAAGTCTGCTGGAATCTCCTCCCTCATCCAGATTTTTTTGATGAGCTTATGAAGTTGTTGTGTAAGTTCAGGCCCACCTTCTTTAAAGACTTCAGCAGGAATCCCATCAGGTCCACTAGCTTTGTTATTTTTCATTTGTTTAGTGGCTTTACTGACTTCCTCCAAACTAGGGGGTACTGCAAGCTCATCTTTTATTTGTTTTTGCGGGATTTGCAAGAAGACTTCATCGGCCACAGTAGAGTGACGATTAAGGAGATTGTAGTAATGCTCTTTCCAGCGCAGTGCAATAGACTCTTTGTCCTTTAGAAGTTTAGCACCATCTACCGAGCGTAAGGGATTTGTACCATGGTTTGTTGGTCCATAGAAGGCCTTTATGGCATTAAAAAAGCCCCGTGCATCATGAGCATCTGCAAAATGTTGGGTTTCTTGGGCTTTTTTTATCCACCATATGTTCTTAAGTTCTCTAGTTCTTCTTTGGACTTCTGCCTTTGCACTGGCGTAGATTTTTTTCTTAACGGCACAGTTAATATCTTTTTGCCATATCTGGAAGGCTTTCCTTTTCTTGTCAATAATATGTTCAATCTCACTATCGTTCTCATCAAACCAGTCCTGATGTCTCTTAGTCTGGTATCCGATAGTTTGTTCACAGGCTGAAATAATAGAAGTCTTCAATTTAATCCAGTGTTCCTCAACAGTTTCAGGAAGTTCCATAGGCAGATGTTCCTTGAGAGTTGATTGAAAGCAAGCTTGTTTAATAGAATCTTGAAGGGCCAGTGTATTCATTTTACGCCTTGGTTTTCTTCCTTGGAGCCTACGATGAGGGACAATCTTTATGGCCATTGTGGATTGAATTAATCGATGGTCTGTCCAGCAGTCATCGGCGCTCGTCATAGCTCTGGTGAGAAGTACATCACGGCGATCTCTAGCACGGACAATTACATAATCTAAAAGATGCCAGTGCTTCGACCGTGGGTGCTTCCATGATGTTTTAAATTTATTTTTCTGGCAAAAGAGTGTGTTAGTAATGACAAGGTTATGCTCTGCACATTTAGTCAGAAGTAAGATTCCATTCGTGTTGCTGTTGTCAACTCCTTCTTTCCCAATGATCCCTGGCCACAAATCAAAGTCACGCCCAACTCTTGCATTGAAATTGCCCAGGAGGATAATTTTATCCTCCTTTGGTATCTCTGATAAGATGGTGTCCAGCTGGGTATAAAATTTTTCCTTGATATCCTCATCTGCATGTAGTGTTGGTGTGTAAGCACTTAGGATAGTTGCCTGTTGGTTTTTGGTGAGTTTTATTCGGAGAGTTGAGAGTCGTTCGTTAATCCCAGTGGGAACTTCTGACAAGAGCTTCACAAGGTCGTTTTTGATAGCAAAGCCTACCCCATGTATTTGTCGTTCTTGTTCAGGCAGTCCTTTCCAAAAGAAGGTATAACCTCCTTTTTCTTCCTTCAACTGTCCTTCTCCTGCTCTTCGAGTTTCTTGGAGTGCTGCTATATCAATATTAAAACGTCTCAGCTCCCTTGCAATAATGGCAGTCCTACGTTCAGGTCGTTCACTATCCATATTGTCTTGCAGTGTCCGTATATTCCATGTTCCAAAATTCATGTGTTTTTTACGACTGCTAGATGGTGACCCCACTGGTCGCGGTAATCCAGTCAGGGAGAAAATGAGGCAGACTATGTTTAGGGCACCTTTTCTAGCCCCCTCCCCATATGGGGTGAGCAGAGTGGATCCTAAATAGGGCTGCTCAGTCGTGGATACAGCTGCCGAACTACTCAACTGCCTCAATCCTTGAGTCAGGGCGACTGAATCCGTATCCACCGCCCATGTGCTGGTTCATGACTAGGAGCTTCCGGATTTCACAGTCCTGCCCCCGTTGCCATTCATCAATCGCCATGGGACTTTTGGTTGTTTTGGGTTTGGTGTGGTTGGAAGACGCCTGTGCGTGAATTTGTTTTATGTGTGGAGATCGGTGCACAACGATCAGCACACAACCTTCACAGAAAAAGGCTCTAATCCAATGGCATGGATACCATGACGATTGGTGACCTTTTGTCTGCTGCAGCCTTCATCCGCCTTCGCAGCCGTTGTAACAATACACCTTGTTATCTTCCGCCTGTTCTGCCGTTGAGGACTTTCTGATGGGATATACGCTGGCTTAAAGGGAAAAAACTCGAGGCTTGAGAATAAACAGACAAGAATGCAGCTTGTAGGGCTAACAGTGTTTACTGGTAGCATAAGGCAATAATGTATATACAATCACATTATCGCAAAAAGAAAAGTTGAATATACATGGTACAGCATTGTCAAAGGAAAAACAAAAGCAAACTTATAAGCAGAGTTCCGTGTATTGATCCCAGGACCAGAGTTCCTGCCACGGCCTATGCCCAAAGCCAGGCATAGCTCACTCTGCCCAGTCCACGGGAAGTGAACACGTGAAGAACTACATGGCTAAAAGACACTAGAAATCAAGAAGCATAGAACACCATTTTGCATGGTTGTATATTCAGTTCTTCTAGCTTTCTGATTGGCTGGAAGTTAGCTGTGACACACACTAGGCCTAAAGCATTAGGCCTAAAGCACATAGCATGACCTGCTATTGGGTAGCAGTGCTGCATCTAAGCACTGAGTTCCCCCCCTCCTTGCTCTCACAGGGCAAGGCTTCCCACAGAGGAAATCAGGAGGATTTGTTCTCATGGGAAGATCCAGAAACTAGCCATAACAATACACACGTGACCGTTGTTATCTTGCACCTGCACTTCACGTCACCATGAGAGGCCTTTGCTTTGTAAAGGATGCAAACCAAAACACTTTTGCTTTGTAGAGAAACCCAATTTGATAATCTCATATGAGAAATCTGACACTTTCTTGGATCGTTCTTAGTCTGGTTCCTCCCCCTGGACCTTACCGCCATGGGTGACCCTACCAGGAGTACATGACTCCCGACGGCTTCGCTCACAGGGTTCATTGGGAACACACAAGCCCACTCACCACAACAAGGTGACGATCCAGCGAGTGAGTCCTAGCAACAGGCGCAGCCTTGATCTTAGATTGTTTACACACAGTACAATCTAGAAAGTCTTCACATTTTCTGGACCTTAGCTCAGGATACACCTTGGCCATCTGGGACAAACTTCCCCACCCGGGATGTCCCAGTACTCTGTGAAAATAATGAATGCATTTATGATGTGGGGGAACGTTGGAAACACAATTTCCAGCCACAATCTCCTGCTTAGGAAGCATTTCATACAACTGATTCACTAATTTCCCCCTAGCACATTCAATTCCATCTTTTTCAATAGAACATCCAGTACCCTTGAATACAACAGTATACCCAGACTTGACCAGGGCTGGAACGCTGAGGAGGGAAAAATCAAGTGTAGGAACACATAACACATTTTGCACACTTATCCCCAAACAAGGAATATATACTTCACCCTGAAAAGACACATCAGCCATGGATCCATCAGCTAGAGCAACCTGTTGGATTTTAGGCTTGCATTTTGTTAACAATAACTGTTCATTGTTCACAATGATTTGGCTGCAAGCCGAGTCCAATAGCCAAGTCTCTGGAGATCACTTACTCACAGCAGTTAGCAGAGCAGAAACTTGGGTACGTTGTCTAGGTGGCTTCCCCTTCTTTCAAGCAAACCTCTTGCCACTGGCATTACCCGCTGGGCGAGGTGGCTGGGGACAGTCTTTCAGGAAATGCTGAGAAGAATTACACCGATAACATATTCTTACAGCACATGCAGACTCTGTTCCAGCAGGAAAACGCTGTTTAGAAGTCTCAGGAACAGCAACAGATGGCTTACCCTGCATCTTCTCTAGGTCACGAGCTTGCTGTATCTCCTGGAGCCGGTTTGTAAGATAATCCACAGTAAGGTCCTGGGGTCGTAACGTCTGAGTTGCCTCGATGAGCATATCAAAGCTGCTGTCCAAACTTGACAATATGATGCACGCTCTCTGAGTATCTGGCACCACAACGTCTCTCTCCGCAAGTTCAAGAAACAAAGTCTTGAGTTTATGGAGGTGGGTCATCACATTCCCACCCGGCTACAGCTTTAAATTGTAAAGCTGATGTGATAGTCCAACAATGGCAGCAGAGGTTTGTCTTGAATAAATGGCTTTAAGAGCTTCCCAGCACCCATGTGCAGTGTCTAGGTTGCTGACATGCAGTAACTGAGATGATTCCAGTCCCAGAATCAAATTGCCAGAAGCACGGTCCAAATGCAATTGCACTTCCTCAGAAATGGGACCTGCTGGAGGTGGGTTTTCCACATATCGCCACAAACCTTCTTTTAAAAAGAATGATTTAATTTTCAAACACCAGGTCCGATAGTTTGTGCCATCTAAGCGCTCAAAAGGCAGACTAGTCAGTCCTGCAGCAGCCATGCTGACCACTCAAAGAAAAACACGTTTACTCTAAATGCAGCCTCAAAAAACAAACCCCCTTTTACAGCCAGGTAAACGCAGCAAAAAGCGTAACTTCCTCACTGGGCAACCATAACCTGTGGGATAATGCTGGCTTATAGGGTTAAGGCGCAGAGTAAACAGACAGAGTGTTTAGCTTTTAAAAGTTTAGCTTTTATGGCTAAAATGTTTACTTGTAATAAAGGCAATAAATGTATATACAGTTACATTATTGCAAAAAGGAAAAACAAACTTACAAGCAGAGTTTTGTGTATTGTTTCCATTGACAGACATGAAGGGGCTCATGCCATGGCCTACACACACAGCCACACATAGCTATTCCGGGGAGTTCCCATGGGATAGTTCTTAGACTGAGACATAACATCACGTGGTGCCTTGGCTGGCCAAGGCTGCCCACCTGTGCCTTCCTTATCTATTGAAATGTTTTGAGAATGCTACAGAAGAATAGAAAACAATTTGCAATTCACAGGAAAACCCTGACATTATTATCCATTTTTAACTTCATTCTTTAATCCAGAGCTTTCCAAACTGTGTGTTGCGACACAAAAGTGTGTCGCCACACACAGAGTGGTGTGTCACCACACCACCTGGAAGCGGCGGCGCGCGCGTGCACGGCAGCAGCAGCAGCGGCGCGGGATCAGTGCTTCCGTGTTTTAGCGGAGGCTGCCGCCGCCGCCATGCACGCGCACGCCGCCGCACGCCCCCCGCACTGCCGCCATGCATGCGCGCGCTGCCACACGCCCCCTCATGCCGCCGCCATGCGCGCGTGCCGCCGCCGCACTGCCGCCGCCGCCATGCGCGCGTGCCGCCGCCGCACTGCCGCCGCCGCCGCTGGTGTGTCGCCAGCGGCGGCACTTTGGAAAGCCGTGCTTTAATCTATCAATCAAATATTTATTACAGTCATAGACCAGAATAACATTTTTAATAAATTGTCACTGATTACAGTTTTTAAAATAAATGTATGTATATATTGAAAAAGAAAATATATGGATAAAATTTTAAAAAGAAACTGTTTAAAACTATAGAATATGTAGGACATAATTGTGGCATCAGAACTGATTTAAATTTTGTACTGAGATAGCATATATGTGAGGTTTGCAGGATTTTTCTACCTGGCAAAGCATTTTATGCACAATATACATTTATGTTGCTTGGAATATTGCAGTGAAATTTTGCATTCCTGTAGAATTGGTTTCAGTTCCAAAGACCTTCATACTCTTCTGTCTGGGTTTGGGAACTTTGTACTTGTAAGTACGTCATATGGTTGTTTCCTCAAGTTGCTTGGCAGATGATTTTAAACTATAGTTACTGTCCAGAAATAGTCTGTCATATGGCATGAGGGCATGATGTAAAAAAGTAAACAAAATCACATACCAAAATAAGCCGAGTCCTAATGGTTTAGAGCAGTTCCTGTTTGTTCTGCACTGACAGATTGCGGATACAGTCCTATCTCTTTATTTAGAGGAAAGCTTCACTGTGCTTATTGGAGTTTATTATCTATATGTTTTTCACTTGTGTTTTCTGGAAGATAAAAATTTGGTTTGCAAGGGCAAATCCAGAAATATTTGTTCTGGCTTTGTAGTAGTGACTTTTCTTGAGAGACAATTGTGTGGTTTCCCAGTAGCAGCTCTCATTCCTGAAAGAAATCAAATCACTCACCAAGACAGTGAGAGAAAGAGAGAGTTACCGTGCTAGCGCCAACACAATGATATCATAGAATAAAATCTTCCTTTAAAACAGGGATGCACAACTTTTTCAGGGGAAGGAGTACGTTTCATCTAAGAGTGGTGTGCAAGGCTGGTGACTGAGGCTAGAAAATACACAGACAAAATAATAAATTTGTGCATGAATAAGTCTAAATACATAAACAAATAATGATTGGCAGCTGGTTTTTATAGACTGTAAGACCCACTCATTATCTTTCAAAACCAATTCTGGGCTTTGTTTGCTGCTCTGTCTGCACAAGTCTGCTGCAAGCTTGCCCAGGCAAAGCAAGAGGGAGTTTTTACAGCCCTTCCGCTTTGCCTGTACAAACCTGTGGGGGCGCTGTTTTGATAAATTCATGGATAAGTTTACAGTACTCCTACAGGTGTGCTCAGGCAAAGTGGGGTTGCTGTCGAAACTCGGGCTGGCCTTTTCTCTGTGTTTTGCTTGCACAAGCCAGTTGCTGGGTGCCCAGGCAAAGCGGGCTCAAAGTAGGACAATAAAGTCCCTAGTATGTTTTCATAGTGCTCCCACTACAGAGTTGCCTAGGCAAAGCAGAAGCAAGTTTTGACTCCCGTTTTAGCTGTGCAAGTGTCCTCAGTGGCTTATGCCCCCTTCCTGGGGGTTCTGACCCACAGTTTAAGAATCAGTGATGTATGCTATTAATTAAGAACAAAGAATATAATTAAATTAATAGATTATAAAATGACAAGATTCTTGTTAAGTAACTTTTAACACACATACTTATATTCATACTTTTTCTCATAAAAAGGTAAAGGTTCCCCCCTCACAGTTGTGCAGTCGTGTCCGACTCTAGGGGCCGGTGCTCATCTCCGTTTGTTTGCCGAAGAGCCAGCGTTGTCCGAAGACACTTTTTTTCTCATATGCATGTGTATATACACACGTCAGGCGTCGCCAAATCGAACACAATAAATAAATAAATGTTGAACAAAATTGTAAAAGAGCTCTTCCTGGGGGGAACTCATTTTTAGATCTCTGGTTTCCATCAATGAAAAACCATGGTGGGGGACACATGGAGGGCTGTCCTAGGAAAGCTGAGAAAGAAGAATGGGTTTCTGCCTTAGGCCACTGGGTTGCTCAGGAGATGAGGTGATCCCAACTTTGGGTTTCCCAGGACTCCTTCCTTCAGTTTGCTTTCCAATCTAAATAAATGCCATCCTTCAATTTCCCCCTGGAAACTTACCCCTTCCAACAAATGGTACTGTAGTTTAAAGTCCTCCCGCTCAGTCAAGAAAATGTGCTCTTATGAGGTTGTGAGTGAGAAAGAGATGATAATGTTAGGATGGGAGAGCGCAGAGTTTGGATGCTTTTTACTACTGTCAGCAGTCATGAGTCAGATCATGGGAAGAGGAGGGGAAGAAGTCAAATGAGGGCATAGAGATGGGGCTTGTGGCATCAGTGGTGTGAATGAGCAAAGAAGAAAATGAACTAGGGACTGAGAACTTCTGCAGCCTCTAAGTGTTAAGGAATAAACAGAATGAGTAAACAAGCAGGATGGAGAGTGATGGTGGTTAAAGCAGAGGCGACATTAGGCCCATAGGCAGCAGGAAGTTCATCTTGGCTTTAAGAAATCAAGAAACAGTATAAATTAATTTCCTATTTAAAATTAAGCAAACTCATGAAAGAGAAGGCTGACAGATCAAAGCAAAAAGACTCCCCAGGCAAGTAAAAGAATGCCCTCCCGCTGGGAATGTACTCAGTCGCTTCTAGGAAAGGAGGTAAGACCTCCTTCTTTAGCCTGAACTTTTCAGTTTGAATTATTTAGTAGTGATTTTAATTGTTTATATCAGATAGTAGCTGTTCATTTTTTATTGTTAGTTGCCCTGACTATCCTCTGGGCAGAAAGGAAAGTATAGGCCCATAGGGTGCTTCTGCTGCTATCCTTAGTTGCAGTTTGTTTGTTTGTTTATTCATCAAATTTTGCCACCGCCCATCTCCCCCCAGAGGAGGGACTCTTGGTGGCAATTACTGAATTAGATCAATGTTTTACTTTTCCTCAGTAGCATGATAGTTGAATTCACTACTACAATTTGATTATTTCCTGTCTATGTTTTATTTTATTTTATGTTTAAAAAATAAGTGGTTGTAAAACAGGACTAGGAATGCTCATTGTATAAGAACGCTGCTTAAGAAAGCATCAACCAAGTTTGCCAAGTAGCAAGTCTGTAGTATACTGCCGCAGTTATATTACTTGTTTCTCACTCCTCTATATTTACATCTATCCATACTATTCAGTTGTTAATTTTAATGCATGAGTCCCATTCCGCTGTCAATATGGTATATCATACCATATTTGTTATTCCTTTGAGTTCAGAGGCCAGGAGCCAAAGAACAGTGGAGGATACCCAAAGTAGCTTTTGATTTGTGTTTCCCAAATACCTGCTTCCCCTCAATCTTAAAGCTTTTGGAAAACCTCTTTTTAAACTGTTGAGAGTCAAGAGGCATCTGCTATTATTTAGCGGAAAGTAAATGATGCTTATGGGATAGCATGAGCTATTAGGCATACTTGCGATAATAGTCCAACGTTCTAAGCATGATAAGTATGCATAGAGTGAGAGCTAAACATAGCTCTAAAGTAGAGTGTGCAATTTAGTATCTGTCACAATTCAAAATGTGGATAGACTGAATAGAACAAAGAAGTGGACAGTTAATAAGATTACTTTCCATAACTTTCCTTTTTCTGTCACATTTAAAATGACAATTTGATGGCAAAGTTTGAAAGAGTTTGAAAGTTGTATCCAAGGTGTGGGTGAAATATGTTTCAGTCCTGCTGTAAAGACTGATGCTAAATGTAATACTGACATCACACATATTTTTTCTAAAGTTGTATCATATTTGACAAAACATTCATACTGTATTTTCAAAGCTTTAAAAAACAAGCTTCATGCCCTATTCAAGGTGCTAGTTGTGATATTTAAAGCCTTATATAGCATAGGACCTATTATTATTATTATTATTATTATTATTATTATTATTATTATTATTATTTTAAGATTACTAGAGGAACTGCCTTCTCCCAAGAACATCTGTCCACCCCACATGCTTATGATGATCCTCAGCTAGAAATCAGCACTCCTCACATGAAACACGTTGGAATCGAAAGGAATATTTTATTTCAGCTCGTGATCCAAAGCACGTTAAAGCTTCAAGTAATTTGCAGTTCTACAAGTAGTGATTTAAATACATGTCTTCCCCCTTTCCTGGCAAGTTCCTCCAAGCCGCAGCTTCCTGCCGTCTAGTGCCTCTTTTGCTTTGATTACTCTGTCCGGTGTATGTGGTGCTGAATCCACATTAGTTGCCTCTCCGCACGTACGCTGCTTATTGCTTTCTATGGTTTGTCCACTGGATATTTCCCGGCTGGCTCTATGTCAGAATGGCACCCGGGGGGGGGGTCATTCATGACATTCTGTCCCCCGAAAATCAGCCCCCCTTTTGTTTTGGTTTCCCCGGGTATCTATTGTGAAACTTCTTTACTAATTTGGGTGCTTTGATGTTGCGGCTATCAACCCACTCACTCTGTGATTTTGGGAATTCTTTCCACTGCACTAAGTATTGCAGTTTTCCTCTATGTAATCTAGAGTCTAATATTTCCTGTACTTCGAAGTGACATTCCCCCCTCTATCATTATTGACGCTGGTACTTTTTGTTGTGATAGGGGCGTGGTGGATCAGCGGGTAAAACGCCAGGCTTGTCGATCGGAAGATCGCAAGTTTGGAGGTTCGAATCCCTAGTCCCGCATGACAGAGTGAGCTCCTGCACTCGCCCCAGCTCTTGCCAACCTAGCAATTCGAAAGCATGCAAATGCAAGTAGATTAATAGGTACCACTTCGGTGGGTAGGTAACAGCGTTCCGCGAGCATCATGCTGGCCACATGACCATGGAAGCGTTTTCGGACAACGCTGGCTCTTCGGCTAACAAACGGAGATGAGCACCGGCCCCTAAAGTCAGACACGACTGCACAAATGTGTGGGGTGAACCTTTACCTTTTTACTTTTTGTTGCGGGTGCCAGCGTTCTGACTCTTTAGCTGGTTTCAGAAGGCTGCAATGAAATACTGGGTGGATTTTTTCTAGGTTCTTGGGTAATTCCAGTCGCATTGCCACCTCATTGATCATTTTGGTTATAGGGAAGGGTCCTATAAACTTCGGACCTAGTTTTTTGGATGGTTGTGGAGACTTTAAAAATCTCGTGGATAAGTACACTTTATCCCCCACATTTAGTTTCCATTCAGGAGCCCTCTTGCGACCGGTGTATTCCTTGTAAGTTTCCTTTGCATGTTGCAGTGCTCCCTGTATTGTTGGCCACCCCTCGGCTATGTGCTTTGCCCATTTGTCTAGCAGGACTGTTATCTCATCTGGCTTAGGTAGGTCTGGGAATGCTACAAAGTCCTGACTGTTTACAATTTTAAATGGGGTGAATCCCATGCTTTGATGCACTGAATTGTTAAAAGCTATCTCTGCAAATGGAAGCAGTTCTACCCAATTGTCTTGCTGATAATTTACGTAGCATCTAAGGTATTGTTATAGTACAGAGCTTTCCAAACTGTGTGTCAGGACACGTTAGTGTGTCGGCTGCAGTGTCTGGGTGTGTCACGGCTGCTGCTGCCTCCAAGCCCTGTCAGGATTCTGCGCAGGTCCTAGTGCCAGCCTTGTGCCTGGCTGCCTCCAAACCTGCTGTGATTCTGCGCAGGTCCTAGTGCCTGCCTTGTGCCCTGCTGTAAGAGTGTATCGCGAAATGATGCCCTGCTGTAAGAGTGTGTTGCGAAATGATGCATGTCTAAAAAGTGTGTCACCAACATGAAAAGTTTGGAAAGCTCTGTTCTAGTACTTGGTTCGATCGTTCACATGCCCCGTTCGTGGCTGGGTGGTGACTTGAACTCAGACCCTGCTCCACCCCCATCAACTCCCTTAATGCTTCCAATTTTTTAGGAGTCAATGGGTACAGTCCTTCCTTCTCCCAAACATGCTATCTGCGCTCCGTGTCAGTAAATTTACGTGACAGGTAAGCGCATGGCCGTAGTTTTCCATCCTCATCCGTTTGTAGTAATAAGCCCCCCATGGTGACTTCTGATGTGTCAACTTGTACTATTAGTGGTTTATCTAGTTCCGGGTGTTTAAGTATGGGTTCAGAAGTGAACAATGTCTTTAATTGTTCAAAAGCCTCTTGGCACTCGGCTGTCCATTTTATGGGTGTGCTAGGCTTCGTTGCTTTACCTGCTTCCCCCTTTCCTTTCCTTTTCAATAGATCAGTTAGTGGTAATGCTACTTGCGCAAAGTGGTCAATGAATTGGCGGTAAAAATTTGCAAATCCTAAAAAGCTTTGTAGTTTTCTAGTTTTGGGTGGTTCCCACCTCACTACATCCTGTACCTTTCCCGGGTCCATCCCAATCCCTTTGCCTGAAATCCTGTATCCTAGATAGTCTAGTTCGGTGTTTTCCAAATCTTTTATTTCAGCTCGTGATCCAAAGCACATTAAAGCTTCAAGTAATTTACAGTTCTACAAGTAGTGATTTAAATACATGTCTTCCTCCCCCCCCCTTCCTGGCAAGTTCCTCCAAGCCACAGCCTCCTGCTGTCTAGCGCCTCTTTCGCTTTGATGACTCTGTCCGGCGTACATGGTGCTGAATCCACCTTAGTTGCCTCTCCACACGTACGCTGCTTATTGCTTTCTATGGTTTGTCCACTGGATATTTCCTCGCTGGCTCTGTGTCAGAATGGCACCCAGGTGGGGTCATGCATGACAATGCTCCTACAGGGACAGCATACTCCAGCTTTATCTTTTAAATGTTGTCAACTTATGGGACCTAAGTAGTGTGCCTTTTCTGTGGTTGCCCTTTTTCTCTGGAACAATCCTCCACCCAATATATGACAGGTCTGGGGTCTGTTTGTCTAAGAAAGCTGTTAAGACCTGGCTCTTCCCCCAGGCATTGGGGTCAGTTGAGTGAAAGTCCCCTTTTGGTTCTGTTGTATTGCTTGGTCATCATTTTATATTTTGTATTTTATATTTGTATATTGTATATATTTAATGTTATATGGTTGGGGGGTTTGGTTTATTGTTTGTTTTTTATGCTGTGTTCTGCCCAGAGTCACACTGTTTGACTGGGCAGCATACACCTTATGCACCTTGTTGATAATCAGTCAATCAATCAATCAATGTAACAATGACTGTATTCTAGATTTTATAATGTTTCTTTGTGCATATTTGTAGATATACTGATTGACCAAAATAAAGAATTCTATTCAAACAGGCAATAAGGGCTTAATTCCTATAACAGAAAAAATAAGTCAGTAGGACAGTAAACTGTTGGACCAGAAAGACATCAGCACCCCTCCCCAGATTGTTTAATTTTCCTGTGTTTAACTTACACCGATTTACTTCTTTAAAAAAATAATAATACTGTTGTTTGGCTACTCTTGTTGGTAGAAGGATATAGTAAATGAAAGTTAAACATTCTCCTGTTTTGTTTCTTAGAAGGGAGCTCAAAATTGCGGTTTAGTGTTTGAACAGCAGTAGTAAGGAAGAGGTCTTTCATTTTAAAATTAATCAGAGCTATGAGGAATGAGGTAATTGAATAAAACAGAACAGTTATTGAAGAGGAAACTGGCAAGGTGGGAAGTAGGATGTCTAGGAATAGAGACAGCCATTTTGTAAACAGGTTGATCATTATTAGGATAATTGTGTCTGTGATAAGTTTTACTGCTCTATCCACACCTTGTCCTTGGCTTCCCATAAAAGCTCCATGGTGGGGATTGGAGCTCAGAGATTTATGCCATAGTCTGTGCTGCCTTGCGAAGTATAATCAATTGGGATAAAAGAGGGCAACATAATTTCCCTGCCTCTAACGTTTTGAGATGTTTTATGTGCTAATGGCAGCCAAATATTCAGTCCCCAGAAGTTTTCCTGTGGTGTGTAACTCTGAAATGTAGAAAGTAATACCCCGTTCACTTCATTTTATGTGTTAAGTAATGTTGGGCTGGATGCATTCTATGAGTCCAGCATGGAAATGAATCATGCTGCATATTTTTAAAAGAGTGAATGATATGACAAAATATCATGAAGATACTAGTACCAGAGGTGCATATTGCATGAGGACCTATGAGAAGCATATTGATAAAGTGAAATTCACATGTTAGCGGCATGAGTACCTCAGCATGTATCAGTATTAGTACAGAATTGCTGTGCCATGTGGGGCTTTGAAGGTAATGAGTATTTTGAATTGGGCAGCAACCTCAAGATCAGTAGTATCGTACAGTGGTGGTGGGGCTGCCCTGCTAGCAGTCTGGCCACTGCATTGTGGACCAATTGCAGCTTCCAAGTGATCGCCAAAGACTGCTCTGCATAGAGTGCATTGTACTCATCCAACCGCATGGTGATTAGGGCATGAGCTACCACTTTCTGGGCATCCTGGTCCAGGTAGGGTCACAGTTGGCATCCTGGCCAAAGCTGGGCAAAGGCATCACTGGCAACCATCTCCTCCTCCTCCTTGTTTAAATAGAAGCCTTGTGTCCCAGAGGACTCCTAGATTGCACCTAGATTGCACCCTATCTAGTGTAACTACCAGGACTGGTATTATTAGACTGCCTCAGTGTTTATTTATGAAAAGCAAGTCAGCATTGGTTGGGTTTAATTTTAGTTTCTTTCAACCCAATTCTGACAGCTTCCAGTCACCGGTTCGGGCTTTCTACGGCATGTCTGGCTCCGTCCAGGGTGATAGTGTATGGGTATCATCGGCATGCTAATGACACTTCACCCCAAGCCGTCAGATGAACTCTCCCAGCTGCTACAAATAGATGTTAAATAACATAGGAGAGAGCCCTGATCCCTGTGGCATCCCACACAGGAGCAACCAAGGATTCAACTTCTGCTTCTCCGTGATTACTGACTGGAACCGCTGACTCAGGTAGGAATGGAACCACTGTAAAATGGTGCCCCTGAATCCCAATCCTTGCAGCCAGTCCAGCAAGATATCATGGTCAATGGTGCTCAGTGATGCCAAGAGGTCCAACAGGACCAAGAAGGTGCGCTCTAATTAATTACAGCTAAGCAACAGCATCTACCTGGGCACCATATTAAAACAATTGTATAGATAGTAATATAGTTAGCCAATATATAGGAACTTATATAGCAACTTCAAAGTGAACCTTCTCAAGAAATTTCATCTTGTTAGGTGGGCCTTTCTGTTCATTAGTTTAAGAAAAAGAATAAATCAAAATGGTCATGAGGTTGCTATGATTTCTCTATTAGGGGGAAATATTTGAGGCTTTTATATTTGGAGAAAAATAAATGGGATGGGTGTGTATAAAATTGTATATGTGATATAAAATTCTTCATGGTGTGGAAAAAGTAGATAAAAAAGAATTTCTCTCCATTTAGAATATGAGATCAAATGAAATTTAGAGGCAAAGGAAAACATTTCTACCCAGACTACACAGTTAAGCTGTGCAATCCCCCTTCACAAGGTTTAGTTATGGCCATCAACTTTGGTGACTTTTACATTTTTAAAGTGGTATTAAGGTTGAAAGTGAATACCAGTTGCTGGGGGAATATAAGTGGTGCTTTTGCATCTGATTGGTCACTAGAGGGACAAAATGCTGGATTAAATAGTCCATTGGTCTGATCCAGCAGGCTTTTCTTATGTTATTAAATATATTTTACTAGTATTATTACCACTACTATGATTAATATTGGGTGTTCCTCCTTTGGATTAAAAAAATTAACCTTTTTCTTTTTCTTTTTAATAGTAATAAGCTAGAACTTAAAAGAACTTCTATGGGCAATCCATTCTGAAGACACCTTTATCTCAAAGATTGGCCCTTCTGAAATCAGTCTTTCTAGAATCTCACCATTTATCATCCAGAAAGGAATACACGGTAAAATATTGCAAGTTTAAATTTGGATAATTATGATATGTATCATTTATAGAGACTGGGTGCAGGAATCTAGGCTAGGTATGTTAAGGCATCATTAATGGGATTTTTGAGCCATTTTAAAATATCAAACTTTGATGTCTTGTAAGAAATTGCTTTCTTCTTGGCTTTTATGGCAGCACAACATCTGGCATTGTGAGAAAGGGAGCTGTATTGAAGATACTGAAGCCAAAAGGCTCTTGACTATTTGGAGCTGGTTGCATGGCTCGTTGGAATCCATCAGAAAATAGTGTTGTTGTTTATTCGTTCAGTCGCTTCCGACTCTTCGTGACTTCATGGACCAGCCCACGCTAGAGCTTCCTGTCGGCCGTCACCATCCCCAGCTCCCCCAAGGTCGAGTCCGTCACCTCCAGAAGATCATCCATCCATCTTGCCCTTGCCCTCTTCCTTTTGCCTTCCCCTTTCCCTAGCATCAGCATCTTCTCCAGGGTATCCTGTCTTCTCATTATGTGGCCAAAGTACTTCAGTTTTGCCTTTAATATCATTCCCTCAAGTGAGCAGTCTGGCTTTATTTCCTGGAGTATGGACTGGTTTGATCTTCTTGCAGTCCAAGGCACTCTCAGAATTTTCCTCCAACACCACAGTTCAAAAGCATCTATCTTCCTTCGCTCAGCCTTCCTTATGGTCCAGCTCTCGCAGCCATAGGTTACTACGGGGAATACCATTGCTTTAACTATGCGGACCTTTGTTGTCAGTGTGATGTCTCTGCTTTTAACTATCAGAAAATAGAAGAAGTAATAATTGCAAATTCCATTTCCTTTTATTTCCATTTACCTACAGATCAGAATTACAAATGTCTACCACAAGACTAAAGTGTGATGTGTTATGTTCTTTACCATAAGCACCCATAAAATGAGCTCCATTGCAGACAGGTAAGTTATTTCCTAGTTTTGTTAATTTTAAGTTCAACATTTATATTCTTAATAGTTACCCATGTTCTAAATCAGAATTTCAAAGTAGGGCAGGTGAAAGATTTATCTTCAATTTGTTACAAATTAGAATTAAAGTTTCACGTTGTCCCAAGACATGATTGAGACATGGGTGTGGACTAAGGAAGAAGCTTGGTAGGGATGTGGAGGATGTATCTCTTTTTGAATTGTTAATGCAGCTGCATCATTTGAAAGACTCGTGTAGCTGCTTCTGAAGCAGATTCTGGCTATCTGCATGAACAGCACTATTCTGTGCAAGGTTACTGTTCTCTAAAACCTGTTTTTTTTTTCCAGAGATGATGGCAGCATTTTCGATGGTCTTGTGGAAGAAGATGACAAGGATAAAGCAAAGAGGTATGTTTTGTGAAATAGCTAGCATGAAACCTTTTATTTGTGATCAGGTTGTGTAGTTTGTGCATTGAAATTGCATTCTGTACTGTACAGAGATAGCTTCTTGATGCAGTCTCTTGCAAGGTGAGGAGATGTATTGCTGAAGATTGCATCGGGATATGGAAAGTAAATGAAGGATTGACTGGAAATACTACCTTTTCATCTTCCCTTCCCATTGTGGACAATGTGGAAGTGGTAATATCTGTCTTTCCAGAAAGTCTTACATTGAGTAGTAATTGATTTTTTTAAAAAAAATTACTGTAAGATAATGTTTTTTTTTTCATTTTGCACTCTCAAGAAGATTCCAGGTTTCTACTTCTATTTTTTTTTACTCTAGTGTTTCCATACTGCACAACTATTTGGAAAGAAACCAGTTTAAAAAAAAAATCAGAGTGGACGTATCAAAGCAACTGGTGTGTCTAAAGCAAACATTTCAGCTCCAGTAAAAAAAAAAAAATTACACTGCTAAGGTTTTCACATAATTATTTCATTTTTCAAAACCCATTATACTCTGCCTTTCAGTCTGAAATGCTTCCAGAACAGTTTACATGATAACTAAGATCACAGACCCTACTTACAGATTTAAAAAACACAGCATACATGGAAAGATGGATGGGGAGGGCAAAAGAAAAGAAAGTGGCTAGAGCACCAATTCTTAGGCTATAGTGGAAGTAGGCTGCTCAGAGATGACATCATCACCTCAATTGTTAACCCTCAGCAACAACTGGATCTTGTCCAGTTGGCTTCTATTTAGAGGGAGCTGTTCAACAAAGATCCTGGATTCCCACTGAATGCTCTCACTACAAGATAGTGGTTCTGATGATGCCTTTGAGAAAGGAGAGGAATCTCCAACCCAGTTTGTTACAGCAACAGTGAAGGAAGATGACAATTCCTTGCAGCTTATGTCTTCCTGATTCCAAAATACCTTATCTCGATGAATGGTCCTAGAATTTTTTTCCTAGAGTTTTTCTATATATTTTAAAATAAAAAAATAGAGGAGAAAATAGGTTTGTTGAATTGAGACTTAGTCACACTTTTGTTTGTTTATCAATTTGTATGTATGTTCTCATGAAATCAATAGGAGGATCTTTTTAGTGGTGAAGGTGGTGGGGGTGGAATGCTTTGTGATTACTTCTGAAACAGGAGATGCAGGATTTTCAAATGGAAATTTATACTTCCCTCTTTCTTACTAACTACAGTAATGGTTGGGGAAAGAACTCTGTCAGGTTGTGGCTAATGTGCTTTGGAACATGTGTAGAGGGACTAAGGGGACTTCAGAAGGCATAGATTCATGACTGCCCTGATATTTCCCCCTGAAATAATCAATTTCCGGTCCTATTGCTGATAGGATTAAGTACTTTTTTTGCCCACAAAGCTTTCCATGGGATTTATTGTGGGATATCCATCTGGCCAGCATGGCTCCTCTGCACTATATTCAGCATTCAGCTAGCCTTTGGCAAGACCTTGGATTCTCCTGTTAGTCATGATAGAGTTAAATTTTACTGACTTCAGTGTGGCTATAACATGTCTCCATCAGGATCCAATGCAATTAACCATCAAGAATTTGTATAACCCCGTTCTCTCTTATGGTAGTTACAATTTTTTTTAAAACAGAGTATCAAGAAACAAGTCTGAAAAGAAACGCAGAGATCAATTTAATATACTCATCAAAGAGCTGGGATCCATGCTTCCAGGCAATGCTCGAAAGATGGATAAATCGACCGTATTGCAGAAGAGCATTGACTTTTTAAGGAAGCACAAAGGTAATTATTAGATGTTACATGAAAGCTGTGAAATTTTTTTTCAGTCTACAAAAATATTAACATTCTATTGTCCTTTAAGCCTCTGTGCAGCTCCAAGGGAAATTCCTCTCAAATAATGGTACTACAGAATCCAGTATATAACATTTTAGACAGCCTGGCAGATGAGTTATTGAGAAGCCACTGAAACTCATGCTTTAAATGGGTAGGCCATAAGCAACCACCACCACCACAAAATATCTAGCCTTTTCAAAGATGAAAAATAATAGGACTGTGCAAATCCTTTGAAAGAGGTACTTCACAAGGTACTTCACAAGGTGTAAGAATACATGAAGAGCACTCCTCTTTGAATTTTTAAAGCAGCCACATCCAAGCTTGCATAGCTGCTTTGTAAGTAGCTTCTGGCTGTCTCCACATACATGTGTATGCATAGCCTCTTTGCTTCACTTTTTTCTAGACAAAATGGTTATGCATGTACATGCATGCAGAGACCGCCAGGATCAGCTTATGAAGCAGGTGGGTAAATCTGGAAAAAGATACGGCGATTTTAATGACTGAAAGAGAGGTGTAGCAAAGCACCTCTTTCAAGGGATTTCACAACCCTAGAAAATACACAAAAATTCTCTGAAAGTTATCATGCTTCTGAAGGTAACTGGTTATGTTGTAGCAAACAAGAAATATTTGGTAATAAGTTCAACTTTTCTTAAGGAATTATTTCAAACTTAGATCAAAGAGACTCAAATGCATCATTCGCTTTGGACTGGGGTCCAGTGTTGGTATCAATGTATATTAGGAAAGAAAAGTTGTGTTGTTGTAAATGGCTTTTTTTTTTTCCCCATAAGTTTTATTAAATTTTAAAATACATATTAAGAGCTAATACAAAAGAAAAGAAATAGAAATACAAAGTAAGAAAAAGGAAAAGAAAAAGTGAAGTCAAAAAATAACAAACAAAGAAAATATAGAAAATAGATGTCCTCCAATTTATCCTTGAACTTTAAGTACAACAATTAACTTTAAATGTTAGTCCTTCATACAATACACAGAAACTTTTCTTTGTCATATACCCTATGATTTCTATAATCCAATCTTCTGTTCTTCATATAGGTTTCGCCTTTCTTGATATCTTCCAGCAATCCATCTCTGGTTTCTACTCCTTAGAATAGTAATCAAATGTTCATTGTTACATCAATTAAATGTTTTCCATTTGCTCTTTCCATTTTTACATCTATATTTATATCTTCAATAAAGTCCAATTAGTATAACAAATAAAGGCCTTATCTACGTCTAATAAAATACAGTATATTCTGTTCATGTTATGACTATATATTCCATTAATACATAATCTAACATATTACATAACATAATACATAATATAGCAAAAATACAAAACCTAACATAACATATAACCTAATACATACAACATATTCTTGTAATAACCTACATTCTAATTCCATCTCATCATCTCATTGTCTTCTCATAAATGTGTCTCCAGAAAGAGTAATATATAATATCAACATATTTATTTATAATCTTGTATCTTACACTTAAAATATCATGTTTTTATGCATCTGTACAGTTTCTCATATCTGTGCTTACTCTGTGTACAATACCAAATCCGCATTTTCATTAACCTTGCATTCCAAATCAATATCAATAAATCTCCTGTTTAGGTTATGCCAATATCACAATATGCAACTTGTTTATTTCTGTAACTCATGTGGGATGTCAAAATGTTTATTTTGCCATATCTATCAATTTGCATATTAAAATCTTCCTGTCTCAGCTGCCACAATGTATTTATGCCCAAACATTTAATAGACCACTTCCTGTAAAATATCATAATCTTCTTCTGTACCAATACATTCAAAGTCCTCTTTCCCTGTTTCTCTACTGGTTCGAAAGGTCTTTCCTCTGTTTCTAAATCTGTCCCTTGTATCTTCTGTTCCTGAGCCACCAAAACTATTAATATACGTTCTATGGATTTCTTAATTTGCAAAAAATTTTTGCTGGTTTCTTCCTTAAAATCCTGAAGTGCTGTGAGAAATGCCATTATTTGTTGTTCAAACCGTAATCAGCTGCCGTAGCCAAAACAAAAAATTTTCTCAGGGAGCAAGGAACAGCTGTTCTATTATTTATCAATAATGTCTATTTCTTTAAGTGAGAAAAGCTTTTAAAGTAAAAGATGAAAAAATTCCACAGAGCAGTATTTCAAACAGTTTGTAAAAGGAAAGATGAAAATATATTCCAAATGAAAGATAGTCCTTTCTAAAAAAAAGTAGAAAAAGAAAAAAAAAAAGGTAAAGAGGCACACATTCTCTATACTTTATTCTTTATTCTTCTTTATTCTTCAGGCTGCAAGCTGCTTAACCCAAACAAACAATTTCTCAAAAGTCAGTTAGTTTGTCGAGTGAGAAATACCAACAAAGTCTCTTAAGTCCCAATTTCTCTGATACAAAAGAAAGGCAGAAAAATACAAACTTGTTCACTATGTTGCCAAAATAAAATCTATCAAACTTCCACCAAAATTAATTATAGCAAAGAAAATACAAAATTAGCCAACATTTTGAACGAAGTCCAAAGATAAATTTTAGATAATAAAAATGTACTAATCTAAAAAAGAAAACTAATATAAAGTGGTCTAAAAGCTGGCTGTCACTCTTGTGTCTCCCAAGAGACTTACGTTCTCTGCAGAGCTAGGATCCTCCTTTGGCCATTTCACTGCATTCACCCCCGTTCTTCTCCGCGGTGGAAACAACAAAGAAAAACAGGAGTGGGCAATTACAATGGCTCTGTGAGCAATCTTCTGGTTCCCCCTTCTCCAGGGGGAACCTTCAGGGGTCTGTAGACCCCTGCAAACAAGATAGAAAGTCAGCCAGGTCTCAGAGCTCAGAGCTCTGAGAAACTCTGACTTGTCGAGCTGCCAGCCAGGCTTGGAGTGAATGTTGTAAATGGCTTTTGAGGGTTTGTAGAGCTTTCATTTGTGAACTCTTGTATTACATTTTCCTACCATATACATATTTTGGGAAAAATGGATATATAATTAGAATTTAACCTTGAAGTATTTGTGGAAAAATACTCAACTAGTCATTTTGATATCTGTCTATACACACATAAACTTCAGAGCAGCTCTCTTTCTGCATGCAACTTTCAAATGCTAGTCATAGCTACATGTATCAGGGTCATTTTAATCCCTTTTCCAGTCAACTAAAATATAAATGCAAATGGTTGTTTTTCACATAGTCCCTGTTCCTCCAACTTTAAGGACATATCTTAAGTAGTTATACCCAGAATATTTCTTTAAGAATCTTCATTCAATTTTTTCAGTCTTGTATTACCTTGTTAATTATGTGGTTATGTAATTGTAATGGGGCATGGACTTGCACATATGCACACAGGGATATGATGAATTGGCCCCTTGATTCTTATGAGGGATTCTCTAGATGTGTAATCCTCCCACCCCTCCTTGTGAAAGCCTAGATGGTAAATGTTGCTGTCATCCAGTTCATTCCAGAGAAAGTCCCTCTCTCTGGGTTTTTACTTGAGGGGAATCGAAAGACAAACCTCCTATCCATTTCCTCAGCTAGGAGTATGTGCTATAGTTGAAGTTCCTCCAGAATGAGTGGACTGATTTTGTAAAAAAATTTTTTTTTAAATATTCACTTAGGTTACAGTGGAAGGTGTGAAAGACAAATATAGAAAGGAATTAAGAAAAGGGGCTGCTTTTCTAGCCCAGAATAAACATGCACACAGAACCAAGGCAGAAAAAAATGAAGGCTAATAAAGGCATCTTCATTAAAATCAATTCCTAATAAAATTAAAGAGAGTGGTTTGCAATAAACAAAATGAAGATTCTAATTCACGTCTACTCCCACTAGTCCCTAAATTGCTAAATATTTCCTGTATCTCCAGTTTCCAGCTCCCTGAGAATTAGAGCTTTGCTTACCTGGCTTTGTGCCAGCTGGAAAAGAGCTGCTCCACTCCTCCCCATAAGAAGGAAGTTGCACCAGAGGCAAAGTGGAGTTTCCCTGCCCTCTTTTTAAAGCCCACCTTTTCCTGCTTCTGACTGGTTCTTCTGCTCATCATTTGGATTGATAGGTTTAGGTTTGATTGACAGACCAGATGTAAACTTTCTCTTACCCTTTCATGCCTGAGCCTCTTGGGATGAGATTTCTCCCCATTCACTATAGCAATTCTATGTCATACAAATTGAGTCAATTAGATTTTACATTTAAGACTTGTTGGCTGCAGCCAGAATTTAGAAGTCAATTTTAGTTATCTTTGGGTAGCTGGAAATAATATTTTCGATCTAAAGAGCAATTTAAGGTCATGTAAGATATTGCGTTAGCTAGATGGAATTTAGGACCTTAAAAAAGGATTAACAACTGGAGAATGGACATTTACTATTGGAAAATAATAGTCTTGTAGGAGTCTTGTAGGATCCTGGCCAGACACTTTGAAGCAAAATGCAAACTGAGCAATCTTGCAATAATAAGAAATGAACCTTTTGTTTTTCATCTGTTTGACTTTACAGTCTACATTTTTAGTGTTTACATATAGTTTATTGCCTTCTCCCTATCTGGAATGACTGGATTGTTAAAAATCAGCATACAAAGGTGGATATGTGG
This sequence comes from Charina bottae, assembly GCA_023362775.1. Taxonomy (NCBI): domain Eukaryota; kingdom Metazoa; phylum Chordata; class Lepidosauria; order Squamata; family Charinaidae; genus Charina; species Charina bottae. Next base: position 19,482,157 of record JALMGJ010000019.1, on the reverse strand, counting down.
AGTAGATCATCTTTATAGACATAAAATTTCTATTCTTTTGTAGAAATCACTGCCCAGTCAGATGCCAGTGAGATTCGACAGGACTGGAAACCCACATTCCTTAGTAATGAAGAATTCACTCAGTTAATGTTAGAGGTAATTTGTTTTCATCTTAAAATATGTGATTAGTCTCTTATTGTAGTTACCTCTTTATATTATATTGGTATAGTTGAATATAACTTTTAGCTTTACATTATACTTAAAATGCATTTATATTAATAGTATGTTAAAATGTGTTCCGAAGGAATGTCACTTATGCAGAATGCTATGGAAGGAGAGGGGGATGCCCTGATTATTACTTGGAATATAATATTTCTATATTTATAAGATTAAATTGGCTCTTGGACTAATTTGGACTCCTGCTTTAAAGTGTCCTGTCACTTTTCAAAGCCCAGAAGATTGGGTCTAGGATATAGAAAATGCTGTCTATTTTTCAGTGACATGCCTGACTATTGAAAACTTTGGAAGACCTTTACTTTGTTGTTCCACCATTGTCTGAGGGGGCATGCAGAATTAGCTATTTTTTGCAGTGGTATCTAAACTCTGGTATTCAATTAGGAGTCAGTTCCAAAAGGCGGCAAAGCCTTTTTTTTTTCTGGGAATTCATGACATTGTAATTTATTACTCCAGTTCCCGATTTCCTATTTCTACTGTTTTAGTTTCTTCTGGTGTTTTGAAACAGTGTATTTGTTGGTATATTATTTGTTTAAGTTATTTGAATTTCAGCCGCCTTAATTTTTATCTAAATTAAACTCTACCCCTGTTGAGAGTCTTTTAGACTGAAAAATAACATAAAAATAATCTCAGCATAATACAGTGTACATTTTCCCCAACCTAATCCAGGATCTTCTATTTAGATGATGTTCAACATTGCCAACTATATATTCACTGTGGAAATCAGGTTTACTTTTGTGTTCAATTAAGTTATTTTCCTTTTTCTGAATGTTAACTAAATTAACAGTTAGAGACCAGTTTATCTCTAACTGTTTCTTTTGTTTAATTTCAGGCTCTTGATGGTTTTTTTCTAGCAATCATGACAGATGGAAGTATAATATATGTATCAGAAAGTGTAACCCCCTTACTTGAACATTTGCCAGTAAGTACACACTTTCAGAGAGATACCAAAGTTATAAAATCATTAGATGGACAATTTACCATCTGCCATTTAAGAATCTGGAATTTAAACAGCATTCACATCTTTTTAAAGATTCTGTTGTTTTTCTAGTAGAACTTCTATCGTCTTACTCTGTCTCAGCTTTCCACAACTCTGGTGCCCTCTAGGTGTGTTGGACTTCCTCTCAAAGGCCACGCTTCCTGTGAATTATGTGAGTTGAAATCCATTGCATCAGGAGGGCATCAGCTTAGGAAAGTCTGCTCTGTCTTTACTATACCTTCTCTGAGGTCAGTGCTGTGGAAGTATGACAGGAAGGTTTATGGAGATCTCAGGAAGTGATAGACCCCAACTCTGTCAGGCATAAAACCATGGCATGCTCCATTCAGCAGTGCTTGTCCAGCACTACAGTACATCAAGCAACTGTGGCCGTTGCAGTGCTACTGTTTTGAGGTCACCGTAGCATAGGTAGGTATATAACCTATACAGGCTTGGTCTCCTTTGAACAATTAGGGAGTGCTTTCTGTGGCTTGAATCATGTCAACTGGATTTCTATTTTCTCAGTAGAAACGTTTCACTCCTTATCCAAGGAGCTTCTTCAGTCAGAAGAAGCTCCTTGGATAAGGAGTGAAACGTTTCTACTGAGAAAATAGAAATCCAGTTGACATGATTCAAGCCACAGACTGTTCCACCTGGATGACTGAGAACCTTCATCGACTTAGGGAGTGCTTGTTAAAGATCCTCATAGGAGGCCCGACATGGGCATTCTCTATCGCATCTCCCCTCTGTTGGAATAGTAAGGATGGCCCCCACCCTCATGGCCTTCCAAAAGCAGGTGAAAACAGCTTTTCTGGAAGGTCTTAGGGATGAATTATAACCAGTGATGCCGTATTAAACAATTTCAGCTTGTCACTTTTAGTATTCATTTGGCAAATGTGGTTATGTATTTTATTATTTTAAGTAATTACAATCTTGATTTTGTACTGTACATTCTATAAGCTACCTAGAGTCCATTACATTTCAGATGGCAGACAAGCCACATCAATAAATAAATAAATAAAGAGAAAAAGGACAATGAAAGTTTTAAACCTGTAATTACTGCATATATGCAAACACATGCTGTCAAGTAGCATACAGGCATGCCTTTGTAAATCCAGCTAGTTCTTCATGTTCCTGAAATGGTCTCTGGGCCAACAGAATATTAATAAATGACTGAAGCAGCAGGTGGAGTATGATGGCATATAGTAATCCACAGTGCATGTAGCCTCCCTATAAAGACTACTATTAATATTTCTGGTTGAGACCATGAAAGGAAGATACACAGTTGACGATCTTTAACCTACCATCCTAATATACTCCTAGTTAGGCTGGCCATTTTCAAAACTTGCAGTGTGCTCACTTTTTGGATATCAGTGAATAAGATGCAGTGTATATAAACATGCATTCGCTTTAAATGCTCACTTATATCTGTATTTATGGCTAAAACCAAATAACTATTTTAAGATATGCCTTCTAGTTTTTAAAAACTTTTCTTTCTTTGAACAGAATCTCATGCAATAGCACAAACTGGCTTCAAAAGAAGTATGACATATTAAAAGATGGAATGTTCTTTGGCAAAAATAAATCTGAAATATAACATTTATTGCAGTTTTTTATATGCTAAAAATCGGAAGAGTATAAAAACAGTTGATAATAAGAAAATGGAAGGATAGATGCTTGCATGTGTGAGTTGAAATATGTAGGCAAATACATACTTCTGTATACTTACTGATCCAGGTCCAAAGTATTGTACCAGCAGTTTCATATATCCAGAGGGGCAGTCTCAAGTGGTTGTCCTACATTCATTGGTACAGACTGTTTTTGAAGCTGAAGCTATTTGTACTGTGGCATGAGGATTTGCTGCTGAAAGGAAACAAGTACAAAATCCTACTGACCATACATGAATTTTTCAGAGCACTTGAAAATGAACACTCTGAACCAAATATTTCATTACTTGAAGTCCAGAAGTCAAGGGAGGTTCTTCTATTCTGTATATTTATATAAAATTTACAAAAGAAAAGTTTCATAATAAAGCAGACAGATGCAGTAGAAAACTGTTTTTTAAGTCATTCTTGACTCCTTGTGACTACATGGACAAGCCCATGCAGTTTACAAAGCAACGTTTTTGGAAGCTTTGCCATGGCCGCCTTCATGGGACTGACTGGTGGGAGTGACTGGCCCAAAGTCGCCCATCCAACAGACAGAGAGCTTCTTCATTAGAGGTTTCACAACAGCAACTACAAAGCTGGATAATATAATTCCTCCAGTGAAGAGTTCACCACTCTCTATACTTATGGGACCAGATCTCCTATAATTCTCCTAATCTTTCAGAAAGGGCAAAAGAATCTAAGACAGAACAAATGTTGGGAATATAGTAACCTTTATTAGCTACATCTAAATTAAGAATGATGTATGTGCTACAGGATATATACTTTATTTTTTCTATTTGACAGCTTGATTTTATATTAAAAATTGAGATTGATTAATGCTACATTTTAGTTTTCACTTCATTTTTTTTCTCCCTTAGTCTGACCTTGTGGATCAGAGTATATTTAATTTTGTCCCTGAGGGGGAACATTCAGAGGTTTATAAAATAATATCCACACATCTGTTGGAAAGTGATTCATTGACCCCAGAATATTTAAAATGTAAGTTGAATTTTTAAATTATTTCATAGTTACAAGGAAACATCCTAAAAACTGCATGTTTACAAATATACAACTCACTGAAAATATAATTATTTATTTATTTGTTGGGTAAGAATTCACTGAAGTAATTCACATGCCAAGTAAATGAAAAGGATAGCATGACACAACAACTAAAGTGCTGTCATTTAGAGTGTCTTTGTTCAGTATACCTATTGGTCAGGTACTGTTTCCTTACAGTTCTTTATTCCCTTGACATCAGTTTCCCTTTTCCATACAGCAGATTTTTGTGGCTCCTGAGCTGTTTTTTGAGTCCCATTGCCTTTGGTACTTTTACGCTTCTCCAAGTAGTAAGGTTCCCTCAATCCTGATAGTATCTTCTCATTGTGTATAGATAGTGCTGTTTTTGCTATATAAAGATTACACACTCTGAATTTCAGAAATACAGGGAATGACAGGAAACTGTATTTATACACTGCATCTTCTAGGTTCTTGAATATTAAGAGCTATGACATTCTCTGAACTTCCTGTTGGATTGTCTGAAACTGGGGTATTGGTAGAGTCTAGAAATATGTGTTAGGTTTAGCAAGGTGAAGCAGAATGATTTGGGAATAATTTCATTTCCCTAGCATGGAGTGAATGAGTCTGGATCTGCTCCATTCCAGTTCTAGACCTCAGCTGGGTTTCAGTCTCAGTCTTTTTAAGACTCAGTTGGTTATCCCAATCACAGTGGTTTTTTTGAGGGGGAGGGGATCCTTTTATTATTTTTTCCTGTGGATTTATTTCTCCAGTATTGCATTTTTGGAGTTTTTATGGTGATGATTTCTGAGCTGCATTAATTAACAGACTTGACTGAGTCCTGACATATTTTCTGGAAAATATCAGTCAGTTAATTCCTTGCAATTCTTTCTCAACCCCAGTAACCACTTCCTTCAGGAAAAAGCATAATTATTCTTTATATACACCCTCTTCCCTTGGCACAAAAACATTTCAGCTTGTTTGATGTGTCTATATGTAGACACATATTGTCTATATGTAAATATGATAAATTATAATTGCTGCAAATTTTACATTTTTTTTCAGAATCAACATACAGTAGCTACTGGAACTTTTAAAAAAAAAAAAAAAAAAGACATACAGGTTGAAAGCCCCTGCTCCAATTTCTATATTTGGCACATATCATAAATCTTTAGCTGAAAAAAACCCCTATAACTGGTGCTATGGGGGTAAATATTTAACTACCAGCTCTGCCAGCTATATTACCGTCACCTTGCCAAACAGTTGATCGTCACACTAGGTATCAGGGCTCAACCCTGTTCTCAACTGGCTTTCAAAATTCTAGAAAATTTAACAACTGGCTCTCATGAGCCAATATGAGCCAGCTCCAGCACACCACTGCCTACAGCTATTTTTGTTTTTCCTATTCTATATCTGTGGACAACAGAGCTCTATTCAAAATCTCACTTTGAGCATGAAATTGGATCATATTATCTTTGGAGAAACTCAAAGAAGATTGGGCTATTTGTACATTTTTATAGCGGTCCATGGACTGGAATGAGTGGTCTCTGCATATTTCTATCAGTGATTTATCTGACTTTCATAAAAGCTGCTCATTCACAATTTAGCCCATAAGGAAATGACCATTATACATAATTGTATTTTACAATGCTGATAGTTCTATAGATAAAAAAATCATAATTTGAGCTGAGAAAATATGTAAAAACTGCAGTTATATTGATATTAGTCTGGACATAAACCTATGTGAATCTGGTGGGACATACGGTAGTCTTGCACAGGCATTATTTTACAAATGTGAAATCTAGGCATTGTGAAAAGATATTGAAAATAAACAGTGAAATGGCTAAGATAATGTTATGCCATAGGAAAAGCAACTTCTTCCATTGGTTCTCATTTCATTGAAAATTTTGCTCAAATAAACCAGCTTTTAATTTACTATAATCTTGGTATTTCATTATGTGTGAAGGTACATTGTTTTATTGTTGCAGCAAAAAATCAACTGGAGTTCTGTTGCCACATGCTTCGAGGGACAATAGACCCTAAAGAGCCACCTACATATGAATATGTAAAATGCATAGGAAACTTCAAATCCCTGAGTAACAGTAAGTTAATTAAAGCACATACTATGTTTTAATAAACAATATTTTCACAACTTTGAGAATCTATGAAACAATAAAACAAATATGAAAAATTATTTGCTTTTTTGCAATGAATAGGCATAATACTGAATTACTAATGATGAGGATAGTAATAACGATGCTATTAATAATACACTGAAATGAGGTGTGATACAATGTGTATGTGCATGAAACTTTCATTTTATCAAATACCAAGCAATGAAAGATTAATACCAATAATTTATATTTTAAAAAGTGAGTTTTCTGAAATGCAGATTATTTTGGAGACATTGCATTATACTGATCATATTACTAATTTTTATTGCACTGGAAATTAGAGTGTATAATGAGGATGAAGAAAGCTGATTTATTCCAGTTTCAAGGCTGCCATCTTATATTCCTTTATGTGGGAGTAGAATTACCTCACGGGGTTGTTGTGGGGAAAATAGGAGGAGGAAGGAGTATGTTCGCCGCCTTGAGTTATTTATAAAAATAATAAAAGTGGGATAGAAAATAAACAAACAAACAAACAAACGGACCTTAGAGTAGAAGGTTGGAAACAAAAGTACTTTTAGTCCAGTAAAGAGTAAGAAGTGCCTGAAGATGGCCAATGTTAGAATAGCAAATGCAGCTATCACCGTATATTTTGCAAGTCGAGGTGCTATAGTTACAGTACTTGTTTGAGGCAGCAAATCTCCGAAGTACCTATCCCTGAAAGCACAGTTACTGTAAGTAAGAAGCTCAAAATGAACTACCTGCTGCTCTTCTAAGGTTCTGCAGATCACCTGCCTGAGATGACTGCCTTGCTCTACCTATTTATAAGTCCGGTCAGACTAGCCTAATAAGCCAGTTACTCTTCATAATTAGTTCTTGCTTCTTCTTACACTCCTGTAACTGCTGACGTGCTTACGCCACACTCTTTTACAAAGAGCTTTGAATTTGTGTGGTGGTTCAGTTCCATGCAGTGGAAATGATTGGTAACATTTTAGTTTACACGTATCTCCATCCATTTCTCTTCCAATAGTTGCATAATACAATGAAAATGTAGCGCTCTCTCTCTCTCTCTCTCTCTCTCTCTCTCTCTCTCTCTTTTTTTTTTTTACAAAACTTTATTAAAGCATTTTCAAAATATACATAAAAACTAAAAAGATTGAAACAAAGAAGCCTACAAAGAAAAAGAAACAGAACTAAAGAGGTGTGAAAAAACACAAAACAACTACAAAGTGACTTCCAACTTTCTATAACAAAGATATACATAAATCAATATCAATCTCTTACTCCAATTCATATTATAGTAAACATTATTTCTATAAAGCATTTAAATTCTCATTATTACATTCCCTTCTAAAACAAGATTACCCTCCCAATTAAAGAAAAACATATAAAACCCTTCGAACATAATTTGGAACCTATATAGTAACAAACACTACCCTTCTTCACTATAATTTTCTCCTATCTGCCAACTAAACTAACATTAACCAAAAATATAAGAATTATCCAAACAGCACAAACATTTATCTAAACCCTTAAAAAACCATCCTGATAACCACATTTAAGCAATAACCTAAGCATTTACCAAAAATGTAGGAATTTTCAAAACAGCATAACCATTTATCCAAACCTTTAAGAAACCGTCCTGATTAACACATTTAGACAATTATCCCACTTCAAAGTAAACCAAAGCATTTACATATCTCAGTATTATATACAGAGCTTTCTTCTTGTCAATTTCAATTGCTACAACCTGCTTTAAAAAGCCCAAATGTTCGTCCAAAATCTTCCAGCCTCTAGAACATAGCTTTCCAAACTGTGTGTCGCGACACACTAATGCAGAGCTTTCCAAACTGTGTGTTGCGACACAAAAGTGTGTCGCCACACCACCCGGAAGCGGCGACGCGCGCGTGCATGGTGGCAGCGGCAGCCGCCGCCACCGTGCACATGCACGCCGCCGCACGTCCCCCCACGCCGCCGCACGCCCCCCCGCGCCGCCGCCGCCACGCCGCCTGTAGATCTATCTACAGGAAACCCACACACAGAGATCAATATCTGATGTTTGACTCCCACCATCCACTGCAGCACAAACTAGGAGTCATCAGGACATTGTCACACAGAGCAGAAACCATCCCCACCTCCATGGATTCCAAAAAGAATGAAAATCAGCACCTGAGAACAGCTCTGAACGCCTGTGGATATCCAAATTGGGCCTTCACTAAATCTAAATCTACCAGACCTAAAACAGCGACAGATAGGGCTGAGACTGTGTCTGAAAAGATAAAACGGATATTTGGCAAACACCACATACCTGTATATTTCAAACCCACCAACACACTGAGACAGAGGCTTGTACACCCCAAAGATCAAACTCCAAAACACAAGAAAAGCAATGTAGTGTATGCAATCCAGTGCAGTGAGGAGTGCTCTGAACTCTACATTGGAGAAACCAAACAACCTTTGTACAGGAGGATGGCCCAACACAGGAGAAGTAACACCACAGGACCAGAGTCAGCAGTTTATCTTCATCTAAAGGAAAAAGGACACTCATTTGAGGACATTAATGTTCACATTTTAGACAGAGAAAATAGGTGGTTTGAGAGAGGGGTCAAGGAATCCATTTATGCCAACTTGGAAAATCCTTCCTTGAATAGAGGTGGGGGCCTCAGGCACAGTCTTTCCCCTATTTTCCTTCCTGCTTTGTCTTCTGTGCCTAGGAAGATTAAGACCATTTCGCAAGCTCAACAGCAGCATGGTAATCTTAACGATCCTCCTTTAGATGATAAAGGGACTTAGAAATAACATCTCAAAATAACCATGACCTAGCCCCAGGTGCAAGGTCACACAGCCACCTAGAAACATATTTAAGGATTCCCTTACTAACTTTGCTCAGACTGAAGAAGCTCCTTGGATAAGGAGCAAAACGTTTCCACTGAGAAAATAGAAATCCAGTTGACATGATTCAAGCTACAGACAATTCCACCTGGATGACTGAGAACCTTCATAGACCATTGACCTGATCCATCACACTCTGCTGCCTGAGACCTTTGCTTCATTCTGCATTGTGGCCAAGGCTAGAGAACGGAAACCTTTTAACTATAAGGGCCAGTTTCTCTGTGTGAATGAGCAAAATCTATATTTATTAGATTTCTCTTTTACGTGTTCTGCTTCTGCAAGACAGCAGTGAACTGTGAAATGCTGTAGAATATTTTGGATTTTAACCTGAAGTGTTTGGGAAATTTAAACTTCCTGTCAATTGAAATCAAGTAGCTATTCTGTCTAATGAACTAGTTTCACTAACTAAGCAAAGGTTTTGGATTATTAACACTTTAATTGCATGATTAAATTCTCATTTAAAAATTGCAGTCTTGTGGAGTCCTTGGTGCTCTCTGAGCCTTGTTGTTTTCTTGCAGACGTTTCGTTGCCAGGCTAAGCAACATCTTTAGTGCAAAAAGGGAGTGGAACTTGCTCTCTGTTTATATACCCAGGCTTGTCCTGCCTGTGTTGGTGGGGGTGTTGTACTCTCCTTGGTAGTACTTTGATTGGGTTGTTGTTTGCTGCTTGGTTGATTGACAGAGTTAATAGTTCCTTGATTAGGGTCTATTGTGTTGTTTGATTGCTCCTCTGCTGCTAATCTTGCTGTTAATCTTTGCCTATCTTGTTGTTGATTGCTGGCAAAGAGGTGTTCTGGTCTTCTGGCTTTTCTATTGTCTCTTATGAATGGTATGTAAATGTTGTTTACCTCTATGTGTCTGTTGATGGCTGCTTTGTCTGAGTGCCAAGCTTCCAGGAATTCTCTAGCATTTTTGGATTTGGCTTGGTTTAAGATGCTCACAGTTTCCCAGTTGAAAGTATGGTTAAGTCTGTCCATGTGTTGTGAGATTAAGGAGTTTTCATCATGTCTTCTGACTGCTAGTTGGTGTTCATGGATGCGTTCTGCTAGTCTTCTGCCAGTCTGTCCTACATAGTGGCTGTTACAGTCCTTACACTGTATGTTGTAGATAACTCCTGTTTTTTCTTCTTGGGCTACTGGGTCTTTTGGTTTACTTACGATGTTCTGAAGGGTTTTGGTTGGTTTGTGTGCTACGGTGATGCCGTGTGGTTGTAACAGTCTATTAGTAGTTTCTGAGATGTTTCTGATGTATGGCAGTGTAATCCTTTTCATAGCTTCTGTTGGTTTTGCTGTGGTGGGTTGAGTGGTCAGGCACTTTTTGATAAAGTTGTGTGGGTATCCATTTTTCTGGAAGATGCTATATAAGTGGTCTGTTTTCTTTTTCTGGTGTTCTGGGTTGCTGCAGTGTGTTTGTGCTCGTCTGAATAGTGTTCTTACACAGCTCCTCTTGTGGGAGGTAGGGTTGCAGTCTTGTTTTATACTGTATATTCTTTCAGGTTGTGGTGTCTTATATTTTGAACTATTGTTTATTTATATGTGTTTGTGCTGATGCTTTGAAACTATTGTAGTTTTAATCTCTTTCTCTTCTGCACAGTGCCTAACTCTGCACATAATGGTTATGAAGAAACCATCCAACGACCTCATAGGCCTTCTTATGAAGACAGAATTTGCTTTGTAGCTACAGTTAGGTTAGCTACACCTCAGTTTATCAAGGTTCGTTAAAATGTTCTTGTCAAAATCTGTGTTTGCTTGTTCTTTGTATTTAACTTACTCTGAATTATTCTTATTTAATACTTATTAAAATAACAGTGTTCCAAACTAGAGAGGGCATTTTGTTCTAGAACATAGCTTTCCAAAGTGTGTGTCGCGACACACTACTGTGTCGCCTGCGGTGTCCTAGTGTGTCGCGCACAAACCCGGAAGCGCTGATGGGGGGAACGGCGGCGGCACTGATTGGCGGGGGTGCCTCTTCTTCCAGTTCCCCCATCAGCGCTTCTGGGTTTGCGGGCGACACACCAGGACACTGCAGGCCGCACCGCCGCCGCCGCCACCGCCACCGCTGGTGTGTCGCCAGCATGAAAAGTTTGGAAAGCTCTGTTCTAGAAGAAGAGCTTTTATGAAAAACTGGAGATGTGAATCCTAAAACATCTACATCCAGCCTCTATTTGCTGCATTTTGGTAATGTGTGCTGGATCAAGTCCAAGTGTTACCTTAAGCATATACTGTAGGTCCCAATTATTTAGTACTAGAACCAAAGCAGATGTATCTTCCCTGTAGAAATGTTGAAATCTGTGTGGTTGGACTTTCGTCATGCAAAACTAAATTGCTGGAAGTTAATTGTAAAGTCTGTCCTCTTTCAAGAAAAATATAGCACATGAATTATCAATTGAAAATGGTACATCCACATCAACAGGCTTATTCCCAGCTCTGAAGAGAAATAGGTGGAGTGCCGGGGATGCCTGTGGTTCCTTTGTTGGTCCCATGCACAGAATTCCTGTGGTGATGAGATGTTCATCCTACAAATCAGGCAGTAGCGCATGGGCAGCAAGTTTCATTAAATTAGTCAGTTTCATTGTCTGGATGACTGTAATTCAAAACAGCCTTTAGATTAGATCAGGACAATTCTGAGAGACTTACTTTTTTTTTAATGTTTTAGGAAATGAGCACGGTGGAAGAACCTAATGAAGAGTTCACCTCTAGACATAGCTTAGAATGGAAGTTCCTTTTCTTGGATCACAGGTGCCATTTCTTAGAAATGTAATACTAAATGGTAGCATTTTATTACCGTCAGTCGCCATTATTTGGCATTAGCTGTGTATAGCAAGCAATGAATATTTTGTTGCTATTGATGAACATTTTTATTTGATTCTAACCACACATGAAACAAAATTATATGGCTTGTTTCTTCTCTTTCTGAAAACCAAATAAGTAATTCTTGTGTCATTATCCAGGGCACCACCAATAATAGGCTATTTACCATTTGAAGTGTTGGGGACATCAGGCTATGATTATTATCATGTGGATGACCTAGAAAATTTGGCAAAATGTCATGAACATTGTAAGTAATAAGACAACCATACTACATTATCACAGAATGTAAGAGTTGAAAGGGAGATAATCTAGTTTAACCCCTGCCCAGGGTAGGAATCCAATACTACACCATTAAATGCGTTAAAGGCTAAACATATTCCTATTCCTTCCCTGTAATTAAACCTCAGGAAATTCTACTTGCTTAGAAAGAATGTACCAATGGTGCAATCACTATAAATCAAACTTTCCATAGTACTATTTTTCCATATTTTTAAATAAGGCTTCTTTCTTTCTTTCTTTCTTTCTTTCTTTCTTTCTTTCTTTCTTTATTTATTTATTTATTTATTTATTTATTTATTTATTTCTAACTCACCTCGGATTTGGCATATCTTCACTATTATATTTTAAAATTTGGGTTAAAATGCCATTTTTGCCTACTCTTTTTAAATCAACATATTTATATGTGAATTCACAATTTTTTTTATTAATCCAAATGTTTTTAAAAGCTCTTAAAATAATTCATAACATCATCTGGATTAGAAAAACCTTACTTTAAGCAAATTAAAGATTGGTTTTTTAAAAAGAGTCTATTCAGAACTGATCCTTTCCTGCCTCATGGATATGTTGTCTCCTTGTATAATAAGTTCCAGCACGTTTAAACACTTTATTAAGTATTTAGGCACTTAGATTCCCAACAAGAAAATTTAAACAAGTGTAAACTATTTTAGACCACATCCCAGAGTTGGCGTCTTGTGACGCAGACCTTTATTGTTTCATCTTATAGTAATGCAGTACGGGAAAGGGAAATCCTGCTATTACAGATTCCTCACAAAGGGTCAGCAGTGGATTTGGTTGCAGACTCATTACTACATCACTTACCACCAATGGAATTCTAGGCCGGAATTCATCGTATGTACACACACAGTAGTAAGGTAACGTATAAATTGTGCATAACTTTTTACTTCCAAGTGTTTAAAACCATTTTCTACTTCTATTCTTTGTTATTTGAATTCAAGAAAATGGCTAGTGAAAAATACCTGAGTTAGTCAAGACAAAAATTATATGTTTACATTAATTTAGAATCCTAATTATTTCTTTGTTTTAGTATAGACCTCTATAGTACTAAAAGCATAATGTCTTAAATGGTGCTAATGCTTTTGTATTTTGATAATATCCTGACATTTTCATTCATTTATCTGTAGTTATGCTGAAGTTCGAGCAGAAAGGCGGCGTGAACTTGGCATAGAAGAATCCCTGCCAGAGATAATAGCAGAGAAAGTAGGTTTTCCGCTCTATATTTGTTCTTTTCAGTGATATATCTAAATGGTTTAAAATTAATTTGCATTTATAAAATGAACTGGATCTCCAAAAAATGCATTCACACAGAAGTCATATATGAGTACAAATACATTTATTTCTATTTATTATGTTCATAAGACCAGCAATAAATAAATAAATAATCAATCAGTCAATCAGGATTCCAGTAACATTTTATTAGGTTAGGTTCAAAGAAATGGAAGAAAAATAAATCACAGATACTGTTTTGTGCAAAGTGGTGGTGGAAAGATGTGTACAATGCTATTAAATGCTGTTTCTACAATTCTCATGCTTCTACTAATATCTTCCAGCTTTAGTGCACAATGCTTATAAGGGTCTCCAGCATTTTTGGTCCTGAGGACACACATGAAATTTTGAAAAAGTTATGTGGGTAGAACGACAAAATGATTGCCTTGTGCTCATGTTCATTTTCAAAATGGCTGCACCTTCTCTCCCAGAATGCTTCCATCCCTCACGAATTGGCTATTCCCTTCTCTGACTCAATTCCCCAACCTCTAACTTTTCTTTCTGTGTGTCACATTCACATTCACATACACTCACTTTACACTTCTAATTTTCCATTTATAGTCATACAGTTGCATACTGTACCCTTTTTTTTTTTACTGAGTTGTAAGAAAGCAAGTGGAAACAAACACAGATTGTAAGACATGGCTGGAACAGAAAGGTATTTGGATTGCTTCGTGGCATGCAAAACTGGAATAATTTAGAATAGATGAAATGTATGTATGCCATTTGAATTTTGTTGCTGTTATGAAGGTCTGTATCTGCATAATTTAAAGTCATAACCCGATTTCGCTACTGTATTGTTTTGGATGAGTGAGCAAAAGCATTTTTTTTTTCCAGAGTCAGGATTCAGGTTCTGACAATCATATAAACACAGTGAGTCTCAAAGAAGCATTGGAGAGATTTGATCACAGCCCCACACCTTCTGCCTCCTCTAGGAGTTCCAGGAAATCTTCTCACACTGCAGTTTCAGATCCTTCATGTGAGTGTCGAGAATTCAAATCTTTTTCCTATGGTTTACTATTTATGGTATGTTCCGTTTAAAGCTAATAGACTTGAAAACCAAAAGACAATCAATTATATTTGGATGCTGTTTTCAGTTTAAAAAGCTTTATAATGTTCCAGTGAAAGACTAAGCATTTCTCTAAGCATATATGTTTTAAGTTGATGGTTATTAAAATTATCTTTCAATTTTACATTGGCTACTACTTTAGCAACCCCAACAAAGATGACAGTGGATACTAGCACTCCTCCAAGGCAAAATTTACCTGCACATGAAAAGTCTGCACAAAGGAGGGCATCACTTGGTAATCAGGTAATTCTTCAGAAACAGCATTTCTTCTCCAAAGTTAAGAAATGTTACTTTCATTCTTAAAGAACGAAAGCAAAAACTAGAAGGTTACCTCATCATCCAATTTACACTTGGATCCTTTTTGAAGCTTTTAGATATCTGGGGATTTTGCCCTGTGCGCTCTCTATACATTTTTATAGTCTTTTTGTTAATGTCACCCAGTACTTCTGGCTGTTTAAACATTATAGAAGATCATGTATATTTGAATGTAAATTAGATTTAAATACATTTCAGTTTGGTATGCTGAAGATGATGTCTTTCAATTTAACAATTTGGTTATAAATGTTGTGATGTTCATGTCCTTTAGAATTACTTTTCTGTTTGTTCCTCTTTCATGTAAAATAACCATTGGCTGGGTGCAGGGACTTGAAGATATTTATAGAAAGTTGTTATATTCCCTGAGGGCAAGAGAGGAAAGCACACAGGGAGAAATCTTTGAGGTTTCTTCTTTGAGTGTTTGTTCTCTGTTGGCCTCTGCGAGATGTACATCCTTTACATTTGACATTTATGAGTATTTCTGCTAGGGCAAATCAGAGGCAGCAAAGAGAACATTAAATGATTTTACATGACCCAAATTCATTCTTGTTATTACATGATAGGAGGATTTGTTTCTATTCAGTTAATGTCAGCAGAAACAAAAAAATTAGGCATGAGTTTTTAAAGTATTTCCCTGATCTCATTGCCATTAAAATTATTTTTGAAACTAAATGTTATGGTTTACTTTGCATTTTAATAAGTAATTAGATGTTACAGAAATGTAACTGAATAATTATGATACGTGTATATATTTTTCAATTTTAGTCTTTAAATTCACAATCTGTTGGACAGCCTCTGCCGCAAGCAATGATGACCCAGCCTGCAACTTTACAACTTCAGCAAGGCATGTCTCAGGTAGCAACTAAATCTGAATGCCTGTTAAAGCAAACAGTGATACTTGGTGCAGGGTACCAAAAATATAATACAAACTTTATTTAATACAGAATTTAAAAGGTCTCATTTGAATCAGACCCAATTCTTATAAATACACATCCATGTAATTTCTTTGGCAACTGAACACTGAAATATTCTTCTAGATTTTTTTTTTTAGTGCCTGATGTGACCTACAGCCCTGGTATTCCCGAGAGGTCTCCCAGCCAACTACTAGCCATGGCTGATCCTACTTAGCTCCCCAATCCGGATAGGATTGCCCAGGGGCTTTCAGCACTTTAGTGAACTTACTATGGGTATTCCCTTCCTTTTTTCTCCTCAAAAGCTTTTACCAGAACTTGATAAATACTTGGAAGGCTACCAGTGACTCATTAATTGATTGAATTAATCTGATTCATGGAACTGAGCAGCATGACAGGTAGTGCTGTTGGTTTCAGCTGAAACACTGAATTGTCTGGATTGTGTGAGTTTATTGTCTAAACCTCATCCAGGCTTGTGTGAGCTAGTTATGAATCTATTACAGCAGTCCAAATGGTAATTCTGCTTTTCAATCTTGCTGTTCAGTTGTGCCCAGTAGCCCAATTTAAGAACTGCAAAGAGCAAACAACTAAAACAGTATTTAGTCCACTTTTAAATACCGTATTTTCCGGCGTATAAGACAACTGGGCGTATAAGACGACCCCCAACTTTTCCAGTTAAAATATAGAGTTTGGGATATACTCGCCGTATAAGACTACCCCTCTTCCAACGCACACCAAATAACCCTCCACTGCAGGGAGAAAACAGGGAAGCGGAGTAGAAAGCGAATAGTAATGCGGCGGCAGCGCGGGGTGTGTGTGTGAAGGAGAATATTGGGGGAGGGGTGAGAAAGCTTTAATTACCTGGACAAGGCAGAGGGGTGAAGAATACATTTCCAAGCTTTAGCGGAACAAACCATGAAGGAGGAGGAGGAGGAGGGTGATGGGGGGAAGTTTGAAAAAGCAGATCCAAGCGCAAAAGTTACTGAGTCATTTCAGCGGCGGCTGGAACAGTTTTCTTGACTCTGGCCTCCCTCCCTCTCGCTCTCTTTCCCTGGCGATGGATCAGTGCAGGGGGGGGGTCGGGAGGGAAGGGAGGAAATGGCAAGGGAG
The DNA here is from genome assembly GCA_023362775.1 of Charina bottae. Taxonomy (NCBI): domain Eukaryota; kingdom Metazoa; phylum Chordata; class Lepidosauria; order Squamata; family Charinaidae; genus Charina; species Charina bottae. The sequence goes on along the minus strand of JALMGJ010000019.1, from coordinate 19,465,525 downwards.
GGAGGGAGCGTTCAAGAGGAGCGGATTTAAAAGAGCGGGGGGTGGCTTTAAAAATAAATCAATTAGGGGAGTGAATCGCATCACCGCCGGAAGAATTAACACGCAGGCATCTGTATACAAAGCCCCCCCCCCCCGCTCTTTTAAATCCACTTCTCTTGAACGCTGTTTATCTGACTTCTTTCCCTTGGTTCAGCTGGTCTCCTTTTCTCTTAGTTTACTTTTAAGGTTTCTCTAAAAGGTCAGTGCTTTCTATGTTGGATTATTTTGTTCATTTGTTTTAGTCAGGGTTCATTCATAAATACTTTAGCTGATTAAATTGATTTTAATGTATAAAGAGCTAACAGCAGGATGCTTATGTAATAGTTGGGTACTTTTCTTATGACATATTGATTACTGATTCAGATCTTCTTTTTTTAAAATTCTGCTTTGTAGCCAATGCTTCAGTTTTCTGCTCAATTAGGAGCTATGCAACACTTAAAGGACCAATTGGAGCAAAGAACACGAATGATAGAAGCAAACATTCATCGCCAGCAAGAAGAACTACGAAAAATTCAGGAACAGCTCCAGATGGTCCATGGACAAGGACTCCAGGTTAGTTCAAACTAACGAGATATAAAGACAGATAGCGCTTGCACATGTGTAAAAATGACATTTGATTTCAACAAATGAAAATGTGGTAATATATCTATCAGCTAGAATAAACTACAGTATTATATCCATAAAACTTCATGATAAAAGCCAGGTATCTATATTTTGATAATTCATTAATTTAGAAATTTTTTCACAAACGTCTTATCCACATATGTTATACTATAACACTTAGTCAATTCTATTAGTATTAATCATATGGAGAATTGGATACAAATACAGGTAGTCCTTGTTTAGCAACCACAATTGGGACTGGCAACTTGGTCATTAAGTGAAGCGGTCACTAAGTGAAACCACAATTTTACTTCAGATTTATTTATTTATTTATTTATTTATTGCATTTATATCCCGCCCATCTCCCCCACAAGGAGGGACCCTTGGCAGTTTAAAAGAAGCTTTTCTTCTTTTAAAAAATAAATTTTATTAAAGATTATAATTGCAATAGTAAAAACTAATACAAACTAAGAGAAAGAAAAAAAATAGAGAAAAAAGTGCAAAGGAAAAGAAAAAATGTAGAAAATGAATGAAAGAAAAAAAGTAAGAATATAGTGAAGAAAAAGAAAAGTATATAAAGAAGTGACTTCCAACTTTCATCACAACAAGTATAAACAATTTTAGTAACTTTTCACCTCTTAATTTACAACCAATGATCTCTTCACCCAATGTCCCATCTCTTATCCATAAACAAATCCATACAGCATCGTCATTTTAGTCCTGGTGTCAGCAAAAGTCCATTAAGGGTTGCCAGAAATAACAACGTATCTATTTTAATCTTGATCAAATAAACCAACTTTATATTCCTTCCTTTTACTTCTAACAATCTTAATCTTTAGTCCTTTCAAATAATGTCCTAGAACTTGATTTCTTTTAATTTCTTGTTTACCTCTTCTCACAAGATTCATCCAAGCTTTAACAAACCTCTTTTGTAAATCCATATAAAAGAATTATCCAGGACGTTCTCTTTGTTTATTATTTATAATTCCGTTTTGTTTTTTAAAGCATCAGCCAATTTATTTTGTATATCCAATGAAACATTTTTTTCCATGACATTCTTGTAGCTTGCCATTTGTAGATCCACTTTCAGTGTCAACTCTGTCTCTATCTCTGTCTTGTCAGATAAAGCTTGTTCCACTTCTGCCATTCTTCCAAAACATCTTTTGGACACAGTCTATCCATAGAAGCAAACACTGCTATTGGCATTGTTGATATTAACTTCTGATTCCATTTTTCAAAAGTATCCTTCAGTATTTCCAATGTTATAATACTTTGTGTCATTCTGTAGCTGTTAATCAGGTTTATGTATTCTTCTCCTTTAATTAAAATCTTTAGTTCCCTCTACTGTCCATTAAAATCTTTAGTTCCCTCTAGTGTCCAATTTTTGAAATTCTTTATCTCTTCTATGTTCAAAACAAGTCAATTTTCCCATGGGAAGAATTCTTATAATTAATTCCAAAAATTATTTCAAATTTATCTGGACCCTTAATCCATTTATAACTTTCTAAAATCAAAATCTTAATTAGCTTTTTGCTGTTTTACTTCATTTTTTTAAAGTTCTTAAGCTTGTGGTGAAAATTTTCTTTCATTAAGGATTGAAGGCAGGCTCACCCAGTGTTTTCAGATTTGTCAATCCAAAAGTTTCTAATAGCTGAAAAGTAGTTAATAAGCAATTTCTGAATGTGATTAGAAAAGGAAGTATGCAAACTTAGGGTCCTTTTAAAGGCGCCGACTATGGTTTGAACAAGTGCTTCCAGTGCTCAAAACCCAGCAGAGATTTGCTGTCTTGCGGTCTCTTTGCAATGAGCAACTCTCTGGAGCACTTGTGGGTGATCTCCCATCCTCTCTCTGTCTGGAGAGATTCGAAGAGCTGGACTACTCACCAGCTCTTCGTTCTTTGCTGCGGTCGTTGGCTCCGTTTTCTTCATCTTCAGTCTGCCATTTCTTCCAGGTTTACTCCAGCTTTCCTTTGCTTTACAGACCTGCGAAGGTTGTAAATGCGAGGATTGGTTGCAAAGTTATTTTTTCATCACCGGCGTAACTGCGAACAATGTCTAAGTGAGTCAGTCGCTAAATGAGGACTACCTGTAGGGGTTACTAACAAATATTGACTTCCTTAAAAGTTATATTATTATATGTTCTGCTATTAATTACCATAGTCTTCTTCAATCTATTGCCCGCAAAATGTATTGGATACATTTGTTGACTAAAAGTATCCCAATATATCTGGAGGACACAGGTTAGACAAATTGAAAGAAAGTAGAAAGGTATGTTGATTTAGAATATATGCATTTAGGGACTTTATCAAATCAGTAATGTAAACCTATATGTGTTTGCTTAGAAATAAGCCTCATTGAACTGAATGGCACTTATTTCCCAGTGTATTGGTTGGATACACTTAATTTCTCATAAATAATGTTATTATACAAAATAATCATTTGAAAAAAATCTGTGGCACCAAATAAGCTGAACAAAAATAATGAATTGTGTGTTTTCAATGCTTGGTAGTATTTTAAATATTGACAGGAATTATGTTTCTTCCAAAAGATGTTCTTGCAGCAATCACCTCCTGGGTTAAACTTTGGTTCTGTACAGCTAGCTTCTGGAAACGCATCAACTATTCAACAGATCACACCAATAAGCATGCAAGGCCAAGTTGTTCAGACTAACCAGATCCAAGGTGGCATGAACACTGGACATATTGGTTCTCAGCACATGATGCAGCAACAATCTCTGCAAAGTACCACAGCACAGGTAGTAGATAGGATTCAACCACATGTTGATGTTTTGTAGAGCTGTGTAACGCTTCAGATTCAATTCCAAAATAGTGCTTTGGAGCACAGGGGTGAAGTGAATTTGGCACGTCTGTGCAACTCTTTAAAACAGCCCTGTTTTTTTCCTGAAATCTGCTGTTACGGGATTGATCCTCTTTGGGCCTCTGTGTGTTCTGAAGCACCTTAATGGAAATGAAGTCAAAGCACTGCATACTCTAATATATAATTATGTTTCTCATACATCTCTTGTGCCTATGTGATGCCACCAGAGGGTGCTTCTTTAGCAGCACTTATAACTTCAAGAAAGGGGACATGGTGGCTCAGCGGTTAAGACGCCAGGCTTGTCGATCAGAAGATCGCAAGTTCGGAGGTTTGAATCCCTAGCCCCGCGTGACGGAGTGAGCTCCCGCACTAGCCCCAGCTCTTGCCAACCTAGCAATTCGAAAGCATGCAGATGCAAGTAGATGAATAGGTAACACTTCGGTGGGAAGGTAACAGCGTTCTGCGTGTGTCACGCCGGCCACATGACCGTGGAAGCGTCTTCGGACAAAGCTGGCTCTTCGGCTAACGGAGATGAGCACCGGCACCCAGAGTCGGACACGACTGCAGAAATGTGCGGGGGGAACCTTTACCTATAACTTCAAGAAGCAAACTGATTTCTTTGCACAGGAAAATGTTTAGAGGGCAGGAAAGTGTAACTCATAAGCCAAAGCCAACTTCAGGAGAATTGCATGGGGAGCATGCAGTAATGTGAATTGTTCCTTCAGATGAATACCTTACTTTGACCCTTTGATGTTTAATAAACATTATCTTCCATTATTTTGATTAAAGCTGCAGAAATAGTTAAATATCATACACTTTCATCTTTTTAAAATTCCTATACTTTCCCAAATCAGACTCCTAGCTAGTTAGCAATTCCATCACAAGACTTGTATTTCTAGTACTATAATGTTTATAATCACAGCTAAGCTCAGCAAAGGGTAATGCATGAGTACTATAATTGGCTCATAATTAGCATTTTTTATTTAATCTAGACTACTGTTCCTCACCATTGGGATAGTGATAGTTTAAATCTATTGAATGTAGCCGAATAATTGTCCTGACAAAATATTTTATTTCTGCAGCAACATCAACAAAGCATTCTCGGTGGGCATAGTCAACAGACATCTCTAGCTACCCAAGGGCAGAACACGCTGTCAGCCCCATTATATAACACTATGGTAATTTCCCAGCCGGCTGCAGGAAATGTGGTCCAGCTTCCTTCTACTTTACAGCAGACTAATAACCAGAATGCCGCCATTACCACATTTGCCCAGGATAGGCAAATCAGGTGAGTGTTAAGTGACACGAGGGGGCCTGGCAATAGAATTTTGTCTTATGAAATATTTCTGCACCAGCCAACCATGCCTTTTCTCATTCTTCATGCAATGTAATTATCTGGTGTCTTCCCCCTTCCCAAATCTTTTGTGACTACTGAGCATGCTCAGATAGTTTCCAGATCTCTCTCTCTCTCTCTCTCTCGTTTTTAAGGAGCCCCAGTTTGACACTACAGCTGTTGTAATTCCGCACACAGCTTTGCTTTTTAATATAGCCTTTCCCTGTGTAAGGCCTTCCATTTATAGTAGGATTGTGTTGCCTGGGAATTCTGGACAGCAGAATTGGAAGGTTGAGGAGGCTGGTATATATGATGGTTCCCTTTAAAGGAAGTTTTCTTTATTGTAAAAGATTAAACTAGGAAACAAAAAAGAAAGATCAACTTAATAGTGATATGTTGTCTAGTATGGGTGCGGACAATGTTCTGTTGGCTGGTACAGCACTTAATATTTCTTGGCAAGGTGAGACCCACCGTGGGTGGAGTGATGATGCACCATAGGTAGATTAGTGTCATGTGGGCAGAGGTAGCATTTTCCAGATATTTTCCTTTCTTTTTCTTTCTTTAAAGTTGGGATCTTTTAAAACTATATTAAGCTTATTTTAAGATGTCCCACACACTATTTGTGTTATGAACCTTAAAATGCTGCTCCCTCTCCAAAAACAACATGCTGCCAATTTTCAGCAATTGTGGTCAGAGGAGTCACAAAAAATAGCTTGGAGGCAGAATGTTGTAGTCTTTGTGGCTTCAGGTGGCCCACCCTGGTCTGTCAAGGCAACTAACTGGATGTCATTTGCTGAATATATCTGGTAATGATAAGGTATTGCCTTCATCCCCAACACTGAATTGCTTGAAATTATCTAGTTATCAAGTTGGGAAAGAGGCTTTTTCGGTCATGGTGCCATGCCTTTGAACTGCTCTTCCCAGGGACAGCTGCCTATGCCTACTGTATGTCTCTTAAACATTGAAAATGTTGATTTATAGTTCTGCCAGTATATATTTTCAGTGTTTAAACCTTTTAAAATTGAGCTAGCTAAATGAAATTGTATTTATGTGAAATTAATTATATTGAAAGGTTGCTGATAAAGTATAAATCTATCTGGCTGGATATAGCCCACAGTGCTGGATTTGATAGACGTTTGTTCTGTCCCAACAGGGCTGCCATTTTGTTTGAATCGTACTGACAGTACAAGCCAACATTATTAAATTAAGTCTATTTAGAGTACTTGGGAGGGACAACTGATATTTCTTTGCTTTCACAGATTTTCCCAAGGTCAACAGCTTGTGACAAAATTAGTGACTGCGCCTGTAGCATGTGGAACAGTTATGGTACCGAGTACCATGTTTATGGGGCAGGTGGTGACTGCTTATCCGACTTTTGCTGCACAACAACAGCCGCAGACATTATCCATGCCGCCACCGCAGCAGCAGGGGCAGCCCCAGCAGCAACAAAGCCAGCAGGAGCCGCCCCATGAGCAGCTTGCGACACTTCAGCCACCAGCTCAGGCTCAGCTGACCCAGCATCCCCAGCAGTTCTTACAGGTGAAGCCAGAAGGTTGTCCCAGAGAACCGGCTCTTTGAACATCCAGTTCACTTAAACTAGAGAGACCTTCAAAGAACTTTGCAGAACTGTCTCCTGCAGACAGAAAATGCCTCACAACTTTGGTGCTTGTGTGTGTGTGTGTTTAGGTATATAGCACATACCCTTCAGAGTATATAATGCAGGGCAGGCATTATGAATTGCCAAAATGCCAGGTTCTGTTCTTGAAAGGGTGGGTTTTTAAATGGTTTAGGTTCAAATATTCAGGCAAGGGATGTGGCTGGGCTTAGGTATTGCTTTTCTCCACTAAAAGCAAATGCCTTCAATGAGCACCTCTCAGGCATTCTTCTGATTCACAGTTAGAACTGTTGCTTTTAAAAAAATCTTTTTGGTTTTTGTCACATGAAACTACTTGTATATGTCTACATAGCAGCTGGCTTTTGCTAGTGAGAGGCAAGAGTTAATGTTTGTTTATTTATGGCCCAAAATGCAACATAAAGAGGCAAAAAAAAATCCAGGATTGAACATATACCTACTTATTAATAGTAGTAGGAAGAAAGGAAAAAAATTAAAGAAAGTTGCAGGAAAATATAACCCTGTTTTTGAAGCTAAAAAGTATTTTAAAAAGAGCTTGGACATGGCATGGAAGCCATCTGTTTAGCGCTCTGAATTGTACCTTTTGTTCTGCTGCGTGGTGGATAAAACCCTCTGCTAAAGCCAAGGATGTTAGGAGAAATGAATGTGCAGTGGTTAAAAAAAATGAGGAAAATTTTTATAGGGTAGATACTCTGGGATGTACCCTACTGTGGACACAGGAGAAAAAGGGATGCATCCACACAACCCCCTTTTTCTGTCATTATAATAAAATAGGTTGTGGTTATAATACCAGATCATAAAGTGAAGTTGTTAGGTAACACGCTAGTTTACTGACGGAGCAGAGTTGCTTAACCCCCTCTCATTTGTATATTTGTAGACATCCAGATTGCTTCATGGAAATCAGTCCACGCAACTTATTCTCTCTGCTGCTTTCCCACTACAACAAAGCACTTTTGCCCAGTCACATCACCAGCAGCATCAATCTCAGTCACAGCCACAGCAGATGCCACGCCACAGAAATGACAGCATGACGGAGGCTCCTAAAGTTCCACCCCAGTAGTGTGGGGGCTTTGCCACTGGGAGCAAAACCGGCGGGAGAACCGCAGAGTTTGTAATTGCACTGGAGATGGTGAGAAAGAAGTCGACCGACTTTGCGATGCACAGTATTGAATCTTTTTTTAACTGTTTGGAATGTATCCGCTGAGGAACGTTGTGCAAAGTGCTGCTGGAGTTTCAGTAGATATAAAGCTGGAAAAGATGATGGGGACAGGGACATGCCGACTTTTGCCAGGGATTTAATTGCTCTGGTTTCTGTGTTTTGCTTTTCTTCAAAGGCCATGAGTTAATTTGTCCTGATCAAATTCAAACTGTTTTGTGGACTAAATAAGATACTTATAATTAAGTTTGCTCAGATTAAGTGTTATGATGGACATGCTGTTGCTACAGCTGTTTTTTTTTAAAGTATGCCTGCAATTATGCTCCAAAACAAAGTTAATTTTTTCATATTACAGGACAGTAAATATTTTCAAAATATTGTATGGAATCTATCTTCATTGTACAGATACTGTAAAATACTGTGTATATGTCTGGTAAAAAGCGAGAGCAGGATATTTTATATGATGCATGAAACTTGGTTTGAATATGTTTTTCCCCAAAATTTCACCAAATGTTCAAACTACTGTTTTCATCTGTTTATACCTGTTTGTCTTCTCCATTGTAGAATCTGTACAGTGCACTATCATTTATTCTCACCTGTAATGTGGGCACAATCTCCTGTTTGTAGTTTATGCGTAATGTCCAGTTTGTTCTATGAGGTGATATTGTGTGCTGGTTTGTGGAATTTTTGCAAGTTAAATTATTGATGAAACTCTTTGAACTGTGGGGGTTCAAGGCATTCAGTTTCATAAATACCATTTGTCATGTATCATTTCATGAATATTTTTTTTCTTTGAAAAAAATAGGAATTTGCACTGCTCTGTTTTTGATGGTTTGGAATTTTGATTCCCCAAAGCTGTTTTTTTGATATAATACGTAGTTGCAAATATTTATGTAAAACATATGGTTTAAAATATGAACATAATTTTCACAGATGACTCAAATATAGGAATAATTTGCACAAAAATATATTTAAATTTAATAATTGTAGGCACTTTTTAACTTCTCTGCAGTGGGAAATGTGATTTCGGAATTTGTTGGAATCTTTTTATTCTCCTGTGAAATGTTAACCTTCATTTAATCAGAGATGATTCAGGGTCATTTGAAGCAGAACAAATAATAAAGCCTCCACAGTGCCTTGATTTTGATTCAGGTACAGTATGCTAAACATACTGAATTACATTATCTTGAATTTATGACCATATTTGAAGTTTTAGTTCACTGACAAAACATGCTTCCTAGCTAAGTCTCTACTGTATTTCTACATATAGGTATTTTAAAAACTGTACAAACTGAGAATTGAAGTGTTGTTAAGATGCGGCACTCCCCTTCTCAACCATTCAGTAAGGGGATAGTTGTAATGTAATTACTCACATTTCACAATTTGAAATAATGCATCAAATCGTTTTCTAAATTTATGCCAAGACGTGTATGTGAGTAACAGCATAACCAACTTGTAAAGCAGTTTAAATTGAGTTATGCTGAAACCAGTTGGAAAATATAAATAAGAGATAGAGGGATAATATTGCATTAAGACTTCAGATGACAAATTCACTTCATAAAGATAATAAAAAGATCCAACTGAAATTCTGTACAGATTTAAAAATAAAAGTTTAATATATTTTATGGTACTAGTTTTAAAATCCACGTCTGCAGAGCAAAATGAATTTTAAAACACTTATAGATTGGGTATCTAAAAGAAAAAAAAAGTATTGGAACGTCTGATTCAAGAAAGATTCAAGAAAGAGGAGCTTTATTAATGTAACCAAAGTTATGGTGAGAGGCGTGAAGAATGTAGTGCTGGTTAGACAAATCAAAATCCTGGTAGCAAATTATACCAACTGTTATCCTAAGATTAATTTGGATGCTATTCAGATGTCATGCTAAACTATCAGCTTAGCTTAGTGGTAAATGTGCCCACGTGCATCTACTGACTACTCACTAAGCTGTAGACAAGCGTAGCGTAACATTCAAGTGCAAGACTCGGCTTTCATCTGCCTTGAAGAAACGGGAGAATGAAACCGTGGTTTGTTTTAATGTCCTTAATGGCTTCATTTCCTGGTTCTTCTGGGCAACATGCTAGGCTTGTCTGCAACTTGGTTAGCTGTAGCTGCACTTCCCATGACAGCACCAGTGGTCATGCCCAGACATGTTTGCTACTAAGCCAGGCATATGGCTTCATGTGATACGTGAATGGCTCCTTCCAGTTATTTTCATTGCTGTAGTCTTACATGGTTTCAATCCTCCCCCCACACGCATCACTCAACAGTTTAATAGCTTGTACCATAATGAAAATAATCACATTTTAAGATTTTTTTAAAGAATCAAAGAACCAAAGAATTGGATTAATCCTACTCCCTCTTGGCAAATACTGGAAACAGTAGGTAACTTACCTAGGAAACTTTGTAGCTTTATTATTTACATACATAAGACATGTGGAAATAGTTCTGTGAATTTAATTGCAAATAACTTTGTTCTGCCATAACTTGTTTGTTGTAATCCCAAACCTGACTGTGTTGAACAAAGATTTTTGGATGTAGTATATGATTTTAGTAAATGATTGCCTAGTTGGGCTTGAAGCTATTTAGAATATTATAGCATTAAATAAGAAAATTGGGAGGGCTTTGGAATTGCTTATAGATCAGGGCTTTAGTCTAAGAATGCAGAGCAACAGTCACGGACAGGTTATTTGGTACAGATTTTCTTTGCAACTTTTCTTGAGAAAGAACACAACTGTCAGTAGATGTGACAAATTTATAATGATTTTCTGCGAGGTTGTATAAAAGGTAGCTAATGGAAGAAAAGTAAAAAATATTTACTAAAGATTTTCTTTTGTCTGCTGCACTCCAGACATACTTCAATGAAAGAAAAATAATTTGTAGAAGGTATGTTGGCATTTATGTTCATTTTCTGGCTGGTGACTCTGTCTGAAGAAGGTCTTTTGCTTCTGCGGAGGGTCAGGAAGGTTCAGCTTTTGCCCTCAGTGAGAATTCTGATGCTTCTGCAAGGCTAATTCTTAATCTCAGAAGCTCTTTGGAAGCGTGATTATTCCACCATCGGGAATTCAATGTGGCCAAATGTCTCTGCTGGGGGGGGGGGGGGGCAGGCTGAGCTGGGAGTTCATGTTGTGAGTAATGCACTTAACCTGAGGCGGGGGGGGGGGGCAGCCTGGGGAGGTCAGGGGCAACAGTGCAGCTTCCTGGCCTGCTGGAGAGCCGCAGGAGGCCTTCCGTGGACGGGGATGAATTTTTTGGCTTTTGGCGAGGGAGGTTTGCGTGGGAAATGGGAACAGGAGGCCTCTGGAAGGCAAACTGCCCCATTCCCCCCACCAGACTCTGAGACTGAGCCAAAGTCCATTCATTCTGTTGCCAAACTATGGCAGTGCAATTTTGGCCCATTTCTCAGGGTGGTGACGTGGTGTCAAGGGTGGGACTGGGAACAGTTTTCTTCCTCCACTGGTCCCATTTTTATTTCTTTGAAAAAAGAAAGGAAAAGTTGTTTTGGCAAAATTCAGACATTTTGCCATTGAGTTTCAGCCGTGCAATCACAGGGTGCTGGGAGGTTTCAGATGAGGCCTTGGGGGTGAGGGTGCAGCAGCCTGCAGGATGCCAAGCTCTCACTAAAGCAGCAGCTGAACCCTTCCCGCAGGAAGCCTGAGCAAGCGCCGCTGAAAAGGAGAGCAGTTGTTTAGTTTGGCTTACATTTTTTTTGGGGGGGGGAGAAAGACTCCAAGATGAGCTTCTGGGAATACTAGAGGGAATTGTATAAATATTTTTATATGATATTATATTTAATATATATACATATATACTATATTTCTACACATATTAAAAGAATATAGTCAGAGCTCTCCATATGCCTTCCATTATTTTTATGTAGAAGTTTACTTGCTGGTGCAATGAATGATTCCAGTCTGTCACAATCTTCTGTAGGCTTCCTGCCTGCTGCCAGCTGACAAAAAGAAAAATGACTGAACATCCATACAAGTACAAAGCTGTCAGTCAAAATTTCATTAGTTGCTTAAAAATCTGTTGAAAAAGTAATCCTATTAACCGCTGTGGCTAGTCACTGGGATTACGAAGAAGTGGCGTAACCACGTACAGGGTGGGGTATGAAATAAAAAACATTTTTAAGTGGAAAGGGTCCGGCCAAGAGACCGGCACTGAAAAATGTACGTTGATGCACGGGGTAGATGGGCAAGTCAAAATCGCTTGCATCTCCGAAATGCCGCGCTCTTGTTCCTGCAAGTGGTGGTCACTCTCCTGTAATACTTGAGTATCATATTAAATTAGGTAGACTAAAATGTGTGCAAACATAAGCACTTTATTGGGGGGGGGGGGAATCTCATTTTGAAATACAATTTATTATTTTAGGCAATGGGACTGTTCACAAAAAAGGGGGTGGGGGTCCAAAGGAGTCAGAATGTAGACTATTGTCAAAAAGAGGCATTGCTGGAAAATGTTTCTTCACATTTAGACTAAGTCTGAATACATGATTATGCAGACATGTAATATTGCTTGGCTTTGTAAGGATATGGATAAATACCTAAGCTTTTTCAGAACTGATTTTTTTTAAAAAAAAAAAGTTGCACAATTGCCAGAGAATTATCAACAGGAGGCTTTTGTATAATTCTAAGTGGTCCTTAGGATTAAATGTGTAGAGGGTTTACAGATGCGGCCTTTAGTAGACTGCTTCAGTCACAAGTATAGTTTGTATTTTTAGCGAACACCCATTTTTGTTGTGTGTGTGTGTGGTTTTTTAAAAATGTTACAGTGTCATGTGATGTCAGCATGCATGTCGAACTCATAAATCGATTGTTGGAAATGCATTGTTGAGATATGTGTGTGGTGGGAAAAGGAGGCCTAGAGGGAGCAGATTTGGTTTGGAAGAGAGGAGAATGGTTTCTTCTTCTTCCCTAGCCCCCAAGTAAACAAAAATTGGAGACATTTTCAAATGTACACAATTGTTTGAAGTTGAATGTTGAACAGTCATAGTGACTGAGGCAAGCTTTGAGAGACATTTTAAAAATATAATTTGGTTGTTTACGAAACTGAGTAGTTTATTGATATGTATATTTTTTTAACACTACATTCCTCTGTCTTTAATAAACAAGTACTTTACAGTCTATGTTGCTATGCTTCATGCTTTCTCATCCGCATGGGTATTGCCAGCAGCATAATAGGCCATATTGCTTCAAGATATTGTACCTGCCAGTAACACAAAAAAGCAAAATGAAACACTGTGTATGAACAAAATACTGTGTTGCCTGATATACAGATCCCAGCTCTAACTCTAAGTGCTGCACTCGTAGACAATCAAAATCTATGGAAGACTTTGGGGTGGGGGAGGGGGAATGTTCTTAAAGATACAGCTGCTTTGAAAGTGTTTTTTATTCTTAAAAGTATTTATTTTTTAAATTGTCTAATTGAATACTTTTCAGTGTTGATTTCACATTGTCTTGGTTTTGCATTTTTAAAATTTGGCATTAGATTTGTATATGTAGGAAACCTGTGTGCTTTTCATGATCTGACATCAGGAAACTGTAGATATGGATCCCTAGCGTTCATGTGACCATTACCAAGTGTCGGTTTTTAACTGAATAAACATAACATTTGAAATTTCCGCTTGAAGCGTTAAGGTCTTGATAATGTTTCTGGCTTGAATACTTCTTACTGACGTGGTATGTGCCCTGTTACTTTTCTTCAACAACAGTAGCATCAATCAGGAAGAACTGAGTGGGGAGAAGGGAGATGAAGAAATTGCTAATACAAGTGGCACCCAGGATTTGGCTGGGGCTAGTTATTTGGTCCTTTTTGCCTTACAGCGATCATGCTAATGGATTTGAACTAGGAAAATAGAGCTGCCTCCAGCCTAGATTCCTATTGCTCACAAACACTGAACAGAAACCCCTCGCGCTTCCAGACTGGTAGAATGAGGGTGGAAAAGGAGCAACATTCACTGCTTCTGACCAAAAAAAAAAAATCCACTGTGAGCAGTGGGAAGGAAAATAATTAGGTTAACCACCAGCTAGTTTTTATTTTCGAGGATGATGGGGAAGAGTGGAAAAGCTGAGGAGGATTGCCACACAACTGTTTTGAAGTTCCAAGTATCAGAAATGGCCTGGATTTCCAACCCTTCAAGATCACAGCTCTCCCTCTTGACTCTGAGGGGGGAAACAGATCATTGGTATATGGAGTCTGCTCTGCTGCCTCAGTGGCCATAGGATTGCAGTCTTTCCTACATTAAACAAAATCATGTCTGATAGTTTTCACAGATGTGATTTTGTTTTGCCTGAATAATAGTTAAGCAAGTGTCTTTCAAGCATTTATCTTAGGTTGAATCTATCCTTTTGTCGTATCATGGATTTTTTTCACTCACCTCAAGAACTGCACCGTAATGCTAGAATGTAATACTAGAAACATGTTCATACACTGTTGGTCACAGAAATCTGTCTTTATTCAAGTCTTTCCAGATGATTACTAATGTCCGGGGGGAGGGGGCTGTTCCAAATATTCACACTTCAATTCCATACCCATCCCATTAGCCTTCCTCACATCCTCAGTGTCTGTGAAATACAGTATTCTAAGGGAAGTCCATCACATAGAGCTGTGCATTTGTTTAGAGGCTTTCATGGGAAAGAACTCCGAGAGGTTTTCTAATTCACAAAAACGACATACCGATCTCTAAAAGCAGACTTCCCTTATTGCCACTTTCATTGGACACGTCACTGTTAAGATAGAGGTCATGGGCACCAACGGTAGAATGGGTCTCATACCGTGAAAATAAATCTACCATGTTCTTCTAGCTGACACTTCGCAATGGAGGAGGAACCTGTCTTCAAGGGAAACCTATCTTCTATAAATTCTCATTACAGTCACAGATCAAACCACCCATCTAAAGAAACTAATAGCAGTTGCCAGCAATGTTAGTAGGAGTGTCAGCTTCTGCATGTTGGATTTAAAACTGCACCTTTCCCTCAATTTAACATCAAATTAGAATGATTTTGAAGCATTTGTATACAATAAATCATCTAAACAAATCTTACTGCTCTGGTAATACTCATCCATCCTTTCCTGATATTCAGAGACTGAGGGCTAGGTAGACTTGAGACCCACATAATAGGAGGCTTGGAGAAACTCCAAAAATCAGCTGATGATTGAGTGGGATCACTAACCATGGATTGACCATTGCAGAAAGGAAGAGGAGATGGAGATGGAAGGGAAGAGGCTATCATGAAAGAAGGGTTGAAGCCCTTATCAAAATGCTGCAAAATTGCCATGTGATAACGACTTGCTTAAATTAGTATTTGAACAGGGGAGGCATGCAACCGGGCCCCATGCATCAAGTGCTGAGCAGTCTGCTGACTTTATGGTTCCATGCTGTCACCACCACCAAAGGCACTAGGTCAGGGTTTCTCAACCTTGCGACTTTAAGATGTGTGGATTTCAGCTCCCAGAATTCCCCAGCCAGCAAGCTGGAGTTGAAGTCCACACATCTTAAAGTCGCAAGGTTGAGAAACCCTGCGCCAGGTAGTCAGCAAAGGAGCCCTAGTCAGCACTTTTCCTCCAGTTTCATTTCAGTGAGTGTGGGCTTCACTCTCCCACCTGCCAAGGCAGTGGCACTTGGAGGGCTTGATCCCATTCCCTGCAGGTCACCTGACTTCAATATCAACCAACCGAGTGGGCATCGGTTTTTACACACTTTGCAACTCCTGCTAGATGCTGTCAACTTGGGGGGGAAACACTAAGACTGGAGAGTCTGGAAGGGATGATCTAAAAATAATGTCATGCAGATGCAGAATGAAATACATTGCAAGGGCAGGTTTGCACTACAGATGCAGTAGGAAAGGCCACTAAAGAGCAGAATGCTTTTAAAGTCCCACTGGAGTAAAAGAAAACAAATACAGGATTAAACTGGAAAACAGTGAATGGTTCTTTTCCCCTCTGCTAGGAATAGCACCTAACTCCGCTTGCTACTATATGAAAGGTGAACCCCTCAGAACCATCCCCAAGCATTACTAGAGAACTCTCATTCTTAGGAAAGATTAGAATAAAAGCAGTAAAAAAAATCACCTTTAGAGAAGCATTTATTTTTAAGCAATCTTTCCAGCTTGATAGCCATCTTTTACAGCCTAGATTCCTTTTTTGCTACAAGCAGAGCAATTTTATTGCTTAATGACAGCAATTGGCAAATCCAGAATCCTGCTGGTAGCAGATCAAGAATAAGAATAGCATTAATTGTTCTCACTACTTTCAAGAAACTAATTCCATTCCAAACAATGGAAGTTAGTTTAGACCAGCAAAATAGCTGATCTAAATTCTCCCCTATGTCAGGCATATGAGTTAAGCATGGGAAATGCTTTGAACCCAAAGCCCATCCTTTATACTTAACCCACCCCCCTTTTGATGGTTTCTGCTGTCAGAATTTCTGGAATATGGAAAATGCCGGCATCATAGGGCAAAAAGGAGATCAAGTTTGTAACTCTCCAATCAGATAAATCTTATTATCTCTGTCTTCATATTGCAATATCAATTTGGTCTGGAGCTATAAAGCATTAATTTGGGAAGATGTTTCCCCATATTGCTACAGTTCCATATTTTATGTAAAACATCTTTAGCAGCAGAACCTGGTGCCTCAGATACTATGGCTAGATCCACAAATAACATTAACCCAGGAGTCGTTAAATGTTACACCTGACTGGGTTTACATGTAACACTAAGTTATAGACCAGAGCTTTTGTACCGAATGGCTGAGTCCACGCAACATGCTAAAGCAAAATCATGGCACAGCCTAGAACAATGCATGTGAACTGAATCAGTGTCAAATTATAATTTTTCCATAACTGACAAGTAGCATGACTTAAATTAAAAACAATAGCAATCATGAGAAATCACAGAACTATTTGTCCATCAAAGGTATTGGAGTCAAAGAAATGGCTACAACCACTAAAAATATTGAACAGTACACATTATTTTCCTCTGAATGAAGCCAGAACTCGTATCAATCACATTTCTATAATAGGAGATACTTATTTTATCCATGTTCTCCCATATTATAATTACTAAAAATAGAAGTGACCGCTTTAAGAATATTTTAATCTGAAAATGCATCAAACGTTCAGTATAAATACAAAAACATTGATCTGTAAATATCTAGATGGATTCTGTATTTTGAGACCATTTCTGAATTAGCACATTCTATATCAAAGTATTCTGATCCTTCCACAAGTCCACCACATTCAATGTCTTGAGTAGATGAGTTAGTCATTGGAATAGCTCTTCATTTCTGATTGTGGAACCATGTGCTTGAGCAATAAAATCAGAGGGGATTTTCAAGCAGTGGTTTTTGAACATCTGTAGGTAAAATAAGTCCACAAAATTTCAGGAGCTGGACCTCAGTTTATCTGAGCCGATACAGTAAGCAAATGTACATTATTCATGTCCCAAATATATAGATCATGTAAGTGTCCAGCAGAGACTGTATCTACAAAATATATGAAACTAATTGTTACTATAAAATTACAGCATCCCATCTTCAGTGCTTGCGTGACGAAGTAGCTGTACATTATATACAGGAAGCCAAAGGCAGAGTCACTGGTTCTAATTCTTGTATTTCAAGGAAAAGGAAAAACGTCTTGCTAAAATCCAACATCTGGGCTTATAAATAGTGCAGAGAATGCAAATGCTAAGAAAACAATGCCTCCTATGATTGTCACTGTAAAAGAACAAAAGAAAGGGGGGAGGTGGGTGGAAGAAGGACCATGTGGTTAGAACCTATATAAAAGACAACATTTCACAAGGCTATTTTTGTACTCTGGAAATTACTTCCATGCATCTCCTTCTTAGCAACTTTTGACACTTGCAGCATCTTTACAAAGCTGCTCTCAATGAAGACACCCCAAAACAACCATCATCCCATTTACAGTATTTCCAACACTTTCAGAGTCAAGAAATTATAAATGGCAAGCCTATTCAGTGTCTAAATTCCATAATATCCCACATCAAATGATTTTTGTGTAGTTCAGCAAAATCTGAACTAAAAAGACCTCATCTCTCTGGATGTCTTTCATGGGAAACATGCACTCTCCCAGATATTATTTTTAATGGTTTTAATAACGTTTATGGTTTTAATGTTTTAATTGTCTTTTGTTACGACCTGGATTATTTTTGTATTTTTTTTTTTGCGTGTTTTTAACCCTGTAAGCCACCAAGAGTCATATATGAGAGATGGGCAGCTGTATAAATCAAACAAATAAATAAAATAAATGAAAAAAATACTTTTAACAGAGTTCTTTCAATGATATCTTTTACCTACTGCCTAACCTCCCCCCCAAAGAAAGACTAACAAAATATTTTTAATAAAGACAGATTCCCACCCCCCTCAGAAATTCCCATCCTAAATAATGAGCATGAACTTAAAAGAATATAGTAGATGGAGAGATTTGACCAATTTTAGTTTTGCAGAACCAATTATCAATTAACTTAACAAAATAGTAAGCCCACGTCTCCATGTTCATGCATTGGTCACTTTGGGCATGCCTAAAACTGAAGCAGGTGAGCAGGTGTTTAACACAATATATCCCATGGATCAGCTTTCCAAAATCTACAGAATTGCTAGTGATGATATTGGTCTTTGCATGCCTTTTCAGGGGGAAGAGGGTGACTGAAAGTGTAACATTACAGGTAGTCCTTGTCTTACAACGGCAATTGGCAATGTGGTCAGAAAGCGCGGCTGCATCACTTAGTGAGGGCAATCCCTGCAGTCCCGGCTGCCATCGTTAACCGAATCCCATGGTTGTTAGGCGAGGCAACTTTCTGCCAGCTTCCCAGAACCAACGCCGGGTGGGGGAGGGAGGGAGGGGGTGCGTGAGAGGCGTGGGTCAGGGAGGGTGCGTGAGTGGCCAGCACGGTGTGAGCTCAGAGGGTCTGGGGAGGGTGCATGGATGGGGGAGACGTACCCCAGCGACTTGTGACCTTCCCTGCCGGCTCCCCATTGACTTTCTGGGGAAGACAGCAGGGAAGGTTGCAAATAGCAATCACATGATTGTGGGGCTATGAAACTGGTCCTAAGTGTGAACCGACTGTCAAGCACCCAGACTGTGATCATGTGACCACGGGGATGCTGGGACAGCTGGAACTCCGAGGACTGGTCATAATCACCATTGGTTCAGCACCGTTGTAACTTCAAATGGCCGTTGAATGAATGGCTGTAGGTTGAGGACTATTTGTAACAGCATGCAAGCTATATATTATTCTCCTGTGGCATTTTTGAGTACCAAGACATGCATGTCTAAACAGTTTTAGTGCTCATGCAAGAGTTACAAGCACCCTTAATATTTCACCTACAGAACTGAACTGAAAACATATCCAAGGCGATTATATATAGCAGAGCTTTCCAAACTGTGTGTCGGGACACGTTAGTGTGTCGGCTGCAGTGTCTGGGTGTGTCGCGGCTGCTGCTGCCTCCGAGCCCTGCCAGGGTTCCGCGCAGGTCCTAGTGCCTGCCTTGTGCCCTGCTGTAAGAGTGTGTCGCGAAATGATGCATGTCTAAAAAGTGTGTCACCAACATGAAAAGTTTGGAAAGCTCTGATATATAGATTCACTTTAGTTTTAATCTTTTCTTGGTTAGAAAATACCTCATCTTCCCTTTCAGTTTGCAAAGAGTAGATAAATTTCTTTTCCTACCAAGAACTTACCAGTTCGAACTGAGATTTTTTGTGCTATCATTCTTCCTCCAATCACTGCTAGGCCAGTACACAAGCTGTGCCCAACCGTTCCCCCCACTGCCACACCGTAGGGATCCTGTGTCAAAGATGTAAGAACTTTCAGTGCCGTTTGAAAGCTACGGATTTTTAATGCAGTTGCTCAAGAAGGCTGCCCTGATACTTTCAAAGGCCAAAAGCAGATAAAGACGCATAGGGAATGTGCTGTCAGTCACATCCAGCCTTAGTTAATGACCAGGGAGGTTTCACTAGAGTGTCATTCCTGGGATAACAGAAAATAGCATGATCATTTAAAGGAGGAGAAAACTAGAAACAAAAAGTGCTTTTCCAACTCAATTTAAATGCCCACCTCAGCAGCAGGAGGGGAACCATTTTTCTTTTCTGATATAACTTAACCAATTGGACAGAATAAAAGTGCAATGAGTTAAAAATCTATTATTCTTAAACCAAAAAAAATGACTAATTACATAGCAGCATTTGCACTTCTAGGTCTTCAGAGGTTACTATGTGAGTTGAACTACTATGCCCGGCAACTTTCATGGAAGCAACAATTTAACATACAGAACATTAAATCAAAAACACGTGGGTCTCAAAAGCAGTCCCATGACTGCAGGTCCCATCACTCCTCTGCACAAATGTAAGCAAGATCATATCCCTTCTCAGATACGTCAGCTCTACTGACTGCACTCCACGGGGCATGCATTATAACTGTGCCTTTAAAAATTGACCAGAAGCCAGAGCACTGCAAGAACCCAAGAGAAAAAGACTTACTATGCTGCTTAAGGCTCAAATCATAATATTAATCTATCTACAGGTAGTCCTCGACTTACGACAATTGGACCAGAATTCAGTCGTAAGTCGAATCGCCACGTGACTGGACCTGATTTTATGACAATTTTTACAGCAGTCATTAAGCAAATTGTGGGTCGTTAAGCGAATCACCATGGTCATTAAAAGTGAATCCAGCTTCCCCAATGGGCGTTTTTTGCCGGAAAACAGCAAAAAACACCGCAAAACGCGATCACGTGACCGTGGGACGCTGCAACTGGTTGTAAATGCAAGCCGGTTGCCAAACGCCTGAAATGCGATCATGTGACCACGGGTGTGTGTGTGCGCAACATTTTGCGACGCTCTGAAGTGCTTTACAGGCCGTAAAGCACCCATTCCGAGGCCACCGTAACTTCTGACCATTGTTAAAGAAATGGTCGTAAGTCGAGGACTACCTGTATACGTAATTAGATCCTGAGCATTTTCTTCTGTAGTTTTTGATCATGCACATTTCTTATACAGTTGACTCACCTCTCTTGCTGCCAGAACAATGGTGGTCAACTGAGAGCGATCACCCCATTCAGCTAAGAATGTTAAAGTAAATGCTTGCACAAAAATTGGAGAAATAAAATGCAGACATTTCTTCTGAGGTATTGCAGGGCCTGTACCCATTTCCACATCTCCAGGCCCATTTAAGAGTTTCATTCTCTGGAGCTAGGAAAAGAAGCAGCTGTCAGAAAACTTGGGGAACCACTGTCAGATCGAAGGAGTGAACACTACAGATTTGCAGCAACGATCAGATTTACAAGGTGCAGACTATCAATTAAGTAATTAACACTTTATCATAAGAGTGATGAGCGCAGGAATAAGAAAACTGCTGTAACTAAGCTAGGCTTGCAACTGTGGTTAAATCCTGAAGTCTATGCTGGATATAAAGATTTCTCCTTTTACAATCCTTGGTTGGAAACAGTGTATCAAAAGAATATAAAGGAATGAGTAATCTGATTTTAAAACAGAGCTAAAGTGGAATGCCAATTCTAGTCTACAATTCTGATTTCAGAAATAATCACAAATGGAAACAATTCTGAAAACTGAAGTGTTACAACATTATCCCGACAATATAAATACTAACAAAAATACCCAGAAATGGGGGAGAAGATGTCTTAATGAAATAAGGCTGATCCACAGCTAATTTCAGACATTCATCCAGGTAATCCAATGCTGAACAATGTGTGGCTCCTCAGAAATTACCTAACTATAGGATCCAACAGCCCCTACCACTAGTCATGATAGCTAGGGTGGCTTGGAGTTGTAACGCAGTGGTGTCTGGTCACTCATTCCCCATCCCTAGTGATCCTAAATACTGATTAAGGCTGTGGGGTGATCTGGATTCAAGGGTGAAAAGGTGACTCCAACTGTGGAAGGAAACAAGTGTTCCACCTGTTGGCAGGAAGCTGTTTCTTTTCCCGGACCAACATGGCACAAGACACACTTGATTTAAGGAGGTAGTGATGGGTGCTCTTTGAATCACTGTTTCTCCTTCAGTCTGGATCAATCAGCCCTAATATCATTAAGAAGCACTAAAAGCAAGGTAATGATCCAATAACTGTTTTTTAAAAAATAGCCTAATGTGATTTTTTCTTCTGCCTAGGAGAATCCTTCCACCAACGCTAGTCAGAATCTGTTGCCTAGTGGTTGCTATAATAGCTCAGTGCTAACTGTTGAGCTTCCTCTGCATTTCTGAATCTTAATCTGAAAGATCAATTTTTAAAAGGCCATCCCTTTTAAAATCCCTTTCCAATTTTGCAGCATGACTTTGTTTTTGCCAGTTATTAATATATTTTGCTAAACAGTCACTATGCAAGGGCTGATTCTTAGAAATCAATTTTGTGTCTATTAGATGAATTCTAAGAAGAAACAAAGATAACTAAGTATTTTCCCTTGGCTTCCTGATTTCACCTAGGTATTTTGCATTCACTCACATTATAAACTTTAACTTACTTCTTCATCTTTCTTTTTGAGTTCTGCTTGAACTTCCTCTAATTCTTCCTGACCTTCATCTGGGCTCATCTTCAAGCCTTCTCGAAGCATTCGGATGCCAAAAATTGCGAATAGCGCTGTTGACACGTAGTAGGTATATATTCTGGGAATTACTGTGGTAGCATAACCAAATAAAACTAAGAACAGAAAAGCAAAGAGTTCAGGTTCTCCATGAAGCAGACTTGGTTTATTTCTACTGCCTAACCACTTTTTGTTAATTCAGGAAGTCCTGTATAAGACAAGTTCTTCATCCCATGGGAAATAACATTTTGTATATATTATTTTCAACATTTCTACCCCACTGAAATCCAGAGAAAATGGTCCAAGGAAAAATCAGTTAATAAAAATTAACACTTATACATCTCTTTATAATAGCCTCTATCATCTATCTATCTATCTATCTATCTATCTATATCTATCTATCTATCTATCTATCTATCTATCAAATTTCACCACTGCCTATCTCCCCCAAACTCTGGGTGGTTTACAACAAAGCTAAAAGACCAAAATACAATAAAAAACAAAATGTGGTACATAAAATATAAATATAAAATATAAAATGGGATGAAGATGGCAGATAAAAATTCTAATTCGATTCATACATATATGAGGACCACTTTAAGGCGCTAACCAACCCCCAAGATTGACTACCCCCCTTCCCGCCCCAAGCAAGAAGGCAGAGCCAGGTTTTTAACTTTTTCCAGAAGGTCAGGAGAGAGGGGGCTTGCCTCAGCTCTGGGGGAAGAGTGTTCCAAAGGGCGGGGGCCACAGCAGAGAAGGCCTGCTTCCTGGACCCCGCCAATCGACATTCTCTCATGGGCGGGGTCCGTAACATGCCCTCTCTGCATGACCAGGTGGGATGGGTCGATGTCATGGGGATGAGACGGTCCCTCAGGTATATCAAATACTTCATATATGATATTTTGCAGTAATCCTAACTTACAAGAACCATATGAAGTAGAGGATTGTCCCCATATCACAAATAGGGCACAGAGAGAGTAGCTTTTTTTTATTGCATAACGTTTTTAGACTGCTTGAATGATAGACTTTAGACGATGTACAAGTAAAAAAGAAAACAATTAAAACCAATATAACAGAACAACAAAAGCCAAATGCCCACTCAAAATCTTCATCCCAAGCCAGAGGGCCACTGAAAAACAATGGCCTCTGGGGCCTTCCAAGTGTCAGAAAGTCTCCCCTAGTGGAGTGCAAAATATTTCAAATTCAAAACAAAAAGGGTTCCAAAGCTTCTCCCATCATTCTGGAAGTGTTCCGAGTTCAGAATGGCTCTGTTTTATGCTGGCAACACTTCGCATAATGTCCGAATGGCACTGGACCACTTCTGATAAAATGGAACCACCTAGTTTAAACTGAAAATTTTCACATTTGAAATGTTTCACATATCCTTTTTATCATATTTGGAGGACTTGTGGGAAGGCCAAAAAATTCTGGGACCAAATATGTGTTAATATTCAAAAGATCCTTAAAGTGGACTTACAAAAAAAACCCCAGAACTGTTTGTCTTGGGTCTGATGGAGAAGCAGCTCGAGAAACAACATGGGACTTTGCTTTTATATATGATTACAGCAGCAAGACTTTTATATGCACAAAGATGGAAAGATCCACAAATCCCTACAGTGGTGGACTGAATGATTAAATTGATGGAACTGGCCGAAACGGCCAAGTTAACAGCGTTGATAAGAGAAAATACCGTGTCTGGATTTGTTTTTACTTGGCAACCACTTTTAGACTATTTGCTTGTGTTGGAAAAAAATGAAGTTTTGATTTTGGGTTTTGATGATTAAATGGTTTGATTTTATAGAAATAATGTTACTAAGGTTTAACTAATGATAAGAGATTATATTTGTAAATGCAATTATATCTGTATTGGAGAAGGTCGGAAGTCGCCTTCTTTTCCTGCTTTCTTTCTAACTTTGCACTTTTATACTTTTTCTTTTTTCTTTAGTTCTGTACTCTGTCTTATCTATATTCTACATTTTGTATTTTAACTATACTTTGAAAAATAATAAAGTTCTGATAAGTGAAATGCTTCACATATCCCTATTCTCTCCCACATACATGTATCACGTTCTGGATTTCACCTTTAGACATACTGTACGTTCCCGAACACAGAAGACAAAGCACTAACCGGATAGACACGTCATCAGCCCTAAGGCCAGCATAGCACCAGCCAGCACTGTTAAGCGATTGTAACGCATTGCCATAATAGCAGCAATAAAGAAGGTTTTATCGCCCAGTTCTGAAACAATGATGACGGATATGGCAGCCACAAAAGCATGGATAAATCCTAGGTTAGTTTTATCCGAAGAATCTTCTCTAACAGAATGGATGGGAACAACCAGGGTAGGTCCTTTCTGAAAAGAAAAATAACATGTTTTTCATTCTAAGTTTTAAAGAAATCAGTTCCTTATCATGCCAACAGTTAAGAATAAAAGAAAATGCAATCCATTGGATAGTGTGCTAAGTAGCGCTAAAACTCTTTACTTACCATACATGCTTGCAAATAAGCCAAGAATCTTAGGTGCCAAAATACACCCAAAAAATTGGGTTCAGCTTATCCACAGATGGGCTTATCTGCGAGTATATACAGTAATACTTCTTTAAGTATCTGTATTTCCTGTATACACTACGTATACACTCACAGATAAGCAGACCCTTGAATTTTTAACCAAAATACCATGAAAGATGCAGGTTGGCTTATCTACAGGTGGCACATTTTTCATGGTACTTTCATTAAATATTTGAGGGTCGGCTTATCCACGGGTGGGCTTATATGCGAGTATATACGGTATTTGATTGATTATTAGCTTTAAATTTAGGGTTTTTTTATTATATGCCTCAAGTTGGTATCAACTCTTAAAAACTCACAAATTTAAGAGTACTTCATGTAATATTTTTTTGTATTTAAGACTTCTTTAAGCATAAACTTGTATGCTGCCCAAAGTCATTGAGAGTCAGGTGGCATACAAATTTAATATATTATAAAATCATCATCATCATCATCTCCTGATCACATGTTCTCATTGATACTTAATGTTAACTATTTATCAAGGTTTTTATTTATCCATGCTGAAACAAAAGTATGGAAATAATTTGCACTTCAAATGTTGACTCATTGGCATTCTATTTTTCACATTAAATTGTTATGGAACTTTACCCTTAGCTGTCATCTACAGTTGCAATTGAAATTATTCAACCCCCATTGCAAATCAGGTTTATTGTCAAAATTTACAGACTTTCAGCTGTTTGCAATGAACAAATCGAACAAAAGCAATTGAAATAGCTCAACACAACAAATGCTTCAAGTGGTTTCCCCAAATTCAGCTGGAAATGCAACTTATAATGACTTCTCCAGTCTCAAAATTATTCAACCACCTGAATAGAATCCGACACAACAGCACACATACAGTACAGTATGAAAAACAGGTGGTCTCAAGCACACCTGATGCAACTAATCAAGGGCTTCGTTAGGTGCACCAGGTGTGCTTGAGCTGGAACACATGAAATACCTGAACTGGCTAGGGGTTTGTTGAGTGTCACGTTTGACTGCATGTTAGAAATATGGGTAAGTCAAAAGAATGGTCCAAAAAGGTAAGAGAAGAGATCATCGCCCTTCACAAACAAGGAACAGGATACAAAAAGGTAGCAAAGGCACTGAATGTACCTACAGACACCGTTGGAAGCATAGTTTGCAAGTTCAAAGTTAAAGGAACAGTGGTTATACTACCTGGACAGGGCAGAAAAAGGAAGCTGTCAATAGCTGCAACCAGATTTCTGAGAAGGCAGGTTGAGAGAAACCCTTGAGTGACTGCAAAAGTCCTGCAGCAAGACTTGGTGGCAACAGGCACCGAGGTTTCAGTGAGCACAGTAAGGCGTGTACTAAACACAGAAGGTTGCCATGCCAGACCTCCAAGACGTACACCACTACTGACCCAAAAGTACAAGAAAAGTCGGCTCCAATATGCTCAAAATCATATAAATAAGCCACAGAAGTTTTGGGATTCTGTTCTGTGGAGCGATGAAACAAAACTGGAACTTTTCGGCCCGATGGATCAGCGGTATGTCTGGAGGAAGAAGAATGAAGCATACGCTGAAAAGAACACTCTGCCTACAGTTAAGCATGGTGGTGGCTCGGTGGTGCTCTGGGGCTGCTTTGCATCCTCTGGCACTGGAAACCTGCAGCGTGTGGAACCTGATTTGCAATGGGGGTTGAAAAATTTCTATTGCAATTGTATCTGCATTTCTTCAAAGATAAATTGTAGTCGCTCCAACAAATTTCTACTTATCTTTCATTCATCATACTAGCAATTATTTAGGAAGTGTGCCTGCAGGAATTAACTATGTGTAGTCTTGAGAAAAAAAACTACTGAAAGCAGATACAATAGTTGTTTTCAAGTACTTGAATGTATGTCACACAAAAGGTCATTAAAATATATTGTCCCAAAATACAGGACTTAGAGCAGTACTTCCCAAAGTTTTTCCTTCATTACCCAAAAACGTTTATCAGAAAGTCCTTTTTACTCAATGTAGGTAAAACACTTTAAGTCAATTTATTTGTGTGTCATTACCCAAAGAAAAACCACTTTTGCCCAATGTTGGATAATTTACCCAGGTTTGGGAAGCACTGACTTAGAGTAATAAAAAAGCAATTCTATTAAATATCAAGAAAAAAACTTCCTAGCAGTAATAGTAGTTCAGCAGTGGAACTATATGTCAAGATTGATTTTAATTTCAGTACTGTACTGACCAGGGAGTTATACATCTTAAATGGCCCTTTCTAGCTCTTATAATATTATAAATATTATAAATGTAATATCAGCATTGAGAACTGGGAAGCCCTAACTCCTGAGCGTTTCAATTGGAGGTCAGCCTTTATTAAAGGCGCTACGGACTTTGAAGAAGCACGAGTACAGGGCGAAAGGGAGAAACGAGCTAAGAGGAAGGCACGTCAAGCTAACCCTCATCATGACCATCTTCCACCCGGAAACCTATGCCCTCGTTGTGGGAGGTTGTGCAGATCCAGAATTGGCCTTTACAGCCACTTACGGATCCACTGTTAAGATTTTACCCTTGGAAGACAATCTTACTCGACTACGAGTGATCGCCAAGAAGAAATATTATGATCACCTAGGCAATCCTTGATTTGTGACTATATATAAGCATCCTATATATATAACAACCAATATTAAATTTCACAAATGGATATAACAAAGACAGTAAAGGTTTGATAAAAATAGCTTGATAAAGTTTGATAAGGTGATTAACTTGTTTAAATAGAGAGAATAAATCCAGAGGCATTAGATGTTTCTCCTTAAAGAAGTTTCACAGTCAAGCCCCACAATCAAAACCATACTCTTTCCAGCTGCTGCTTTGAGAGGAACAATGGCAGACCAGACCAATGAATGAATAGATTGACATTTGGGTTTCAAGCCAGGCACTCTTTTCAGATACCTGGGATTCTAATGCAAAGTCCTTTCTAAACTGTCACCAGAACTGAGATCAATATACTACTATTCTTCTTCTATACTGCTGACCTTTAAATCCAAGTGTCATTTTATTATCTCATTGTTCAAAGTTATGTTCTTTTTGAACATTTCTGCTGAACGCATATCCTAACACAGAGATAAAAATATTAAGAGAATTCTAAGTAATACAGCTGCAAGTTTTACTTTTAATATGTGAAATAAGTTTTAGCAGTAATATATCCTAAGTATTTTTCTTTTATTAAAAATTAGTTATATATATATTATCCTAGATCACAAAAAGAGCTAGTTCCTGTTTGACTCAAATATTTCTGATCAGGTGCTGTACTACTTCAGAAATAAAGGCTGATTTTATAATGCAAAAACATGATACATATTATGCAAATACATCTAACATGTTTCGCCTTGTCTGCTCTTTGTCAGTTATTACTCAACAATCAGTAAAGGTGAAGATTTGGAGTATCATGAAACACTAGCTTGTAGATGAAAGAGTGCATGAAACTTCAATTCATATTTTTTGAAGACAAAACTATCTTGGGACTATACAATCAATACTTTTTTAAAAAGACACCCTCCCTGCTATTTGATAATCAATATTAAAATTTAAGTTGGTCATTCTTTTTTGTTTAAGCAATGTTAACCCTCAACATATGATTTAAAAAGTGTTTAATATGGGGGTGGTCACCTTTTTTATGGTTTAGAACTTCTAATGAAACCTATGAGTAAACAACGTATCAATCGAAGAGAATTTGTAGCTCAGGGTTGAACTGTGGAGAATGTATGAATGCAATAGAAATGTTTTTCTACCTATGAATACAAAATTGTGTTCCAAGAGCTGCTGAACAGTCAACACTATATAGAGAGCCAGTTTGGTGTAGTGGTTAAGGCAACGGGCTAGAAACCAGGAGACAGAGAGTTCTAGTCCCACCTTAGGCATGAAAGCCGGCTGGGTGACCTTGGGCCAGTCACTCTATTTCTCAGCCCTAGGAAGGAGCCAATGGCAAACCAGGAGACTGAGAGTTCTAGTCCCGCCTTAGGCGTGAAAGCCAGCTGGGTGACCTTGGGCCACTCACTCTCTCTCAGCCCAACTCACTTCACAGGGTTGTTGTTGTGGGGAAAATAGGAGGAGGAAGGAGTATTAGGTATGTTTGCCGCCTTGAGTTATTTATAAAAATAATAAAGGCGGGATAGAAAATAAATTTTAAAAAATGTATGTCAGTTCATTGCATGTCCCTCCTGGTTGGTGGGATGAGGGAATCTAGTGACTCCCTTGCTAGCCAACATACGGTTCCCCTCATCCCACCAACTAGAAGGGACATGCAATGTACTGACATCCTGCACGTATAGGATGCAGCAGATGTACCTGACCCAAGTAGATCTGTTTAGCTGAACTGAGCTATTAACTTATTCAGTAAGAGATTTAAAATATGTAATGAAATCACAAGTGAATGACTAATATAAAAGAAGTATATTGAGTTCTTTAGATTTTTTCCCTTTTCTTCTTCTTCTTCTTTTCCTTTTCTTCTTTAGATATATTCAAAGATCTAAATTTTAGATAAAGAAGCATTACTATGGTTGTTGTGGCTTTTCCGGGCTGTGTGGCCATGTTCTGGCAGTTTTGGTTCCTAACGTTTCGCCAGTAGCTGTGGCTGGCGTCTTCAGAGGACAGGAGCACAGCTAGAAGATTCTCTCTGTGCCCAAGAGAGAATCTTCTAGCTGTGCTCCTGTCCTCTGAAGACGCCAGCCACAGCTACTGGCGAAAAGTTAGGAACCAAAACTGCCAGAACATGGCCACACAGCCTGGAAAACCCACAACAACCATCGGATTCCGGCCGTGAAAGCCTTTGACATAACATATAGGCATTGTGACAAGATGCTTAATTCAGCACAATTGAAAGAATTAAGAAATTTATACAAATCTGTATATTTATATTATCTCTGCTTAGAAAAACACTTGAGGTATATGGGTTAAACTAATGGGCTGGTGTATTCATAAAATGACAAATTGTCCCTGCACACTCTGAAACAAGCTATCATGCATGTTCAGGACTTTCTAACAGAAACTTGAAAAAAAATAACGTTCTGTTCTAACAGAGTTGAACTACTGTCATTTATCTTGCAACAATCAAATCAAATCAAATCAAATCCCTGAAATATATTCACTTTTCAAGGCTACTGAAAGGTCACAATGGTCTGGAATATGTGAGTTAACTTATCTTGATTGTGTAATTTGGCAACACCACTATTTTCAAATCAACTTAATGAGAGTAAGTTACACGGTAAGTAGACAGCAATTGTACCTGGTGAGGCAATGCAGTACCACTCTTTCTTCCAATATACAAAGTGTAAAACAAATCTTTCAACAATGATTTTGGGGAGATGTGAACCATAAATTACTAATACTGCTGTTGTTTGCGGCTCACCTATAGCACATTGGTAAGATGCATATAAATAGCAAAGCAAGCTCAGCATGTGTCATAGGGCATTCTATACCTCTAATGAAGTGAGATGCAGCTCAGGAAAACTGATGCCTTTTAATAAAACGTTGTTAGTTGGATATACTACCAGACTCCTGATTTTTTCCTACCACAGACCAAGAGGGCTCCCCTCCTTGCAGTGTCTACGATTTCTATAAGGCGAAGCGTTTAAGAGAAAGAAACGTAAGGATTACAACCAAAAGGAGCACAGAACTGGGCAGAGCAACTTACGGGGCGGGAGTATGTATGTATGTATGTATGCATCAATCAAATTTCGTGTGGGCTGTAGCCCGAAAACGCTTCTCCCACCCAACACCTCAGCGCCTCCCGGCCACGGTTCGCCCTACAGCGGAGAGCCGCAATCCGCCGTTTGGACAAGAAGGGGAAGCGATGGGGAGAAGCCGGGCCTTCCGCAGCTTCCGCCCACAACGTCGGCCGAGGCTTCCCCGGGGCCTTCGGGAATGATAGGAGTTGTAGTCCAGCCCTCAGGGGGTACCGCGTATCAAGGCGGCCGGCTCGGCGTCGCCACCCGCCCCCTCCTCGCTCGGCCGGAGGACAGCGGCGCTCTCCGCCTCCCTCAGCTCACCTCAGCCCGGGCGAGGTCCGGCCCTTGCACGACCGGCTGCGGCTGCTGAGGCGGCGGCTTCTGCTGTTCCTGTTGAGGCGGAAGGTCTCGCTCGCGGCCGGCCTCTTGCTCGGGGGCGGCGAAGGCCACGGCCAGCAGCAGCAGCCAGAGCAGCGGCCGCCGCCGTGGGGCCCCCGCCATTATCGTCCCTGAGCCCGGCCGACTTCTCTCGCTATCAGAAAGAGCGGCCGCGGCAGGCGGAAGTGGGTGGATGCTGCCCCGCCGCCATGGCCGCCTCCTCCGGGCCGATCGTGCAACCAAACCCAGCCGCTCATCTCGGCTCCTCTTTGCGCCACGCAACCGAAGCCTTAGCGACGTCCCGCCCCTGCCTCGGATCCCTTCTCTGACTGGGGAATTCCGCGCTCGCTCTGGAATCCAAACCAGCAGGTTAAGTTGTCCCGTCTTCTAAGAGGAAGGAGCTAAGCTGACACGAGGGGGGGGGGGGAGGAAAAGCGAGCCAGCCAATCACATGCGTTATGTGACGCTCTCCTGGCAGGACGGAACCCCACGTGACTTTCTAGCAGGAAGGTGGAAAGAGCTGGAAAGTTATGAAACTTCCAATAATTCGGAAATACAGTAACTGGAGTACAAAACCAGTCTTTGAGGTTAACCTCTCCCACACAGATCTGTGCAAAGTCTCCTCCAGGTAGAACTCAACTGCTAATTTCAAGGACAGCTCCTGGCAACAATGCAAAAGTGGTTTGCTCTTGCCCCCTTTTGGGATTTGTTCCTGGCTACAGCAGCCCTCGCATTTCCTGGTGGCCTCCCATCCAAGCATGAACCAGGTCCTACTTAGCTTTTTCAAGATCAGTCAAAATTTTAAGAAAACAACAAGAAGTAAATCGGCAACCGAGGGCTAATAATCTTGGGTTTAGTACTTCCAAATTATTAATCTAGCTTTAATAATTTAATCATTTGATTATAATACATTAGTGCAGTCTATCAGTATTTGAAACAGGTCTATTGGGTTACCTTTCCAAGCTTTTGACAATTTAAAAAAATGGAATCTTAGCAATAATCGGAAGATCTCAAGATCTGTATATTGGTACAATTTGAAAACCTGAAGCTTTTTGAAACATTGATGTTGTAAGAAATACATTCATTTTGAGCAGCTTGGTAAATGTTTAGAGCCAAGTAAATTCCTACCACAGATCTTCAAGGAAAAACTCTAGTTATCGTATAGCTCTTGAGTGAAGAGTGCCTTCAATCATTTTAAGTTGAGAAGTATGCAGATAAGAGGAGGAAGCTGTTTTGCCAACAATTTTAGCAAATACGTAAGAGTTATCTTATGACTGAACAATACCGGATACCGATAAGTTCTCGTTTATTGGGATTTCAAATTATGAGCCTCATTTGGCTTTCCTTTCAGACATGCTTCTGAATACACAGTAGCCTCTTGTTATGGCAAGATCAGGATGGAGATTGCAGCCTGTGAATATGCCTCTCCCTCCACATGCATGAGAGATGCAGAAATTCAGATAATTAGGTACACATTTAGGTACTCATGTCTCAAACTAAAGGCCGCAAGACTTTCCAAATAGGTGAGGACGGAAAAACTGTCATTTTATTTTGCTGGAAGTCTGTTGACTGCATCTAGAACATTGCCAGTGCTAAGATCCAGGGTTTGCTCAGAAATCAAAGGCAGCTCCTATTGTTGGGAGCACTATTTAGAAAAATATTAAAGCAAAGGCTCCTGCAAAGATTTGCCTCAGGCACCAAGCTAGATAATACTATAAAAATTATTGCTATTCCCATAGCAGCCCAAGTGACTGTACTTGAGCAAAGGTTTTGTGCAGCTAAGCCCTATTTTATCAAATGACAGCTACAGTAGGGAGTTATCAAATATCTTGCCCAAGGTCCCTCCCTTCCTCCCTCCCCCTCCCCTCCCTTCCCCTCCTCTTCTTTCTAGCACACTAAGCTTAGGTAAGACTGGAATGTCAAACTAACATCCCAGAAGAAGGAACTGGCAAATTACTTTCAGGTAAGTCCTGGGGCATAAAATTTATTTATTTATTTATTTTTATCCCTTCTTCTAGGACAGTGCTTTCCAAAGTGCTGCCGTTGGTGACACACCAACGGCGGCAGCGGTGGCGGTGTGCACGGCGGCAGCCTTGCTAAAACGCGGAAGCGCTGATGGCACGCCGCTGCCGTCTTTGCTGCTGCCGCCGCTGTGCACTACCGCCGCACATGCCCCCGTGCCGCCGCTTCGCGACACACTGAATTGTGTGTTGCGACACACTAAAGTGTCGCAACGCACAGTTTAGAAAGCTATGTTCTAGGATGTTAGTTTGACATTCCAGTCTTACCTACAATCCTGGAATTATCTGGTGGTTTCCTATGCAACTACCAGTCAGGTTCAGCCCTGAATTTCTTTGAGGTCATCCATGGTTAGCATTTACATATTCTGAACACACATGGCAACTGCCAGTCAAGTTTTGATTTTCATTTCATCCTTCAGCTTGTGTGAATCTGAGTGAAGGTACGGCAGCTTCGTTTGTTCTGTTCTGTGCTGATCCAGAGCAAGAAAATTGCACAAAGGAAAAAAAAGTTACCATCAGCATCTGTTAATTAAAAGTACAGTCCTTTGCCTGTTTACTCAGAAATAAGCCCCATGATTAGCGAGGCATTTTGTCAAACAAGCATATACAGTGAGATTGCCTACGGCTATGATCTTATTTCAGGGAGAATTATCTTGGGGAGAAGCCATATAAAACTCAATTGAACTGTCTTCTAAGTAGATTACATAAAATGGCTCTGGTCATCTCAATAGAACCAGGGAATGTTTTCATACACGCAGCTGTGCCTAATAAAATGACATACATGATGATCAGCAACAATTCAGTTTCAGCAAAATCTTTCGTTGGTAACAATCACTTCATCCCGGAAGATCTCAAGATCTGTATATTGCTTCAAAAGTAGAGTCATGTTCCATTTAAAATAAATAACTTAAAAAATAAAGGGTATATATGCTTTCCGACATTTTGGATAGTGCTTAAACTTGTCTAAGTAATATTCGTGGCACAAAACAGCACTTAGTGCCTGGTTAAAGAAGACATACGTCACCACTAGCCACCAAGTTAAATTATAAAATCCAAATGTGACAGCCATTGAGGCATATATGAGAAATTCTGCAAAATAATGAGGACAGGACACCATTTCAAACCAGTCACCAAAAGGAATGCCGTGATCCAGGGTGAAGACCTTTCCTAAAACAAAAAAAGAAAAGTAGTTGTTGACTTCAGTTAGGTGAGCATGACTCGCAGCGTGATTAGATAGTGATTGGAAAGGAAGCAGTCAG
The DNA here is from genome assembly GCA_023362775.1 of Charina bottae. Lineage (NCBI taxonomy): Eukaryota > Metazoa > Chordata > Lepidosauria > Squamata > Charinaidae > Charina > Charina bottae. The sequence continues at coordinate 19,431,512 of JALMGJ010000019.1, read as the reverse complement.
GCTACGGTTTTAATAAATCCATTGGCTCTATTCGGCTCTTTTCCCAACTCTACCCTCTCCTCGTTTAGTGACCACAATCCGGTCCAGCGACTTGGTCGTTAAGCGAAATGGTTGCTAAGTGAACATGTGACTGAAAGAGTGAGAGAGAGAGATGCTGTAAAGATCACCGGCTGCTGCTGTCTCATTCAGATAAAGTTCTCTCGTACAGTGTCATGTGCCTGACCTGTTTTTTCTTTCCTTTTTTGGCCCCCTCGCAGGGCGGAGAGATTGCTTAAACAAGCTATCTCTTCCTGAGCAACCTTTCTCCACAGTGCCCTAAAAAGTGCTAATCCCAAATTAACAAGGTCAGCTCTGTAACCTTAATTAATTTATTAGAACCCTCCAGCAGGCTTTGCTGATGCCTGAAACTGACCACACCTTAATCAGTTTCACACTGAAGGCTTTTGTTGTCAGGTGCACAAAATTTGGTCATAAAAGTGGGAATTGGTCGGAAAATGATTTTTTTACCGCCATATTTGCGATAGGTTGCTAACCGAGGTAGTTGCTAACTGAGGAGTGGCTGTATTTGTTTTCCAAGATAAAACTAGGGGCTTATTTTGATCAATTCAGCAGGATCCTCCCCTTCACTGTGATCAGATCTGTTCCTTGCTTTCTTCAGCAGCAACCCTTCTCTATCCCACGCTTCATGAGTGACAGGGCATCCAATTTGGCCATCAAACCTGTTTTTTCTGGATAACATGATGTATTAATGATTGTGCCTCTGGACACATTCAAAATATGTTCCTCCCTCACTTGTCATGGACTGTGCCTACATAACTACATCTAAACATTTTCCCAAGTAGTTATTCCAGCCCGACCTTCCCATCAGGTGGCTTCAAACTGTGTTCAACATCAATGATCATCAACCCCAGCTAGCATGGCTGATGAGGACTGAAATCTAATTCTTTGGCTCCAGTCCAAAGTCCCTAGGGATTGCTAATAGTAGGTCTTGTCCAGGGGGCCTTTGATGTAGAGCAAAACCAGGAGGGTGGCAAAGGATGCCAAGCAGTCCCTTGATCCAAAACACGTCTTTCTACTATTCTGTCTCCCAACATCACTTTTCCTTCTGGCTCAACCCAAGAGCCCAGCTTGAGGGAAAATGCTAAGAAGGGCAACAAGGAAGGGGTGTCTGGAGTGAAAGGGTTCAACAATCCTCAATCACACATATATCTGGTTCCTTAAATTGAATCCCCTGCCCTTTTACATACATGATAGGAATACATCTATATTAGGGATGTGCGGCATTTTGAATCCAAAGCCAAAAAAGGTGCTTTGGACATGTGTGCGTGTGCATACCATACGCAGAGCCTCCTTAAAAGAAGCTGTATCTTCTGGGCTCACACGGAACCTACTCAGTCACAGGAAAATACTGTTTGAGTTAAAGGAAGTACCAACAGAGTACAAGAGGGGCTATGGAGCAGGTATGGGTACACGGTTGTTGGCACGTTATTAATTCAAGCACATTTCCTGGGA